>OY744515.1:17721303-18376303 GCA_963556195.1 Sepiola atlantica
ATATCTTAACACATCAAAATGTTTTGGACAAGAAAAATATTCATTTAAAACTAGCTTTCACAACTCGGATTATTTAGTGAGTTCGAAATTCATTTCATTAGTATTCTGTATAAAAGTGGCCAAAATGTTTCTGTTACTTTGATAAAGTTCTTCGTATAAAAGGGGGCGAAATATTAATCAACCAAAAATTATTTAGATTGGTCTTGTCTTCTGTATTTGACGGTTATCCATTTATGTTTTTCTCTACATTGTTATTATTACATTTATTACAAATATAAAAATCTCAAACATTCCAAATACATTATAGATATATATTAACATGGAAGACCCCCCCCCCTTCCATGTTAATATATATCTATAATGTATTTGGAATGTTTATGGCATTTCTTCTTTTTTTACAGAGTGTACACTCTAGACCTCAACAGTTCATAGTGACACTCAAAATGACTTTTACTTCTGAAGAAAAGCCAAAACAGTATTTTTCCAATACAGTATTCACTTTGTATGCAAATGACAATTGACGAAATATGCAATGATTTGTTTTGTAATGTTATCCGAAAGTATTTAATGGCCAACATACAAATACAAGCGGCGTTTATTACTCTAAGTTAACAATACAACAGGTAGTTACAAGTTGGGTGATGGCCCATCGGTACTGGTACTACAGTCGTACTTGATATGGCACAACGGATAAAGTGTTGAATAACAGTTAGTTCTAAGTGACAGTCTTCTAGCGGTTGAAGGTTTAATCCTCACTACAGGTGATACTAAGTATAAAATAAAAATTACTTACTTAACACTTCTCTCTAGTCATGGCTGACGGAACGAGAACAATCTACTTCCGTGGATTAAATAAAGGGTTCAGTTCAAAGTTCCATATAGATTCCCGAGTTTGACAAGATGCACCTGAAGAAGGTCGGAGGTTACATCGACCAAAACGTTGTGAGAATGACATCCAAGGTGAGAATAGTAGTCCAAATAATCCAAATTATTTTTTTTTTGCTACTCACTTGGAGTTCTCACACTAGTGGTTACCAGTGATTTCCCGCTGATAAAAATCGGTGGCTTTCCCTGGAGTCTGAGTGACAGCAATGCTCTACAGATTTTCAGTATTCCCCGTTCGGTTCCACTGCCACTGTAACTCACTTGGTGTTCTCAAACTAACAGTTATTTCTCGTCTGGCGATTTTCTCTGGAAAATAAGTGTTGAGGTCAGGATGATATTATCCCTGATCGAACCTTCTATCATATCAGACTCTCCGCAACCTCTTTTCATGGCACCAATTCATGTGGGGCCAATGCGAAGTTTTGGAGAATCAAGTGTTAAAATTATTGTATTTTTCTTATACACTCCTGATCAAAAATTTAAAACCACTTGAAAATCTTTTAAAAGAAACTTTTTTTTTTTTTAATACATTTTAAACTCCTCCCACTTAATGTTACCAATACTACAATCAGAGTTTTATTATGATATATAAATTAATAAATATAGTTGCATCTATTGTAGTGTGCTCAATATCTGCAATAGAGCTTATGTTGAGTTATGTTTGGAGACGATATTTACAGCAAATGGTGAAGAACACAAGGCGAGAAATTGAATTGAAAGAGGTGTGTGTGTGTGTGTGTGTCTCTCTCTCTCTCTCTCTCTCTCTCTCTCTCTCTCTCTCTCTCTCTCTCTCATATATACAATAAGGTCAGTTGTATTTTCAAAGTTAGACTCATATAGCAATGCGTGGGGAGTTACCAATTTTAATTTTTGTAAATCCTCACGTGTTTGATGAAGACTCATGGGAGTCGAAAATGTTTGCAGTTTTGGCGAGTTCCTGTTCACATTTGAACAGAACATTAGATTGTTGGTTTACCAACTTGAAAAGATGGATATAAAAAGAAACAAACAGGAATTGTCACTGTTATTTAATCAAACATGCATCAATATATATATATATATATATATATATATATATATATACATGATTACAGATAAATCACACTAAAACCTAAAAGAAACACTTTCTGCCTGAAGACTGAAGAGAGAGGGGTGTAGGTCCTAATATAAATAGTCTTAAGAAGCCATGAAAAAACGAGTGGGATCTAGTTAAGACAGTAAAAAAATCTACGTAGAAGTTAGAAGCAAACTCCAATTAATTATCCGCCGATACGTGACCCGGATGTACAATGCAACCTATAAAAATTATCTAGTTGTCGGGTTACGATTCTATGTTGTTTAATTTTCCGTTTAAAAGTGTCCGGATCGCTAACTTTGAAAAAGGAGAAATAAAATGTGTCATGTTTTAGGAAGAGCCAGGGTGATATTAAATACGGAGTCATGAAAGTCAACATGGCTGTCCTCCTGAACTTGGTGGATTTTTTTCATGAAATCTTTATCTATTTATTTTATCGTCATATTGTAACTCGTTATTGAAAAAAAAATGCGAACAGTTTGTTCATTGGTGGTATGTTGATTTTAATGAAGCGATTTGTTTTGTGACTACAAAGAGTAGGCAACAATAAATTATTTTTTTTTTTTAAAGGCAAGCGTTAAGATCAGGTGACACTTCAGTTTTTTCGAAAAAGCGATATAAAATTGTGTATAAGCCATGAAAATTGTATATTTTATAAGATTATGACATGCTGAATGTATTAGAGTTAAAATCAATTTAGCATTACGTATGAAATTTGAAGAAAAACATTTAAAATGAGTAAATATGCTAGTATTATCGGCTTATTTCCTAGATAACGACATATTTGATTGGATGGAAGTTAGTCCTAAAAACCGGAATCAGAAGTACGTTTGATGAAAAGAAGTAAAGTCTCTTAGTGACTTATACAAAAAAATAATTTAAATTAAAATATTTATAATTGTGTTGTGAAACAAAAATTTCATAAATACTTTAAATTTTTAAATAAATATTTGGTAAAACTGCATAACACAGATCCCCTGGCTGTGCGCATGCGCAACAAACGGAAGCACAAAAATTAAAAATCTATCGATAAAAACAAAAAACAAACACCTAAATTTAAACTGGATACAAATTGTTGATTTTATGTACTAATGCAGTAAAAACATCTTTGTGTTCTTTTCTAAGCAAATATTCACAAATATATTCCCATTGATGAGGAATTTTATTAGCGCTTCCGTTTGTTGGCGCATGCGCACAGCTAGGGGGCTGTGTTATGCAGTTTTACCAAATACTTTCATAACTCACTAAAAGACTTTACTTCTTTTTATTACACCACGTTTCCATTCCACTTTTTGTATTGACCCTGCCGCCATCTTTGTAATAAGCCGATGTATTAATTTAAAAAAGTGTTAAAAGCGTTTATTTTTATATTAATACGTAAATACTCAATTGATTTTAACTTCAATACGTTGAACATGTCATAATCTTTCAAAATGTATATAGTTTTTAAGCATATCGCCTTTTTTGAAAAATATTAATCGTACTCTAATCTTTACGTTTACCAAAAAAGAGTATGCGATGACAAAATATAAAATAGAGTATGGAATGATAAATTATTAACAAAAGAGTATGGAATAATAAATTATTAACAAAAGAGTATGCAACGATAAATTATATATAAGAAAAAGAGTATTCAACGATAAATTATATATATATATATATATATATATATATATATATATATATAAAGCAGCGTATGCAACGATAAATTATAAGCTCTGTTTCGTAAAGCAAAGAAATCAAATCTGCCAATGCCAAGTTGTTCTACTTGTAAGAGTAATTCGAGCCAGCAAGAGATTATTGACCGCTACTTTGACGTCATTCAAATATCGATCAGTGACAGGTGGACAGCCGCGTTGCCGTCGCACTGGTTGTGATCACGCACAAGCCTTTTGTACTCAACGGCTGTTCGGCGAAAAATAAACAAACCCTTTCATCAGAACTTTTCAGTAGAGACGCATTCAGAATTTTTTTATTTTTTTATTATTGTAATTTCAAATCCATTTTTGTCTTTTTAGAAATTTTATTTTTTAAATTAATCTAAACTACTTGACAATTCTTATTGTTTAACTTAATTTTTTATATAAAATATTCATTTTGTTTTACAAATCCTAATAATATTAAAACAAACCCACAAAAAAATCCTCCTCTCTCTCATATATATATATATATATATATATATATATATATATATTATTTCATGTGTCCACATAAAATGTTATAAGGAGATATAAACTTTTATGTATCAATTTTCAGTATTTACTTCAACAGTGCTCAATACTAGGTAGTAAGTTATGAAAATATATTTATGGCAATTAAGCTACACAGAGGGGTCTGCGTTTCACCGCCATAGGGAATCGTCAGGCTAAAATGCTTGACGTTTCTCTTGTTGCGGGACTGACCGTTGGGGTTGATCGGCCTCACAACTAAGAAAGGAGACACAGGCAAAAATATGTTAAACGGCAATGACAAAGAAGAGAGGACAAACACAGGTGCACAGTTCAAAAATGAGTATGTTTATTTACCATAGAAAATGGTAATAACAAGAAATGATGGGAATTGAGATGACGTCACTGGAACAGGAGAAACTGAAAAAACGGGAGTGGCGTCTCTGGTGACAGCAAACTGGACGACAGGAGTGGTGTCGTTGAAGAGAAAAGGCTGAGTAGCTGTCGATGGATGTTGAAAAGGTACCCTTGCTGTTGCTGGCGGGAAAAAAAAGAAAAGAACCTCGCAGTAGTTGTCTGGGTAGCCCTGATAAGGGCTGTTTAAAAAAATAAAGGAAAAAAATATCGCAGTAGTTGTGTGAGTAGCCCTGATAAGGTTGTTGGTTAGCCCTGATAAGGGCTGGTTGAAAAAAAGGAAGGGAGTCGGAGCCGCTGGTGTAGGAGCCAGGACTGCAGGGTGCTGGTGCAGTTGGAGCAGGAGAGTGCTGGTGCATGAATCAGAGCTGCAGGGTGCTGGTGTAGGACTCAGGACTGCAGGGCGCTGGTGCAGGAGAGAGCTGGAGCAGGAACTGGAGATGCAGGCTGAGGCAAGTGTTGACTTCTCAGAAGACAGGCAGCAAAGAGAGTAAATCGCATTATTATAGTAGCCCTGAGAAGGGATGTTTGTATTTTTGCTGCTGCTGATGTCTGCTGCTGTCTGGCTCGACGACTGGTCCACCCAATCGGATGTGGGGGTCTCCTAACCCCCGGCTGAACTGGGGTTTGTTATTTATCTACCTCCCACAAGGTAAAATGTGACACAAGGTCGGGAAAGTGGGATTTGATAAGCCAGCGCTCGAGAGGTGAGCCATCTGACCATTTAAAAATTGCCTGGGCAGCCCCGTCGGCATTCCCCGGTAGGGGCGCCTCGGACAGTAAGCAATAAACTTACTCCTCCCCAAAGAGGGGAGGCAAAGCTTGGGAGGGTGGACCTCCTAGAACTGCACAGGACCAGACAAACCCCAATAGACCGGCATAAATCCAGACCCAAAGGCCAGGACAATACCAGTTTATTAGGTGGGTTTTATTTACTCCTCCCCAGGAGTTAGGCACAAGGCCAGTTTTATCTTACTCCCACAAGTAAGATGTGACCCAAGATCGAGTCGAGAAAGTGGGGTTTGAAAAGCCAGCGCTCGAGAGGTGAGCACTCTGGCCATTTAAAAATTGCCTGGGCAGCCCCGTCGGCATTCCCCGGTAGGGGCGCCTCAGACAGTAAGCAATAAACTTACTCCTCCCCAAAGAGGGGAGGCAAAGCCTGGGAGGATGGACCTCCTAGAACTGCACAGGACAGGCGTGCAGTATCCATCGGAACAGATACTACACTTTGAATTTATGTTAAGTCACCGTTGCCGATCTTGTGTAAAGGATTAATTTCGACAAATAATTTCCGGAGAGATCTCTCGCCGTACAACATAGTTGAAAGGTGCCTTGAATATATAAGTAAGGTTATTTGCATAGTCGGCGAATTGCATTTGTATTCCTTAAAGGAAAAAAAGGAAAATATAAGCTGGCCAATTTTTTCGCAAAGTCATTGCACAAAAGATGGCGACTACAGCTGCTGCTGATTTTCTCAAAAAAAAATGACGTCTGTTTTTCTTTTTGCAAATCATTGCAAAAAGAATAGCGACTCCTGCTGCTGCTACAGTTTTTTTTTTCAAGATGGCGTCTTTTCCAAAAAGTAAACACATGTCGCGATGTGTTGAACCCTGACACCCTATATTCCATAGCTTAATTGCCATAAATATATTATCATAACTTACCTTTATATATATATATATATATATATCCGTCCTCCCACACAAAATTTAATTAGTAAAAAGCAGTCAGACAAATCCATTTCAAGTATTTAGAGGAATTGAGAAAGCAAGTAGCAAGTCAGATAACCTTCTGCCTTCAATCTATTTCCATAATGAGACGTTTTCTTTCATTTTTTTCTTTTCTGCTTTCTATACCGATTTATACGTTTTTATTCCTTTTTACTTTTTTAAACTTTCCAGTTTGAGACGTTTTCTTTCTGCTTTTTAAACTTTGCCGATTCAGGTGTTATTTTATATGAATATGAATATCAGTGCGAACACTGGTGAAGGATATTTTTTTGCCAGAGGGTGTACACTCATAAAATAATATAACGCTACAGATAATCTTATGGTGTCTTTCTTCAGCATCAGAAATGTGTTATAAGGAATATTCTCACTTCCATACAAGTTCCCTTCATGAAACCCGTTTTCAATATTCACGTTGGAAAATTTAAGAAAATATTACAAAATGAAGTTGAATTGCAAAGACGAAGAAATGTATTTAAATTCACAAATATTTGTAGAATCCAGGACAAGTTAAAGGACAAGTTAAAGGCCAGGATCACCAGAGCTTTTGGGGGCTAAAGTCAGGAGGCTGTGACGCAAGCCTGTGGTCGGTTTCGAAAGACTGTTGTCAAATCAAAAGTCAGTTCGCACAAAGTCCCACGCGTCATTAAAACCAAGATCTCTCAAACTTTGATGGCTTTTTTGGTGTGTTTCCAACAAAGGTCACATCATGCCACGCCACATCTTCAAAAAGGAACTCAGACTCAATTCAGATGTCTATATTGAGATGCTGTTCACCGTCGTAGAGTGCTGGGTGGAGAGAGTGACTGCGGAAAGGCCAGACTTGGTTCCGTGTCACACCTCCGGGAAAACTTTGATAACTTCATCAATCCCAACATCTGCCACACACCCCTAACACGCCTGATTGCAATTCTATGGGTTATTATGTGTGGGGTGCAGTTAAGAAGAACACTAACTGTACCGCCTGTAATACCAGGGAGGAGCTGATTACCAGTAGCAGATTTGTGCTCAGGCGTCTCTCAAAAGAACCTCATTAAGACTGCGTGCTGCAGGTTCATGGTAGCTTCTTTGAGAGAGCTGTATCTGCTAAAAGATCCTCTAAGAGATTACTTTTGAATTTTGAGAATACATCAATTATTGACCAAGATATGAGTTTCCTTTTCCAAAAGTGTCAAATTTACTCGAACACACTACAAATACCCTTAAAGATATCATTAACCTGTGCTCATTAACGTTCCTCCACCCCATCATCTAATTTATTTATTTCAAATGAACCCATTGTATAAGTAGAAAGTCCACAATTACAAGTTACTCTGTAAATGGCTTCAAATTATTATAATCATTTTTCTTAATTTATTTATGAATTAATGTGATCACTTTCTGTACTTTTGTTTTCAAAGATTTCTTTCGTTTTCATTGCAGCATCTTCATGGCATCCGATTGGTGAATTCTTCCATCCAAAAACTTTACCTCTATAACTTATGGAATGTTGTGTTCCTTAGTGTGGAAAGCAACACTTTACGACTTGTTGAGATTGACTACGGCCTTGAATCTATTGAACATGTTGAATTCTTTGCACCCAAACTGAAGCGAGTTGCCATTAATGGCAGCGATGCTCTACGAACACTTAACATTCACAGTGATCGCCTGTCTATTCTAGAATTGTCAAACTGTGAAGAAATCGAAATGAACAGCCTCCGCGACACATTGCGAAAGAATTCAAGCATCATCTGCCTCAAGCTTGGGTGCATTTCTCAGGACAGTCTCACCTTGGATGAATACATCATCCCCAGTGTGCAAGAGTTGTGCTTACTCAGTGACTTTGCATGTGAATCAGTGCATATACGCAGTCCTACCCTTCGACTGCTTCATACGGAGTCAGAAAGTGATATCATTACTCTCAGCCATGTGTACGTTGTAGCTAACCATCTTTGCAAAGTGTCGCTGATTGGTCTACCAGCGCTGAAAACCATGACCATCCAATGTGTGAGTGTTGACTCGATTGAACTTAATATATGCAGCGATGATCAGCTAACACTAGATTCATGCATCATCCACGCGATGGGTGCCGTCGGATTTGTGAGACTTTTCGACTGTAAACTAAATCTCCTTTCCATATGCACTCCATTAGCAAAGACAATTGTGCTCTATCGATGTCAAATGACAGATTACGTTTTACAAATGGCGTTAACTGGTTGTCCGAACATCGCTCATTTAAACCTGGAAAAATGCCGCAGTCTGGAGACGGTGGCGATTCAACAGTGTCTGTTGCACTATCTCAACATGTTTGGGTGCAGCGATTTACATAAACTGCATCTAGATTGTCCTGAACTGCTGGCGGTTAATCTAGGACAATGTGATAACAGTTTGCAGCTTTTTTTCAGGGGAATTGAACAAGATTTGAACGAACTGTGTCAAAAGAAACACGTCGTACTTCCGTCCGAATCCATAAGATGGACGCACGATTTACCGCCGCAAGTTTATGCGTTCTGTTAACGGCAATTCCATGTTTATAATCATTCATTTTTATCATTGAAATATTTATAAAATGCAGTAAAACGACAATCATCTTTATAAATTCGCTTTTTAAAAAATCTGAAATAAAATAATTTTCATAAGGAATTTTGACTTGAACATTTGTTGAACATTCTAAAAAAAGAAACAAAATACGGCAAAGTCTATGAATAGAGAAAGAAGAAAAAATAACTTAGTTTACTTTTTTTCTTTTCTTCCGGTTTCCTTTTATGCAGAATTTGTCGAAATACAAGAGAAGATATATTTTTGATTTTTTACTTGTTTGCATATATTTGGGAATAATAATCATTTTATTGGTAAGTCAAGGAAATATTTTGTAATAAGGTCACACACACACACGCAGCATCCACAGTGTTTTAATAACATATTTCATGTTGTTTCGTATTTGTTTGTTAACAAAACCAAAGCATTGAACTAACAATCACCTGTCCAATCTAAAATCACTTAAACAAACGCTTGAGCCTGCTCTCGGCCTGTCAAACCAGCAGTACATCCAATGAAACTTCCTCATATATTCACAAAGACTTTTTAAATTTGGCGGTTGACAAAGATTATTTAGAATAGGAGGCAACAAAGTGTTTAAATGAACTTTTAAATTTAAATCTAATAATCATTTTTGTCAAATGTTGAATTATGTATTTTTTTTTTTGCCTTACATATATTTAAGATATATATAAGATTCTATTATGAGAGAATGTTTCACCTTGATTGGCAAGAAATATTTTCTTAAACAAATGTCTTCATTCCCTTTGCCATAGCACTGTATGGAAAGAAGCCATCAGTTCCTATGGATGAAAATTGGATTAAAAGAACGTTAATGCTATCAGAACTGGAATTGCATAATATATTGTCATATATATATATATATATATATATATATATATATATAATGAATGATAAAAATTGGATAAAATACAATATTTATTAATTCATCAAGTATTCAAACAAGGAATATAAAAAAAAACTTTTCTTTTCCTTAATCCGTTGATTTTCTAAAATTTTATCCAATTTTTATTTTCATCATTTATTTTCTTATATTATTGCTCTATCTAGTATATCGAGCGTTGATTTATCACGATAGGATCTAAAATAAAGATATAATATTTATCTTTTATTGCTTCATTTGTATATATATATATATATATAAACAAGTAAAAGATGAAAATAAAAATTGTAAAAGTACCATATCTCTTAAGTCATCAGTTGCTTAAAACAAGGTGTTTCAAATAAAAGAAATTTATTTTTCTTTCCTTCAGCCATGGTTTTTCAAATGATAAGATTTCATTCTTTGAAAAGCCATGGCTTAAGGAAGGAAAAATAAGTTTCTTTTATTTGAAACATCTTTTTTGGGGCAACTGATGACTTAAAGATTGTAAAAATACAATATCTATTATTTTCATCTTTTACTTGTTTATATAATTGCTCTATCTCGTATATCGAGCATCAATTATGTTATGATTGGTTCTACTTTAAAAGGTATACATTATATCTTTACTTTCCTGTTCTTTACTAATATCTCTCTCTCATATATATATATATATATATATATATATACATATATATTAGTTGTACCTACCCGGCATTTTTTTTAAACTATGCTGTTTTTCTTAATATTTTTGAAAAATAATATAATTTTTGTTCCAAGCAAACAGAAGTAATTCTGTATTGACGCATACAGAGTTAAGTCTCTTTTTTAAGATGGCGTTCGTACGAAAATAATTCCGAACCGGTCAAAATATTTTCCTGGGGGAATTAAATCAAATTAAATTTGATTGTTCTTAAGAACATGCTGTAACGATTTACCAAAAGAAGTGACGAATCAGAAACAAATATTGAGTGTTTGCAGATCGAGAAAAAGACTGACTTTACTTCATATATTAGATATATATATATATATATATATATATATATATATATAGTAAGTTATAAAAATATATTCATGGCAATTAAGCTACACAGAGACGTCTGCGTTTTATCCCCATAGGAAATCGTCAGGCTAAAGTGTTACTGAGTGTTTTTGTATATCCAGCTAGCTAACTATTCAGATTCATTGTTATTTTCTCTCATGGTTAATGTTTTCATTAGCCAATGGCAAGAATTCTCTCAAACAAAGGTTCAGCTGACCTTTACTTGACATCTTCTTTTATTTTGTATAGGGGGACGCACTCCTTTTGTGAATGTGTCGAATTAACAGGTGATCTTATTTTAACACATGCGTGCTTGAAATAGCTGTATTTATATATTTGGTTATTTGTTATTTAGGATAAGGATTAACGAGATGGAAAGATTATCAGCCAAGAGACGAGGAACAATCAATATATGAACGATGTTTGATTACTTATGGGGCTCATGATATGTTTCACGGACGGTTCATTGAAATTCTGCCTAACATATGAAGGAAGAAAGGAAAATCTTTTTCTATTGTGGTATCAAGACAAGTTCTTACTGTGAATGTCTTACAAGGAGGAATCAGAGATTGGAGCTCAGTCGAGCATATTCCATGGAAATAACGATAGAGTAGAGAGAGACTAGCAATGCCTGGTCTGTGAGGAGAGGACGAAATCATCCTCCCCACTAGATTTCGAAGTTGATTTTGTACTTTATCAAGGCAGAAATGAGTGCTATGAGGGAGAGAAAAGGGAAAAGGGGGAAAAAGAGAGAAAGAATAGAGAAAGAGAGAGAGAGAGAGATTCTAGGGATCAAACCATTCCAGCACTTCTTCTTCCTTCAAATTCAAACGTGTTGCATCATTCGATTTAATAGTTTGAAGGAAAAAAAAAAAGGTGATTATTGATGAAGTTAACATTTTATGCGATTTGCGTAATCATATGGATGGATTACATGACGAAGATTTCTGACATTTATATTCAGATTCAATAGGAAGAAAAAAAACATTCAAACGAACGGGAAACACCCACTTTGCGAAAGTACATTCAAGCCGCAACAGCTGTCGACTTGAAAAACCTTTAGAAACGAAAAGATCTTTTCACTCAATTGATGTCATTCTTACATATTTCCGGTTTTGGCATGAAACAACAATTATCGTGAAACAACAAAAAAAAACATTGCTATGTGAATAAAACATGAAATCTCAATGGAAATAATTAGTTTGGGTTCAAATTGACTGTTTATCAAAAATTGCAAAGCCTACAAGAATCATTTACAATTTTTGAAAAAGAAAAAAGGATTTTTTTTCATCTGACAACCTTTGATTTGCCGTCGTTAATTTTTTTAAATGTAACTATTTTTTTGGATACTGCTTACCTTCATGCTGCTTGCACCCGGGTTTCGACGCTGTTGTTAAACTCGGCATTGATAGAAAAACCATGCGGATGCTGATCTGGTTTTAACAGTTTTATTTAACATACAACAAAATGTCAGACTGAAGAGTTTGTACGAGAAAAAGAGAGAAAGAGAGAGAGAAAGAGAGAGAAAGAGAAAGAGAGAGAAAGAGAGAGAGAACAAATAAATTACTTTGAAAGATACCCTTTTACTTTTAGCCACCAGTCTGTGCCACCCCCCTCTCAGGCTGGCGAGGACCCCGCGTGCCTCACGTCTGATCAATCGGCTGGTTAGCAGCGAAGAAGCAGAATAAGCCTTGAATGGAAGTGAAGTCATTTCCGACTTCCGATTTTACTCCTCCCACCTTTCAGAGCGTCCTCCCACCTCTTGGGGTACTCTTCTTCCGGCACTCTCTCCTATCAACATATTTAGCGATGATTCTGACAAAGGGGAAAGAATTGCTGTTTTCAGGGTCAGAATCTATCAAACTAACACTTATCGTTAGCTAGTTTTTGACCTTAAAGTAGTATGTTCTAAGCTCCTTACATCAAGTGGCTCTATGCCTTGTCTGGAGCGATTTCCATTAAAAAAAAATATTTAACTGGATTAATTTCTTTCTAAGAACAATTTCAGCTTTGTCGACTGGGTCTATTCTCGTCTAGATTTAATTAACATGTTAAAATATTCATTATTAAAATTCGAATCCCAAATGAAGGCAAAAACATCATTAATTTATCTAATATATGACATTAAACCAGTCTATTTCTCTAAGTTTGACATTGATCACTTTGAATCTGACAAATCGATATTTGTTTCTGACTCGCCAATTTTTCTTATGGATCGTGCATGTTTATGAGAATAATAAATTGAAACTAAAATGTACTTCTTTCAGAAAATGCTTTATCCGAATAGGACTGTTTTTTTTATGGAAGCAATCTTCATTATCTGCATCAAATGTTATTTCGATTTTGGATTTCTTTTAATGTTGATTTAATTAACATGTTACAACTTTTTATTATTAAAATTCAAATTAAATCATCCCTCCTCCCAAACGACGGCATGGCAAAAACACCATTAAAATATATATCTGAAAATATATATATATATATATATATATATATATATATATATGAGTATTTATTGTAATTTGCTAATCTCAGATGAATATAAAGAGAGCTAAATATGAAATACATTTATGAGTTTGATATTTTTAAGGTAGAAAATGCTAAAAGAAATTTATATATATATATATATATATATATATATATATATATCACTTTTGTCTTCATTTTACTTCAGTGTAAAGTTCTCAGAAATCAAGGGCCACTTCCTGGGGCTAACACTTGATTTCTATATGAGACACATGGATATCCAAGTGTTCAACTAAAGTTCTCCTTTATCTCTCAAACATTGAGTTAGTAAAAAAAGTCAAGAACATTAATTTTTCTTCTCTCCAATTGACCAGTAACCTATACTGTAGTATATCTTTCTTGTGGTTTCATGTATTCCAGGACAAGAATTCATCTAGTCTGGTGGAGTATCCAGCTAAGTGCTGTTACTTGAGGTAAAATCACTAGGAAAATGTCCAGTGTATAGCCGTGTCGAGGGGATCTTATTTGGGCTTCGAATATTGTAATTTTGAATATTTGGTCGGAGTTTACTTGTATCCTCATGTCAGGTTGTCCTGACAAACCCTTGTACAGAGAGACCTAAGACACTCGAGGATAGTGTCTAGTAGGTAACTCAAACTCTCATATATATATATATATATATATATATATACCAAAAACAGCGACTGAGGTTTATATGTTTATAAACACATGCAATTATTCTTATATGTAAGCGTTTTAAACTAACAGAATGCCTTTCGATTTTCGCATTTCGGTAGTGATCACTGAAGGACAAAGATTGCACTAAATATATGAATCACCAAAAATGAAAAAAAATAAATAAATAAAACAGAACATTTATTCATGGTCCCAAGCAAACGCTGTATGGAGTTTTTAAATTTAAAAAATCAGTTAGTTATAGTTGTCTGTGATTAACCACTGGGGTTCAGGTTTCGAATCTCGTAATTATAGAAACAACGAAATATGTGTCTGTATAATATATATATATATATATATATATATATATATATATATATATATATTATCAGGACCCGTCCGAGTGTTGCCCTGGATTGAATAATTGACCAAAAAAAGATAGGTGTGTGTTTTTATTGTTTAAGTAAATAATAGAAGAAAAAAAAGATAAATCCAAAAAATAAAAATGAAATTTTTTTATTTTCAAAGTCACCAAATAATTCGAGTTTCTGTTCAAAACGGTAAATAGCACGAATGAACCATTAGTCAAATGTTGTTGTTGGTTATTATAGTGTAAATTAATATCAATACATTTGTTTTTGATCAAAGAAAAATATCAATATTTATTCTTGTTAGATGGAAATATCCATCTACAAATATTTTTTTATGTTGTAAGAGAGATAACTCTTTTTGTATCTTAAAATTATTTCCCTTGTCAAGAGACATTTTGAAGCTGAGTTATCTGCCTTTGATATATCAGATTATCGAAAGGGAAAATTCCAAAATGTTGGATTCTACTGTTCACGGCCTAGTCATCATCATAGCTAAATCATTCACTTGGAAATTGTTAAATAAATCATTTTTAAATTGTTGATATACAAAGAATCGTTTAATCTGTTTATTTCTACATTATTTGTCTCAACACTCAAACACGGCATAATAAGAATTCAATTATTTTAATTTGAGTGTAAATAAACGTGTACGTATCTGACAGATACTATCTGTGGATGGATAACTCAATTTAAAAGAAAAGAAAAAACGGGCATTTTTAACAACAGCTCATAGAACGAAAAGAGGGTTAAAACAAAAAAGGGTCAACAAATAAATGTTACCAAAGGCAAGATAAGTTACTCTTCTACTAACGCGGATAAGTTTTTTTGTGTTTTAACTTATTTTAAAGCGTGTTTTTTTTTTTTTTGCTCAAAACAAACCTGATGTCCACCTGTTCAGTTAGAACGGGAAAAAAAATGGCTGAAAGTACAGAGTTTCGATAATCGCTCAAAAAACGAAAATTAAACAAAATGCTGGTAGAACATTACATTTTCCCACGATTGGTAACAATTATTAGATGTGTTTCTAACACTATTTTGTTTATTTTTCGATTTTTAACCGATTATCAAGGATCCCCGTGCAGGGCTCATGAACAGCCATTTTTTGCATTCTAACTGAACAAGTGGACACCAGGGTTGTATTGAACAAAAAAAAAACTCTTTAAAATAAGTTAAAACGCAAATAAACTTATCCAGGTTAGTAGAAGAGTAACTTATCTTGCCTTTCGTAACATTTATTTGTTGCCTATTTATTATTTTTACCCCTTTTTCGTTGTTAGTTGTTGTAAAAAAAAAATGCCCAGAAAAACTATTAAAAAAAAAAAAAAAGATTAACAAAATATAACAAGAATAAAAAAGAATTTTTCATTAAATTACTAATAGCTATTAATTGTTAATGTCATTTTATAATGAATGAAATTAATCCTTTTTAAGACTTTGCAACGAAACGAAAGAAAAAAAAGAGTAAATAAGTATAGGATTGACATTCTCTAATATTTTATCAACAAACGGCGTAAGCAGAAAAACAAGAACCAATAAATCCACAAAGGCTCAAACTGGAGGCCTTAAAAATCGGTTCTCACAGTAAAAAAAAAAAAGGTGCAAACATAGCTTTCATGTGACCTGCTTTCAACTATGTCGGCACAAAAACATGTTATAAAATATAAAAGCAGACCACGCGACAAAATCTGTCTCTTCTCGCTTTCTCCTCATTTCTAGCAAGCAGGCAACCACGACGCCTTTCCAACTACCTTCGGGGCAGGGCGGGAAGGCTGCTTGACTATGATTCAACTCACGCACACACACACAAATGCCTACACGACATGTCAATACTCACTCACGCACGCATACACAGTCATACACTTAAGCACCCCAACAAATCTCAACTCATGTGCACGCATTCACATTCGTACAACTAAGCACACACATATGCACTCATAAATTACAGGTACAGACATTTTGTTACTTTCCTTAATGGAACAATTTCAAATGAACAATCAATTTTTGTAATTTGTAAATATATAAACATTTTGTGTTACCTTTAAATTACGTTTTATTCTTCCTTCAACTATATGCATGCCTTATTCTTCCTTCAACTTTCATGCAAGTTCTTCCTTGTTTTATCTGTTTTAAACATTTCTTTAACAATTTAAATGTAAGCGCGGATGTTAGCATTTTCTCTAAGACACAGCATCTTAATAAGCTACGGTCTGCGCTCCTACATAAAGAAGAAAAGATTCTAAAATTGCTTCTTTTTTTATAATTACTGCTACAAAAAACTTGAGTTATCGATCCGCTTTTACAAATGCCTTTTTCGAATAGTAAGAAGGGGTGGTGGGGGTCACTTTGTTGGGTTTTTTTTTAAATAATCTTAGGATTTAGTTTTCAATAAATATAGTAATCTGAATAATTTTTTTGCGAAAAAAGATTATCTGACAATTAATAATATTTGAAAAAAAAAAAAAAAAAAAAAAAAAAAATCACTCATTAAATTTCAGGTGTGGGGGGGCGGGGGCACCTGTGGCTTCTACGTTCTCTATTCGCACAGCTCTGAACCAAATTTGACTAAAAGATATAGCAAGATCTTTCTGAATATTGAATATCGCATTAATATTGTCTCCAAACCAATTAAACGGGTACAAAACTATGTCAGTCAGTCACTCAAAAACATCGGTTTTGTTTCAAAATAACTGAGTCACAGAGTGCAAACAGGTGAGTGAGTGTAAACCTGTCACTGACGTCAGCTGTCCAAAGATTAAATCCTCGACATGTGTGAGTACAGGGCGACGGAGGGGGTTGCTTTGATTGACAGGTGTTGTTTTCCTTTTTTCTGTTTTAGCGAGAGAAAGCAGTCTGCAACTTGCCTCAGCACTGGAATGTGAATATACACAAAATGTTACTAATCAGCATTTGGCAGGTGAAATAATAGAACTTAAAAGAATAAAATATATTTTTTTTAAAAGTCAAATGTCTTGTTTCTATTTCGCATTCCATTTCAGCTGCCAACTCAATGATGTCTGGTCTCAACAAATCGTCTAACCCTGTAGAGAATTAATGCTAACAGACGCTTACCTGCCCCATCATTTAAACTAGCAATTCCAACATAAGAAGCCTTGTGAATCGGGATTACAATATGGGCTCAAGACTATGGACAAAGAACTCGTCTAACCAAATGTTACTTTTGTAGTCCAACAACAGTGCCAAGAGTGTGCTAGGATAGAGTCACAATCGTGTCTCAAAGATTCCACATGGGCACGCCCCTCGGGACGTGATAGTTTAACCACCTTTGTTGCTTTGATAGTATTTTGACAAATTTTCTAAAAATCAAAAGAAATTTTGGGTTTATGGCACATCAACCTTACAAGTCATTTTGTGCCATACAAACTATTTATAAACAAGTCATTTGATAAATTCTGGAAAATTAATTAATTGTAGCAGTTATATGATTATGATCTATTTTCTTTTGTGTAAGTTTAGCCTCACTCACAGAGTGATTAATATATTCGATCAGAACACTTGTGTGGGAGGAACGTATGTTGAACTTTTTTCATTCCATTGTTCCACACTTTTGGACAGTCGTTGATTAAACGTCAAGGTGGCAAGGCGACAATGTTCCCGTCTCGTTCTGAAACCAAGACTGGGCTGGCACGAGACGAGTGACCCAGATTCAACGTATGTTTTGGGTATACACGCGTCCATCGACTCAACATGTTTTCGTATTTTTGCCTACGCAACTCTTTCAAGCTCATGCCTGCTTGTTGATAAAACTGTATGAATAAAATAGATTGAAATTGTAATGGAAAAGTCTTTCCTTATAACCGCGAATGGTAACTCATTTTTTCCCCTCTACCAAACAAGGCCTACAGGAATGGATATCTATTCAACAACCTGTTCCTCCTCCTTCTTCTCCTTCTTCGCTACAGTATCTGGTTATCCTAGAGAAGCTGGAAATTTTTGTTTTCATCAGGTAGTCTATTATTTGAGAGGTAGGCACATTAGTGGTACCCCATGGAGGCACTATAAGGACTCTTATCACTTATGAAATTGACCTCAAGTATTTCTCAATGCTTGTTGTTGACTGTGTAACCTGGAGAAAAGCAGAAATACAAACTCAAAATTTGTTCAATATAAATTGAATAACAAAAATACCAATGGTGGTGAAGAAATCTTTGAAAAATATTTTTACATCAAACTTATATAGCAATCATCTATATAATAATAGTGAACATATGTGTGTCCGGCTCGCTTCAATAACCACTAAGGCAACTTTATTTTAATGGGCATAGAAAGGGAGGCTTAATCTTAATAACTGATAATAAAAAGTAAAGGAAAATAATAATAGACACCAAAAATATTGCCTTGTTGATAATATTTTTGTAACTAAAATAAGAATTTATCTATGGGCACACAAATGCTTTATTTACAGATTAAGGAGAGAAAGAGAGAGCAGATTAGTTTTTTTTTGTTTTTTTAAGTAAAACTTATCTTGTATATTTTTAATTCTTTTTTGTAAAACTTTATTTGTGCATTTGTTCTTTAAGATTTAACTTGCATATTTGTTGGGGATTTTATTAGTAAGTTTTACCATAATTAGTTGCTTCGGTTTTCACAGTAAGATATACCTTATCTGTATCAACAGTAGGAATCAATTTCTTATTGATACAACTAAATTACTTATTACTCCTTCGAGCAACACCGGGTAGCCCTGCTAGTTTAGAATAAAGAAAGAAACATAATCCGAAAATTTGGAGCTCAGCATTAGTATTAAAAAAGAAATAAATAAATTTAAAAAAATTCATGAAAATTTTGGAGGGGACACGCCGAGATCCTTCTCCCATGATGATCGTTCACCATCAGGTTATCGCCAATCTCAGTCCAACAGCTAATGTTCCTGAAATATATTTACTTTCACCCAAAAATCCAATATATGCAGTTTTCTCTCAGCCTACTGCCGGAAACTGGTAGCATCCTTGTTTTCCTCAACTTAGTTTTGTCATCGTTATTTGGCTACCCAGAAAGTTAACAAATAATTGTCACTGGTCTGTGGAGTTCAATGGATTAGCCGGTCTTTTTATTGTCATTCACTTCCGAGATAATCTCTCCCGGTACGGTGTTCCACCTTTGATTCTTTAATCGATAGTATTCTAACAAATTTAGAAAAAAAACAAAATTTAGAAAGAAGGTTTTATCATATGGTTTATTTTTTTACTACCACCTCCTTGTACATGTGCTAATTTAATAGAAATTATTATTATTTCTTTACACTAAAAACAGATTTCTCTGTAAAAAAATAAAATGCGATTACTGAAAAATAACCAACAAGTCATTATTTTTAAAATGAAGCAATTTAATTAAATAAATATGTTTACATATGAGGAGTAATAATAGCGTTTAAAATTGAGAGTAGAAAGTAGACCTTGGGTTGACTTTTGGCAGTTTCATAACTCATTTCCACCTATTTTGTCCGTTAATACTCACGTTCCATGAGCCATGTTTCTGACAAAAGGGGAAATAATTGTTGTTTTCTGGACTGGCTGTTGTTTTGAGTCGGTGGTATGTGGAGATTTCCAATCCTCTCATAGTATTCATCATTTAACTGTCAAGTAACCCTTATCCTCGAGTGATATTTGGCCTTGATAAGAAGTGAATCATGAGTATATAAAAAATAACTATCCTTATTTTTATTTGTAACCAAATAATATACCACTCAGCCGACTCTGTTACTACTCTGAAAATTCCGTTATTCGAAAGTGGATAACTCCATAAGTCAAAATAGACAAATAATAGAATACAGACATTGTTTTTTTAATTGAATCTCATTTCATGAATATTTACTGAATATCACTTTTTAACTAGAGAAGGTAGATGATACAAATTACAATTTTAGTTTATTGTTTTAGCCACAAAATTGTTCATAACTAGCTGTTCCTATTTGGTGTTGCCCAGGAATCTTTTGGTTGACCTAAAAAATTCTTTAAGAAAAGTTTGAATTGTAATATAGAACTATCGGAATATCTCACTTATTTCCGCCAAATTGATTGAAGACATCATGGCCACAAGTGATTCAAAAATGAATCTAAGTTACTATTAGTTTATCTGATCATTAGTGTTTTTTTTATCTATATTTTTATAAATAACTAGCGAGAGCCATGTCCCAACATTGCTTTGGAAAATTGAGGAACACAAGAAACTCCTGCTCCCACTCCGCAATCTCATATTACTATTTTTATCCTTTACTTTCTATAATTATATACTTTAGTTTCTTTGTTATTTATCTATGTTCGGTGGCAACACAGAGCCCGACTTAGGAAGTTAAAAGAAATTTTGGTCAAATTCTATTGAAGTTACATTTTACTCTCACTAATTTAGGTAAGTATAATATATTTGAAATTAAGACGTATCATCCGTAAACTTGTTACGCGGAATAAAAACGTATTTTGTTAAATCCATTTTTGTTTAATTTGTAGCACAGAAGGAAAATAGTGTTTATATTTGGCCGAGTAGCACACACGACTGATGAAAAAAAAAAATGAAAAAAATAAGTAAATTAATGAAAGTGAAGACAGTATTTTCAGGTTACTATATAAATTATGGATTTTTTTTTTAGCGAATAATACACTGAAAAAAAAAAGATTTTCTATAAATATCTTTATGCTTCATTTGTAGCATGGAAGAAGAAAAGTAACAAAGTGGAGTCAGGCGATTTGATAGTGCAAATGCACTAATGCTGCAGATTTCCTTAACTGTTTCATGTATAATTGTCACATGTAGAAGTGTTCCATTGAATATTGCTAAAAAAACAGTATACACTAAAATATCAAATGAATAGAAGTATAAGAAAAAATTATTCTGTAATGTTGTCTATAAAAGAATGCAACAGTGATTATGGAATAACAGAATGACAGAATGACTGGTAATCGAGAATAACAAATTAAAGTCACCCGATTATACTAAATTAATAATTGAATTTAGTTTAAAAAAACAAAAACAATTGTAAGAAATAACATTGCAGCTTAATATGTAAAAGAATAATAAAAAATGTTATTAATTTTTAAGTGAACTCGTTTTTTTTATTTTTGGTTTCTAACTACTAGAACTTGGTTAGCTAACGGTTTAATTGTGTTTGGCTAAAGAAGCCAAGAAGTGCATCAGCTTTTATTGCTAATTCTGATAAACGAGATTACTAAATGCAACGATTGGTCAAACAAAAAGAAAAGTATGTGGATTATCCAATGAAAATACATCTCAGAAAGAAAATGTGAATGGAGAGCAAGTGTACTTTGTTTCATATGGATATATAAAATATTTAAGCGAAAATCTCAAAATTGAAATACAAAATAATAATAAATGTAATAATGGTGTTAAAGAAGTATGTGTCTTACTAAATGTCTTCCTGGTGTACATGGGTGGCAGTGGTTGTAAATCTGAGTGTGAGAGTGAAAACTCCAACTTCCTTTATGTATGAATAGTTTTATAAAAAATATTGAGCAGGATTAAATATTTAAATCAAAGAAAGCTACTAAAACTAAAATGTTACTTTCTAGCAGACTAATATGTAGCAGAAAGCACTAACTGAAAAGATGTATGTAACTTTTGTTACCAAAGCTATCGAGCACCCATATAAGGGGGAGGGGTCTTAATTTACAAGATAATGTGCATTTCTACATACATTTTATTTCAGCAATAATTATGAACATCCTCAGATCAACGTGTGTACATAGAAGCAAACAGTAATAAAGTTACTAATTTATCTTATTATTTTTTGTAATTAAATTAATTTTTCTAAGTAGGATTTCTTTAAGTTCATTTTATTTAAAGAAAAAAATGCGTAAGTCACATAAGAGTTTTCTTTGACTATCAAAGAGTGTATAGGTCGGAAAACAGAGAGAAGATTTTTCTTAAAAGATTAAGGAAAGAAATCAGCCATTGTCTGATTCAAATCGGCAACATTTCGGTTAACAGCTGAAGCCTCTATTAAGTCACAAAGAATAGCTAATTTTAAAAAGCTGAAACGAATATGTAGAGTTTAATGAGAATAAAACGAAAAGATTTAAAATAATTAGTTTGTGTGTGAACAAGAATGTTTATTTATTTAATAGCATGAACCAAAATTGGTGCCATACGAAAACGGGTACATTTTTGTTTCCGTTTTTCATGTCTTAATGAAAGAAACAAAGATGATTTTTCTTATTTAGATTATTTTTAAAACGGATGTATGACTTTAATAATGATAATAATTTTCCCATTCAATCAGGTTTGTCGTGAGAGCTTTACTCGAACGAAACCAGGTTATTCAGCTGGTGAACATGGACAATTTGTAAACCAGTGTTTTGGGTGATAGTAAAAGGATTTTGAGTGAGAGAGTAAATTCTGCTCCTCCTTCCTCTAAATTTGAAAAACGAAATATTAAAATTGATTGGAAATTTTCTTTACAACACGAACCAATAATTGCCCTATCTGATTGACAGGACAGATCTTTTTATGCACCATTTGTTATTAAATCTATTAGCATCAAAGAAATAGGAGACATTCAGATTTTACTTTATATTAAAATGGAAACAATTAGAAATCATAATTACTTGTGACTTATTAAAACCAGTTTTTTAAAAATCAATTTGTTAAGTTGTATCACGATTTTGTTGCATATATAAATTGAGATAGGTCAACAGTGTTAATACTGGGTTACCCCCCCCCCCCCCAAAAAAAAACCGGGCCTCATACAGCACACTTTTTATCACATCTTTTATTAATTCATTAATCAGCCTCATGTTACAGAACGTGAAGCAACACCTGTGAACACAACTGGATTGAAATGGAAGCTCCATCATAGAATATGATACAAAACAGGCTCGTTCAAGAAAGTGAAGGACATGTTCATGTATCGGTCTAAATGTGAAAAGGCCCTCTTCAAGAGAAGCATTCAGGACTGGGTGGACCACTTTGAGAACTATGGGACAGTAGAGAACGTCACTGCGGCCAGTCATCATCGTTCAAGCCATTCAGTGTACAGCTGAGTTGATTACTAAACTGACTCTCACACATTATCAAAGTTTAAAACACTGCACGCAAGAATGAGCTGCAGACCCTGTAGCTGTTGCTCATTTTAAAGTTCTCGTTACAGCCACATGGAGCAAGCTCTCACACTTCAAACTTGTCCAAGGATTAGCTGAAAGAAAACTTCGGAGGTTCTGTGATCAGTTTCAAGCCTGATTTTTAGTAAGCATCTCACAGCCCAGATCTTATAAACAGAGCTATGCATGGAGATTCAGACTCATCTTGGAACAGAAGGAAGCCAGCAAGAAGGTCAGAGCCATACCACGCTGGTCGGTTTGTAAGAATATCATGAACAAATTTGTGTTTCACTTCAAGAAAGGCACAAGACTAAATACAGGTAATCTCGAACATATGCTCTTGAATAAAGAAAGAGTCCAAAGACTTATGTTCTGATATGATGTTTAAGCACAAACCAGTTACCAAAGTTTTATTTAATTCTTGCAAAAAATTAAGAAATGAGATCAATCGAAAGTTATGGTACTTTTTTTTGGGGGGGGGGGGGGGGGGGTATACCCTGTAATATAATTAGATCTTTCTAAGCAACACATCAATGCAAGTGTACCTCAGGGGTCAATTTGTGGATCTATATTATTCTTGACCTTCATAAACAATGCAATCGTGTGTGAGATAAGTGTATTTGCTGACGCCACTATGCTCCATTCTTGCCTTGAAATGACCACACAAGCAATACAATGGCTGAATCCTTGGAAAATTACCTCCAATCTGTAGTAGAATGGTTACATTCAATTCCACCAAGACAAAGTTCCTTTCCTTTAAGAACTATAAGAAACCTTTCCAACCACCGATTGTCATGGCAGATAGCACTCTTAGTGAGTCCCAAATTTAAACTTCTTGGACCGACATTCTCATCATCATATTCAGTTTAACATCCGTTTTATATGCTGGTATGTATTAGTCGGCTTTAAGAAAGAAATTGACTTCCAAACTAACCTATCTCTGTCCAGGTTTTATTGATCCCTCTTTCTCTCACGTCCATTTTAATGATTTCCTCCCATGTTTTCCTTGATCTTCCCCTTTGAACTGGACCGGCTACATTAACTGTTATGCATCTACTGGCAACATAAAATGAAATAAGTACGTAGATGTTGCCAAAGCTGCTGCGATGACGAGAGGCGGAAAATATGAGGAATGGTGGGAGGAAGGATTTAAATTTGTTTGTTTTCGGCAAATTAACCCTAGTTCATTTTGTGCCATATAATGTATTTATAACAGCCATTTGATAAGTTCTATAAAGTTAATTGTATAGGTGGGGAAGTGGTGGGAGTAGTAGCAGCAGCAGCATAATAGGAGAGTAAGAGGTTTGCTTTGCTTTGTGGCATATCAACCTCTATAAGAGGTTGATATTTTTATCTTTATTTTAAAATCATTTTTTTATGTTTATGTATTTTAATATCAGTTTTAGTGTTTGCTTTGGTTGTTTTGTTGCATATCAACTCTTTTCGGGTTATCGAATGCCGAATCTGGTCATTTTGGTAAAAGGTTTTATGCTTCAAGTTCATTATATGTTTTCATATTTATTCATGGTGTTTGGTTTGGTTGTTTTGTAGAGGAAAATTGTTTTTGCAGAACATGATTGAATTTTGCAAAACGAATGGAAAAAAAAACAACAACATCAATGTTTGGTTCATTTTTGTCAGGAAGCCAGTAGGAAAGTAAGAAGATGACTAATAAAAGAAAGGAAAACGTGAAAATTACAAAACATAAAAATGGTAATATAAGGTTCAGGGATGGGAGGCAGCTAGTTAATTGCAATATCTTATATATAAAGTAAAGAAGATTTTGTTTTCCCATTATTTGTGCATGATGGCTTTTATAACGAAACAGTTAGCTCCAAATGGGTTCACTGCATACAGTGTCAAGATAGTCCATCCATGTCAATAAGCAGCTGAGTCTTTGGCATACTTCAGCCATTCCCAATTCTAGGGGCAAATACTAAAAACGAGGCGGTCGACTATCAACTCAATATCTGTCTTCATTGTTTTAATCGATGACTTGAGATGGTCAACTTGTGCTTCCTCCAGCCAGCTGGTGCGATTGGAGTCACCAACGTAAGAATGAATTCCTTCTCAGGCGATCGAAGAATGTGTCCGAACCAGCAAAGTTTCCTTTTCAGAAGAGTCTCTGATGCCAGTGGTATTGCATCTTGCACGGATGGTACGGTTTGGTGTTTGGTTGAAGAAGTGGATGTGTTATACACCTCTTCGAAATATTAGTTTGTGTTAGAAACAAAAATTTTGTTTTTGATCGATTTCTTGAATTTTTATATTTTATCCTGATCAATGTTTTTTTTTTTTAGTCAAATTTAGAGTAAGAGGGGGGGGGGGGAGAACTTACCCCTTAAGTCACATGTGCTCTTCCTGCAACTCAAAACAGCATGTTCTAATATTTACATTTATTTTTTTTTTTTATTCCGGTAACATAATATATTATTTCATGTAATTTTAATAATTAATACAATATCTTATAATTATTTTTAATTGCTTTTTCATTTTACTGCACATTATTTTTTCTGCTGAATAAGTGAGATATTGTCATTTATTATAGTTAGATACAAAACAAAATAAAATTTAGAAAAATACACTATTTTTTCCATAGCATCTTTTTTCATAAATATTTTACTCAGAAACAAAAAAATCTAATTTATAAACACCCTTAAATCTTTGATTATCCTTGCCATAAAAAGGGACATGGTATCCTTGTTGCAAAAATACCCAACATAGCCAAGGGAGATAACTATTTTCATAATTATTGCAAAGGACACACTCTTCTTGGCTTCTATTTTGTCATCCATGACCCCCACACACCCAAGGCAACACCGAGTACCCCTGCTACTTGAAAATAAAATAAAAAGTATTTTGAACATACTTCTTAAATATAAATATTTGATACAAATATAGATACATTTAAACAAACAGCAGTTTCCTTGGCCTTTTATGGCGCATGCGATTCCTGGTCCTGTTGGACCCCTAATCCTTCAAGTTTAACCTCTTAGCTAATTGCGTGAATCAGTATTAGAGATCCTCTTTCAATTTTTGCCCTTGGCCTCCCTCAATTTGTATTCATCTTGGAAGGACACCAACCCCTTTTTCTTTTTTCTCCCACTCAGAGATTGACCTGCTTGTTTTCGGTTCCGAACAAACGAGAAAACAGTGGGCAGTCTATTATTTAGAAAGGGTTGAGAGGGTTCTAACTAACCGTTTTGGGGATTTTCTTTCTCCCACTCCCAATTTTATTCCAATGAATTTCTTTATATAAATATATTCATAAAAAAAAAAATTTCAACAAATTTGGGGATATCTTAAGTAGAATGGGCCCCTAGAGAAAATGTGGTATTTTGGTGACTTAGATGATTTTAAATAAGAGTAGGATAGATATTTTTTATCACTTTTGAACAAGGATGACCAACAACCCCACTCCCCACACTTTTGATGGCCTTGTGCCTAATTTGTATTGAATGTAAATTTTTAAATTTTGTGCAAATAAATAATTCAAAGTATAATATCTGTTCTAAGCCACTTGCATCATTTCTGTTCTAGGTCAGTGAAGTAGAAATCCTTCTAGACTGAGAATTTTTATTTTGTCTTGATCCAGAGTGCCCTTTTTTGGGGGAGTTGAACTTTCCCCACATAAAAAAACGACCTTGTGGAGAGGCAAGTAAAGAGGTACAATGAATAAAACCTTTTGAGAAAATAGTTTGCAAGCCGATTTCTTTACAAACAGTGTTCAACAATAGGATAGACATATTCAGTTGATGGCAATTAAATTTGGATTTTAGAATAGAATTTGAATCATCTAAATCAAGAGGAAAAATACTTTGTAGGAGCTGGGCAATGTCGTCAATTGTTTTGACATTGCTTTTACTAAAAAAAATCTAAACCAAGGTAATAAATTTAAAGTTTCTTTATGGTCGGATTTGAAGTGTGTCCTTTTGCAGAACGAAACAATAGACTAATGCTACAAATCAAATGGACACAAAACATTGGTAAAAAGTTGAGACATGACACGTGAAAACCCCAAAAATTTAAATTGTTTTATTGCATTTGCTTCTAGTAGGTATCCCAAACTGATTTTTTTTTTTTAATATACCAAGAAACTTTTTAGGTATGAATATATAGTGCTGCAACATTTTTTTAAAATACTAAATTTATCTTGGTATCTCAATTATTACCAAAGTTATGGCCATTCAAAGTTGGTCGGATATTGCGTTTTGTGTGATACTGAACAAAAGGCCAACTTAATCAGTGTATAACTGAAGATAAAAGCTTTAAATAAGTAAAAAATCTTTATAAATATAATGCTATAGTTCATTAAAAGAAAGATTATATAGATGGAATTTATAATTCTTAGATATACCCAGTCTTAAACATTGGTGAAAATCACATGCCGTCACAAAAATTGATACAGAAGAGCAACTTCGACTGTTCATAGAAGTTTTATTTTAACAGTTAACACATTGAAACTTATGATTCATAATATACAAATTAAGCTAAAAAGATTTTTTATTAGTACATCCATAAAAACCTCTTATTTCTAGCATGTAAATATGGCCTGAGGTCCAATTTGGCAGAAAAATGGGTCAAATGTACACCTTACCAAACCTTTTGTAAAAAGTTACCCATTAAAGATACAAGACTAAAACTTTTATACTTGACTAATTTTAGGATGAGGAATTAAAAAAAAAAAAAAAAAAAAAAAAAAAAAAAAAGGTTGTTTACTTTCTAATATTGGAATATTTCGCTGAGTTATCTAACTTCCGGCATGTAAAAAAAACAAAAATGGGATTAACATCGAAACCTGGAAATCTGTTATAGAAAAGAAATTAGCGGTCAATTTTTAAACAAAGGCTTATTATTATAAATTTCTTGAAGAGCTAAAACGGTCAGCCGGACTGTCAGTGAAGCGATTGAAAATCTTGTTCCTAGTTATTGGGATTTTTTTCTTCCTCAGATACAGATTAAAATAAGTCATGAATTAGAGAGGCCTCATTCTTCAATTTTTTTGCCCAAGAAACTTTCTCTTTTACAAACATACATTTTCCTTGTTCAATCTTAGTTCTTCATTCTCCCAGAACTTTACTTTTTTTCTTGGTTCTTTATTTTCTGCAAGTATTCCTCGATTATATTTTTTCAAATTATAATTTTTTTTGTATGTCTTGCTTTGATTACATTCTTCTGTCTCTTAACTGATTTAATTTTAGAAAGTTTCTTTAGAAGTCTTACTCTTGATTTTGAGTTGAACATTTTCCTTGCTTAGGGTAGATATTACCTGAGAAGCCATTTTAAACTGTTCTCTTGCTGTTTGGAAATTAACAGCCATGTTGAAGAGCTGATCCTGGGATTCTTTAAGGGATTGTTAAAGTGCCGTCTTCATTTTGTCAGCAACAGATGGTTGTTCTGGAGATGTTAAATTAAGAGGTTTATCCTGAGAAGGACAATCTGAAGTTTTTTCTTGAGATGCTCACTCCTGAAATGGAGACATTAAAAACTGTTGCAGTTTTTCAGGTTTTTATAGCTCTGTATTTTTTTACGTTCTTTTAAAAGTTTATTTACTATAGCAAACAAATATTTCTCATTGTAATTTGCAGACAGATGATTCAGCCACATTACTATTATATTAAACGTTAGATGTTCTTAGTTGAATAATAATAAAGTTGAAGAACTGCCCCATTTGTCAGAGTGATGTCATTAAGAACACTTTTGAATAGTGCTGCATCTTCCAGTTCTTGCAATGAGATTGCGATTGCAGAGCGTTCTTCAGCTACAAAATAGGCATCATATGAAGCATCTAAAAAGATTTTCAATTCAGCTTCTCCTTTGGTAGAAAAAATTACTTTAGCTTTTGTAAAAGGTTCGTTGAATTTGTCCAATCAATTTTGACTGTTCCACCTTCATATCTGGAAAGAATTTGCAGAACCAAGCAAAAACCTGAAATCAAAAAATTTACAATTCTCTTATCAAAAAAGAAATATTAAAGAAATGTCACAAAAGAATCTCAAAATATTTCATGAATTTTTTAAAGAACTGTTCTATAAACCTGATATCTTGCCTATCTAAATGATTTTGTTGTTTTCATTAGTGTCCATAAAATCATGAAGGTAACAAGTTGAACTCAAAATAGACAAAACCCAGACTTCATCAGAACTATATCCAGATGACTTAGTATGTTATTACAGGGCCAATAACATCCCCAAGTTCAACTATCATTAACTTTTCAAAACTTTTTTCCAAAAAGGTTTCGCTAAATTTCTGAATAAATAAAAAAGTATTCTAATTATTTTAAAGAAAAAATATTTTGCTAAACTTCCTAACAAATAAGAGAATTTACCGTTATTTTCTAAATTACAAAACAAAGCGTCATTTTTTACGGAACTTTTAGTTTTAACAAAAACAAAACAATAAACGTTTCGCTAAATTTCCGAATAAAAACTATTCTATTTTTTCATACTTACAAGTTCTTTCATCCCCACGAGGGCAGAGCTAGACATAAGGTCGATTTTTTTTTAATGTGTAGAAAATTCAGCTCCTCCCCCCCCCCCCCCAAAGCAACACACTGGATCGGGACAAAAATTTAAATTGCCTTAGTCTAGAAGGATTTCTCGTTCACTGACCGAGGACAGAAAAGACTAAGTGCAACATCAGAACAGATACTAGACTTTGCTCCTAGCCAAAAAGCCAAGGAATTCTAATTATTGTTATTTATAAACAAAAAAAAAAGTGTTGCTAAACTTTCAAATAAACCTCTTAATATATTAAAAACAAGTTTTTTGTTATAAAACTTTTTACAAAATAATTTTGCTAAACTTTGGAATAAAAAGTACCTATTCGAATTGTTTTTATAAAGCAAACAAGTTTCGTTAAACTTGTGAACAAATAAAACTATTATTTTATTACTTTTTCTGAACCACGTGATCGCCTAAAGAATAATATTTTCGGAATGTTATTTCAAATATATATCTATTAAAAACAGAATTGTACCAATTATTTATTATATATATATATATATATATATATATATATGATTGTTCAAATCTCAATTAGAAAAAATACACAAAAAATTCAACCAGGAAACGTAAAGTTAAAAGAACAATAAATGGAAGAATGTCTGGTGGTAACCAAACGGTTTCAACACAACACAGAATAAGTACTTTATACCAATATGAGATAAATAAAATAAGTAAAAAAAAAAAATTCAACTTACCTAGAAACTGTGAAATGTCCATTATAGCTCTTCAGCTTACTGTTGATTTTCGTCTGGCAGGAGGGAGTTGAATTTCTGTTCAGGGTGTTCAATTTTTACTCGGGAAATGACAAGTTCAAAACAGGCTTTTTTTTATATCCAAGCAGTTCGATGTGTTACGATTTTTTAATATTTCTATTGATTATTATTGGGTAAACCCTGCTTTATATAATGGTATAAATGACAATTTTTTTAATTAAATCTTTATATTTTATTCACTAAAGTTTTAAACTGAAATTTTTCATGAAAATTAATTTAAAATTCTATACTTTGCTTACTAAATTGAAGAATAACCTTTCTTTTATAAGATCAAATGATTTTTCAAAGTTGAATAATTAATATCTGGAACGACACAGACGTATAAAATGGAACAAAAATTTGTTGAAAAAACGCGGAACGCACTTGTCATTAAAATAGTTACATAATTCAAATCAACTTGCAAAAAAAAAAAAAAAAAAGAAAAAAAAAAAAAGAAACTAATCGTACTAGAAAAAAAATATATTAGAAATAGGAAAGATTAAATTTTATTTACATACTAATTTTATAGATATAACATAAGAAATAGCAGAGATATCGTAAGTTAAATTTTACGAAAATTTCAGTTTTTACCCATTTTCGCAGCATAAACAAGCGAGTTTGGGATACCTACTTCTAGTATTATTATATCCAGTGAACATGAAAAATAAGCCAAAATACGAGCACCAAAAATGGTTAGAATCAAAGATGGCAGCTTCCTCATCCTCTAAAAATGCTATTACATGACCCTCTATGTTTTCAACTTCAAAAGGTGTAGATTCAATATGGCAAAATCCGCAATCTTAGATTTTGACCATTTATGATGTTCTTCAATGAAAAATAAAATAATTACTTGCAATTTCTTAAGGTCAATTCACTAAAGTGACTCAACTATGATAAAAATTATTGCTGAACTAAATAGTTTGCGTTATCACGTTCATAAGATGTGGCAGCTTTGATTAGTACTTATGACAAACTGAAAATTCAAGCTCTCCGCAGAAGACAACTACATTAGTTTGACTCCAAACTAAGATGACATCCTGACATCGCCTGAAAATAAGCATACATAAAGTCATACAATAAGAGAAATTATATATATTTATTGTAGATATCATTTACGAGTGGCCTAATGGATAGAGCTGCTGACTCAACTAGGTGGTTGATGGTTCGATTTCTGACGAGAGAGAGATGCTAGTTTAGCAACACTGAAGAGCTGTGATACAGTCTGTCTGTGGATGCATCTTTCTCTCTCTCTATATATATATATATTTATATATATAATGTGTGCGTGTGTAAGCCGAATAGTTTTTGACTTGATATTTAGTTTTAAATTAAATTTCTTTGATTTTTACTGTTATCAATTTCATGATATAAATGTTTGTTTTCTTTACATATGCGCAAATACATTTTACTTGCCCGGGATGCAGGAAAGTCATTTTAGTTTTTAATCTTTTTTTTTTTTTGAAGAGAAAAGATTTTTAATTTTAGCTGTACGACTTCACTTAAAAACATGACTTATTACTCTTGCTTATTTGGATTTTGTTTGATGATGAGCTAAGTCTGGGCCGAACTAAGAAAGCTTTTAAATAAACTCGAGTGAAATACGTTATATTGCCAATAACATGGTACAAGAATAACTAATGAAATTTTGCTAGTCAGAAACAAAGTTTAATTATGTTAAAAAAACAATAAAGAGAAAGTAAGAAGCGTCAAATGCCATATTGATAGAAGTGGACAGTCCTGCTACTGTGCAAAGATAACACTTTTGAACAGAAATATAAAATAAAGTCATATTTTGGATTTTTGTTAAAATAACGACATTTGCATTTCAGACAAAATCTAACAAACAAAACTCATTCGTATGAACATGTTAGTTTGATCTGTTTTACAGCCTATCAATCCTCTTTGGGGGAGTTATTTAATGGGGAAACTAGTTGCTTTTTTACCCATTACCATTTAGTACTGGAGAAGAGTGGGTTCATACCTCCCTCCAGAGAGGATACATTAGATCTTATTGGATTTGAATAAGGTTTAGTGGGTAGATATTATCTCTATATTATCAAAATTGTGTAACCACCTTTCTTCTGTGCATGTTTCTCACGTCAATGTAACTTTGATAACACATTGAATTACTTTTTATATACCAGTGTGATCTGTGTCCCAGCATCCTGCTCCCACTCTTAAACCTCATGTTTTTTTTTTGTTTTCTTTTACTTTCTATAAAAAAGAAATTGCTTAGCAATTTTTGGTCGTTTTCTTTTTTTTTTGGGGGGGGGGGGGGTGAGTGAAAATTTAATCCAATGTTATCTCTGAAATATAATTTAAACAAATAATGGATGAAAAAAAAGTCATTTTTTTTTTTCATCCATTATTTGTTTGAAAAATATATTTAGGAACACAGATGCACTTCGAAATAAAAATAAAAAATAAATAATGTAAATAATTCTGATATTTATGGGCTGTCCATTAATTTATAATCAAACACAGCGTTATGTTCTTCGAGTTTTTTTTCGCAAGGTCCTCTCCTCCACTTAGGCAGAGTGATACAGGTTAGTGGTGCGAACACTGTATATCCATTATTTTTCGGTGAATGTATCGGATAGTATCTGAATTTTTAGGCCCAATTCAATGCACAGGAAGTTGAAAGTTTTAACATTAATATTCAGAGTGCTGACCAAACCATTATGGCAAAGGGAGACTGTGTTGTTGATATTAAAAGTGAATTCACATAAATTTTTATTACAGTATTTTAAATACGGTGACCAAAAATAAAGCTAAAGCCGCCTCCAGAGCTCTGCTGAAATAATTTTCAGGGATAACTGGCATTTTAAATACAAAACAAATTAAAAAGAAGCCTCTAGCACTGACAAAATCATCCTTTCTGGGAAAACAAGGCTTGGGTTGATCATGTTAAAGTATATTATTGCTTGTGAAAAAGCCAATGTATTTAATTTTTTTCTTGCAATATTTTAAGTAAGGTAACAGAAATAGAAACCAAGGAGGCCTCAATAGCACTTGCCAAATAATCCATTCTGGAGAAAGCATACCTTGGCCCATCCACTAAAATAATTGTTAAAACCATTCATAAGTCAAATGTTAGAAAAAGTGAAAGATTATTACATAAATGTGCCTCTGTATAGTTCACAACCGGTGTAGCAAAAATGATCTTTCAGCATTTGTTTTTTTATTAAGGACATAAAATTTTAAAAAACCAAAAAAACTGCCATTTCAAATCGTTGTGAAGAGATTCTTTTTAAATGCTTAAGAACGCAAGCAGTTGAAAACGTGAAATTGTATTAGTGAAAAATGGCTCCATGTTAACAAAGTACCAAACCGGAATAAGTTTTATTTTAAAAAAAAAAAAAAACTGAACGAAAACACCTTTGGGGGAAAGGGAAAGACAAAAATATAGATTTATCAGCTTAATTACTATCGATGACAAACTCTAAAAATCTGTCAAAAGATAAATATATATATTAGATTAATTGAATAGTTATTGATATCAAATATGCAATAGCATAAGATAAAACGAAATTCAAAAAATCCTACTTATAAAATTATTTAATTAGAAAATCAAATAGACCGAAATGCATTCTGGTTTATTCATAAACAAGTCAGACATTTTTTGTTAATAGTTGGGAAAGGAACATCAAAAACAAACAGTATAGATAAAAAAGAAAAAAATGAACGTAAAAATGGTAGTTAGTATACGATATACGAGCAAGAGAATTGGATTGCAGTGAAACTTAAATAGTGAGCCAGTATTTACAGATTGCATATTTTATTTAATTATATGCTAACATAGAAGGGTCTTTTTTTTTTTTTAACGTTTTTAGTGCAATCTATAAGTCTAAACATTTATGTTAAAGTTAAAAAAGAAAGAAAGAAAAGAAAAAAGACATTAGAATTAAGCAAATAATTTTGGTTTGATAATCATTTTAAACCAAGGTCGGAATTTAATTACAATTATCAATTTGTATTATTCGGATTACTATTCTCATATCAGTTTTTATATTAAAATTTTGGTCAATGTACCCTCGTACCTTCTTTTAGATACATCGACTGGAACGCTGTGAATACAACAACCAAAATGAGAATAGTAATCCAAAGGATACAAATTATCAATCCTCATCTCAAAACTTCGAAATAGTTATCAAATGTTTAAGTAAAACTTAAGCAATGGAAAGCGTTTTGATTTTTTTTTTCCAATATCTTTTCTTCCATTTGTAAAAACCTGTCTTACTTCCACACAGAAATAAAAAAATAAATAAAATTTGTAAAAAGCAGAGGACAAAATAAAATAAAAAGCAAAGAAATATACGTAATAACTGTTTTATTTTATCAGTATAATTTATATCCATTGAAATACTGATTAACAGTAATGAAACTATTTAGAAGTGACCACCCCGTATTAAATTTAAATGAACGAAAAAGAAAAAAAACCCGAAAAAGTGCTCACTCCTAGTTTAATGAGAGGCCACAAGAACTGTAGACACAAGAGAAATGGCTAACAAGAATGTTTACTTTGTTGCCTAAAAAAATGGTTTCATTACAAAACCTCATGAAACATTAAAATCATTTAACAAAGTCCTAGACGTTTTTATTTTCTCAAGTGGACGGGACAAGTAAATATGAATTACATATCTTTAAGTCTGGAAGTGTTAGTTTGTACACAGATGCAGTCATTAGATTATTATTATTATTATTTATTATTATTATTCACAAGTGTATCAATAAAAGGATTACTTATTTAACGAATCTGAAAACACGTTTGAGCATTCGAAGCTATTAGAAATGTAAACGGATTAGTTTCAATAGGTTTACAGACATACTTAAAGATGAAAGTGTGTAAGGGGGGAGAGGATAACAAAATAATTTAGTAAATTCAACATAGGACAAATTTATTTGCTGGAAAATAAGCCACTTGAAGTTTTTTTTATATAAATTGTACATTTAAGTTTATTCACCTAAACATGTCTATTGTTTCAAAGATGAAATTAAACAATCCCAATGACAGATTGCCAAATGAAAATATAAATATATATATACTTCAACAAGAAAGTAATATTTTATGATTTGAAATGTGCCACTCAGAGCAAAACATTCAAAGACATCTTGACTGAGAAAAACTTTGTATAAAACTGAAATTGGTTTGTTCTTTCAGATGTTTCAGGCATGGATTGCAACACGAAAGAAGATTAATATCGAGGAAGAATATTGAGGAATAATAATGAAAAAAAAAAATGAAAAGAAAAATACATAAGCAGAAAAATAACATTTTATTCAAAATCGAAACATTCACAGCGTGAATGAGTAGGTCTAAAAGGTATCTTATATACCGACATCACATTGCTCATATTCTCTGGCAGTGGGAAACTTAATCTGGCGAAAATTGTGAAGAGTAACTCCTCACCAAAAACAAGTGGTGGACCTCATTTGCAAATGAAAATCACGGACATGTTGCAACATTTTTGTCTTATATATAAAGTTGCAACTATCTGCTCTCAATTCTTCCTTAAAACTCAGATTCAAAGGAAGAAAGTCTTCCGTGCACATATCTTCAATGAGAACTAAAGTTAATTAAAAGAAAGGTGGTTAGTTTGTGAACGTTTCCAAATTATATTCACAAATAATCAGGAATTTCAGCATTGAAATAAAGGTGGTTGCCATCGTCACTATTTTTAATGTGGTCAAAGATTGTGGCACCAATGTAAAAAAAAAAAAAAATTCAAGAATGTTATAATTTTGTAAATTATTTAAGCATAAATAAAGACAAAAAAAAAATCATGTGAAAATGTTCATATGTACAAACACACACATACACACACATGCATTTGTGCAAAGGATGGGAGAGGGTAAGTTTTTCTTTCCGTTTCTATATAAATAGATTAATAGAAAAAGAAACAAGAAAAACCTCGAAAAGGTATATGGAAGCTCATATAAGTCAAAATAGTAACCCCCCCCCCCGGTATTTGGGGGAGGGGGGTATTATAATACAATGTAAGGCTTGAAAGGGGGAGGGGAGTCTAAAAAGAAAAAATAAGTTAACATTGTATCTTTATCCATAGTTAAGGATTTTTTTATAGTTATTTCCCTCATATTTTTTTTTTTTTCTTAAAATCTGATTTATTTTATTCTTTATTCCTAATAGTTTTAAAGGTTAAATACTTCAATAATAACTTGGATTACGGACTTGAAATATTTCAGTATTCCCAAGACTATCTTCGTTAATAAGTGGCAATTTTAAAAACCTTGCTGATCACTCGAAAGAAAAGAAATTAGAGACAGCATTAAATTACATTTAATGCTGATTTTAGTAATCAGTCCTTTTTAATAGCTTTTTTTTTTTTTACCCCACCCCGAATTTCAAATAATAAAAGCAATCCGCTCATTTAATCTAATAAAATCAGTACCCGTATCAGAAAACAACTTGTTTTGACTTAATAATTTTATTTCATTACAAACATTTTTTTTTTCCAAGCACAAACAGCATGGCCATTTCAATTGGTGGCCTTTTTCAATTGTCATCATCATCTCTTTAGCACATGTTATTATCAGAGTAAGATAGGTTCACAGGTTCTGTCCTGAAACTTAGAGTGGAAATAAGGGATGATTTGCATGTGCATAGTGGCAATGGGAGGGGGATCAAGTCAATTATTTATAAATATTAATGAGGCAAATATCTTTTTGCCAGAAATTGTTCCAGATAATTGTCTCGGTGTATTAGTGTTTCTTTCGGAGTCTGAATATGTGTGTGTATTTCAATTTGTTGTCATGAAGTTTTGCACTCTCCCTCACAAAGCATATAAGGCGAAATTTTCTAGGTAATGTTAAAATAAGTTTGGGAATGGTTTTTGATCACAAGTTCTTTTATTTTTTTTTTTCTTTATACTTTGCTGATCACCACCATCCACCAGACTGACCCGGGGTCATCTGCTCGAATGACATGCAGGAAGAGAGTAAACAGCCTGCCACACGTTCATGGAATGCTAGTATGCCATTAAAGAAGATGGCACTCTTACACTTTTTTTTTTTTTTTTGTTTCATTTCTTTTTCTGTCTTTTTTTTTTTTTTTTTTTTTTTGCTTGTATGTTAGGGTTAACGTTAACCAATATATCCACCCAAGGGAGATAGTGGTGCCAAACTAGGAGAGGTGGAATGAAAGCTGACCTTCTTGGGAGGCAAGAGTCAGCTTGCCCCTCATTACTTCTACTGAAGAATAGTCAGGTAGTTTTAAGTAATTCACACAAGTCATCACAGATGGTAATGAATTATCTGGGTTCTCAGAATTACAAAAAGTCTTTCGGACAATTGTCAATGGAGGATTCAAACTTCGGAAACCTGGAGAAAAAAGAAAAGAAAAGTGATATAAAAACAAAAAAGAAACAGGTCATTTTTTACTGTACATGAAGAATAGAAACAAATTCAGTGCTCAATTTTGATAGCAAAATAATACAAAGCGTCTAAATAAAGTAAAGAATCGTTTAAGCTTATCACGTGAAGTTAAGCTTTCAGTAAGAGCATCAAGAAAAATAATACTAAGGATTATATAATGAAATGACACTTTAATTATGATAACTACGGTAAAATCGATTAGCTAACAACTAAATGTGCAAATGTTTAAGAAGAAATGTTTTCAAGAGTTTCAGATTAAATATTTTGGTGCTTTTACAGTTTAGTGGATACTTTAAATAAAATAAACTGAGGAATATCAGTTTGATGTACGTACCCGTCACGGCTGAATAATATCCTATACTGAAAAGCACGTAAATTAATCAAGTAGTTTTTATTTTATAAAAGAAAAACTAATTTCATCGATTAACGAATGACGTGGAAATACATCCTCCATTATGACTTATTATGAATTTCGGTTATCTCCCTTGAATATCACTTGATAAGTCGTAATGGAGGACGTATTTCCACGCTATTCGTTATTCGATGAAATTAGTTTTTCTTTTATAAAATAAAAACTACTTGATTAATTTACGTGCTTTTTGATATAGGATATATTCAGCCTGTGACAGATACGTACATCAAACAGATATTCTTCAGTTTGTTTGTTTTAAAGTATCCGCTAAACTGTAAAAGCACCAACATTTCTTATTTAAACTATTTATAAACTGGGTTTCCTAAAAAAAGATTAAATAAAAGAAATTATGCTTAATTTAGCGAATTCTCGGAAGGTGTGACAAACTTTCTATGCCTAAGTACCAATATTAACTATATAAATAGATGTAGTAAAACAATACACTAAATAAGTCAATAGATAGATACAAAACATTAAAGGGTCATAAGATGAAGACATTCTAATCCCTATAGAGATATTTACAATGTCTGCAGAAGGAGAACCGAGGTTATCTCTGATTTGGATGTTGCTTAATGCTATGTCTTGTCTTGTCTTGTCTTCGTTCATGTAGCAATTCCATGTTTTCTCATCCAACTGTTAGTTGATGTTTGTATAATTTGTTGTTTGGGAACAGATCCCATATTTTTTGCCATTTTCTTTTCAAGTCTTGTAGAATCTTAGTTTTATAGTCTGTACACGAAAGTGAATGAGTTGTTATTGTCATTTTAATCGTTTCTTTTGTAAGTATGTTAACTTTTTGATTTCCTATAGTGCTCATGCAGCTGGGAAGCCAGGTCAAGACTACAATTCTGCTTGTTCCCAGCAGATAATGACACCATTCCAATATTTCATGTATGTAGGGATGATTTGAATTTTTTCTCTCTAAATTGTCAGGCTAGACAACGACTCAGAGAAAATTATGTATTTTCTCCTTCTTTGAGGCCTTCATCAATTCTGATTTAATTTGCTCTTTACCTGGTGAATATCCCCGACTGTGCAATTGGCAGAACCTCCTACATTCTTTACAGTTGATGTAATACAGGAAGTTGCAGCTCTTTCACCAACTCTGCGCTGTACATCGACCTTCCTATTTGACTAAAAGATTTTGAACTTTGAGTCATCAACCTAAAAGATTATTCCACGTTTTGGCTCACTTGGACCTTTTGATTTACTTCCTAAACTATGGTTTTGACAGAAATTCTGCCATATAGGCCAGCTAAGCAGAGTCTTCTCACATTGAATTGTGACATTTTTTATACTCCACTGAAGATGAAGTGCAAGTTTTAAATTTTGATTTGTCTGTTTTTTTAATTGCTTTTTGTTACATATTCAAAAGCATATGTAAGTTTAGAAGCTAAAACATTTTTTTCTAAATAAATATTCATTTTAAAATCAATTTAGTTTTGATAATATAACATCTTATGCCTTGTTTTGACTTCTAAATTTACATATTTAAATTACCAAACGCTTACGAGGAAAAAAATATCTAATTCATTTCACTTATGTCAAAAAAATTCAAATTTTTTTTAAATCGCTGTTAAAAGAACATATGGATTTTCTAGTGACATTCTATGAGCGGAAAGGAAAGGAAAAAAACAATTTGTTTTTAATCCTGAAGATGATGTTATATCATCAAAACTAAGTTGATTTTGAATAAATATTTATTTTTTAATATATATATATGCGTTACTTTGGCTTCTAAACTTACATATTCAAATTACCTAACGCTTACAACGAAGGAAAAAAATCTATAATCTCAAAGCATGTTTTTTGTCATCCTATTCTGATAGAATTTAATGTGCGTACATGAATACTTGATATGAAGAAGAGTTATTGTCTGCTATGGACTCAGAAATGTTAATCAAGTCAGAAAACCAGTTGTTTTAAAAAGAGAAAATACAATATATTGTTTTTGATGGCCTGAAGAAAAAGATATAAAAATCAGAGATAAAAACAAGTTGGAAAATGCGAAAATAATTTATGGGATAGATGGTACAAAATATGATAGTGGCATACTTACCACCAACAGGAAGTCTGGGTGATCCGGTAACAAATTGTAAGAATCTCCGTTGGTCTTCACCAATATATGAGCTAAGTATTTCAAACAAAAATTTCACAGCTTTACTATCGTGAGTATAGCCATGGTCAGGACGGCAGCATTCCATTAGCATTTTTACATCCCATACTTCCGTAAGACTTCCGCAGAATAGCTGCTCCAGCTGGGGCACAAAGAGAAAACAATTATAATTAAAACATACCTACTTTAAAATTAGGTTTATTTTTAAAAAATAACATTTTAGTAAAAGGACGTTATTTTTTACCCGTTTTCATGGTAGGTAAAAAATATATAGATCTTTTTATTTATTAAACATTTTAAATGCTTTCAACTTTAAAAATTAAATTATTAAAACAAAAATGACGACAAAGGATCTTTTGTCTGTCACGGTAAAATAAACTTGTAGTTTATTTTGCTGTGATGGACAAATTAAGGATATCCAATTTGTTTGTTTTACGGCATATCAACCTTTTTCAGGTCATTTAATGCCGAATCAAGTTGTATTTTGTTTTTAAAAAAAAAAAAAATTCTTTAAAAATACAAAATAAATCTATTTTGAAAACATTCTTCAAACTTTTTTAACGGCATATCACCCTTTTTCAGTTCATTTAATGCCAAATCAAGTTGGATTTATGTCTTAAGATAATTATATTTTTCAATATGATCAACAGCTTTTAAAAAGTTCATTATTGTCTTTACTTTATTTTTCTTAAACAGTTCCTTCATTTTACCTGCTCTGTAAACGTTTCTCTTATAGGGCCAGATCAATGCATTCAGTAAAAATATGTTGGATTGTGTACGTAGTCTGGCATGCATAGCATATTGGTTGCTGTTTGTTTTCAAGTAAGTAGGAATGTGTAATCCTTGTGTGACCTATGCGAAGTCTGGTTAACACTACTTACTCTTTTTGCCTTTTTCATGAGCTTTTTTTCCATTCTCCTATTGTAGTTTTGATCGCTAGGACTTTGCTATGTGTATTGCTACTCCAACGTTGTTGTCTTTGCTGTTGGATATATTTGTTGATCTTCGTTTTGAAATCTGTATATGGAATCTTAAAATTGGTTTCCTGAGCCATGCCTAAAGCAGACCTGGCCGCCCTACCAGCCTTGTCATTTCCTCTGATTCTGATATGACTTGGAATCCAACACAGTAATATTTTGTTATCCTTTGACAAATATTCCATTTTACATAGTAATTAGGTTATTAATGAATTGTCAAATTTCCTGTTTTGTAGCGATATTAGTACAGACAAAGAATCTGAAAAGATAATGAATTTTTATTTTTGGATTTTAAAATGAAATTGAGCACTATATCCACTGCACATGCTTCTGCATTAAAAATGGAAGTGTCATTTGGGAGACGCTTCTTATTTATGTTATTATTGTATCCAAGTAATTTTGCCTATAAAAAAGCGTCTTATGAAGGAAGAGAATTGTTTTTGTTGAAATGGTGCTCACTGTGGTCGGGTTGAGTCGGCTTCTTCCCTGGCCTACACCACGTCCATAATCACAGTGGCCTATGCACGGCGATCCTGAGCAAGATCACATGGAATGGTTAACCAATCGTGATCCACTGTTTAAGACCGACCACTTGTGATCTAGTAAGTCTTTCCTGGTGGTTGTTGTCCATGTCTTCCGCTGCCTCAGATACGCTTCTCCACCACACAGAGAATAGTAAATAATGACACAGCTACAACCATTTATTTTATACAATCAATTATTAAAAGAAAAAGAAACTTGTTATTCATGGACTTTTTATTAGTTTTATTACAATATATATTACTATTTACCTTAAAATAGTAAAGAAAATACATCAATTCGATGTGATGGTCATTTTAGCCTCCAGCTACCGAAATTAAACAAAATTAGTGACAATTTAAAAAAAAATTTTTATTGACATCGCTGTCTTTTTATAAATATGGATGACCAAAAAGTCATAGAACATTTTTTTATTTTTTTTATTTACAACTTTAAAATGGGGGAGGAGGAAAAAAAAAAAAAAAAAAAAAAAAAAAAAAAAAAAAAAAAAAATCACAATTTTCTGATCTTTTTATATATTAATTTTATTCAAAGAAAATTTAATTCATCTTATAAAATTCTTTAAATATTTTGTTTATTTAAAGAAAAATATATTAAAAATTAAAGGTAATTAAAAAATATATATATGGTTTTTAACTTATTACTTTTTTGAAAATAAATTTGATTAGTACAGTATTTTATTATATAACTAGCAGGGTTACATGGCATTGTCCGGGTTTAAATGTGGGATAGCATTATATGTAACATCATATTTAGGAAGGTTTACTTTAACAGCAACCTTGATGTTGTCAGCTAGATATCTTACTCACCGAGCTATTTAGATATGTTCATACTTTTAACCCAACGTTTATAAATAGATTAATTTTGATTGTGTAACACGTTATTAAAGTATCATTAGTTACTTTAAGAGGCAGCTAGAGACGCAAAACTACATCCGTTATGTTCACATGCAAATTGTACATGTGAATAGACTTATATCAAGGTACACTCTAGTATCTCTTCATTCTTAGGGACAGACATGCATACAGAAAAAGAGGTGCTCTCCTTTATATATATATATATATATATATATATATATATATGGATAAAGAGAGGGAGAGAGAGGCAGTTGGACGTAGAAGCGTTGTGTACTTAATACACCAAAATTATTTACTTACATTTCATTATATTAAGAAAAGGAAAAATATATTCTTTGATTTCATATAATTTTATTAAAAAATAAGGGGGGGGGGGCACACTCAAAGCTTTCAGTCTGGTCCTTTTCTAACTGAACAATTCAGACATTTGTTAAGTCAACTTTTAAAATAAGTCTAAAGAAAAATTTGATAAACATTTCAAAATTTAATTTTTTTAATTTTTATTCACCCCCAAACAAGACATATTGCCACTGAGACATAAGGGGCTACAGTGAATTACGAGACAGATTTTTAGGGGCACCCTAAGTGGGGAGTTGTGCAACAAGATGTTTGTTTACATTACATTTAAATTTCTAGTCAGGGAAACAGGAAGCAAGAGAGGAAATTCTAAAGGCTAGTAGTTCAAGGAAAGAAGTTATTAGAACAAAAAGCCCTACAGCATCTGAGGACCTCCACAGTGAAGGGATGGGATTTAGGGAATTGTCGGGTTGGTCAGGTGTATGGATGTCTAGTGGCACGAAAGCAGCAGTACTTGTAAGACACGCACAGGGATGTAACATTGTGGCGATGGGACAAAATCTGGAGCTTAGTGGACAGTGTAGGACCTATTAGATTAGAGACTCTTTTTTGGACCCGGTATAAATACACCAGTCCACACGTGACAACAATACTCAATGCATGGGCTCAATGGTGGCTTTGTAGAGATAAAGGATACTATCAGGTGTGCAAAGTTTTCTAGCCCGGTAGAGGAAGCCCACTTTGCTTGCAGCAGCCTTGGCAGTATCTTCTATGTATTTGTTCCAATTCATGTTACCTGTGAATGTTAGGCCGAGGAGTTTGAATGTTTGGCTCTTGGGTAGAATGCTATTAGTCATGGTAATCGGTCAAGTTTTAAGACGGTTAATTCTTGTATAATTTTATTTTGTTACCTGGGGAAAACAAAATTATTTAAAATCCAAAAACTGAAAAAATATGCATTTTTTAATTTTAAGTGTAATCAAGTTATAAAAACTTCCCGTCTTTTTTGTGGTCAAAATCCAACTTAAACATTATTTCAAAACAATTTCTTGGATTCTGAGATTTTTATGATAAAATTATTTTTTATGTTTTGTAACTTTTTTTCATCACATATCCCCATACTTTGCTAAATTGGATATTCATCCCAATTTTTTTTTTTTTAAGAACACTGGAAGCTTAGTCAGAAGATTTGATGTGAAATAAGTTTGTTAGATGAAACAGAATTGTGCATAATATTAGATTAAAGAAAAAAAAATTTCATGTCTGTTGAAGGACACTTTTATTGAAGATGACGGTTTCTTTCACGAGAAGATTTCAATTAAGAAAAGTGCTCACCTCTTCAGGGTAGAAACTTTGTAACGTCGACAAAGGAAAAACAGATTCGAACCCTTCTCTGAATGCTTCAAATTGCCTGGAAACGCCTTCTACCAAGTTCCAATGGACTACAAGCTAAAAGAAAAGCTTTGGATTACATTCGATTTAAAAATGTTATGGTTTCTTTTAACACCATAAAGTTTACGTGAAAAGAGAAAATATTCTTTTCTAAGAAATATTTTTTTTCTATTAAGGAGGTGAGAACATAGCAAAACTGGGGCAAAATTGAGTTTAACGATCTCTAAAAATTTAATAATTACAAACTAAATGGCCGACCGACAAGATAAAAAAAAAACCTTTTTTTTGTATTGCCACCCAGACTTAGGGTTAGTGGTAGAGTTAAGGAAGGGCACATTATTTTACATTTTTAACATTGACATCTTTTTTATATCAAAGTTTGATCAGGAATATTAAATATAAGATTGTTCATTAACATGGTGGGCAAAAACCTGATTATAAAATTCAAACAAGAATAAAATTTAATTTTACAAGTAATAAAAAACATGCGCTCTCTTAAAAACCCATAGTCCAGATGGCAATAGAAAAAAATGAAAAACTAAAAAGACGGAAAAAGTGCGCAAGACATAAATGTAACGAGAACATTTAAAGTCAATTTATGGTCTATTAAAAATTAAATTATTTTATTACAATGTTCCTTTAGAAGTTTTCACATTATTTTATAAAATATATTTATTTTTTGCTTACATCGTTACGTCTTCGTTGTCATTAAGGCCAAACTGCTTCAAAAAAGACCAAATCCACAAAATTTGGCCTTTTTCTGATAGCGATTTGGCCTTTTTTTATAACGCAGGGCTGAATAACATTCCTTGCGAGCATGAAAAACAATGTCAAAATTTGATCATCTGTGATAAATAAAAAACTACTTGATCAATTTACATAATTTTTGATGTACTATATCTTTGTTCTGTCACGGTCACATACATGATACCAGTATGTCTTCATTTTTATATATTATCTGTTTTCCTTTTCCGAAGTTGCACCAGAATTTTTATATCAGATTTTTGTAGAATCTTTTTTTAAGCATGTAACAGAGCCTTTAAGACTAAATATCAGTTTCATTCAAGTTTCACATTTTTTTTTTCTTTCATAGGATGATGAAATTTCAATTTTAAAATAATTTCTTTAATTACATGTTTTATTTTATTTATTTTTTTAAACATTGACACCAGAAAAAATAACTTGAATTAAACTGAGGCTATTCTTTAAAAATGGGATTGCATTTGGAAAACAAATAGAATATAAAGACGAACCTGCAAATATTCTTCCAAGTTGTCTAAGATAACAGGAATGTCCTTTCCTCCTTTTTTCAGTTCAATATTTACGTAACCTGGGAGGGTAAAATCTAGATCCAGCTCTTCAACTGTGCAGCCATCCATAGTCAAACTGTCAAGGGCTAACTGTCGAGACTCTTCCGTCTGAAAGATTAAACAAAAAAGTAAAAACACGAAGCTGAAAAACAAAATGTTTTAAAAATTATGACAAACAAACAATTTAATTTTGTGATGTAATAGTTTGGGTTTTTTTAAGCAGCAAATTTAGCATTTTTATTAATTGATTTTCTAATAGAAATAGTACACAGATTATTTTTATGCCTAAGAATTCCATCTGAAGGTTTTTAAGCGAATAAGGATTCAATTCAGTCTGAATTTGATAGAAATGTATGCAGGCAGTTTTTGTTTTTGAAAACTGGAAGTCATTTTTATGTAGCAATCCTTTCATATTTCCTGTCTTTATTATTTTGAGGATTTTCGGTTTTGGTTACAGATTTCCGTAGTGTTTTGTTTTTTTTGATGACACATTTTGTTTTAAGATTATTTTTCTTCTTATCTTCAGTTTTCATATTTTCCAGAGCTTTAAATTTATTTCTTGGAATTTATCGCTCTTGATTGGGATCTAAATTGTATGGCTTCACATTTTATGGATTACCCTTATTGTTTTGTTGGATTAAGAGTTTAAGGATTGGGAGGGGTTTACTCTCAAATTCTTATTAGCATTTTAGTTCTTTATTCAGGTTTTTCATTTAATTTAGGTTGGTGAGTTTTGATTACATTTGGAGTATGTTTTAAATCCAATTAAGAAGGATTTTAGTTCCTCTAATACTTTAATTACGTTCGGTATTTGATTAAGGTTTTCAGCTGGTTTTAGTTGTTGGTTTAAGTTGTTCCTTGAACTATGTTGACGTATTATCTTTCATGTAGGCCATCGCCGCCTCCTGTGCCTTTGAGAAGGATACGTTTGTAATTAAGTTTAATTATTTCTTTTTCTTGTGTATAAGTGGTGCAGTTTTTCAAATTGACAGGATCTTTTTCAAAGAAATTTGAACAGGTGGTCTCATTTGAGCAGTCTTCTATTGGATTGTTTGTATTTTTTTTTTAAACATTTTCCACATCTACCCTTGTTATTTCATATCCAATCTTTATTATTTTTGCTATTTGAAGAATGTTGAAAGTTAACATGTCAGTGTTGGTATTTATTTGTTCTATATTTTTCCTTGTTGTGATGCTTCTTTTTATCAGTGACACGTTGATTATTCAATTCAGACTTTATTTCTACCATAATGCAGTTCTGTTACTTATTACTCCTTTGGAAAAATTTAAGGATCAGTACAGGTGAAGGTTCTATACTGGTTTATCAAGTCTTTATTTTTATTTGTAATAATTTATTTGCACTCGGCCTCTACAAGTAGTGTTCCATTTCAAAGGTTTTCACATTTTTTTTTCGTATGATTCTGCTATAGAGCACTTTCTGAATCAGGAATGCTCAATGGTTTGTTGTTAATTACTTCAAGTACAATAAATTATGGGAAGCTTTTACTTCTGTACTCTGTCTCCAAATCAGAGTTCATATGAGATCTTTTGGATGGTTGTTTATGGACCATGAATAATCTTTAATTTGTTTCATCATTCACATTCCCTACATAACGGAAAACCCCTTACAATTACAGGACTACATTGAAGATACGCTGATTTGGGGAGGAGTCGTCGAGCACCCAGACCCTATAGTTTCTAAAATCCAAATATATCAGATTGTCAGGGCTTAGCAGCAATATAGAGTTCCCATCTTCCAAATTGAATTACTGCATTCTATCATATTTTAGAATGGGTGCTAGTAGTATTAGTGATGGGGTAGGGATGTAAGTTATTAATTATTGGTTATATATGACAGGGCTTGACAGTAGTAGCCAATTGATCGGATCGGGCCTCTCCGACCACCTGTCCAGGACAATTAAGGGTCACAATGGAGTGCTGCAACTCATGGCTTTTTAGTTCTTTAATCAGCTGCTTAACGACCAGGATCGTATCCTCAGATATCACGGGTCCTCAACCCACATGTCACACTGCAGAGGTCGAGTGTGTATTCTACAGTCCTAGACGTCAGGGTTAAATAGGAGTGAAGTTATTTTTTTTTTTTTACATAAAAAATTAAGTTTTTATGAATAAATAATTTATAATATAAATATTTGTATAAACTGATTTTATGTAATAACATCGGCTTCATTGCTATTTTGTCAAGTTTATAATTATGATGCTTGATGTATATATGAACACGTAATACATTACTCAATATCTCAAAACAAGATTTTAAAATAAACAATATTTGCTGAATTTACTTTTTCAACTTAAAAATAATCAGTTCATAAAATTGTTTTTTTTATTCCAATTCAAACTACAAATTCAAAATCTCATTTTACTTTCTGATGCAAATGTTATTTAAATGTTAGAAAACAATTTTTTTTGATTTTGCATTATTTGTGTGGATTGACAAAGTTAGAAAAGAAAATCATACATGAGATTTATCCATTTCTATCCGTTTCTTCTGCCTAAGAATATCTTCAAGCTGACTGAACGACCGAGCAATAACAGTGTCAATATACTGCAAGTCTCTTGATGTCAAACTGTGTTCCTGTCCTAGGATCCATTTGTAGAAAACAAGACTGAGGGGCAAATCAATCTGCAATTAAAAAAATAAAACATTTTTTTTTTTGTTACAATTTAAAATAAAAAAAAATTTTTTACTTTAAATAGAAATAATCCAAAGCATAGGCTTAATTCGAAAATAATTTCGCCCTGTTTATAAATAGTTAGTAAGAGGAATCCATTAGTAAGAAAAAAGTCAAAGAACTTTTACATAATATTTCCTAGATGTTTTGAAAATGTATGCATATATTATACAAAAATATTTAGTATGAAAATTTCAATAAATTAGATTTTTTTTTATTACTCTTAAATTTTTACAAAAAAAAAAAAAAAAAAAAATAGAAATTCACTGCTTAATTTAAAATAGTTTAACAATTGTTTTTTAATAAAATGTATAATTGAAAACTGAAGAATTTAAAATAAACTATTAAATGTGAAAACATTAGAAACTTGTTTTTAAAACTTCAAAAAGGTTTTGAATTGAACAGAAAACAATCCCAACGAATAAAAATAAGAGATTTTAATTCTATCAATATTTTTGCTGGTAGTTATAAAATAGACTGTAAAAACAAATTCCAATCTGAAATCTTAAAAATTAAGGCTTATCTAAACTTAAAATATTGATTAAAATAATAACATTGTCCCAAATCTGGATTGTTTCAAATTTGAGAAAAGATAACTTCCTTACCATTCTTGAATCCATCAGAGCTTTGGCTAAAAACTTGCCTAAGAATTTGAATTTCGCTTTGATCTTATTCACAACAGCAGCTTTTGTATTACGAGCAAGTGGAGCTGGGAAAAGCCCACATGGTGCTGTTATATATTGTACATTGCTACCTGAACCTGAGCAAAGAGAACAGAATAATATCACATTATAGAGGTGAGGGGGTTGGTTCATTTTTAATATACAAACAACATTTAGTATAAATTGAAAAGCAAAATTTAATATTTTCAATACAGAGAAAAACGTAAAAAATCATTTGTTGGAATTTATTATTTTTATTTTTTGGAGATGATTAATCATTAATTTCATTATTTATATTTGGATTATTAATCTACTCCCACCAAAGTGAGAGTGGCAATTAAAATAGGCACCAGGAGTTGGAACCAACTAATTTACAGAGATAATTAAAATTTGTTATTTACTTATAACTTAAGATTTAATTAAAATCTAGAGAAAGCAACAAGAATAGTAAATGAAGTTGGGTTGCAAGAGTGTTAGCATTTTTAACAGCTGAAACTGAATTTTAAAATTAAATAAAACGATGAAAAAAGTAAAATTCTTAAAATGTTACTATTTTAATTAGACAAGCCATGTTCATACACATAAGAAAATGGGTGTGGGGGGGGGGGGGGGGGGGCAACTATTGACGATGTGCAGATTTCAAGTCTGTTACCTGAGAAATCCATTTGTTTGACAATGTCTCCACGCCACATATCAAGATCAGCTCGTTGAATTTCTTTCGAGATTAAGGCATAGAATTCTAATGTTGGTCCAAGTCCAGTTCCAACCTGAAATAGAATTTATATTTAAGAATAAATCAAAGATTAAATTTTTTCCCCGTTTTTTTTTTTTAATTAAAGATTTGCTATTTAAAAGAAAAAAAAAAAAAAAGGAATGAATTAAAATTTTTTTTTTTTAAATTTTAATTGAAATTTAACTCTTAAATGCTTTATTTTTTATATTGGTTTGACATCAAAGATACTGATTACATATTTAGCAGGTGTGCTGATGCAACATCATACTAATACCTACTCACACTTGCCAACAGGCTCGTTGCAGCTGTGATACAAGTTGCAGTTTGACACATTTTCATTGAATATTATATTAAACTAGCGGAACCCGTCGCCCGGCGTTGCACGGGAGAAAGTACTACCTATTGCATGAAGTCGAATAAAAAATAAAAAAAGGCCTATAGTTACCGTGTTGGCGAATGTTTTGAATTAAAAAAAAAAAAAAAATTTTTTTAAATGTGGCTGCGTAGAATGGGATCGAACGCTGAAACAGTCGATCATGAAATTCGCCTTCTTAACCACTGCACCACAGTTTCGACTTAAAAATACATGTGAAAATAGGCCAAGTCATAGGTAGAATGAGAAAGAACGTAATCTGATATTCGCGGAAAATCATCGGAGTGACGAGAGCGGTCATCAAGTCTTTGCGTATTGCTTTATATTATGTAGTAAATTAATACCAGGCAAATAATAAATAAGGACGGACTGTTTTGTGAAAAGTAAACTGTTAATTAGTTCCCAGTGTCGATGAGTGTAGTGACAGTACATAATTGTTAGGGAGAAAAGTTTTTGCTACCACCTATATGGAGTTGGTTTTTTGGAGAGTCGTGGATGGCGGGTCAAATGTAATATTTAGTGTTAGCTGGGGAAAAAGAATAACAAATGTACTAAAACACGCTCGAGTGAGTAAGTGTAATGTAATGGTGAGTTTAGTAGCCTGTGATGCATGTGGTTATTTTCCTATTCTCCGAGAAGGTACAAGGGAAAAATCGTCTCTACTTTATATATTAGATAGGAATTTTGTTGGAATGTGTCATATTTGAAACATAAAGCATTTGAGTTAAAATATATTAAGAATTTGATAAAATTGTGTCTAAAAAAAAAAAAAAAAAAAAGCATTAACTTTCAGGGTTTTTTTATTTATGAGAAAAGAGTGGTTAAATAATGACCAAGAATCGAAGGGATAGCCACAAATTAAACATTTCTAACGTTGAAACCTAAATGTTACAGGCGTTCAGGATAGATTCGACACTTTTTGGAAAGGAATGAAAAGACGACATATCTTGGAAAATAATTAAGGTATTCTAAAAATTCAAAGTGCATTTCTCAAAGGATCTTTTGTCAAATACAGCTCAGTCGAAGAAGCTCCCCTGAGCCCCCATTACAGCCTCTAGGTTGGATCTGAGCCTATAGTATACAACGTTTACTGTGTCTTTCGAGGGACACTTGAATATAAGTTTTATCCTGGCAATATGCTCATCCGTAGTGTTGCAGATGGTGCAATCGGTGTCTTTCTCAATTGCGCTCCACACATAATAGTCCATGGGGTTCCAATCAGATTAGCCTGGAGATGGGGGGATCAGATGTTGGGACTGGTGATGATGTCTTAAGTTCTCCGATAGCCATTTCTGGTGTGACACGGAACCAAGTCCTACTGCTACCCTACCCACACCCATAGGAACCCTATGCACCCAGCGCTTGACAACTCGATATAGCCATCTGAATTAAGTCAGAGTCCCTTTTCGATGATGTGAAACTTAGTTTTCATGATGCGTGAGACTGTGCAAACTGTAGGCTCACCACGTGTTCTGCACATTGCGCAATTCGACGAAAAGGACTTCTGTCAGGACTAAGAAGAATAAGAACAACTCAGACTGGGTTTTTGACCTTGTTGAGGAGTTTGTTGGAGTTTCGTATAGCAATTCTCTTGAGCCTTGGTGGCGAGTAGTTAGTCTTTGCAACTCTTGTATGAGTAGTAGTGAAGATCCTAGCTCAGCGCTTTCTTCACAATCGCCACTTCAAATCTCTCACTGAAGCCCGCATTACCTTGTTGCACCTTTTTTATTTTTTTTTCAACTTCGACGAATTTCGTTGTGCAGACAAGACGCTTACTATGATTTTTCCTGCTAGCCACTGCTTTCACATCTCCGTCGCAATTCTCCAGATGTCATCTCACAGCCTTCGAGGTATCCACGGAACAAGAGTTGTAGTTAAGATTTCTGAATTCTTTAATCTGGTGAGAACCATCATGATGCAGGTCACTCTCATCCAATATTCCGATGCTTTCTAGTCGTCTACAATCTTCAGCTTTCCACCACCTCCCCCTTAACAGTAGACAGAAACAACTATCCGTCGAACTTTACCACTATTAAATATTTCAAATATTTCTTAAATTGAAAGAATGTAAATAAATTAGCAAACTTATCCAGATTTTGCGTTTATCCAGCGAAAAATAGAAAAAGATGTTGAGTAATGATGGAATTCACACTTACCTCATTTTCATACTGGATCTCAAGAAGTCCCTTGGTTGAAGCAAGCTCATCCATCAACTTTTCAGCTTGTTTAAGAATATCAACTCGACTAACAGTGCGCTAAACAAATTAAAAGAATTATACGGCACAAAATTATTTATTTTATATCAGATTTGTAACAAAAACATATTTTAATAACGGAGGGTTCCAAATTCATCCAAGAGGATTTCAAAATCAAAATATCCATGATAGAAATAATATGTTTTTTAATATTAAGTTTGAGGTATATTTCCCCTTTGTGATTGTGTAGTTATACCTTGTTTTATTTAAATTAATGTTCCATTAATAACGTTACATTAAATCCATACTTTCTTGTAAAAACATGATTATCAACCAAAGTGAATGAAATTATATATTTAATAATATATATAACTAATACTGATCCATATCATACTAATATCTATCTAGCTGATCCATACATGATGTTTAGAAAATCTATGGCGTAAATTTATCAGGGTTTAAATGTGTAAACAAGCTTCTTTGTATAGGGCTACTTTTGTAAAGGCACTTCATTACTAGTCTAATTTTCTTTCTGCTCCATTTTTTCCTGTGTACAAATATTTATTTACCTGCATCTGCTATGTTGAAATGAAATAAGGTCCAACATTCGCAGGATACCAACCGAGTCCTTTGTGTTGGTTATGAAAAGAGCCCATGCCAACCATGACACTCAGAATTTTCTTCTGAGCTCTTTGGCCTTTATATTTGCTTGGTGTCATTTTTTCATAGTTTTGTTGGTGTATTTGGCAACACCAAACCAAGGCTTATTTTACCTTTGATCCTGTCACGGGGATAGCGTTTATCTATCCTATATGTAGAAATAACAGCAACTTATTATACACATGTTATTATATACGTGTTAAATGTTTACAATAAAAAAAATATTGATCTGTATGTGTTTCAATGGCGTTTTCGAACCTATATTCACATGTAGAACAGAACCCCAAATTTATGCCAGCAATTTTCAAAAACATCCTGTATAATATTAACAGTTTGCAGACATGTACGTTTGTTTCAAAGCACATTTGGGAAAATATTTTGGAATTTCCAAACATTTGGAAAAATATTTTGGAATTTCCAAATATTTAGTTTGTGTTGCAAAACTTATTTTCCTGGACCATGAGAATTCCATTCCTCTGAACATCCTGTTGCCACCCACGGCAAACAGGTGGTTTATAAATTTTGAATAAAAGATTAATTTTTATACAAACGTCACACATTTTCCTTCAAAGATCTGAATGGTTCGGGTTAAATTCGATGTCGCTAAATATTAGATTAAAATGTTCAAGTCTTAAAAATACGAGACGTTAAATTAATGTGAATATTGCATGATTATTATGGTGATGCATATTGCAAGTAACACAAAATAGTAGTGAATAAAATTTAAGTCTTCTGGATCTAATACTTACCCTCTTTCGTTCTAACCTGGGTGCTACTCTGTCACTTGTATCTGTAACTGCGGAATCAGCATTGTTGTCTTGTAATCGCATCATCGCTCGATCACGGTCAAATGAGGTGGCATAGAAGAGCATTTGCCGAGTATCAAAAGGAAAAAGGAAAGGACTGAAAAAGTCAATCATATATAAAGTTAGGTGAGTGTATATGTGTGTAGAATTCCTCTTAAACTAATAATACAATCATTATGAAATATATATATTCTAGGCAACACGTTAAGTAATGTGAGCACATTATTTTTTGTAAACTTTACTATATTATTTATACAAATACTAATAATAATTAGCAAATCGAAAAACTTTTTTTTTTGAATCCTACAGTAATATTTTGAGCCCGAATTTGTTTTTATAATTGTAGCTTTTCTTTAAATATCTATTAAAAGACTATGAAAGTATTTTATATATGTCTATATTCTGTTCAAAATGTTTGTAAATATTTCCATGTTAAAAGCAAGTAAGGTCTGCTAATAGTTAAGGGAAATAACTTATTCTTTTAGTAAGAGTTATTTCCCTTAGCTGATAAGCTATGGATTACACAAAGGCGGTTTTAATAAAGATAGTTTGCTCTCAATATAGAGCGTAGAGGAGGTTAAATGGAACATTTTCATTGGACGAAGCTAACTGAAGTTCTCATATTTAAACAATCAAATGTTTGCCTACTAAATCATGGCTTTACTGCAATGTCAAAATGCGTAGCACAACGCTATCAAGATGGTGACTTGGACCATCTCGTTTCAAGTCGAAGTAACTGATGGAGCCGATATGATGTAAAAATACTAAAATTAAGCCAAATTTGAAAAACATCCGACAGTTTTTAAATGCTTCAAATTCCAAAGGCTCACAAAGTGATTTATCTATTTTAATTATTAACAAAAGATTAAAATAGCCAACTTGTTTATGACGAAACCGAAATGCATATTGGTGGATTTAATTTCTTAATTAAATTGTTTTAAATAGGATTTACATTTTATTCTGTTTTATTTTAATATTTCTTCATCATATTCGGTTTAACATGTTTTACAAACTAGCAAGTGTAGGATATCTTTTAGAAACAGACTGACTCACAAACTAACCTATCTCTGACCAGGTCTTCATCCCTCTTTCTCTCAAATCCATTCTTATCACTTTCTCCCATGTTTTGTTTCGCTTTCCTCTGCCAATTGACTGCTATCTCAACTGTTCTACATCTAATCCAAACACTATGACCCATTCTTTCAATGTGACCAAACTAACAAAGTCTCCTCTTTTGTACAAATCTCCTTATACTGTTCAGATTTAATCTTCTTAAGTCATCATATCTAAACCTGTCTTTAAATATTCGATTAATAGTAAATCAGTTTTAAAATATCAATTCTATTCTCATAATCGCGAGAACACAGAGTTAAGTTGTCTTATAATTTTATCAATATGGATATTTTAAATTCCCAATTTGATTATTTATACCAATAAATGATACTGAATGGATTTTAGCAAAGCTTTTGATAATGAAAGTATAAAATATCTACACTATTGTGCTCCATTTCATATTCGTTTATCATACCAATACTTTAAAGATTTGATATCATTGACTTTCCATGGACAAATCCATGTTCTTTATTTTTTACATCATTTCTTATAAACTAAACAATGTCATTTCTAATTCTTAGAAACATTTCATCATTTTTGTAGAAATGGCAGCCAAAACAAAAGCAAGGAAATTACAAATCTCTACAAATTTGAGATCACAATGTTAATTAAAAAAATCAAAATGTCTTATTATAATAATAATATGAATTTTTTAATTTTTTGAACTTCTGCTTAAAATGGTTGAATTATTTTATTCGGGGGAGAACTTTAAGACATCCATAAGATTTTGAAAATATCACCTAAATAGTTTCAAGAATGAAAACAGAAAAATCTATAACAGACAGCATTTAGCAATGTGGTGAAATGATATAAATCAAATTAAGGGGCTTATTTAAATTTCTTAAATATAATTCAAAATCATAGCCAAAAATGTGCAAAACGTCACCTTTGTCTTTAGTTTTTTTTTGCTTTTTTATTGTTTTTTGTTTTTATTAACCTTTTTATTCATGTTAATGACAAAGTTGCTACTCAACTATCCTGACAAGAGATGATAGCCAAATTTCCAATGAAATATGTTAAAAGTCCCTATTTGTGCAAAACTCTAATTAAATATAGAATTTCATATACAAATTGATTACATTTTTGCATCAAAATCATACTTATAAAAACAAATTAGTATATCACTTCTAATGTAACTATAGACCTAGTTATTTCTAATGAGCTCTACCTACCGTGTTGCCTAGTAACATATTTATTTACAATTTGTTTAGTTTTTAAACTGACATTTTTTTTTTTTCAAAATATTTTTTTTTCCAATAAAAAGGATGTAACTGTATTTGTCCATACAGAGTTACATCCTTTTTTTCGCCTATTTGAAAATAATTCTGACCCAGACAAAGTATTTTCTCAAAGGGATTAAATCGACCCACATTATTCTTAACATGTTGTAATAGTCGACAAGAAAAAGCAATAGCAAGAGGTGAGATATACGTACGATGCAGCAGCAATTTCTGCTAGCCATGCAGGAAGGTTGCCAGTCATGATAACCAATGGATCCTGTAATTGTCTGTTGGCTTTGGCAGTGAGTTTAAAACTAATGAATTCCGATGCGGACAAAATAGGGGACAGATGGGAAGACTCCTGCAAAAATAAACACTAAAAACTAAAATATTTACGAAAATTATGCTCATTAATCAAAGAATATGAATACACAAGTCATTCTAAAGTTTGATAAATTCACTTGCCCCAATTACAAATGTGGAAGGATAAACACACAAAAATTTTAATTCTTTCATCTGGATTTCTTTTGATTTGAAAATATAGATTCTTAGTTTCTTCAAATTGGTATTCACATTTAAAATAGTCATGAGTATTTTTACAATCTCCTAACATGAAGTAAATAATTGGAACTTATTATTTCAGACAATATGCTGCGTATGATGACGCTAATATCTTTTTGGTTAACACTTATGCTTCAGTAGGTAAATACAGTTATTACATAAACGGTTATATATTCTACTGGGCTGGAGTATAAAATTCACAAAGAGAAAAATGAGACCCGAAACTGTCTACGAAGAGGGACCCTTTACATCGCTTTAAACAACTCTGTCGGTGAGACTACTGTCGAACGAAGGTCTGATTTGTACAGATAATTCGTTATACACAAGATATTTGCATAGATAACATCGTTATTACATAAACGGGTATTTATTTGATGAGGCTGACAAAGAAAATTCACAAAAATGAGATTTGTACAGGATTCTAAAGTGTGCCTACAAAGAGGGATTGTCCTTAGCTGATGTCAATTTAATCAACTCTGTCTAACAAGACTACAGTTAAATGACGGTCGAACTAATACAAATAATTGAAATCTACTCTGTGAACTATGTTTTAATTTCTGTTCTGACCTTGCAGGCCGGTAATAATCAAGACTAACACAGTAGTATAGTTAACAAAAGTGTATTCTTGAAATAGGGAGATCAGCTTACGCCATAACAATTTTATTAATAATCCCTATCTCCTCAGGATGTGTGTCATGCGACAATTACGACAAACTTACAATAAATTAAACACGTCAACCAAAATAGCATTTTTTACCCCGCCTAATAAACCGGTATCGTCCGGGCCTTTGGGTCTGGATTTACGCCGGTCTATTGGGGGTTGTCGGTCCTGTGCAGTTCTAGGAGGTGCACCCTCCCAGGCTTTGCCTCCCCTCTTTGGGGAGGAGTAAGTTTATTGCTTACTGTCTGAGGCGCCTCTACCGGGGAATGCCGACGGGGCTGCCCAAGCAATTTTTAAACAACCAGAGTGCTCAAATTCTTGAGCGCTGGTTCTTTCCCACTTTCCCGACTTTGTGTCACATCTTACCTTGTGGGAGGAAGATAAATAGAAGCTGCATTATACACACTATATTGTTGAAAATAAATTCCAGTTGTTTACTTTATATAGGTTCATTTTATTCATCGCTTTCTTAGCTGACATCCTGATGAGATATAGATTATTAATGAAATTTAAACAAACATATTGCTCACAAAACAGAAATTTTAATTATTTGTACAAATTCAACCTTCGATATGGATTATTAACGAAATTAAAATGTATGTCGTTCACAATGCAGGAGTTTAGGTTATCTGTACATGTTCGACCTTTGTTCTAACGTAATCTTGTAGGCAGAGTTGGTTAAATCGACGCCAGCTAAAGACGGTCTCTTTTTGCAGGCAAACGTTCAAATCTTATACGGGTTTCATTTTTCTCTTTGTGTATTTTATGTTCCAAGCTTTATAGAATAAATAACCACTTATTTCTACCTATGTTATGATTATTACCTACTCAAACACACCTGCCAACAGAAAAGTAACATTAGTCACGACACGTTAATATCAAAAAAATTAGGTGAAATCAAAATAAAATACAATATAAATTTGACATAAAACATTACAAAAGAAAATCCTTAAGTATTTTTTAGTTTAGTTAAAGTAAAACTTTAACTAAATAACAGATATTTTTATTTTTACAGGGAAAAAAACAAAAAACTTGAAAGCAACTTACTTCATACATGGTTGACCAATATCGATTAAATGCATGTAGAACTCTCAGCAGTGCAATAACATCCAGAGAAAGATCGTGTACCGTCACAAATGCTGGCAGTTTGTCGGTGAGGTAGGCATTTAAAGCAGGCACTATCACAGGGCAGTGGCCATCTGCAAGAAAAAGACAAGATCTCAGCTGAAATTGATCTATCATCACTTGACAGTGTTTGGTGAGTACAGATCACAACCAATGGCTCAAGGCTGTTCGTTGTAGTTGCAAATTGATAGATTACAAGATCACTATGATCAGGTTTTACAATACCTGATATTCCCAAAAGGTCACCATCTAAGCTTAACTTTGATCTTACAGGAAGTGCTGTCTTTGTTTTATCAACCCTTTTGGGTTATTTAATGCTGAATTCATTTATATTAGTCAAAGGATTTTATGTTTACGGTTTATAATATTTTTTAAATGTTTAACAGATTTGGATCTATTCCTTTTATGTGTACATTTCTTGAGTAAACAGTCCGCAATTAATTAATTTTCCTAGGGAAGTTTGGTTTATCGAACTTATAGATATTAGATTTTTGGGTATAAACCCACCATTTTCAGAAAGGACATTATGATTTCTATTCTGATGCCTTTAAATAATTCCTTCATAGTACCAACATTGTAATATTTTCGTCACATGGGAGCAAAATCAACACATTCTAATATAAATTGTTTCACTGTGAATGGAACTTGACAAGTCGCACACCATGGTGGTTCCTTCTGCTCAAGCAGGAATGAATGTGCAGCTTTTGTGTGGCCAATACAGAGTCGAGAGAAGATAACTTCCTCCCTTTGTAACTTTTTACATCAGCCTCCATTCTTCTAAATCAGATTGTATTGTCAACAATTTATTGGATGTATTATTGCTCCATCTTGACTGCCATTTCTTACGGATATATGCTTGGATGTTAGTCTTGACATCTGTGTATGGAATCTAAAATTGTTAAGGCGGACTCTTTTTTTGAGGCAGTTTTGGCAGCTGTGTCAGCCTTATCATTTCCTCGGATTCCTATGTGACTTGGGATCCAACAAAATATAATCACTTTGGTGTTCAGCAATGATGTTATTCTACACAATAGTTTGATGATCAGTCGGTTACCCAGATTTCGATTTTTCAATGTTGTTAATACTGATAAGGAGTCGGAAAGAATAATGAAGTTTTTCTTTTTACTCTGAGAGACAATATTAAGTGCTAAATCTATGGCATTGGATTCTGCACTGAAAATAGATGCTTCTTTTAGAAAATGTTGTTGCACATCTTGTTTTTTAGTGGTATATTTGGGATAACAATCTAGGTTTTCATTTAGTTTTTCTTGAAAAATGAGAGGATGTGTGGTAGGTTTATTGAGTTTATTCAATTTCAAGTTTACTTTTGGTGGTGTTATTTCCCACGATGGTATTATTGGTTGGATAGTATCATGTATCTTTTTGAGTGGGATGTTGGTTTCTTTGATTATTTTTTCTATTTGAAGGTCAATAGGTTTTATTGCATTTTTTTCCTTTGGTACAGTTCTATGTAATTTGGTTTGAATATGGTATGCTCGGTTTAGTGGGCATGATTTTATCTTTAATAGTATTGTAAGGCCAGTTTCTTTCTTCTTAAGGTTAGAGGAGCTTCATGTGCTTCTACATACAAACTTTCAACAGATGTTTGGAAGGCTCCCAATGCCAGTCACAGTCCTTGGTGGTAAACAGTTTCTAATGTTTTTAGGTACGATTTTCGAGTGGATTGATAGATAAAGCATCCATAATCTGATTAGGGATCTGTAGAGTTTCATAAGGGAATCTTTATCAGCTCCCCAATCGTTGTGGGCTTCGACTTGTAATAATTGTAGTGCTCTATAACATTTCTCCTTAATGTAGTTTATGTGTGGATAAATTTCAATTTTTTTTATCAAAGATTACTCCTAGAAATTTATATTGATTTACGAGTGAGATGTTTTCCCCTTCAAATTATAGGTTGGGATCGTTATGTAGTTTGCGCGCATTATAAAAATGAATGCATTTGGTTTTTGAAATTTTAAAACCGTTTTTGGTTGTCCAGTTGTTGATTTTATTTATGCAGTACTGTAACTTTCTATCAAGTAAATGTATGTGGATAGATAGCTTATGGTGAAGTCATCGACATATAAGGATCCACTCATGTCGGGGGTGATTTCCTTAGCTATGTCATTTCTTTTTATATTAAACATGTTGATAGAATGCTGCCTTGTAATACACCTTCTTCTTGTTCTTTTGTCTCTGATAAAATTGATCCCATTCGTACCCTAAAAGTTCTATTGGATAAAAAGTTAGAGATGAATAAAGGTAATCTATCTTTTAGTCCGATATTGTGTAGATCTCTTAGAATTCCACATTTCCATGTTTTTCAAGGTCAAAAAAGATGGTTTTTACATGTTGACCCCTTATAAAAGCTTCTCTTACATAGCTTCCTAGATTGGTTAAATGATCAATGCATCTACGATTTTTCCGGTAGCCACATTGTATGTTAGTAATTAGATTGTTTGTTTCGAGGAACCAAGTTAATCCATTATTAATCATTCTTTGAAAGGTTTTACAGAGGCAGCTGGTTAAAGAAATTGGTCTATAATTGGATGGGTTCGATGGATCTCTTTCGGTTTCAAGTATTGGAATAATTATGGCTTGTTTCCATAAGTTAGGGATGTTATTATTAGTCCAGACATTATTAAAAATGCCGAGGAGGTATATGAGAGAGATATCTGGTAACTGGCTGAGGAATTCATAACGTATGTTGTCTGGACATGTGGTTTGTTTTACGGCATAGCAACCAACTATGCGTTATGTAATGCCGAATAAAGTTGTCAAATGCAATTCCGATTATTTCACATTGTCTTGAAAGATAATGAAAAGTGAAATGAAGAATTTGTGATTAGATTTTTTGGAACAGTCCAACTTCCTTGATGAAATCTAAGATTTTCGTCACATTTGTGTTTTTAAATAAATCTTTTAAATTTTTGGAGTCGTAATATTTGCTTAGAGTTTGTTGCAGATCTTGACAGTCTATTAATATATGTTTGACTGTGTAAGATTGTTGACATGCTATGCACATTGGAGACTCCTCTCCTTCCAATAAGTGCTTGTGAGTAATATACGTGTGTCCTATACGGAGTCTGGTTATTATAACTTCTTTCTCTTCTTGCTTTTCTATAGTCCAGGGGCCACTCATCTATAGTTGGCCAAATCTTGTATAACTTATTATTTTGGCACTTATCCCAATATTCTTGCCATTTTTCTTTGATTATCCTGTTAATAAAAGGTCGAAGATCAGTGTATGGGATCCTGGTATTGGTTGGTGTCATTTTTAATGATTCTTTTGCGGCTTTATCCGCTCTTTCATTGCCACGAATGCCGACATGACTCGGTATCCAGCATAATTTGATTTTACATTTTTCTTGTTATAAATAGTGGTGATCTTATTTAAGATTTAAACGACTAATGGGTTATCCAGATTTTTGTTCTTCAGTGCTGTGATCACAGATAGGGAGTCAGAGAAGATGATAAATCTATCAGTGCTACTACCTTCTATTATCTTTAAAGCCATATATATAGCTGCAGCTTCTGCACTGAAAATTGACGGCCTGTCAGATATCCTATATTGCATTTTAGTCTTATTTAAGACAGCCGCACACCCAACTCTATCCGATTCTTTGGATCCATCTGTATAAATGTATTTATAGTCGGAATGATGGTGTTTTTTGCGTTCAAATTCATCCTGAAATACAATTGGGTTGGTTTTGCTCTTTGAAGCTGTTGCTAAATCAAGGATATAAGCTGGTTGTTCTAATTCCCATGGTGGAATAATGGTATTGTGAGATTGTTTTAGAGAGTTGCATAATTCTGATAGGGTGAAAAGTTTGTGATAGTTTTCAGGGTTGAAATTTAGTTTCTTCTTTTCCTCAATTCTTTTAATGTTCTGAAATTTTCTGCTATAGTTAGCAGAACAAGAGTTTTGGCGAAAATTTTGAGCCAATGTGTTTGCAATTTCATTGAGGTCAGTAATTATTGTGTTATTATTAGAAAGATGTTTGAGTGGATTGTTTTGGTTTTTACCGTTAATCTTTCTAATAATATTCTTTGTGTAATAATATTCTTTGTGTCCAAAATAAATATCAATACAAAGTCTCTCCAAAAGGAGAGTTTTGCTTCCTTTATTGTTCATCGTGCTATTCCTCTGCATTTATTTTTTAAAGGAGTTTAAATTTTCTGTAGTGGGTTGTCGGTTGAATTTACGGACGGCAGATCGGTGTAATCTGATCGCTTTTTTGCAGTCATCGTTGAACCCAGGTTTATTATATTTGCTGGATTTGAAGGATTTAGGAATACATTTTTTTGCTATGAATAAGTGCTGTCTCAATGAGATTATAGCCATATAATGTCAAATAATTCTTCACATAAATCAGTGTATAATGAATTTGCATTTGAAGAAAACTGTATAAATGAAAGCAAATACAAACCATTCCATAGCTCATCACCACGTCGACTCCGAGTAGAGGACTTATAATTTTTAGATTCAGCTCTTGTTTTCTTCGGACTGGTGGCCGAGACTGTATCTTCCTGATCAGAAGCAGGACGGTACCTTAAAGAGAAAGAAGAAAACGAATTGAAAAAAAACAAGCATTTTTTATTTTTTTATAAACAGTATTTAATTATTTTTCTCAATTTACAGAATTTACTTTGTTTCCTCGCATTCGGATTTCTGTACACAATATTTTTCGCTTCCTACACTTATTTTTCTAGGTTACATCTGGCATAACTGCTCTCAAGTATTATTCCTAAGTATTTAGGTTATTGATCTATGGGTATTATGTGCTTGTTTACTTTTAATTGCAGATCAAGGTAATGCGTTCGTTTTTTTTTGGACGGGAAGAGTTACTGAAATGCATACTCACTGTTTTTGAAAACTGGAAGCCATTTTTTTTTTGCCAATCTCTATATTGTTCAGGCAGTTTTGCGTATGTTTTTTTAGCAATAACATGTTTGGTGATGAAGAAGTTATTAAAAGGTCATCTATAAACAGGGAGTTTTTGATTTCTGCGCTGACAGTTTCTGTAATGCTGTTAATTTTGAGGACGAATCGAGTAACAGACAAGGCACTTTCTTAAGATACTCCTGTCTCCATGGGTCTGATATTGTGTTTCCATGTTATACTCTAAAATTTTGATGCGAGAGAAAATTCTTTATGTATATGGTCAGATTTTCTTTAATTCCTATTTTGTGGAGGTTTTTGAAGATTCCGTATTTCCATGTAGTGTCAAATAATTTTTCAAGATGAAAAATTATCGAGACAACATGATGGCTTCGAATTAAGCCATTACAAATGTAATAATCAAGTCCTTTGTATTTTGGTTTTGGAAAAATCTGCTTGGATGTCTGGATAAGATCTATTTCTCGAGATATCCTACCAATCACGCATTAGCCGCTCTTTCCAATGTTTTGCTAATGCAACTTGTTAGAGAAATGGACAATAGTTGGTTGGGTCAGTTATTGTCTTTTCTTGCTTTTGGAATTGAAATAGATTCAAGCCATGATTTTGGAAATTTATCTCAGCACCAGAAGTCATTAAATATCTGTAGAACTGAGAGTACGGGATGTTTCTGGTCATGAATTTCATTTGAGCCAGCAATTGTGTTTTTGCTTTTATTTATTGAGCTTTTTTAGTTCTGTTATAGTGAAAAGGGGTTTGTAATCTTTTTCATTGTTTGATGTGCATTTAAATTTTTCTTTCTATGAAATAATTTCATAAATTTGAGACCATACTGATTAGTTGAGTTTAGACTAAATTTTGCTGCCATTTCATTGGCTATTTCTTGTCATTTTTGCTCCATTTGGTTTGGTTAAACGGGTGATAGTAGTTTGTGATTTGTTCCTGTATATTTGTCCAATTTTTTTGCAGGTTTTATTTATTGGGATTTCGATGTGTTAGTTTGAAGATAGAATTTTTTCCAAGTTTCTTTCGTTGGCCTTTTTTGTTATATAGCTTTTGTTCAACTTGTTGGTATTCTTATAAGTTGTTTCTGATAAGATGAAATATATTGAGCATTTTTTTCTGCATACTAGGGGTTTGTTTTTGAATGTGCTTAAGGGAAGGATTTAGGAATTCTTTGTTTTGCTATTTCATAAGTCATTAGTCAATTTAGTTAAGTATTGCATTGTGGATTCCTGATTAACACAGTCAAGTGAATTTAGTTCATTCTGCTTTAGGAAGTAGCCATTTTGGTTTTATTTCTTCTAATATAGGTTTCTTGAAGGCATTGAAAACTGGTGAATGGTAACTGCCTCGACGATCATCATGGACTTCCCCAGTGGAAATGCATGAAGATTGATAAGGAGCATATGGTTAGGATAATGGCACCTGGATGTAGACATGTGTTTCATTGTTAAGAATGTATAGGTCAGATGATTGCAGCAAAAAATCTATGGTTTTTCCCAGTTTGGTTGAAGTTGGCACAGCTCTACAATTTGCTGTGAACATTCAAATCTCCCATTATCAGTTTTTCAATTTCAATTTATTTAAGTTGTATTTTGTTAGGATATAGATTGAACACATGCTTATTGTTCAGTGATGTGAAACTCTCCCTACTATGACTTGAAGGTCATTGCGCAATTGTAATGCCTCATGGGTTATTTAAGTATTACTGAGGTGTCAACGGCTATTGCTGATTGTTTTCCTTGGGGAAAGTTTCTTGCAGACTGTTTAATTTCAAATCGTTTGGTTTCACACCTCTGCAATTCCATTGTATTATTTATGTCATTCTGTTAATTGTCATTATTTATTATCCTTTTTCAGATTTTGTTTTATATTAAGTTGGTTTCAATTTTATTGTGGATGTGTCCATGCTTTCATATATTTTGGTCTGTTTTCAGGATGTTTGGTTTCAGATCTTCAGTGTCCCTTGGATAGTTTTTTCCTTTTAATTTTTTTTTTTTTAAAGTTATATTCAACCCAGACAAGGCATATTGCCACTGGGACGAAAGGGCAACTGTGAATTAGGGGCCAGATTAATAGGGGCATCCTAAGTGGGGAGTTGTAAAGCGAGATGTTTGTTCACATTACATTTAAATTTCTGCATGTTGGTACAGTCGGAGAAACAGAGAGCAAGGAGGGAATTCCAAAGGCAAATGGTTTGAGGAAAGAAACTATCAGAGTAGAAAACAACTTTCCAGCATCTGGGAACCTCTATGGTGAAGGGGTGGAAATTTGCTGCTTGTCGATCAGGGGCATTTATACTGAAGGGGCATAAGTGCAGCAAGTTTGGAGCACATTTTGTTGAAGCACTTGTAAAACAAGCACAAGGATGCAACATTGCAGCAATGGGACAGGGACTGGAGCTTGATAGATATTGTGGGGTCTATTAAGTTAGAGGCTCTTTTTTAAACCCTAAGTAGGAGAGACTAGTGGTTGGTTCACCAGCCAGATGCGACAACAATACTTCATGTATGGAGGAATAGTGGCTTTGTAGAGATATAGGATACTGGCTGGTGTGAGAAGTTTTCTAGCCTGGTAGAGAGCGCCCACCTTCTTTGCTACAGACTTGTCGGTATCTTCTATGTATTTGTTCCATTACATGTTACCTGTGAATGTTGGACTCTCAGATAGAGTGCTATTAGCCATGGAAAGGTTTCTTATAATTGTTAAAGGAAAGGAGCTTTGTCCCAGCAGCATTAAATGCAACAATCCATTTTTGGCTGCATTCCACTACAGACTGGAGATCATTTTCTAACGATTCAGCCATTGCCTTGGATATGTGTGTGTTCAATTAACCTACATGACGAGAATAGAGCATGGTGTCATCAGCAAATACACCCATCTCAGACAATGTCATCAGGGAGGTCGTTTATGAATATCAGCAATAATAAAACTACAAGGATCGACCTCTGGGATATACCCGCTTTAATGTGGTGTTGTTTGGATGTACCACCATCGATTACAACCTGGATCTTTCTTTTAGCTAAGAAGGATCTGATTATATTGAATATCCAGTAATACGATACAAATAATTTTCATGCCAGACCTTGTCAAAGGCCTTGGATATATCAAGCAATACCGCCCTAGCTTCCCTTGTCTTATTCAGTGTATGGAATATGCGCCTAGAGATGACCGTTAAGATATCTGCAATAGAATGGGATTACCTAAATCAATACTGTTAGTCGGAAAGTTCATCATTTTCAAGGTGGTTGACTATCGCTAGATTGATTAACGATTCAAAGATTTTAGCGAAGAGCGGGAGGAGGCTGATGGGGCAATAATTTTGCAGATCAGTTCTTTCAGAGTTTTTGAAAACTGGTATCAGAGACAATTTGTCAGCTATCAGGGAAGCAAGATTCAGCAAGACATTCATTATAGAGTTTGGAGAGGACAATGGCCAACTCAGCAAGGCATTTTTTTATTTATTTATTACTATAACAAGGATAAGATCAGGTCTACATGCTTTGGAGGTGTCAAGGTTTTTTATCATGTCCAGGAGATGGGAAGGGGTGATGATCAAATCATCAAGTGTGGCTTCAGCCTGTAGTGTGAAATTTAAAAGGGATTGTTTTGTGGACTTCAAGGTGAACTGCTGGGCCAACAGTTAAGCCCCATCCATTGCCATGCAAACGACATCATGGTGATTGGATAGTGATTGCTCATTGTTCACCATATTATTATAGATTTTCCAGAAATCGTTAGTCACTAATTTCTGCGACTCAATGCGTTTTTTTATCATTTCGGTATACCTACATTTAGCTACAGCTATTACACTCTTCCAACGATGTTTTGATGCTCTGAATTTTTGTCTATTTGTAAACGACTTATGGCGGTTGAATTGGTGGAATGCTTGCTGCCTATGCGCAATAGAAGCTGCACCGGTCGAAGTGAACAATTGGGGAGAGTAAAATGTACTATAGAATTTCTGCATGGGGCCACATGCTTTTATTCCTGCTTTGATCCATTTTGTTACCTCACTTGCACACTGTTCAGCAGGGAGAGAAAAAGTTTTACTCCGTTGGGTGTCTCTGATTGTTTCCCAATTAGCCAGTTGGTAGCATCTCATTGTTTTGAGCAACACTTCGGTTTCAGGTAGGTGGTTTAAGGTGATATCAACCATTATCACAAGGTGATCAGCGTCCCAGAGTGGGCTATGGGCATCAGTCACACAAGCCTCAGGCAGTGTTGTCAAGAATAGGTTGATAAGTGAGGCTTGCTGATCTCCACGATCTGAGAGACAGTTCGGGAAAGTGACTGTCTGAGAAAGTGACTATGCATGCTGTTATCAACCGCATCTGTGTAGCTCAAGTAATCAAGCCAATATCTGTGGTGGACACTAAAATCCCCAAATACATGGATTTGGCCACTCAGATCCAAATAGAGTGCTGCTTCTACACTATCAGAAACATAGTCGAGCAGGGTACAGTTCTAGGTCGAAGGAGAATGGTAAAAGAAAAAATATAAGTAACTAATGCTGGGTCTTCAATCTTTCCAGAAGGAACACAAAACATTACATAAGTCTTTACTTAATGTTTTTTACCCATGTGGGGGTATAGAAATACCTGGCATAGTATTCAGGCGCAGGATTACCCCTGTCGGTGCGATGGATCTGTAGATCATCCATCTAGGAGAAGGAAAACTGATGTAAAACCTGTATAGTGACTTCAAACTTCTTGGCACCGAACCACTGGGGGAGGGAGGTTTCCTTAATCCTAATCGACAACCTTCCTATACCTTGAGACTCGAACAAAAATATCCAGTTTGTAAACCTACAATTGCTTAAGGAGTAGAGGTACCTTCACAGGGAAACTTAAGACACCGAGTGCTTTGTCTTGTTTTCTGACTAGGACAATGAATGCCGTTCTGACATCTCTCTATCTGGACAACTTGGGAACACTCGCTTGTCACTTAGTTTCGCACAACTAATTTGGGTCGCTTTAGTTCTGACAGGTTGAGGGTACAGGTTTTACAGTTTGTCTGGCTTCTGTTTCTGACTAGTAGTACAAGAGCCTAACACTTAGGTGGCACTAAGAGCGGCTGTTCTATCAACACTTTTATAATATTTGGATAATTGTAGTGCCATGTCGCATATGAAAAGGGACTCTGCACTTATCTCCAGTGGGCTTTCTTGTATATACTGTAAGTAAATCTGATTAAGCCTGCGCTACATATCCAATAAAGTAAAGTGACTTTTCTCCTGTTCAAGTTACCATCATAGATCAGTACATACAAGCGGAGTCACATGAACGAGATAGGTATCTACAGAGATACTGGTTTCGGCTGCTTAACAACTATGGTATTTGTGAAAATACTATTATAGGTAATATCAGCCCAAAATGACAGAAAATTCTGAGGATCTGCTTTTAACATTGTGGGGTCTGCGTTCGTGCCGGATCATTCAAGGTTAGGCATGGAATTTCTTGAGTTAATCTATTTTCCTGGGCAACGCCGGGACACAGGTCAGCTAGTAATATATAAAGTCTATATAAACATTCCAACTGGCAAAATGATTCAAAAAGTAAATTTCCAAAGTTTTTGAAGAGAAAAATCTGTTATACTTTTGTACATTTAAAATCTTGCTTCCATTTGTATGTGCGATGAAGAATAAGTGGAAGAATATCGAAAAGTATAAGAGATACTTACCAAATCGTATGCGTTTGAACCCAGATGCCTGCATTGCCAAATGGATTCTCCGAGTCTGTATCAGTTTCACTTCCTTCCTTCTCAGTTGTAAGACTAAACTGTTTAACAGCTTGATATACTGTCATATTATACGGTAACAAATGGTCGCCTATCAAAAATTCTAATCTGTGCCGAGCAGTGGCTTGATTGATAAAAACTGCAGCCTGGATAATGAAAAGTAAATTATGAACTTAGACAACGAGCGTATATATTTTATGAGTGCTGCAATATTATTCATCAAAAGATGTAGAACTCATAGAATGGGGTTCTATGAAAAAGTTCTAAAAAGAAATTTTATAATTTATGGTATATTTTATTTTTCGCGGATAGCAAAATTATTTCACGTTACATTGGACATAAGCGTTTTTGTGTTCTTCTATAGAAAGGTCAGATAAGTGTAAATAGTAAAAAAGAATAAATACCATAGTGTCAACATCATCATCATCAGAATTGTCTTCATCACTGCCATCATCACCACCTTCCTATGGAAAAAAATAAAGAGAAAACAGATATACTCACTTTTAAATTATTTCGGTGAAGGTATATCTTACTTATTTTTCTTTAAGATTCTTATTTAAATTCATTTTCATGAATCACAAAAGTTGATATTTAAATTTACTGTTATACCAGTCCTAAATAATTTTTTTTCTTTAATTTATTCATTAAATTATCTGATCAAATATTGTGCGTATGATGTGTGCCTTTGTAAATACGAATAAGAATGATTTGTAAAATTAAAATCCATTAATTAATAACTTAGTTAATATAGTTAAGGAAAATTCCATGTTTTGTTTTTTTTTGTTTTTTTTTTTAAAAAACGACATGAACCTGTGGATCTTAACTTCTAATTTATACACTTAAGAATGAAAAGAAATTTGAAAGTATTTATTGGATTTAAATTGCAGCATTTCGTATACAATCGATTTTATTGCAAAACCGATATTTTTTTGTTAAATAAATATATTCAGTTATTGAATTATCTTTCCAATTGTTACTTTTAATAAATCCTTCTAAAAAATTAAATGTAAATAAATTAAACTTTTAATATTACATTCCTGAAAATTATGTGCATTATGGGAAGGATTATTGTAAAATGAATGTTTTGGCTGTTTAGGAGCACAAAGGAAGCAGAAATTTGACTTTTTGATATTGTAAACCAATCAGCCATTTTAATTTTTAATAGTTGGAAAAAAAATACTTTGTGACTCTTTGGAATTTGGATGTATTTAAACTATTGTATAGAAAGTCATTTCTGGTTTCAAAATTCTTGTGAACATAAAAGCCACAAAGTGATTAGTAATCGAAATAATGCAAATTAGCTTGATTCACCCAAAATTTAGAGTGCAGGAAATACTTACTAAATGAATCCTCCCATATCCTCGCATAACTAAATAACGTTCTATGGCTTGAACAAGAGCCAAGGGATCAATTTTCACTGGACCTCCTTTCCATTGTTTAAGGTTTGTGCATTCAGGATGTCGCTGTAGATGGCACTAAAAAATAAATAATTTATGGTCAACTCAACTAGTAAATACAAATTGAATATTTTTAACTGACTTCATTAAAAAAAGTAATTGTTAAATTAGCACAAATTTTAAACGTGGCAAAATGAATAAATTTTCATTTAAAGATGTAAAAATGATTTCTTTTTTTATAGAAAATCATATCTGTAATTTATCATCATATTCGGTTTAACATCCCTTTCACATGCTGGCATGCATTAGATGACTTTAAGAAATTAACTTCCAAAGTAACCTTTCTATCCAGGTCTTTATTTATCCCTCAAGTCTATTTTTATTACATCCTCTCATATTTTCCTTTGCTTTCCCCTGTGAACTGAACCTGTTACTTCAACTGTTCTACATCTAACCCAAAAACTCTCTATTCTTTTAACGTGGAAATACCATCAAAGTCTATTTTTCTGTAGACTATACTGTCCAGATTTAATCTTCCTCTGAGGTCATCAAATCTAAGCATGCCTTTAAGACTCATATTACACATACATCGTATCATTTCTCTCCATGCAACGCATGTTTTAACCCCTCACTGGCCAGGTTTCATTTCCATACATCATCACAGTGCGCACAAATGCTTGACTCTTCCCTTGGTTGACATTGGTAATGCTCTGCTGGTTAGTAATGGCAGAAGTTTCCTGAACTTACTCCATCCATTCCTAATTTTTGCAATCACACTAGTACCTGCTCCACCCTGTGCTCCAATGGTATCACCAAAGTAACAAAACTACTTGACAACCTAAATAGCTTTGCCATCCAGATATACTTTCTCCACATCTGAGGTCTCATTCATATCCATTGTCTTACACTTCTTGCACACAAACTGGTTATAATCTCTCAACCTACCAGTAATTTCACTGCACTTTTTGTGTACCCAATGCTTAAAAGTATCACAAAAAATTGAATTGCACCTGACTCTTTCCACAAACTGAGCAGGGGAACTTTCTAACACTACAATCACTGATCATCACTTTGGCCTTGGTGGCATTCACTCCCAGACCTATAATATCCATGGCATTCCTTTAAGTCTTTAATTTAACAAGTAGGTCATCCATTGTTTCACAAGCAAGTACTAAATCAGCATCTCTTCCGGACAATTCTATGGACAATGCTTTTAAGACACAAATGAAAAGCAACGGACATAGTACAGAACCCTGATGTACTCCTATCCTACTGAAATTATAAAGCTTTCACTAAATGTGCTGTTTATTCTAACACAACTTTTGGGGTTTCTGTACATTGTTTAAACAACCTTCACCAATCACTCATTTTCCCATTTGTTTACACAAAGCCCATCAGACAACCTTGACACTGTCAAAAACTTTCTCCAGATACACTAAGGCAAGAAATAGGTTCTTCTTGCATTTGTCTCATGATAAATATAGCACCAGGCATAAAACCAAACTGCATTTCATCTATATTTATCTGACTTCTCATTTGCTGCTCAATTATTCTCCCAATCACTTCCAGGACTTGATCCATCAATTTTAAGCCTCTGTAATTATCTATCAAGGAATCATTGATGACTCAAAAACTATTTATCTGATCAAGCTCAAGTTTTGCATGGTAGTTACCTACTATGAAAAAGCAACAAATCCATACAGATTTGGAAAAATCGGAAGTTGAAAGGCAAGGCTTTACCGTTATAACAATTCACAATTGTGCATAGTTAAATAAATGAACACAATAAATGGACCAGAAAATAGAATGGAAAATATTATAGATTCAACAAAATGGGCCAGCACTAAATAGACGTCTTTTAGAGCAGTACTTGTGAATACAGTCAAATAAATTAGGTGTGTATGGGGGGGGGGGGGGTCCATTTAATGCTGGGCAATGGTTCAGACAATCGACAGAAAATCTACCAAAATTAGTTAACAGTAGTAAGAATATATTTCAGAATCATAAAGAAATTCTTGCATGAATAGTTTTGTAAAAATTGCTTGAGAAGTATAGAAATTTGGATTTTTTTATTTATTTTATTATTTTTATTTAATCGATCAGCGTTTTTATGTTACTTTTTAGTAAAACCTTGTGCACTACTTTTTATACTCCAAATTTCAGGGTTTTAAATTTTGATATTTTCATAATTTAAGTGGTTTCGAATTGCATTTTCAAAGTTTTATCTAAACAATTTGAAGGGAGAAAAAAGTCAGTGGGAAATGCGATTTATATAAATGTAATTTCATACCTACATTGTAGCAATACAAATGATAGATAAAAAAAAATGTTTACCTTCAGCTGGTGGGTGTTGAAAAATTTAAGGGCATTTGAGCCTCGACCAGATCCGGTAACACCACCTGGAAGATCATGGACTTTGACCTGAAACTGAAGAGAGAAAAAGAAAAATATTAGCAAATCGATAATAGTGTAGAACAAGAACATAAGTCAGTCGTGAGACTGCATATCTTTGCCTCACAACATGAGGATGGATCAAAGTCTTATCTGGACTTTACTTCTCCATATTGTATGAAGTATTCCCAAAGTTATGCCATGAAAACATTTATAACTCTAAAACTATTTATCTGATCAGACTCAAGTTTTGCATAATGGTTACCTGTTATCAAAGAGCAACAAATCCATACATCAGATTTGGAAAAATATGAAGTTGAAAGGCAGGGCTCCACAAAGAAACCTATACCACGAGCACACACACACAGATCATTAAAATATCCTCACTTTTCCGTTCACAACGCCAAACCCAAAGCTTTCAATATTCACAACAGACTAATACTACTAATACTCACAACAGCAGGGACACAAATTACACAAAAAAGATTAATAAAATAAATCATAGTTCTCCCCACAAACTTCATATTTATTTATTTATATATATATATATAATTAGCTGGTAAATCATTGGCACCATAATGAATGCTGGCTTAAAGTTGTCTTGGAATCCAATGATAACATTTCAGACATTCATTATTCCAACTTGAGAGATGAGAAAAGCACGAAATGTTATTTTAAATCATTCTTCTATTTACCTGTTCTAAATGATGAAGGCAGCCAATCAACTTAGAGACAAGTGGCATTAATGCAGGTGGGTTGCTAACATTAATCTCCTGTACATATAACGAATCTGGAGCCTGAAAAAGAAAACAATTTCTATAGAATCAGAGGAAACCAGCAGTAAAAAAAAAAGAGAAATTTAAATCCAACATGTGATAACAATGTGAGAACTATTTTTGTTGTTCAAAATATTGAATTGAAATCTGAAAACTTACTGGGCAATTGAGGAAGACATGAAGAAATCTGCGTATTCGCTCATCCCGTATAACAACTCCAGAGTTTGCAGTGAGATACTCATGGAGTTTAGTCACAAGGCCACTGTGTATCACTTCAAATGGAGAAACATCGCTGCTTCGCATAATATCACAAATTTCTTGAAGTGCTTGGATACCATTATCGTCCTAAGTACAAAATAAATTTGGAATAATCTTTGATCAAACAATACAGAAGATGACTTCAAATACAGGATACTTTCAGTTAAAGTTTCATTCAAAAACTCATTCATAAATGTTTGTAAATTGAAAAAAATTTTCTAGAAAGTAAAAATACTAAATACATTTCTGACCATTTTTTCTTAGTTTTAATAGTATTTCTAAATAAAAAAAAACGCTACCATACAATATGCATAATATCTTACACAAAATAAACAAAAATATTATGTAGTCCAAAGTTTCTCAACAGGAATATGGGCTCCGTTGAGAAGATTCTGAAAGCTTTTTAGCCTTATTCTTTCAGGTGATCAGTATTTGCTTTAAAGTTTAATTTGTTGTCGAGTATTATTCTTAAGAATTTAATGTGTTGGAAAAATATTTTTTAAAGATTGTTTTAAGAAAAAATGCAATTACCTCAATGGTAAGATTGTCTGTTGCTGAACACAACCGATTCAACATGGTGAGAGCAGGGTGACTATGGGTGTCTGCGTTGAAATATTGATCAAGGAATCGAACTGCTGCAATAGAAGAAGTTGCTTTGCAATACAAAAGGTTGGAACATTAGAAAACATAAAAATTCAAATTTCTTTTTCATAAAGGTCGATTTTTGGGGGGTGTTTAAATTTTATTTTTTACAAATTTAAAATTTTAGTACAGCCAATTTTAAAAAAATACTATTTACATACTTTAACATAAAAACAGAATAAATAAATTAAAATTTACACCTACACTCCAAATATACAAATCTTCAATTTTACATAAATAAACAGAATTTTGAGAATCGCAGAAAATCAAGTGAAATTCTAAATTATGATTCTATTTCAGTTTGTGATAATATTCTTTAAACATTTAATAGAAAATTAGAAACTTACAATGAACTGAAAATATATTTTTGAAAAGTAAATTAAAAAAACAATTAAGTATTCTTAAGTGAATTTAAAGAGTAAACAACTTTATTATCCGTGTGGAACTAAAACTATGGATCTTGCTTGTTAATGCACAAAAGAAGAATGGCATAAAAGGGTGAAGGATGAGAAAAATGAAGTGAATAATTAAGATGGGAGAGAAAGAGGAGGGGGGGGACAAAAGAGTGTGATGGAAAATGTGAGAAAGAGTGTGTGTCGGTGGTGGAAGGATAAATAAAAATAAAAAACTAATGATTATTATCAAAAAAGAAATCCATATCTGTTTTAATGGATGACGTCATTCTTGTTACTTTATGATATCAAAGAATTTTCCTAGTGTTTTTAGTGGATGATTTTTTATTTTTTATTTATTTTTTTTTTATTATTATTTATTAATCCCAAGCAAGGCACATTGGTGAGACATAAGGGCTATTGTGAATTAGAGGCCCAGATTTAAAGGGAGCACCTTACATGGGTTAGTTGTGCAGCGAGATGTTTGTTCACATTACATTTAAATTTCTGCATGTTGGTACAGGGAAGCAGGGAGGAAATTCCAAAGGAAAAAAGCTATTAGAGTAGAAAGCTTTCCTGCATCTGGGAACCTCTACAGTGAAGGGGGCGGATTTTGCTGCTTGTCGGATTAGTCAGGAGTATAAGTGCAGCAAGTTCATCGGAGCACATTCTGTTGAAGTGCTTGTAAAACAAGCACAGGGATGCAACATTGCAGCGACAGGACAGGGGGTTTAGCTTGGTAGACATTGTGGGACTTGGTAGGTTAGGGGTTCTTTCTTAGACCATGTCTAAGAGGGAGAGACTAGTGGTTGGTGCACCAGCCAGATGTGACAATACTCCATGCATTGTCGAATAGTGGCTTTAAGAGATCTATGATACTGTCAGGTGCACTTATATGAATGATGGCAAATACTTATGTACAAAAAATATGTCAGTGATAGTCAGGGGTAAAGAGTGTAAAGGAACTAACAGCAATTGATCTTTTGAACTCGCCAACTAGCTGCTTTTTTTCAATCTCAATTCGGGTCAGTTAATATAACAATTTTGGACACTCATACATCCACAACTGCAATGCCCATTCCGGAATTTCACTTACGGACTCAATGTAGCCACACCCCGTACAGAACATGGCTTCCAGTTATCTCTTGCTTATAATGAACGGATGTATTTTTGTTCACGTGTGTGCGCTAATCAGCTGGGTTTTACTACTTCTGGTCAGGTGTTATGTCTAGTAACCCAGACCTGATATTCAACAACTTTAGCCATTTCGCTTATTTAAACTTCATCTTTTGACTATTTGCTATTATAATAGAAATTTGGTCAATTTCTTTTTGAACACCAAGCATATAAAAGAAATGAAAGCCAAATACATTAGTACATGCATCAATTTTTAAAAAAAAATGTGTAAAATTAAAAAGCTGGAGTTCTTATGTAAGGTTGGTTTATTTCTATTTAAAAATTAGGTTAAATGCAGTTCTGCTTATCATTTGGCTTGAATAAAAATTGATTATATTATTAAAACAAACCTTGTTCTTTGATCCATGATTTTACTTTTTCTTTATGACCAGATGTATTTGATGAGGACACAATTTTAGACACTGTACCTTCCTACAAAAAAAAAAAAAAAAATTTAACATTTAAAGATTTGCTTGTACCTTATCAGAGCTCATTTTTATATAGACATGTTTTCTCTAGAGATTCAATACATTAGAATTCACTTTAAGTTTTAGTCCAATATTAAACCCTTTATATGAAGCTTAAAAAGCATTAATCATTTCAATTGAAATATAGAAAAAAATATATACGATATTAATAAGTTTGTAGTTTTCTACAAATGTTTACAAGTGATCATCAGAATAATTCATAAGGTAAAAATATGAGAATTTTAATCAGATTTTCATGTTTTACAACTAAATTTCAGACTTAAATCTTCATGGAAAAAACATTGCTACTTTTTTTTTTATATATCTAGTGTGATGTATTCACTGAATCCTACAAAAAATCTTCTCATCCTAGAAAATAAGGTCATAGGAACACCTCATCCAACACAACCTACGCTCTTTCTTTTATTGATCTCTCTGCCCCCTCCCTCTAAATCCCAGTAATCTACTGCTACAAATTGATGAAAAAAAAACATTGTTAGAATAAGGATCACATTCATGCAATCCTATCAAATAAGAAAAAAATTATACAAGAGAAGAACTGCTCAAACCTTAGTCACAAGACTAAAACCTAACCAAAACTTGTGGGAATTTTGATGTCATCATCTGTTGAGATACTCTCGCAAGGTGTTTACACTTTTAAAATAAAATTAGACACTATAACCTCATGATGCTGCAATCATGTTCGAAGACTGATTGTTATTCACACATTTTAACTTTGGAAACAAAATCTTTCCAACTTTAAAATATTCTGAATTCAACTTGCCAGAGCAGATACAATTCAGCAATAAATAAGTAAAATAATCTTTATAAGACTTTATTTCCGGAACTATAAAAAAAGAACATTTAAAGTTCAATAAACGAGAAAATGTCACGAATGAAAATAATGATATAAAACAGCAAAGGAAAATGAATAAATATCAGAAAAAGATGTAATATTATAAGTGTATAAAAAAGGAAGCTAAAAAAGAAAAATACAAAGGAAGTATTACCAGCTTTTTTTTTTCAATTTAATTTTGACTTGGAGTTAACAAAGCTAAGTATTTTCCTCATAAAGACAATAATTCTTAACTTTTATTTCTATCATTCAATTAAATCATTCTTTGAAAATTTACTTCTATTTGTTGTTAATCTATTCAATCTCTGAATAGGTTTAAAACTTGAATATTGTTTAATTTTATTACAGAACACATGCAACATCAGTGACATCTAAAAAATTTTAAAAATGGTTGACTTACTTTGGTTAGAATTGCTTTATCGACTGTCAAACCCCCAAGTCTTCCCCAACTTCTTGGATTCAAACTGGGAAGGAATGAACTTTTTGCTGAACTTGTAGATTTTAAATCTTTACCTGAAAGATTATAAAAAAGAAAAATTATGCTCACAAGAACTAGAGAAAAAAAGAAAAGGAGAGAAAAAGAGAAAAGGAGAGAAAAAGAGAAACAACTGCAATCAAATTAAACTACAATAATCATTAATAAAAAAAAAACTGTTTCCTTGTTCCAATCAAGGACTAAAAAAATGTGGTTAATTTGATCTTTGATGATGGATTCATCATTTCGATATGGACAACTTACTAGCTGATGCCTTTCCTCGACTGGATGAACGGCTACCACATAAACTTGGACTTTTTATTCCAAGATCATTGGATTCTTCAGCTTTGCTTCCTTTCTTTGCTGGTCCGCGCTTTGATGGTTTCTTTCTCTTTAGAACATCACTAAGTCGTCTGCAAACAAAGAAAAGCAGATTTGAAACATCACGGAAAAAAGGAGAATTTCCACAGAATGCCAAACGGCTCACTCAAGTCTCATCTTCAGTGAAATCTACAAATAAGAAAGAACATAGCTTGCATTTAAAGGAAATTATGAAGATTAATAGTTTGGCTCATCTGTTTGTTCTAAACCAAACCAAAAGCTAAATTATTGCATCTCTACGGAGTTTAATCGTTCATGTTCATAATATGTAGAAATATGTAAAATAACCAATATATAATATATATATATATGTAAAAATAAAAATGGAATAAAGGATAAGCAATTCAATAACTAACAAAAATAAACTCAAAAACTCATGTTATAAAGTTCTGCCGAGATATTTCGGTCGTTAAGATACGGCCATTTTCATTCGGTTGGTAAACTTTATTTCAAAACGGAAAAGTTTTCAAATTTATACAACTTTTCCGTTTTGAAATAAAGTTTACCAACCGAATGAAAATGGCCGTATCTTAACGACCGAAATATCTCGGCAGAACTTTATAACATGAGTTTTTGAGTTTATTTTTGTTAGTTGTTGAATTGCTTATCCTTTATTCCATTTTTATTTTTCCATATTGTCTGAAACAATGTTTCTTTTTTCTCATATATATATATAGTCATCCACAGACAGACCATTTTGCTGTCTCACAGCTTTTCAGGACGAGATTGAAACCTGAATGTTTTTTTGCGACAGTTCTAGCTTTTATCCACTGCACTATTGGCACAAGCGAGAAATGGAAATCTTAGTGTTTATATAATAGGACAATATCAGCAATCAAATAGAGCTCTATTCGTTTTTACGAAGAGCTTTCATTATGCAGTATGTTTATGTGCAGGCAAACTTTGAAAATAATAAACTGATCATCATGAATTTTGGAACAAAGCTGATTAGGCATAATGGTGGGGTATATGGGCTATATTTAGTTCAATATAGTTTTATGCCAAAAAGGGATTGGAAGCCTTTCATGAAAATTCAGATACCTTTGATTTTGATTAAATTTAACTGTACTAAATAAATAAACATTCCCTCAATTTCAGCATTGTAAAGAATTGTTGGAGGAGAAGCATAATATGGGCACAACTTCCATTTAAAAAATTACAATATTTCCAATTTGCATAATATTTGATACATATTTACGAGAATTCCAACTGCTTCTTAAAATCCCTTCAGCTTAAGCCCAAAATTTTGGACGTTTTTATAGAATTAAAATCATTTAATGGATTTTGATCAAAATTGAAAAAAAAGGATGCTAGAAATAAGGTTTAGTAACAAATATATCTTGCTTTTAATCTTTGTAAATGGGATATAAAAGTGGTGCAAAACTGTTCTGTAATTAATTTTATTGTTAACTAGTAGAATACCTGTCCGGGGACGGATATTCTGCTAATTTTTTATGAAATATTCAGAATGAAGAATAATAGAAATAATCTCTTGGTAAAATAAGAAACATCTGGTTGACATATGCAACATTTCAGTGTGTGCACTACACAAATTGGAAAAAGTAATCATTTTGTTGTTACAAGTCTACTCCATCATAAATCGCTTGCTTTTATGCTACAACACTACAAATATATGCTCTGTACTAATAACATTTTTAAAGTTTAATTTAAATGATTGAATAAAAGATAAATTTTTATTCTTAAAATTTTTAACTAAAAAATAAAGTACATCCCAAGGATCATCGTGATTTCTGCTTTAAAATTTAATACAAATTTTTGTTTTATAAATCATATCTATAAATGGATTAAATTAAACAATGTAACTGAACTGACAAAACACGTTATTTTTCAAGGCTGTTTTTACATCATTTTTTCCATTGATTTTTCTAAACTGTCGATTTATATTATTATAGTAATCATTTAAAGATTAAGTGTAGTATCTGTTCTGATACTACACTTCATCTTTTATGTCTTCGGTTAATGAAAGAGAAATCTTTCTAGACTGGGGTAATTTTAATTTTTTTCAAAAACCAGAATGCCTCTTATTGGGCAACTGCATTTTCCCCACATTGAAAACCAACCTTTTGTCTTACTCTGCTCTTGTGGGGAGGCAAGTAAATCGGGACATTAAATTATGACAAACTAGTTGAGTTCATCATCATTTCCATAAAAATAAGAAATCTATTTAGAAAATTTATATTTATGTCAAAGCAAGCATTATCAAGTTATTTTTTTCTTTATTATAAAGATAAAATTTAATGTCTTGAAAAAGAAACAAATGTTTTTTTTATACAACAATAAGTTATGGCTTTCATAAAAAAATTTTTAAATAAGGAGTAAAAAAAAAAAAAAAAAAAAAAAAATCTTACTCCTTATTTAAAAACTTCTTTATGAAAGCCATAACTTATTGTTGTATAAGAAAAACATTTTTTTTCTTTTTCTAAGACATTAAATTTTATCTTTATAGTAAAAAAAAACAAAAAAACTTGACAATGCTTGCTTTGACATAAATATAAAAAAAAAAATAACTTGACAATGCTTGCTTTGACATAAATATAAAAAAAGTCTAGTGTTCTTCAATAATTGTTTACTATTAATTTTGAGAGGCAACTAGGAAGAAATGAAGAAGTTTCCAAGAAATAAAACTCACAAAAAAGGCCCCCGGGTTCCACTGTCAACTGGCTCCATGTCCAGGATTCTAGGTAATTCCAATTGTCTGCAATGGGTAACATTAGAAGAGTGAAAATGGTATTAATGGCCCAATCAAAATGTCTTTCACATTACATCATTCCATTGTCTTCATTTTGACAATTATTTGAGAAAAACTTTAATAAAAATTCATAGTATAATAAAAAATAAAATGTTAATTGAAATACAACTTTCTCGTATGATTTGAAAAGAATAAGTGTTCTCTAAAAACTAAAAAGATCTGTTAAGTTTGTAAGATATCTTTTAGGGAGGAATTTAGCAAACTTTAAGAATATCAGTTAATAATTCTATTCATCCCAATAGCAAACATACACAGTAAATATTTCATATGCAATGAAAGTTTGCCTTAAATGTAAAAAGAGATCAGATTTTGAAATCTACAGCAAACTTTCATGACAGGAATATACACATATATAAAGTAAAACTACACGATCTAAGTGACAATTCAATGGGAATTTAACCTTTTTTAAGGTAATTTTTTTTTTTTTTAATACAATTGCCATATTTAAATTCTAAAAGAAATAATCAGCATTATTGTACAAACGTTTAAAAACTGAAATTTCGAATTACCAATTTTAGCAAAGAACTTGTCAATAAATAACAAAATACATTGTAGAATTTGAATCACTATTTTGTTCAGAATATGAAGACAAAATATAAGACAATAAAATTTTAACCTACATTTGTGAAGTATGGTCTTCCGTTTCTCCAGTGGCACCAACCGTGACCATACTAAAGTATGAATCCTTTCGTTCAATCGTTTCGGTACTTCCACTACTGAGGCTAGAACTGGATCCAGATGCAGACCCAGGAGTGATGCTGGTTGATGTTGGTTTGACGACGGGAGTTGACACACTTTGGACTTCCAATTCGGATAATTTTTTTATTTGATGCATTACGCCTAAGGAATGAAAACATTTTATCAGCGAGAATCAGAAAAGCTCAAATATCAGATCATGCAATGGTAGACAGGAACTTCAATGTAAGTTTATTAATTATTTCTTAAAATGTCATGCATCGATATTTTTTCAAAGTAGCGTCATAAGTTTAAGATTGATAAATGCACAAAATACCAAAGATTGAAAATAAAAATACTCTTTATTCTTTTATTGGCAATAATGGTTTCTAGCAGGATCCGGCAAGAACTTTGGCCAGCAACATTCTTCTCTTCTATGTTGATGGGAAATGGTCCCTCTTTCTCAGAGAAAATAGGTACAGATTTAATCTCTGACAAGTCCACTTTGGATTCTAGCCACTGACCATCTTGCTTAGACTTATCGTTACTGTTGCTAAGCCAATCAACTCGTGTCAAGTTGCTCTTGACGAAACCATTTGAGATGGCAATTTTTGTGTTACATGCACAAAACTTTAAAGAACCATTCATAATTATATCTTAAACTTTCTTAGCATGACAAGTTATGGGGTACTGAAAAAATAAAATTGTATTTCACATAAAAAATAAATTGAGCTTTATTTTCAAAATTTGAAAAGTCAAAAAAAATATTTGCTCTAAAATTTCTTTCCAAAGGATAGGAAAGAAAAATGTTGAAATTGTGATAGATGAAATAAACTTTAATTAGAAAACCACTTATTAGGATTCAAGTTTCTTGTAGTTTTTAATTTTTTTTATTAGTTGTCTTAGAAAAACCAACAACATAATATTATTTAACAACTAGACTTTCGCAAATTCGTTTCTCCACAACTAACGAAAAGGGTTTAAATCCAGGCATCCTTGCTCACACAAAGAGATAATATTTTATGCGTTTGCAATATTGCGTACATTTCAAATTTATTGCTATTAATAGGGGTGAGACGTAATGGGTGAAAATTTCAGATTCATGCGAGTAGTATTTTTTTGCGTTCATTTATACATAAATAACACTAAACAATCAAACATTCTGAAAATTTTGTAAAATTCAGAAGGTGCAGGCCAAAAATAGCTGTTAGGGCTCAACGGGACTCAAAATCCATCATTTTTCGGTGAAAAAGTGGTTTCATGCGACATTGCAGGTCCTAAAACATCCTCAAAAGTTATGAATGGATATAGTACTTTAATTTAGGACCATTTTCAGGCTGTGAAAGGGTTTTCATGAATGTAAAATAGCCAAAAACTATTGGCCTGCACCTTCTGAATTTTGCAAAATTTTCAAAATGTTTGATTGTTTAGTGTTATTTATGTATAAATGAACACAAAAAAATACTACTCGCATGAATCTGAAACTGTTTCTAAGATCTTACCTAAGAGATTGTATCAGATGGTATGTGAGCATGAAAGGGGGGTTAAAAAAAATAATAATAAAAAGAGGGGGAATATCCTTCATACAGACCTTCTCTCCTGAAGTAAATGCTAAAAACATCTGGAAGTTTTTGCATGAGAACTTCTGCCATTTGAACGGCACCAACCACTACTTTCAGATCTTGGGAAGCCATCATAGCAGCTATGTGACTGAAAGAGAAATACCAAATTCATTACATGCAAGGAGAAACGAGTGGAAAAGTTTTACTTACTACTGTTCTTTTAAATGATCAACAATAACATTCATTTTAAGTGGAAATAATATTTTACCCACTTGAAAGCAATAGTCAAGATGAATGGATATTCTTTACAAAGATTAAACTTAAAATAAGACGGAACTAAACAAAAAGTTTGTTTTCCCCACAAGTGTAACATTTATTTCTCTAGATCAGCATGTCTCATCCTTGTGTAACTTAATTACATATCTCAAGGAACCCCTGCACAAATGCAAAATTATATACCCTATCTTTCATTTTCATCGTAGTTCGCATAGTAAATATTGTAGTATATATTTTGGAATAACTGGTTTAAGGAAAAATTAATAATTCTGTCAAGTTTTTCGAAAACCCTAAATAAAATTCATACTCTTCGTTTATGATATTTTATCAGGGAGTTTTCATTCACAAATTTAAAAAATAAACACAAGTAATCAACATCGTATAATACCAATGACATAAATGTGAACAGAACAAAAAGAGATAATGGCTGCATCAGCTTTTTTTATTTATATTTAACTGGTAATGTTGAAATGGTATAAAGTAAATCAAGGCAAGATGTACAGTTAACCAATAAATTCACACGTATTGTAATGAGAGTCACTTGATACATGAATCAGTCGTGTATAGGTCCCATCCGCTGAGTGGACACCGACTCATGAAAGTAGTTTCACACTAGTGCCATACAGACATCACTAAATATATTCCCAATGATTGCTAACATTTTGTTAATAGCATAATAGGTTAAATATGATGTTTATATTACAATAACCAAGAACATTTTGTACATGTTTAGTAATATTGCGTACATATTAAATAAAACACCAAAAGTGCATTAACTTATCTCACTTGTTCCAGGGAACCGGGTTGAGAAATGCTGTTCTAGTTACATTACTCACTGACCATAAAAATGTTTTGGATCAGCACAGATTTTAAGGGTGTTTTAAAATAGTTATATTTTAAACTAGCGGGGCTACCCGGCGTTGCTCGGGGTCATAAAAACATAATTGAAGAAAAATCGCGTGTGTAACATCTTTATATTAAAACTTTATTTCTCTCCCTCTCTCTCTATAGCTGTCTCTTTATCTTTCTACTTTTATCTACCCTGGTCGCTACTTTTAAATTTTGCCTTTTGTGAAAGCTGTTTCTTTCCCACCATTTCATTCTACGTTTCACAGGGCAATAGTATGACTTATTTCTATAAAAAGTACCACCACTGTCTGCGCCTTCTATATAGGTACTTATAACCGCACCGGTGTTTATACTATATATTTTGAATCCCCTCATGATATCCTTCATCATTTTAACTCCCCTCGTTGTATTCATCATTTTCGATCTCCTCATACTATTAATCATTTTCAAACCCCTCATAATATTCTTCATCATTTTCAATCTCCTCATACTATTAATCATTTTCATTCCCCTCATAATATTCTTCATCATTTTCAATCCTCTCGTAATATTCCTCATCATTTTCAATCCGCTCATGATATTCTTAATAATTTTCAATCCTCTCGTGATATTCTTCATTTTTTCAATCCTCTCATGATATTCTTCATTATTTTCAATCCCCTCATGATATTCTTCATCATTTTCAATCCCCTCATGATATTCTTCATCATTTTCAATCCTCTCATGGTATATTTCATCATTTTCGATCCTCTCATGGTATATTTCATCATTTTCGATCCCCTCATGATATTCTTCTCATTTTAACTCCCCTCATGATATTATTCATTATTTTCAATCCCCTCATGGTATTCTTCATCATTTCCAATCCTGTCAGTCTATTCTTCATCATTTTCAATCCTCTCATGACATTCTTCATCATTTTCAATCCTCTCATGACATTCTTCATCATTTTCAATCCTCTCATGACATTCTTCATCATTTTCAATCCTCTCATGACATTCTTCATCATTTTCAATCCTCTCATGACATTCTTCATCATTTTCAATCCTCTCATGACATTCTTCATCATTTTCAATCCTCTCATGACATTCTTCATCATTTTCAATCCTCTCATGACATTCTTCATCATTTTCAATCCTCTCATGACATTCTTCATCATTTTCAATCTACTCATGACATTCTTCATCATTTTCAATCCTCTCATGACAGTCTTCATCATTTTCTAATCCCCTCATGACAGTCTTCATCATTTTCAATCCTCTCATGACAGTCTTCATCATTTTCAATCCTCTCATGACATTCTTCATCATTTTCAATCCTCTCATGACATTCTTCATCATTTTCAACTCTCTCATGACATTCTTCATCATTTTCAATCCTCTCATGACATTCTTCATCATTTTCAATCCTCTCATGACATTCTTCATCATTTTCAATCTACTCATGACATTCTTCATCATTTTCAATCCTCTCATGACAGTCTTCATCATTTTCTAATCCCCTCATGACAGTCTTCATCATTTTCTAATCCCCTCATGACAGTCTTCATCATTTTCTAATCCCCTCATGACAGTCTTCATCATTTTCAATCCCCTTATGACAGTCTTCATCATTTTCAATCCCCTCATGACAGTCTTCATCATTTTCAATCCCCTCATGACAGTCTTCATCATTTTCAATCCCCTCATGACAGTCTTCATCATTTTCAATCCCCTCATGACAGTCTTCATCATTTTCAATCCCCTCATGACACTCTTCATCATTTTCAATCCCCTCATGACACTCTTCATCATTTTCAATCCCCTCATGACAGTCTTCATCATTTTCAATCCCCTCATGACAGTCTTCATCATTTTCAATCCCCTCATGACAGTCTTCATCATTTTCAATCCCCTCATGACAGTCTTCATCATTTTCAATCCCCTCATGACAGTCTTCATCATTTTCAATCCTCTCATGACAGTCTTCATCATTTTCAATCCTCTCATGATAGTCTTCATCATTTTCAATCCTCTCATGATAGTCTTCATCATTTTCAATCCTCTCATGATAGTCTTCATCATTTTCAATCTTCTCATGATATTCTTCATCATTTTCAATCCCTCATGATATTATTCATCATTTTAAATCCCCTCATGGTATTCTTCATCATTTCCAATCCTGTCAGTCTATCCTTCTTCATTTTCAATCCTCTCATGAAATCCTTCATCATTTTCAATCCTCTCATGACATTCTTCATCATTTTCAATCCCCTTTATGATAGTCTTCATCATTTTCAATCCTCTCATGATAGTCTTTATCATTTTCAATCCCCTCATGATAGTGTACATCATTTTCAATCCCCTCATGATAGTGTACATCATTTTCAATCCCCTCATGATAGTGTACATCATTTTCAATCCCCTCATGATAGTGTACATCATTTTCAATCCCCTCATGATAGTGTACATCATTTTCAATCCCCTCATGATAGTGTACATCATTTTCAATCCCCTCATGATAGTGTACATCATTTTCAATCCCCTCATGATAGTCTTCATCATTTTCAATCCCCTCATGATAGTCTTCATCATTTTCAATCCCCTCAGGATAGTCTTCATCATTTTCAATCCCCTCAGGATAGTCTTCATCATTTTCAATCCCCTCAGGATAGTCTTCATCATTTTCAACCCCCTCATGATAGTCTTCATCATTTTCAATCCTCTCATGATAGTCTTCATCATTTTCAATCCTCTCATGATAGTCTTTATCATAGCTCTATCTAGGATATTGAGCACTTTTCTCCCAGCCAACGCCGAGTACTTTGATAATCAAGGATGCCTCCTGAGGACTACTGAAATCACTTAGGTATCCTCTCTCCTTCTGATCTGCGAAATAGTCCAAAGGGGAACGAAGATGGCGTTTAAATATTTTCCAAACCTATCACTACTATAGCTCTATCTAGTACATTGAGCACTTTTCTCCCGGACAACGCCGAGTACTTTAATAATAAAGGAGGCCTCCTGGGGACAACTGAAATCAGTTAGGTATTCTCCCTCCTTTTCATCTGCAAAATTGTCCAAAGGGGAAATAAGATGGCGTTAAAATATTTTCTAAACCTATCACTACAGTAGCTCTATCTAGGATATTGAGCACTTTTCTCCCGGACAACGCCGAGTACTTTTAAAATCGAGGAGGCTTCATGAGCACTCCTGAAATTTCCTTAGGTATCCTCTCTCCTTCGGATCTGCGAAATAGTCCAAAGGGGAACGAAGATGGCGTTAAAATATTTTCCAAACCTATCACTACAGTAGCTCTATCTAGGATATTGAGCACTTTTCTCCCGGACAACGCCGAGTATTTCAAAATCAAAGAGGCCTCCTGGGGACTACTGAAATAATTCTTATCCATTCCCCCATCCTTTTCAGTGTAGATGCTGTTAAAATATTATCCAAACCTATCACTACAGTAGCTCTATCTAGGACATTGAGCACTTTTTTCCCGGACAACGCCGAGTACTTTGAAAATCAAAGAGGCCTCCTGGGGACAACTGAAATCAGTTAGGTATCCTCCCTCCTTTTCATCTGCAAAATTGTCCAAAGGGGAACGAAGATGGCGTTAAAATATTTTCTAAACCTATCACTACAGTAGCTCTATCTAGGATATTGAGCACTTTTCTCCCGGACAACGCCGAGCACTTTGAAAATCGAGGAGGCTTCATGAGCACACCTGAAATCCCTTAGGTATCCTCTCTCCTTCGGATCTGCGAAATAGTCCAAAGGGGAACGAAGATGGCGTTAAAATATTTTCCAAACCTATCACTACAGTAGCTCTATCTAGGATATTGAGCACTTTTCTCCCGGACAACGCCGAGTATTTCAAAATCAAAGAGGCCTCCTGGGGACTACTGAAATAATTCTTATTAATTCCCCCATCCTTTTCAGCGTAGATGCTGTTAAAATATTATCCAAACCTATCACTACAGTAGCTCTATCTAGGACATTGAGCACTTTTTTCCCGGACAACGCCGAGTACTTTGAAAATCAAAGAGGCCTCCTGGGGACAACTGCAATCAGTTAGGTATCCTCCCTCCTTTTCATCTGCAAAATTGTCCAAAGGAGAACGAAGATGGCGTTAAAATATTTTCTAAACTTATCACTACAGTAGCTCTATCTAGGATATTGACCACTTTTCTCCCGGACAACGCCAAGTACTTTGAAAATCGAGGAGGCTTCATGAGCACTCCTGAAATCCCTTAGGTATCCTCTCTCCTTCTGATCTGCCAAATAGTCCAAAGGGGAACGAAGATGGCGTTAAAATATTTTCCAAACCTATCACTACAGTAGCTCTATCTAGGATATAGAGCACTTTTCTCCCGGACAACGCCGAGTACTTTGAAAATCGAGGAGGCTTCATGAGCACTCCTGAAATCCCTTAGGTATCCTCTCTCCTTCGGATCTGCGAAATAGTCCAAAGGGGAACGAAGATGGCGTTAAAATATTTTCCAAACCTATCACTACAGTAGCTCTATCTAGGATATTGAGCACTTTTCTCCCGGACAACGCCGAGTATTTCAAAATCAAAGAGGCCTCCTGGGGACTACTGAAATAATTCTTATTAATTCCCCCATCCTTTTCAGCGTAGATGCTGTTAAAATATTATCCAAACCTATCACTACAGTAGCTCTATCTAGGACATTGAGCACTTTTTTCCCGGACAACGCCGAGTACTTTGAAAATCAAAGAGGCCTCCTGGGGACAACTGCAATCAGTTAGGTATCCTCCCTCCTTTTCATCTGCAAAATTGTCCAAAGGAGAACGAAGATGGCGTTAAAATATTTTCTAAACTTATCACTACAGTAGCTCTATCTAGGATATTGACCACTTTTCTCCCGGACAACGCCAAGTACTTTGAAAATCGAGGAGGCTTCATGAGCACTCCTGAAATCCCTTAGGTATCCTCTCTCCTTCTGATCTGCCAAATAGTCCAAAGGGGAACGAAGATGGCGTTAAAATATTTTCCAAACCTATCACTACAGTAGCTCTATCTAGGATATTGAGCACTTTTCTCCCGGACAACGCCGAGTACTTTGAAAATCGAGGAGGCTTCATGAGCACTCCTGAAATCCCCTTAGGTATCCTCTCTCCTTCGGATCTGCGAAATAGTCCAAAGGGGAACGAAGATGGCGTTAAAATATTTTCCAAACCTATCACTACAGTAGCTCTATCTAGGATATTGAGCACTTTTCTCCCGGACAACGCCGAGTATTTCAATCTCAAAGAGGCCTTCTGGGGACTACTGAAATAATTCTTATCCATTCCCCCATCCTTTTCAGTGTAGATGCTGTTAAAATATTATCCAAACCTATCACTACAGTAGCTCTATCTAGGACATTGAGCACTTTTTTCCCGGACAACGCTGAGTACTTTGAAAATCAAAGAGGCATCCTGGGGACAACTGAAATCAGTTAGGTATCCTCCCTCCTTTTCATCTGCAAAATTGTCCAAAGAGGAACGAAGATGGCGTTAAAATATTTTCTAAACCTATCACTACAGTAGCTCTATCTAGGATATTGAGCACTTTTCTCCCGGACAACGCCGAGTACTTTGAAAATCGAGGAGGCTTCATGAGCACACCTGAAATCCCTTAGGTATCCTCTCTCCTTCGGATCTGCGAAATAGTCCAAAGGGGAACGAAGATGGCGTTAAAATATTTTCCAAACCTATCACTACAGTAGCTCTATCTAGGATATTGAGCACTTTTCTCCCGGACAACGCCGAGTATTTCAAAATCAAAGAGGCCTCCTGGGGACTACTGAAATAATTCTTATTAATTCCCCCATCCTTTTCAGCGTAGATGCTGTTAAAATATTATCCAAACCTATCACTACAGTAGCTCTATCTAGGACATTGAGCACTTTTTTCCCGGACAACGCCGAGTACTTTGAAAATCAAAGAGGCCTCCTGGGGACAACTGCAATCAGTTAGGTATCCTCCCTCCTTTTCATCTGCAAAATTGTCCAAAGGAGAACGAAGATGGCGTTAAAATATTTTCTAAACTTATCACTACAGTAGCTCTATCTAGGATATTGACCACTTTTCTCCCGGACAACGCCAAGTACTTTGAAAATCGAGGAGGCTTCATGAGCACTCCTGAAATCCCTTAGGTATCCTCTCTCCTTCTGATCTGCCAAATAGTCCAAAGGGGAACGAAGATGGCGTTAAAATATTTTCCAAACCTATCACTACAGTAGCTCTATCTAGGATATTGAGCACTTTTCTCCCGGACAACGCCAAGTACTTTGAAAATCGAGGAGGCTTCATGAGCACTCCTGAAATCCCTTAGGTATCCTCTCTCCTTCTGATCTGCGAAATAGTCCAAAGGGGAACGAAGATGGCGTTTAAATATTTTCCAAACCTATCACTACAGTAGCTCTATCTAGGACATTGAGCACTTTTCTCCCGGACAACGCCGAGTACTTTGATAATAAAGGACGCCTCCTGGGGACTACTGAAATCACTTAGGTATCCTCTCTCCTTCTGATCTGCGAAATAGTCCAAAGGGGAACGAAGATGGCGTTAAAATATTTTCCAAACCTATCACTACAGTAGCTCTATCTAGGATATTGAGCACTTTTCTCCCGGACAACGCCGAGTATTTCAAAATCAAAGAGGCCTCCTGAGCACTACTGAAATAATTCTTATCCATTCCCCCATCCTTTTCAGTGTAGATGCTGTTAAAATATTATCCAAACCTATCACTACAGTAGCTCTATCTAGGACATTGAGCACTTTTTTCCCGGACAACGCCGAGTACTTTGAAAATCAAAGAGGCCTCCTGGGGACAACTGAAATCAGTTAGGTATCCTCCCTCCTTTTCATCTGCAAAATTGTCCAAAGGGGAACGAAGATGGCGTTAAAATATTTTCTAAACCTATCACTACAGTAGCTCTATCTAGGATATTGAGCACTTTTCTCCCGGACAACGCCGAGCACTTTGAAAATCGAGGAGGCTTCATGAGCACACCTGAAATCCCTTAGGTATCCTCTCTCCTTCGGATCTGCGAAATAGTCCAAAGGGGAACGAAGATGGCGTTAAAATATTTTCCAAACCTATCACTACAGTAGCTCTATCTAGGATATTGAGCACTTTTCTCCCGGACAACGCCGAGTATTTCAAAATCAAAGAGGCCTCCTGGGGACTACTGAAATAATTCTTATTAATTCCCCCATCCTTTTCAGCGTAGATGCTGTTAAAATATTATCCAAACCTATCACTACAGTAGCTCTATCTAGGACATTGAGCACTTTTTTCCCGGACAACGCCGAGTACTTTGAAAATCAAAGAGGCCTCCTGGGGACAACTGCAATCAGTTAGGTATCCTCCCTCCTTTTCATCTGCAAAATTGTCCAAAGGAGAACGAAGATGGCGTTAAAATATTTTCTAAACTTATCACTACAGTAGCTCTATCTAGGATATTGACCACTTTTCTCCCGGACAACGCCAAGTACTTTGAAAATCGAGGAGGCTTCATGAGCACTCCTGAAATCCCTTAGGTATCCTCTCTCCTTCTGATCTGCCAAATAGTCCAAAGGGGAACGAAGATGGCGTTAAAATATTTTCCAAACCTATCACTACAGTAGCTCTATCTAGGATATAGAGCACTTTTCTCCCGGACAACGCCGAGTACTTTGAAAATCGAGGAGGCTTCATGAGCACTCCTGAAATCCCTTAGGTATCCTCTCTCCTTCGGATCTGCGAAATAGTCCAAAGGGGAACGAAGATGGCGTTAAAATATTTTCCAAACCTATCACTACAGTAGCTCTATCTAGGATATTGAGCACTTTTCTCCCGGACAACGCCGAGTATTTCAATCTCAAAGAGGCCTTCTGGGGACTACTGAAATAATTCTTATCCATTCCCCCATCCTTTTCAGTGTAGATGCTGTTAAAATATTATCCAAACCTATCACTACAGTAGCTCTATCTAGGACATTGAGCACTTTTTTCCCGGACAACGCTGAGTACTTTGAAAATCAAAGAGGCATCCTGGGGACAACTGAAATCAGTTAGGTATCCTCCCTCCTTTTCATCTGCAAAATTGTCCAAAGAGGAACGAAGATGGCGTTAAAATATTTTCTAAACCTATCACTACAGTAGCTCTATCTAGGATATTGAGCACTTTTCTCCCGGACAACGCCGAGTACTTTGAAAATCGAGGAGGCTTCATGAGCACACCTGAAATCCCTTAGGTATCCTCTCTCCTTCGGATCTGCGAAATAGTCCAAAGGGGAACGAAGATGGCGTTAAAATATTTTCCAAACCTATCACTACAGTAGCTCTATCTAGGATATTGAGCACTTTTCTCCCGGACAACGCCGAGTATTTCAAAATCAAAGAGGCCTCCTGGGGACTACTGAAATAATTCTTATTAATTCCCCCATCCTTTTCAGCGTAGATGCTGTTAAAATATTATCCAAACCTATCACTACAGTAGCTCTATCTAGGACATTGAGCACTTTTTTCCCGGACAACGCCGAGTACTTTGAAAATCAAAGAGGCCTCCTGGGGACAACTGCAATCAGTTAGGTATCCTCCCTCCTTTTCATCTGCAAAATTGTCCAAAGGAGAACGAAGATGGCGTTAAAATATTTTCTAAACTTATCACTACAGTAGCTCTATCTAGGATATTGACCACTTTTCTCCCGGACAACGCCAAGTACTTTGAAAATCGAGGAGGCTTCATGAGCACTCCTGAAATCCCTTAGGTATCCTCTCTCCTTCTGATCTGCCAAATAGTCCAAAGGGGAACGAAGATGGCGTTAAAATATTTTCCAAACCTATCACTACAGTAGCTCTATCTAGGATATTGAGCACTTTTCTCCCGGACAACGCCAAGTACTTTGAAAATCGAGGAGGCTTCATGAGCACTCCTGAAATCCCTTAGGTATCCTCTCTCCTTCTGATCTGCGAAATAGTCCAAAGGGGAACGAAGATGGCGTTTAAATATTTTCCAAACCTATCACTACAGTAGCTCTATCTAGGACATTGAGCACTTTTCTCCCGGACAACGCCGAGTACTTTGATAATAAAGGACGCCTCCTGGGGACTACTGAAATCACTTAGGTATCCTCTCTCCTTCTGATCTGCGAAATAGTCCAAAGAAGAACGAAGATGGCGTTAAAATATTTTCCAAACCTATCACTACAGTAGCTCTATCTAGGATATTGAGCACTTTTCTCCCGGACAACGCCGAGTATTTCAAAATCAAAGAGGCCTCCTGAGCACTACTGAAATAACTCTTATCGATTCCCCATCCTTTTCAGCGTAGACGCTGTTAACATATTATCCAAACCTATCACTACAGTAGCTCTATCTAGGACATTGAGCACTTTTTTCCCGGACAACGCCGAGTACTTTGAAAATCAAAGAGGCCTCCTGGGGACTACTGAAATCACTTAGGTATCATTCTCTCCTTCTGATCTGCGAAATAGTCCAAATGGGAACGAAGATGGCGTCAAAATATTTTCCAAACCTATCACTACAGTAGCTCTATCTAGGATATTGAGCACTTTTCTCCCGGACAACGCCGAGTATTGTAAAATCAAAGAGGCCTCCTGGGGACTACTGAAATAACTCTTATCGATTCCCCATCCTTTTCAACGTAGACGCTGTTAACATATTATCCAAACCTATCACTACAGTAGCTCTATCTAGGACATTGAGAACTTTTTTTCCCGGACAACGCCGAGTACTTTGAAAATCGAGGAGGCTTCATGAGCACTCCTGAAATCCCTTAGGTATCCTCTCTCCTTCGGATCTGCGAAGTAGTCCAAAGGGGAACGAAGATGGCGTTAAAATATTTTCCAAACCTATCACCCCAGTAGCTCTATCTAGGATATTGAGCACTTTTCTCCCGGACAACGCCGAGTATTTCAAAATCAAAGAGGCCTCCTGGGGACTACTGAAATAATTCTTATCCATTCCCTCATCCTTTTCAGCGTAGATGCTGTTAAAATATTATCCAAACCTATCACTACAGTAGCTCTATCTAGGACATTGAGCACTTTTTTCCCGGACAACGCCGAGTACTTTGAAAATCAAAGAGGCCTCCTGGGGACAACTGAAATTAGTTAGGTATCCTCCCTCCTTTTCATCTGCAAAAATGTCCAAAGGGGAACGAAGATTGCGTTAAAATATTTTCTAAACCTATCACTACAGTAGCTCTATCTAGGATATTGAGCACTTTTCTCCCGGACAACGCCGAGTACTTTGAAAATCGAGGAGGCTTCATGAGCACTCCTGAAATCCCTTAGGTATCCTCTCTCCTTCTGATCTGCCAAATAGTTCAAAGGGGAACGAAGATGGCGTTAAAATATTTTCCAAACCTATCACTACAGTAGCTCTATCTAGGATATTGAGCAGTTTTCTCCCAGACAACGCCGAGTATTTAAAAAATCAAGGAGGCTTCTTGAGCACTAATGAAATCACTCTAACCGATCCCCCCCCCCCCCCGCTTTTCATTTGCAAAATAGTCCAAAGAGAAACGTAGATGAGGTTATTCGGCATTCCTCGGTAGGGGCGCCTCAGGCGCAGTAAGCAATAAACTTACTCCTCCCCAAAGAGGGGAGGCAAAGCCTGGGAGTGTGGACCTCCTAGAACTGCACATGACAAACTCATAGACCGGCGGAATGAAGCCCCGATGGCCAAGACGATTCCAGTTCATGGGGTGCAGTATCCATCGGAAGATACTACACGTTGATCTTAGCCAAAAGAAGTGAATTAATGTCATTTTCGGTAAAAAAAAAAAATGGCGTCTAAAAGCTATGTTGAATTAGAGAAAAACGGTCGGGGGGAGTTTAAAATTATTTGTTGATATTCAAAACTCATGTAATAAGTTGTTAAATAGTATTATACAATGTTTGTTGAAAGAAAATCATAGTTATTATTACTTGTTAATTTAATAATGTAATTTAAACAGTGTCTAGTGGATAGACCGCTGTTCAGGTGTAGATTGGTTATGAATACCTCAGTAAAATTTTGGAATTTCGGATCCTTTGTTGGCCTTTTGGCTAAGATCAAAGTGTAGTATCTGTTCTCGGCATTTTTGCCTTGAGATAAAGTGTATTATCTAGTCCTATCCGATAGGTGTCGGTTTTACACTCTCGAATCAAAAATCAGATTATCATTTTATTTTTTAATACCTTTTCCTTTTGGGCATTTATCCTCCTCTAAAGTACAGGTTAATACGCTCCCAAGGATCGGGCTATTTCGCCTGAGGCGCCCCACCGTCGAATACCGATACCCCCCCCTCCCCAAATGTTTCCTAAGGCGCCCCACCGGCGAATACCGATACCCCCCCAGATTTGGCCGGAGACGCTCATACCGGCGAATGCCGACATTCCCCATCCCCAAATTAGGCCTGAGGCGCTCATACCGGCGAATGCCGACACTCCCCCCCCCCCAATTTGGCCTGAGGCGCTCACACCGGCGAATGTCGACACTCCCCCTCCCCAGATTTGGCCTGATGCGCCCCAACGGCGAATGTCGACACTCCTCTTCCCCTAAATTTCGCCTGAGGCGCTCATACCGGCAAATGCCGACACCCCCCTCCCCAGATTTGGCCTGAGGCGCTCATACCGGAGAATGCTGACATTCCCCCTCCCCAGATTTGGCCTGATGCCGACACTCCCCCTTCCCAGATTTGGCCTGAAGAACCCCACCGCCGACATTTCCCCTCCCCAGATTTGGCCTGAGGCGCCCCACCACCGAATGCCGACACTCCCCCATCCCCAAATTTCGCTTTAGGCGCCCATACTGCCGAATGCCGACACTCCCCTCCCCAAATTTGGCCTGAGGCGCTCATACCGGCGAATGCCGACACACCCCCTCCCCCAAATTTGGCCTGAGGAGCCCCGCCACCGAATACCGACACTCTCCCTCCCCCCAAATTTGGCGTGAGGCTCCCTATCGCCGAATGCCGACACTCCCCCATCCCCAGATTTGGCCTGAGGCGCTCATACCAGCGAATGCCGACATTCCCCCCCCCCTATTTGGCCTGAAAGGAGGAGGTAATGCCTGGAAGTATAACAGAACGGCCATAGTGAGGAAGGGAGGGGGGAAGGAATATTAGCGTCTATTAATAATTAAGAAAGAAAGTGTGGGAGTGAGAGGGAAAGAAGAAAGAAAGAAAAAAAATGGTTGTAGTGTGAGTGAATTTCTACCCGCCACTCCCTTACTCTGACGTCATATCTGGTTTATCGTGACTTTGCATTATTTTTCTTCTCAAATTAGTATAAATAACGTTGAAAAATGGAGTTAAAAGCCACCCCCCATTGGAGAAAAGTGCTCAGTCGACCCCGGAAGAGTCAATTTTTTTTTTCCGGTTCCGAGATATTACACGCGTCTTGGCTGGCCGGTCGGAATGATGTCACCCGTGTGACCGTGTGTTGGGTACTTTCGGAGGAGAAGCTTTACATACATACATACATACATACATACATACATACATACATACATACATACATACAGGTGACGTTTATATAATAGATAACAAAGCACTAAGTCTTCAAAATACCTCTATTTTGTTCAGAAATTATACTTTGACATGGATCAATAAATAATAATCTATGATATATTTAAAGAGTTTTCAGCGAATAAAGTAGTAAAAATCTTAACACCGCTAACAGGTCATTTTTGCAACTTTTGTGAAAAAAGGGGTTGCTTTTTAAAAGTTTCTTATACTGTCTAATCAAGAGAGATAAGCCCTTAATCTTGAGGGCAGGGGGACTATTAAAACTGACCTATTCCTTTTATTCATGCGTCCAGCATGACGAGTACAGAACATTTTGAAAAGATATTATGTACCCCCAACTGATAAGTAACTTAATCTTCTTACTCTTTTTATGTATTAATTTTAGGATTACAGGTTTTATCTTTCCGTAGTTGCAATTTTTAATTACCCGATACGAAAAAATATTGTTTCCATTTATTGTTTACTACTTAGACTGATTGTAGTATCAGCAATAATAGTATCAGTAAGCTGTAAACAAAAAAACAGGTGATTTTTATTTGAATTCGAAATTAAATTGAAAAATTTTTAATATTAATATCGAAAATGTTCTCAAATGTTTAGTTAGAGCTATTAAACTATTGTTATCAGAATATATAATTAAATTTAAACACAGTTGACATGCTATTTTATTTTGAAGAGAAAAAAAAAATGACTTTTTTTTTGGTACTGGTATAGATTTTGAATTGGACAAAAACCTGAACCGTTTCTTAACCCTAAACTAACCAAGTCGTTTTTTGCTCACTTCACAAGCTGTACCAGCTTTTTTTTTTTATTATTATCTGATTATTCTTTTTCAAATAAATTGATTATCAAGACGTGCTTTATGTATTTGTGTTTTTTTTTAAATAAAATAGTGGCTTCGTCAAGAAATACCATTTTTCTTAGGTTTAAAAGTCCAATTACTCTACATTAAAACTTTAATTCTACTCAGAAATTGCTTTCTAGCCTCCAATTTAAAGGCTTTAAAAAAACTGGTTCAGGCCATCTTTTTCCAATTATTGTAGTTAAAAAAACATGGTTATGGGAAATTCCAAAGTAATTTTGAAAGTAATCATAGCGATAACCAGAAATTACTTTCAAATTTAGAGTTTAATTGTTTTAAAATGTTTGGAATTTTCCACAGCCACAAAGAAATCAACCTGGTGGCCATTTTGTATCTATAATAATGAATATGAACGAAAAATATATTTGGCAGAATGTTTATGTTGTACACTTCAACATTCCAAAAGTAATTTTGAAGTCTTTAAATTGTTAGATATAAAATAATCTCAAACTAGAAATTAAGTTTATGGGCAGAAGTTGAGTATTATAATTTAGTTGCATTCCTAAACCAAAGCAAAAACGTATTTCTTAAGAGCGCCACTATTCTAGAAAATAACCATTTTCATTAAAGTTTTATTTGATTTCATTTCACGGATTGATCAGAAATTTTCACTATTTATGTAGTTTTAAATAATACAGATTAAAATTATTTGTATATTTATTTTACTGAGTGAACTTTTTTCTAAAGGTTACTATTTTCCGTTAGATTGGGTGATGTAACTTGTTTTTAAATTAAATTTAGTTAGTCTGTCTTGATTCTTGTAAAGTTCCAACACTCTTATTTACCAATGCTTGCATATTTAAAAATAATTTGATGTACAAAATCTAAGCTTCAACATTTTAAAAATCGGACAATAATTATTGTAGTTTAGCTTCTTTTTACAGAAATCTTAAAATAGACTTGTACAAAATCTATAATTTATGCAAAATATTTGGGAAACCTTGTAATATATTCATTTTAAGACAGTTCAGTTTCTTGTACATAAAATTCATTAATAATTATAATTAATTGTAGTAACGTTGAGTTTTCTAACTTCTTTTAAAAGGATATGGTATTTTTTCAAGGTACTGCAGCAGATTTATGTGCATTTACTGCAGATTACTTAGAAACCATTAATTTCTTTTAATTTTCAGTGGCATATTCTGATTCCTTGCACAAAAATACACTTATGACAAATTTCATTGCTTAATATTGTGTTTTAACAAAGATATAACATTTTTACTGAAAAAGTAGTGTAAAAATGTGATGAAACGCAAAATATATAACAGGGGAGAGAAAGTCATAACTTTCTTATTTTTAGTCAGATTTTAAAAGATTCCTTCTTAGATTATTAAGCTCTTTCTATGTATGTCATTGAGATATTTTAAGTAATTGCAATGTTTTCATGTATATTGCTCGTTCTAGACTATTTTTTCATATTTCTAATATATCCAACATTCAGAATGAATATATATTCCTTCATCATTATCAGACCGAATCAGAAAATTTGCATTCCTCATTGAATGCCTAACAGATAGGGAAGAAGCAATTAAAAATAAATTAGTTAATTTAAATCAGGTGAAATTTACTTGCATTTAAAACAATTCAATATTATTTTATATATATTTATCAATATGAACATGTCAAGAAAAGTGAATATGTAGAAATTAAATGTAATATTTTATTACATTTATTTTACAAAATTTTCTTGATTAAACAAAAAAACTAAAATTTGAATTATTGGTGTACTATTTTCATCTTCGTTGTTATATTTACAACATTTCGGACGATTAAACGTCAGAATTTTTCATTTCCGCCAAAACATGAATATAACAACCAAGATGAGATTAAGAAATAATTTAAATAAACCCGAAAAATTCCATGAACAAAAAATTAAGCGATCATTGTTGATAGGTGTGAAAATATGAAATCACATACCTGGAAACTGGCTGGTTTTTTAATACTTCTTTTAAAAGGGATGAACTGGCATAATAGATCATCCTTAATAACGTTTGAAGGCATTTATGTCGCACTGTTGGTCCAGCCTATAACAAAAGGAAACCCTAAATTAACTGATGAAATGAAAGGACATAAAGATTTGAACAAAATATGCTTGTAAATACATTTCGACTGATTATGCAAAAAACATATACAGCAATTTCATTTCTAATAGCAAAAACTGATTAGAGGGATTTTCACAAAATAGTTGCTTTTCACGACCTGCAAATTTTTATCGTACACGTATATACTGGGCTCCAAGTAAAAAAAGAAAAAGAGAAATAATATAAGGCAACAAAGACATTGGTGTATTACCCGTAATATATTTATATGTTCGTCCTAATATTTTGAAAGTAAAATTCCTTCATAGAAATTGTTTTTATTTTTAAATATCCAAATGTTCATAGCGCCATTTCATGTTGCTTGAAGTATTCCATATTGCATTATAATCTGTTACTGATTTGTGAATCGAGTTTAGCTTTCAATATGGCTTCTTTCCTGCTAACGTTGCCGACATTTCTTTCTATAGTTTTATTGGTAACTAATCACTTTGTTAGTGTTCTTGCATTTGTCTGTTTCTTGAAGGAGAATGTGTGTATGATTAGAGGTTCTTTAAAGCATGGTTGAATCAATCTAATAGTGCCAAGGGATATGAGCCATTTTGCACTTGTCACACTGTATATCATGTGTTTGGTCTATACTTGAAAATTCATACATGCTTTACACTACTTTTCTAATATAGGATAATTCTTTAAAAAAAATTTTTTTTAAGAATTATCCTACACTACTTTTCTAATATAGGATAATTCTTAAAAAAATTTTTTTTTTCCTTCTAGATATGAAAAGACAAAATAACCAAGGAGTCCTCAGCTAAAGAGTACAACTACTTCAAGGTTAGTTGCCTCAAGCTAGAAAGGCAATCGCAATTTTATTAATGGCTTCCACAAAAGCTGAACACCATCATATTCGGTTTAACGTCCATTTTACATGCTGGCATGTATTAGACAGCTTTAAGAAATTCACTTCCAAACTAACCTATCTCTGTCACGTCTATATTTATCCTTCAAGCCCATCCTCATCACTTCCTATCATGTTTTCCTTGGTCTTCCCTTGTGGGCTGACCCTGCAACCTCAATTGATCTACATCTACTAACCCATGAACTTTCATCCATTCTTTCAATGTGACCAAACCATCAAAGTCTCCTCTTCTGCGCACATCTCCCTCTACTGTCCAGATTTAATCTTCCTCTAAACTCATCAGATCTGAACCTGTCATTAAAACTTGTGTTACACATCCATATCATTGGTCTCGGCCTTTTGGCTAAGATCAAAGTGTAGTATCTGTTCCGATGGATACTGCACGTCTGTCCTGTGCAGTTCTAGGAGGCCCACCCTCCCAGGCTTCGCCTCCCCTCTTTGGGGAGGAGTAAGTTTATTGCTTACTGTCTGAGGCGCCCCTACCGGGGAATGCCGACGGGGCTGCCCTGGCAATTTTTAAATGGCCAGAGTGCTCACCTCTCAAGCGCTGGCTTTTAACCCCACTTGCTCGACCCGATCTTGGGTCACATCTTACTTGTGGGAGTAAGATAAAACTGGCCTTGTGCCTAACTCCGCGAGGAGTAAATAAACATCATATCATTGCCATATCATTTCTCTCCATGCAACGCATGTCCTCAACCCTTTTACTAGCCAGGTTTCATTTCTACACATCACACTGCGTACATATGCCTGATAGACTCTTCTCTTTGTCGACAGTGAAAACTCTCTGCTGATTAGTAATGGCAAAAGTTCCCTGAACTTATTTAATCAACTCTTAATTCTTGCTATTACACTAGGACCTGCTCCACCTCAAAAACTTTGCCATCCACATATTTTCTCCACGTCTGAGTTCTCATTCGTCTGTCGTCTGACACTTCTTGCACACAAACTGGTTATCCTCTCATGAAAAACAATTGTATTTTACAATATGACATTAAAATAAAATTTTCAAAATTTGAAAAGTTATAAAAAATGTTATTCAAAAATTTATGATGGAGCAAGAAAAATGTTTAAACTATAAGTTTAAATTATAAAATACTTTATATTAGGTTTTGCTTTGTGCATGCATTTAAAAAGCTTATTTCTTTTCCTTTGTAATGAGTCAAAACATCCTTTGTAAATTTTTAAATAAAACTACTTAATATTTTAAAATAAAAACTTGTTATAGTGTGAAATAAAATTTCATTTTGTTGACAATGAAAATACTTCAAGCCAAAATGTTTCAGATGTGATTTTCTGGACAAGATTTTTTATTTAGTCTTTAAAATCTTTTTTAAAAATGATGCGGTTACCTATCAAGTGACAAAATAATGGATTCAGTGAAACATTGCTGCAAGAAGAGCAAAGACTTACCGAAGAACTGTAGACTTCATATAATACTGCAAATAAAGTCTGAATGAATGCAGAAGCAAGGTTTATGTCTTCTTTGAGGATTTCTTCTCTGGAATCACACTGCTCCACGTTTGGATCGGAGGAAGATGCTGACAAAAAAAGCAGGCAATAAATCAATACATTAGATGACAATGGCAAATCGGCATTACTCTGAAAATGGTCATTTGTCATCAAACAAAATGACTATTCAAATCAAGTTTGTTAAATAAATTTTATCTTCCACTATATATATATCTATTAATAATGGAGTTTATCTGTCTGTCTGAAGCCAAAACTATACTATTTAAGACTAGTGTACTTATTATGAAATAGTATAGTATATACTATTTCAGACTAATGTACTATCTTTAAATGCTCAATTCAGGGGCATAGTGTAGTGTAGTATATGTTCTGTTGTCATGATACCATCCTCCCAGGCATTACCTTTTCATTTTTGAGAGGTGTGGAGTTAGTGTAGTATCTTTTCTGTTGTCATGGTACCATCCTCCCAGACATTACCTCCTCCTTTTTTGAGGTGTGGAGGTAGTGTAGTATCTGTTCTGTTGTTTCACATTATCATTCTTTATTTTCATTACAAGGTGTTTTGTTGTAAATTTAAGTTAAGCAAGGTATATCCCGGCCATTACTAAATGGGTGACCATTTTGGAAAAATAAATTGCTGAGTCATCCTTCCGGAAGTGACATCATTGTGAGAGGATTTTTTCACATTATCATTCTTTATTTTCATTACGTTGTTAAGACAAGGTGTTTTATTGTAAATTGAAGTTAAGCAACAAACATCTCGCCCATTACTAAATGGGTAACCATTTTGGAAGAATAACAAAACTGGTTCTTTGATATGACGTAGGCGCCTTCAATAGCATATTTAAACATGAGTTCTTTAATATGACTGAGGTGCTTCCTCAATTTTTTTCTTTTCTTAACTATGTATGGGGGAGGGTAAAAAAAAATTTTTTTTTTTTTTTAAGCTAAAAATATTCTTATGAGGGGCAAAAAATTTTTTTTGTTTTTTCCTTCTTTTTTTTAACTAAAATACTACTATGTATGGGGGGGGGGTAACTAAAAATATTTCTATTTATGGGGGAGGGTAAAACAAACATTGGGGTGGGGGCGAAATTTTTTTTTCTTTATTTTTAACTAAAAATATTCTTGGACGGAAACAAAGAAAATCAATGTCTAACCATCCAAGAAATATGACTGGGGCTCCATCGGTTTACGGGTGAGCGTTCATTTCTGACGCGGCAGCCTAGCAAAAATATGCGACTGGAGGTCTTTCTTTATTTTCTGATTTAAAAAAAATTTTTTTTTTTTTAGACGATTATGTGTGATTTTAATGGGCTTTTTGTAGGATGGTGGATTGCCACTCAGGGTTACGGCATAGCCATTGTAATAGTAAACTAGTTTACTATATTACGTAGGCCACGGTTAAGGGAGTTTTTTTTCTCTTCTTGTCACTCAGATTTAAGGTTAATGATACAACACGTTCAAGAGAAGGCATTTTTAGGAGCTGGGCTTGTCACTCGAACCTAGAGTTAGTGGTAGAGTAATTATTTTATATCAAGTTTTCAGCTTGAAAAAATATTTTTTAAATTGAACTAAAAGACAAGAATGGCCGGGAAATGGGAGATCATTTTACATTAAATTTATATGCGAAACTGATACCCCCACTCTAAATTCTAAATTATTTTTTGTTGTCTTTTTTCTATTTTCCACCAAAACTTTTAAGGTGTTCACACGTAATCGCCTAAAAAAGTAGAACCATATTTTTTTTATTGATAACTAGAAAGTCATTACTACTAGAAGTTCGCAAGATGAATATGTTTTAAAACCAGTATTTCTTAAAGTATATTTCAAAAAAGAACCATAAACAGCATTAACGTTTTTATGCACAAAAAATAGTTTTTCCTTTTTTTGTTTTTCAAAAGAAGTCGTAAACGAATTTTACAAAGCTAACTGTTTATAACTAGCTGCTGCTGATTGATTGCTATATCAGCAACACTAGTTAAATTGTTGACTTTTGCTCAAAAGGAGAGAATATTTTTTCGGATAGGGTATTTCAAAATTACTATTTCCGAAAGACAAAACAACATACAATTATAATTTTAATGCATAAAAAAAGATGAAAAATTTATTTGTATTTAGTTGGGGTACGAAAATAACTTCTTTTTTTTTAAATGTTCGATACACGTTATCTTGAATTTTTATTTTTAAGATTACAAAAAAAAAATAATGGATCAATTGCGTACCTTCATAGTAATTGAAATTTATATTTTTCCTAATTGTTTTCCAAATTTCATGACTAAATTCTCGATAGAAGAATGTTACAGCATTTTTAAAAGAACGGGGGTAAAAAAAAAAAAAGTTACGTAAATGGCTGAAAATAGAGTTAACATTTTATGACTTTATTTGCTGAAAACTTCAAATATATAATGTAGATTATTATTTATTAATGCATGTGAAAGGATATTCATTTCTGAACAAAATGGTGTTATTTTGAGGACTTAAAATGCTTTGGTTTTTAAAATATGACTATTTTAGTAGAACTACCCTGAAATCTGATTATCCAAACCGTTTTATGGTCGGTGGGTATTGCTAATTATAATTGTCATTATTATTCGTAGAAGTATTATAAATCTATGTACATGTGTTTTTCTTTTTACTTGTAATAATTTTTTGACATATATTTTTTTACAATAAGGAGAAAATGTTGATTTTTTTTGCTTGACTTCTATTTGTGATGTTTTGTAAAAGGCACTGAAGAAGACACAGATTAGAATAAAAAAGTAAAAAATAAGAAAATAATAAAAATTCTTATCTTAGAAACGTTTGTATGCCTAACCATTGTCGAACTTTAATTCTTGGAACTGAAATAAATGTTATAAATTTATTTATCTCAACTTCCTCTAATATATATATATATATATTTTTTTTTTTTTCATGTGGTCATTGGAATGCAACTTTAGAGTATGTGTGTGTGTATATATATATACACACACACACACACACATACTCTATAGTTGCATTCCAATGACCACAGGAAAAATCAGGAACTTTATAATTGCATTCCAATGTATATACATATAAAGTAGATAGTTTAAGTTGTAAATATAGTAAGCTATCACTTACAAGCAGAATGAAGGCATCCAGCAACCAAATGATTCACTTTTCTTTGGACAGGTCTTGCAGTTCCAGTATCTTCATTGATTTGCTGCATGGAATTGAAATCAATAGTGTAAGCTCTCCCCATAGTAGACAGACTCACTTCATCTTCTCCAGATTGGTGTGCAGCCTGAAGAGAGTAACATGAGATAATTTAGTGTCGAAAATTCTACTTCAAACCAACGATAGCACAAAATAATGCACAATAGTAAGAAGGAAAATACCAAATAAGGATAAGAAACAAACTTACTAGTAGCAAATTTAGAAATGGGATTAATGGGGGGGGGGGGTTAACATTAAATTGATAATCAATTTTTTTATGTAATTAAGCTTTGATACTATACAGGGTGGCCCAAAAGTAGGTTTACAGTTATTAAACTATTTTTTATATGGTTGAAGTTTTTCGAATAACCTAGTTAAAAACTTCAAATATTAAATGATAACTGTAAACCTACTTTTGGGCCACCCTGTACAACAAATATAAAAAGAGGAAGGGGGAGAGATGGGGGAGGAAAGAAATTTACTTAGAATCTATAAGTTTATATTTTTTTTAAAAATGAACTATTAAATTGGTTCAAATAACTTTAAGATTTTCATTAAATAGCAAGCATTTAAAAAATATCAAAATTATGGAAGCAGAACGAATTAAAAGTTTCTATATATTAAGAAAACTATTTTTATTGATATTATTTGATGCAAAACAAATTGAAAACTGGTTTATATCTCACCTCAATTATTCTACTGTCAATCAAAGCATAGGGATGCCACATACCACGGTCTTCCCTCCATTGCCAAACAACTGCATCTCCGCTCACTGAAGAGCCTTTCCTCAACATAGAATCAATAGAAAATATTCCATCTGAAGGTAATTTGGGCATTAATTCACTAGAAGAAAAAAAGAATTTATAAAAAAATACAGAAAACATAAAATGTAGATCTCTTAAAGCAGGACAATTAATAAACAATGTTATGGTCATGTGATATTTAGAATTAAATCAAGCAGTAAATATTTTAAATTTTTATACTTTGATGCTAAAGATTTTTTTTTTTACACTAAGTGTAAAAAAAAAATTTTTTTTTTTACATTTTCTTTGTTTTAACATGTTTTTTTCTTTCATTTTATTATAAGTAATAATACTTAATATAATAATCTTTCTTAAAATTTTGAATTCAGAAGATTAATTGGTGCTTAAGCATATCCGCCCCGACATTAAAAAATATAAAGAATGTATAAACGTTATTATGTACTTACGTGTTAGCTGAAAATAAGATTGTGCAGAAAAAATTACGCAAATTCATTCAGTAGTTATTTAATTATTAAAAAAAAAACTATTTTAACGATTTTTTCACTCGGTAGATATTTCCACCATTTTGTATCTTAGATTTTCCAGTGGTCAAGAACGATAACTCATATTTTCACGATTTCTTGGTTTGGGGTTTTCTGATTGTCCGGAAAATGACATAACTCAAAATTAAAAAATTAGGGTTTTCTAGTCACAGTGCCTTCAAGGGATGCTGCAACACTAATTCCAATCATAAAAAAATACATTCTTCCCGGCACAACAATTATATCTGATTGTTGGCGTGCTTATGATAGACTGGGTGCCGAAGGGTACCATCATTTGCGTGTCAACCATCGATATAATTTTGTTGACCCAACAACAGGCGCAACCACAAATCATGTGGAAAGAATGTGGCAAGAGGCCAAAAGACGAAATAAGGCTGAATGTGGTAGCCATACGCATATGATAAACTCATATTTGGCCCAGTTCATGTGGCGACAAAAATTTCGGGGAAAAACATTAGAAAACCTTTTTAAACAGATTGCCGAAATTTATCCTGTGGGTCAATAAAATGCTACGTTTTTTTTCTCTCTTATATCGTACTTATAAGTTGTTTTTCCAAAATTGGTTATGTCTTTTGTTAATTTTTTTTCTCTTATATCGTACTTATAAGCTGTTTTTCCGCAATTGGTAAAAAAAAAAAAATTGTTATCTCCCTTGTTTACAAAAATGTCAAAATCTACGCAAAATCATTTAAATCATTTTTTTTCTTTTTCTTATAATTAAATAACTACTGAATGAATTTGCTTAATTTTTACTGCACAATCTTATTTTCAGCTAACACGTAAGTACATAATAACGTTTATACATTCTTTAAATTTGTTAATGTCGGGGCGGATATGCTTAAGCACCGATTAATTTTCTAATTCCACTTCAGTTAATTTATTTCCATTTGTATTAAATTTCCTAAAATACTTGTTTTATTTTTAGGTCTAAGAATATGAATAAGTTTAAGAGATTAAAATAAACTTCTTTTGAAAGTTTATACAAATTAAATAGTTAATCCTCCAAAGTTTTATGAAAACGGTTAGAAAAAATATTTCTTACGTCGAGGTTAAACTAATTTACCTTTGTTTTTAAACAAATTCATGTGTTTTCATTTCAACTGACAACAAAAAATAAATTAATATTGAAATTAAGCAGTTATATTTATTCTTTTAAATCTCGTACTTGAAAAGTAAATTTTAAATCTTTACTTTGTTTTATTTACTCCTCCCTAGGAGTTAGGCACAAGGCCAGTTTTATCTTACTCCCACAAGTAAGATGTGACCCAAGATCGGGTCGAGAAAGTGGGGTTTGAAAAGCCAGCGCTCGAGAGGTGAGCACTCTGGCCATTTAAAAATTGCCTGGGCAGCCCCGTCGGCATTCCCCGGTAGGGGCGCCTCAGACAGTAAGCAATAAACTTACTCCTCCCCAAAGAGGGGAGGCAAAGCCTGGGAGGGTGGACCTCCTAGAACTGCACAGGACAGGCGTGCAGTATCCATCGGAACAGATACTACACTTTGATCTTAGCCAAAAGGCCAAGAATCTTTACTTTGTTCCTTCCAAATTGCATAAACAAAATATTAAGTTTTTCATGTCTAAGACTTATTCACATCATTCCTTTTGTTCAGCTATTATTATCCTGAAGCAGAGTTCATGAATGTTCGTTTCCCTAAGGCTGTTTTTAATCGCACAAAATACATGCTAAAATATTCGTTAGTTCTAAGATTAAGTTATGCTTGAAAAAAAATCTAATTTAATTCATCTAATTAGGTGTAAATTGTCATTAACTGAAAAAGTAACCCATCTCTCACTTAGCTATGTATTTCACTAGTCCTCTCAGTGTCTATTGATCCAACCACTCTAATAGTTTTTAATGTTCCTGTGAGCATTTAGAGAAAGAGTGACCCTTTTCAGCTAAGTTACACGATGTGTTGGTACACACCGTAAACGTAATCTATGTAGATTAGATAGCAAAACAATAGATTGCCTCACTATTTCTATATTATCAATAATGATAACATAGAAGTAAAGAGATTTATCATTTTTAGTAATGCAATAAAAATTTCTTTACATATATATAAGTTTATGAATTTTCAAATGAAATCAAAATGAAACTGGCTGTGAACCAACAACTCATGGGTTGTCAAGTACTACATTATATCTTATGAATACAAACATTAAATTTAAGTATATATGTTGTTTTTTTTACTCAAGCAGTGGCATAAAAATACCTGGTATAGTATCCAAGTACAGCATTACCCTACTCAACAAGTTGGACCCACATATCTTGTCAGATCATCCATCTAGAAGAATTAAACTCTGCTGTAAAAGTTGTGTGTCCTTACTTCAGACGTCTTGTCACTGGACCACTTGAGGGAGGGAGCCCTCCTTAGTCTTGGTTGACAACCTTCCTAGAGCTGGAAACTAACAAAAATATCCGGTTTGCAAACCTATAATTGCTTAAGAGGTAGATAGGGTCCGCCTATTTCCTGGCTTGCACTCCTTTGTCTATTATCCATGCACAGGGAAACTTAAAGACACCCAGTGCTTGACCTTTTTCCAAACAAGGATAATCAATATCGCCCAACCTTCTCTTTCTCTTTATTTGGGCAAGATGGTGATACTTTTTTGTTACTTAGTTTTATATGACTAGTTTGGGACATGTTGAGCTACAGGCTTGACAGTTTGTCTGGCTGCTGTTTCTGCTAGTACAGGAGCTTTAAGTCTTAGGTAGCGCTAAGACCAGCTGCTTTATCAACAGTTGTATAATATCAGAGTAACTGTAGTGCCATGTCACGCATGGAAACGGACCCTGCACTTATATCTGACGGGCTTTCCCAAGGAGACAACTCCATACATACAGATTCAGCTAATAGCCTACTTCCGTGAACTTTCTTTTGGGACATCCAACAACGACTCACTTTATCAAAAGAACAATGAAAAAAAAAAAAAAAAAAAATTAAAACTAAAAAGTAAAACAGTAAAACAATCAAACCAGACACTAAAAACCAACCGAATCACTTCCTCCCCCGAAGCTCTCTTTCACAAATATCCGGGAACTTAGAACTAACCTCTATGATGTAGAGTCCTTCCTCCACGTAAATTCCCCAGATATCCTAGCACTAATTGAAACTAATCCAAACTATCCAATCCCTAATCGTTTGATATACCAGGATACCTCCCACTCTGCTGTAAAGACTAACAAACATGCATAGACTTGGAGTCTATATTCGTAACACCCTACCCATAACTATATAACATAGTCTAGGACTACATGCTTTTGTTTAACCTTACAACATAGCATTAGTTATCTATATTTTCTCTACCATTTACCCTCAAACAAGGACTGTACCCTACTTGACTGTCTCCAATATTATTAACACAGAACTTTCCTCTGATCTGAGTACCCAAATTCATATATTTGGAGACCTTAATGTCCACCAGAGATTGGCTCGGTTTCACAAGCTACAGAACCAGCTGGTAACAGCACGCATAGCTTCTTGATTGTGGATTCCCTTAATCAAACAGTCACTTGCTCAACCCGCTTCACAAATCGTGAGGACCAGTAAGTTTCACTTTGCCATATTCTTGACAATACTGCCTCAGGCTTGTGTGATAGATGCCCATAGCCCACGCAAGAATTCTGATCATCTTGTAATAATGATTGATATCACCATAAACCTCAGACCGAAGCACCATTACTCAAAACAAGATATTACCAACATGCTGACTGGAAATCCCTCAGATCTTATCAGAGATGCATATGGAAGAAAACCTTCTCTCCCTGCTGAACATGTGCAAAGGAGGCAACTGAATGGGTCAAAACAAACATAAAATCATTTGTCCCAACACGGAAATTCCATCGCCCACTCTCGCCAATGGTTCACTTTGACCTGTGTAGCTGCTAATTGTTTTAACAATCATCAGTCAGCTATGAATTGACAAATAATTATAGCATCAAGAAACCACTCTAAGAGTGTAATAACCGCAGCTAAGAGTAGATATATTGAGATGTCCAGAAAACACATCAAGTCACAGAAACTAGGAACTCGTAATTTCTGGAAAATTTTTAACAATGTAGTGAACAATAGGTAATTAATTCCCTCACTATCTGACCACAATAAAGTTGCTCGCATGACAACCCATAAGGCTGAACTGCTTGTCCAGCGGTTTGGCCTAAACTGCAACTTGGACTCTGCAAACCACTCCCTTCCTAATCTTCCACTATGGACAGAAACCATACTAGATCTAATCATCACACGTTCCCATGTCCGAGCTATCATAAAAAACCTTGATACCTTTAAAGAATGTGGCCCAGATCTTATCCTTGCTATAATAATAAAGAAATGCTCTGCTAAGCTGGCCCCTGTCCTCTCTGTAACTTTAATGGAATTCACTCGTGCAAATTAGCTCACCACATCTTGCACCAAGGCGATCCACCCCCGCTGATTGTCAGCTAAATCCTTGGCATACTTCAGCCATAGTCGGTTCCAGTGTTGAACACCAAAAACGTGGGGGCCAGCCACTAACTCCATGTTTGTTCTCACTGTTCCTATCCAAGTCTTAAGCTGGCTGCCTCTGCGCTTCTTCCAGCCAGCGGGTGCAATTGGGGCTACCAATTTGCAGATAAATTCTTCCTCAGGACGTCGAAGAACATGACCAAACCAAACTGGCCTCTACCAACTATAAGAAATGCCTTGCTGAATCTTGTTTCCCCGATAGCGGAGAAAAATTGCCTCTGTGGTACGAGTTTTATTGGCCTCTGGTGAAAGAACTGACCCACAAAATTGTCACTCCAGAAGTCTCCTCCTGCTCTTCGCTGAAATCTTTCAATCATTAATCAATCTAGCGATAGTTCACAACCATTGTAGATGCTAAACTTCAATGACCAACAGTACGGATTTAAGCAATCCCATTCTACTGCAGATATTCTAATGGTCATCTCTGAACACATACCATACACTTGATATGGCAGGTGAAGCTAGGGGGATGGCACTTTATATATCCAAGACCTTAGAGAAGATCTCGCATGTAGTCTTCAAGGAAATTAATTCATACAGTATTACTGAACGAATACTTAATATAATCAGATCCTTCTTAACCAAAAGAAAGATCAAAGTCATTCGATGGCCATACATTCAAACATCACATTAATGCGTATATGTCCCAGGGGTCGATACTTGGACCTTTATTTCTGATCTTCATAAATGACCTCCCTGATGCAATCACCTATAAGATGGATATATTTGCTGATAACACCACGCTCTATTCTTGACGTGCAGGTAATAGCTGAATCCTTGGAAAATGACCTCCAGTCTGTAGTTGAAAGGGCCAAAAATGGATGGTCACATTTAATGCTATCAAGACAAAGCTCCTTTCCTTTAACAATTATAAGAAACCTTCATAATTACCGATTGCTATGGCCGGAAAAACTTCCCAAAAGTCCAACGGTTAGACACCTCGGCCAAACATTCTCAGGCAACATGAATTAAAATACATAGAAGATACTGCTACGTCTGCTGCAAAGAAGGTAGGCTCCCTTTAACAGACTAGAAAACTTCTCACACCTGCCATTATCCTATATCTCTAGAAAACCACCATTCACCCATGCATTGAGTATTGTTACTACATCTGGATCGGTGCACCAACCACTAACCTCTCTCTCGGACAGAATGTAAAATAAGTCTAACCTAATAGGTCCCACACTGTCTGTCAAGCTCCAGTACCTGTCACATCACCACAATGTGCCTGTTTTACAAGTACTTCAATAGAATGTGTTCTTATGAACTTATTACACTTGAACTCTTATAACAAAACTATCCTTGACCTACCCGACTTGCAGCAAAATCACACACCCTCACTGTAGAGACCTCTAAATGCCCGAAGATTTTCTACTCTAAAAGCTTCTTTCCTCGGACCGCTTGCCTTTGGAATTCTTTTGCTGTCTAATCCCCCCCCCCCCCCCCCAACCATACCAACATGCAAAAATTTAGATGTAATATGAACAAACATCTTTCTGCCCAACTCCCCATCCAGGTTGCTCCTCTATAACTCTTACCCCTATCACTGCAGCGTTTTTACGTTTCAGTGGCAACATGCCTTTTTTGGGGTGAACAAAAGTTTTTAAAAAATGAATTCAAAAATATTTTAGATCTAATGTAGAAATAAGAGAACAGATAGAGAAATAATATTTAGTAAAATTCTATATTTATAACCGTAACTTAATTTTTTCAAGTACATCTGTAAGCAATTTTTACATCAGAGTATTGTAAAAAAAAAATTGAAGTGTTTATATATATATATATATATATATATATATATATATATATATATATTTTCGATTACAAACAAAAAATAAAATCACTACTTATGTATGTAAATAATTTGAATTTAAATGCTTTTTAACAAACTTTTTCTATATTTTTATGAAAAAATATATTTAATGTCTATTTGAAAAGTTATTTAAAATTAAAAAACAACAACAACAACTTACCCAATCAAGCACACAATTTCATATAATTCTTGCGGTGTCCTTGAAACGAGCTGAATATAAAATAATTTTCATGTTTAAAATTATTGAATATGAAATGGTTTTGATATCTTACACTTTTGATTTCAACGATTTCAAATAAACCAATAAAAATGTTTAAAAACCAAAATATAATCACATGTGAAATTATTGTGCACTAACATTTGTTCGTAATGAAAAGTTAAATATTAATCAAGGTTAATTGTTATTTATTTAGCAACACAACTTGTTTATTAGGACTAATGTTATACATGGAATGTCGGATATGTCAATGAGTTTTGAATAATGGCTATTTTTCCATCTGGTTGTACTTAAAATCATTTAAGAACATGCTGTCTGGCAGAGATAAAAGGACAGATCAATCAAAACATGGGAACAGAAGGAAGAGCGGGGAACCGGATGAAGAATGATATTATCGGGAAAGGGAAAAGAGAAGGGAAAAGAGAATTTAAGTTATCAGATAGCGACTAGGGAGTCTAAAACACATATGAAGATAGGCTCTTAAACCAAAATAAGAGTCACTTATTCTGCTCGTCCCTCACCACCAGCTATCTCTGTGGATAATGTGTTAGTACTGCACGTCCAATTAAAGGCAGACCCTGTCCAGAGTTCTCTCTGAACGGTCTGCAGAAGTTGGAATTTGTGAATTCATTCTGCTATCTGTGCTGGTAGGGGATGTGAATTAAGTCTAATATTGTGGGCAGGTGAAGCGTTCTTTAGCCTTGGTAGGCAATCACTTAGAGGTGGTGTCTCGATAAAAGCACTGGTTCCCATCACCTCACATATGGTGATAGGGATACAGAAGGAGAAAGAATTTTAGAATTTTGTATTGTAATGAAAATGTTGGTTGCTAACACCTTTTTTTTAGGAAAAAGGAAAGCCATCTGATTACGTATGAATCTGATGCTGCAAAGACTCAGTTAATTATCTGCTGGTTAGGGAAAAGTACAGAAAGCTCTTCAGTGATGTGAAAGTAATACCCGGTGAAAAAAATTGTCACAGTACAAACCAGTTATTTTCAAAACTCATGAGGATAAAAGTGTGGAGGTTGAATGAAGAATATGTGAAACGCGAATTTAGAGACCAAGTGATGGAGCATTTAGCTAACAGATCCACTGCAGGAAGTGTGTAACGATACACTTTTGGAAGTTGGTTGGTTGGTTATTAACTGCATATCGACCCTGTAAGGTCATTTAATGCCATGAAAGGTTATTTGCAAAATTAGGTCGTATGTTGTTTTTTTTTTGTTTTTTTTAAACGAACAGTGGTAGGAATATTTGGGAGATGGGTAAAGAGATTTTTATGTTTTTCAAATTTTCTTGTAAAGTCCTGTAACTTTCAGGAAATTGAATATATTGTCTACATGAACTTTGTTAAACAGATCCTTCAAATTGTCTATTTGGTAGGATTTTTGTCTGGTTTGTTGGAGATCTTAACAGGCAATGAGTATGTGTTCAACGGTGAAAGGTGACTGGCATGGTATGCATGTTGGAGGTTCTTCTCCCTTCAGGAGATAAGTGACTATGACCAATTCGTATTCTTGTTAATACCAACTCCTCCCTCCTCAGTGTCCTGGTTGCCATTCTTTGATTATAGGCATTATGGAATGTAGTTTATTTCTGGGAAAAAGATTCCACATGTCTTGCCATTTGCTTGACACGTAGCTACATGTCAACCAAATGGCAAGACATATGGAATTCTGATTTTTGTTTTGAAGTCTTGGTATGGGATTTTTGTTTTGTAGGGAACTATTTCTAGGGCTTTCTTTGCTGCAGTATCTGCCTTTTCGTTTGTTTGGATACCAACATGGCTAGGTAGCCAGCATCAAATAATTTATTTTGATTTGTTTAATTCATTTAGTTTATGTAGCAGATTGTTTTTAAGTTTCTTATTTTTTAGGGATTCCATGACAACAAGAGAATCAAAGAATATCATGATTTTTTTTTTTTTTTTAATTATTTTTTTTTTACTTTCAGTGATGATCTTAAGGGTCATTTTAATTGCATGGATCTGTGCAATGAAGATGGATGCATCTTCTTGTATTCCTTGTGGGACGATCTCTCCATCTATCACTGCAGCACAACCGGTTTTGTTTGCATCTTCAGAGCCATCAGTGTAGACGTATTTGTATCCAGGGTACTTTTCCAGGATCACTTGTAGTTCTTGATAAGTAGATGGACGGGTATTTGTCTTGTGTAGATTGTTTAATGCAATTCAATGGAGGCATTAGGTACACAAGTGTAGTGGAATTACTGGTAGGTTGAGAGAGGATAACCAATTTGTGTGTAAGACGTGTAAGACAATGGAGATGGATGAGAACTCAGATGTGGAGAAAGTATATCTGGATGGCAAAAGTATATTTGAGGAGCTATTGTTTAGTGGATTTGTGATGTACATCTTAATGACAGAGGTCAACTATGTTGCAACCACCTATGGTGGTACGGACATGTTGAACAGAGCTCTGGTTGGATGTACACACATCTCAGTTGAGGGTAAGCGAAGAAAAGGCAGACCGAAAAAGACTGAGTGGCTCAGTCAAAGATGACCTCACATAATTGCCTATCGAAATCAACGCAAATGATAGAATTTCATGGAAAAGGTCACCTTTGTGTCGAAAAGACACTAAACGATGACTAAGAAAAAAGTCAGAGTTTAGAGCTTTTCCCTTCACTTTTGACAATATTTAACGTGTACGGCATGGATAGGGATTCATCTTTTTACTATGGAACTAGCAGAAAGACCCGGCATTACTCAGGATTGAATGGGGACCCCTACATGTCGTTTATCAGATTACCTGTTTTATTCTTACATTTTATATATTCGATTTTTTGAGGTGGGCCCCAAAGATGTACTCAGCATTAATCGGGAGGGAAGGGATGTAAATAAAAGCAAGATTAATTGAAATAAATTTATAGGTTTTAAGTTCCTAGAGACACCCAGCATTTCCCAGGATTGAATGAGGACTCCTGTTCCAAGCCATGGAAGACATGATGCAACTAGCCAATTGATTGGATTGGGCCACTCCAACCAGCTGTCTAGCCTAAAGAAAGATCTAAGTTCCATGATAGCGTATTCACTCTGGTCATGCAATGTTTAGCCTCTCTGCACTGGGATTCAGTCATTGTTATTGACTGCTGCACCGATAGAGCTCAATGAATACATCAAAACAAATTTAAAAAATAAACAATAATAAAAAAAAAATTAAAAAAACATTGTAATATTTGAGAACTTTACTCACTTCAATATTTTGAGAAGCTTGATCTGAAGCACCAACCAATAAGTAGCATAATGTTTCTGCTATTTCTGAAGAAGAAAAAGAGTCAGATTGTTGAAACCATAAAAGCATTGAAATATTAAGTAGGTATCCTAAACTGGATTATTTATGCTATAAAAACTGCTCAAAATTGTAAGATTTCCTGTAAATTTTAACTTGTATCTTAACTCTTCCTGAAGTTATATTTATAAAATTAGTATGTAAGCAAAATGTTATCTTTTTTTTCTTCATAATGATTAGTTTTTATTGCACCCTTTTTTTTTCAATATCATTTTATTGTTGAATGCATTTTTTTTACCCCAGTTTTTAGAACACAGAAATGTTTGTAATATTTGTAACCTCCATTCGCCTCCAGCTGCTAATATATCTGATTTTTAAAAAATAGTTCCATCTCATAGAAAAAAAAAGGTTGTTCTTCAACATGTTGGGCTTAATATAGAATTTAAATTAATTATCATTAAAAAAGTTTGAAGTTGAAAACTTCAGTAGATAAAATAATTTATACGTTTGTGATGAGCAAGGTTTTGTCTTTAATAATCAATAAGGATAATCGGCCAACATTTCTTTAGTCAAAACCGGTATGAAAACAGGATGATCCATATTTTTTTTTTTAATCTGGCAGCAAGCAAGATCAAGCCAAATTTAAAGGCTTTCCCTTCCAGAGAACATATCACAATTTCATTTCTCATATATATATATATGTATATTTCAGCAGCAAGTCGTTTATTAGACATATGTCGTTAGAGGCCACGGAGTTCTCCCTCTTTATGATCTTTCTGGTCAGTTTCTCGACTCTGCGAGCGATTCGTCGAGTTTCTGGTATCAATTGATGGATCATGGCGCCTAATGTTGTGTCTTGAGCCATTTCTCGAGCGCTTTCGGTCTCGCGACCGTCTTCAGGATTTTGTGTGCTGTTGTTGTTTGTAAAGAGCCGTATTTATGGTTTTATTTTTGGTATATCTAATTATGTGCATATATATATATATATATATATATATCTTTATTCTTTTATTTACTTATTAATTTATTAATTTGTTTTATTTTTTATCTATTATTATTGTGTATTAATTGTCAGTTAAATGACACTCGTGCCATCCAGCGACACATTACCACACATAAAAAAGCATAAAATCAACCGAACTAAGACGAATATTAACAACTAACACTAAGATCATACATAAAAACAACTGCACCAACAGACTAAAAATCTTTGAAGCCCTACACATAAAAAAAATTGCAACCCACAATTAATAAAATAGCATTCACCACCGGTATATAAGCCGTATCAGTCTTCAACAATTAATACACAATAATAATAATAATAATACCAGAAACCCGACGAATCGCTCGCCGAGTCAAGAAACTGACCAGAAAGATCATAAAGAGGGAGAACTCTGTGGTCTTCAACGACACATGTCTAATATATATATATATATATATATATATATTAGTTTTGAGCGAGGTTTCGATTATTTGACAAATACTGGGTCTACATATTCTTAGGATGCGGTGATACAGTCTTATTATACGGTCTATTTTTACCATGGAGTGGTAGTGAGAATATAATAACTAAAATGGTTTACTGTTATTCCACATTTCATCCTACCTAACTCTCTAATACACACCCTTTAGCCTCCCCTCCTTTACCCAACAGCCCATGACACTTTATCCTATTCCTATCTAGTATACTGACCCACAACCCTAAGCTGTTTACCTTTCCGCCTCCTCTGCCGTTCAGGACATTTTCACCTCGGCTCATCCACTACTGTTAAAATTGATTTCTGGTTCAGTATCATACAAAATACAATTTCCAACAAACTTAATTGTCATAACTTGGTTGCTAATTGAGTTATCAAGTTAATTTGGCACTTTATTTTACATTTTGCAAAAATCTATGTCTTCATTAAAAATATATCTGTTTGGGATACCTATTCTAAACTTTTAAAAAAAAGAACATGTTCTAGAATGTCTTTGAAAGTGTAGCTTTGAGTAGGTTGTGCAACCTGGAAATGAAAGACTTACTCTGTTTTAGAAGCACCACTGCCAAGTCAGGACAACTGGCACACATAACAGCTAACATCCGTATTACCATCACAAAAGTCCCAGTATTGATTATAGGAGGACTCACAACCAGCTAAAAAGAAATGGTAAACTTTTTGAAATAAAAACATCTTTTTTAAATAATACAAAACTTAATTAAGTGTAAAACAAAGCTAGTTGTGTTTTTATCAATCTTATTTTTCAACATGAAAATAATTCCACATTAAATGTTTATTCTGGCAAATCTATAAATTATTAAACATTTTAATGACAAAGGTCTTTTGAAAACTAAGACAATTGAATAAAAAGGATCATGAAACTAAAGTTTAAATATATATCAGCAAAACATAACACAAAAAAAATAACATAAGGCTATATATTAATTCTTGTGTTTCTCACCTCTATGTAACTTTTTGTATTTTTGTATTTACTATTGATTTACTGAAATAAAAAATGCAATAGTGTAAAGTACTAAAATAAACTTAAAAATCTAATTTTTTTTAAATGTAATTATGAAATTAAATCACCAAAAATGCATTCCCGTTTCTTCATAAACAAGTCAACCATTATAATCGTTTGTTAATAAATGAAAATAATGAATAATTTCATGACCCTTTGAAAAGAATTTTGGAGCATTTAAGTTGTCACTTCTAGCTTTAAATTTTTTTTATCAAATCTTCATGTATTAAAAGATTGAAAGTTTAGGAAGCTTTTTACACCCAATAATTTTGGAAATAGAGACGAAAAGAACATTACTTTAACAAAATTATAGTTTTATAACCATATGATTCAGTTAATAATTTAATGACAAAATGATAATGTAATAATTAACTTTAACTTTTAAAATCCTATTAAGAAAAAAAAAAAGAATCCCAGACAACGCCGTGAAGGTATAGTTAGTTTGTTATAAAGTAAATATTCCTTTCATTAAGGTTTCAATATGAATACAATGTAAGTCATTCTAAATTATTTCACATCAATAAGTCGATATTGAATAAAAAGTAACAATCATTTACCAATTGCTGGATATTAGTCAAAAGGCCATGAACAGCAATCTCCTTTAAAATTCTTTGATCATGTTGAAAATTGTCAACAAGACGGGAGAAGCAAAGGCAGCAGCTTTCCACTGATTTCTTATCCTAAAATTTTAAAAAATTAAAAATACAAAATCAGTTTTTAAATAAGAACGTACATTCGTTTCAGTATCTCTATGTATAAATAGCTATTCATTTGCAGGTAACACTAGGGGAGGAAATTTATCATATATTAACGCTAACACCAGCATCAAAAGTTTTTATTCCTAAAGTGAATTTAATTATAAAAGTGAATTTAATTATAAAAGTGAATTTAATTATAAAAGTGAATTTAATTATAAAAGTGAATTTAATTATAAAAGTGAATTTAATTATAAAAGTGAATTTAATTATAAAAGTGAATTTAATTATAAAAGTGAATTTAATTATAAAAGTGAATTTAATTATAAAAGTATGTATTGTATGATCTCAGTTTTATAGTTTGTATATGGAAGTTGAAGAGTTGTTACTGTCATTTTAATTGTTTTTTTTTGTAAGTAGGCCAGCCTTTTAATTTCCTGTAATGCTCATGTGGCTGGGAAGCCAGGCTAGGACTACCCCTCTAAAACTGCAATTTTGTTATAAAAGTTATAAGTTGGAAAAACATTTGTAGAAGCAGCTAGAGTTTTATTTTCTTTCATGATGTTTATGAAAGAGATGTTTTTGTATAAGTAGAATAAATTCTCTAGTTAAATATATTTATGTCTATCTGTTCACTAAGGAACATCATACCATTCTTGCATAACTAAAAATAATAAGTGTCTTTACTCATCTATTATCTATAAAGATACTATAGCTGTAAAGCAACCTATTATTTTGCTATCTAATTTACATGTGTTTACGGTGTGCACAAATACACTATGTAATTAGTTGGAAAGAGAAAGACACTCTTTCTGTAAATGCTCACAGTAACATCAAGAAATATGAGAGTGTTGAATCATTAGAGTGAGAGGCGGGAGATAAATAGATAGCTAAGAGGAAGGGGGTGATTTGTTTAATTAATTATAAATCACGACTAATTAGAACAATTAAAACGATTTTTTTTAAACATAACTCAATCCCAGCACTAAAGTATATTTTAGCATGTATTTTGTGTTATTAAAGTATAGAGGCAAAAAACCTTAAGGAAATTGATGAACTGACATTTAGTATAATAGACTTATCTCTCAGTTTGAATGTAAAGTTTAGTTAATATAGAATTAGATCCAAGTATTCAAAACAGACTCCATGTGGCAGGATTGAGTAACCAACAAATTACCAAATTTTTTATTCTGAATGAACCTAAACACTCCCATCAAAATAACAAAAATAAAAAATTAAAAAATCTCAACCAATGTATAATTTCATTAGTAAAAAAAATAAATATGAAGGCTTTTAATTTTTATAACAACTTTAAAGGAGAAAATGATAAATTCCTAAGAATATAATTTGTTCAAAGTTCTATGACAGCATATAGAATGGCTTACTCAATGAATAAGATTTAAAAATTCAGTTTTTGTCTATAATGAAATCTTCAACACTTCACAGAACAGAGTGGCAATTCCATTTAATTTTTAAAGATGGTTTAAAACTTTTTTTTTTAAGTTTCTAATATGAATTAAAACGAAACCAATATTGAATAAGAAAAAGAAAAATGGAGTTTACCTGATGATTCAGCCGAGCACTTAGTAATGGCAACGACTCTCTGATATAATGGAATTCTTCAGCACTAAGATTTTGAACGCAATTAGCAGTGATAGTCAATGCTGATCTCTGAGCTGATATTGAAAAAAAGTCCAAGTACATCAGACAGGCAGCTATTCCACCCTAAAAGAAAAAGACATTTCTAGTGAATTTTATGATGGAGATAAAATACATTTTTTAAACCACACACAAAAGAATGCATATATAAAATAAATTGAGTACTTTTAGTTATCAGAATATATTAAAAAAAAAAAACTTTATGAAAAGCTTCATTTATATACGATATAATTTCTCCCACTGTCACTAGCAGTTTTTTTTTTTAGCTCAGTGGTAGAGCACCTAACACCTTGCCACTGGAGTCCAGGTTTCTAATATAGCTAGTTCTCGCCAATTCTCACAACGCTTCAGCCGATGTAACCTCTGACTTTCTTCAGGTGCATTTTTTTTTTTTTTTTTTTTTTTTTTTTTGACTCGGGGAATCTATGCATTATTTCATCCTGAACATTTTATTTAATCCACAGGGGTAAATGATTTATTTTATTTTTAATATCACCTGTAGTGAGGATTGAACATTATTCTCCAGAAGTTTGTTTGTTTGTTTTGTGGCATATCAACCTTTTCCAGGTCATGTAATGCCGAATCAAGTAGTATTTTTTAAAAATACTTTGCAAAGTAAACAAAATTCTTTAAAAAAAAAAAATATATAGTATTTTGAAAACATTCGTTAAACGTTTTTCCTTTTTTAACGGCATATCATCCTTTCTCAGTTCATTTAATGCCAAATCAAGCTGGATTTATATGTCTTTGGTAATTATATCTTTTTATATAGATCAACAGCTTTTAAGAAGTTCAGTATTGTCTCTACTTTATTTTTCTTAAACAGTTCCTTCATTGTACCTGCTCTGTAGAAAGTTTCTCTTTTAGGGGCCAGATCAATGCATTCAATAAGAATATGCTTGATGGTGTAGGTAGTCTGGCATGCAAAGCATATTGGTTGCTCTTTGTCTTCAAGTAAGTAGGAATGTGTAATCCTTGTGTGACCTATGCGAAGTCTGGATAACACTACTTCCTTTCGGCTTTTTCGTGAGCTTTTTTTCCATTCTCCTATTGTAGCTTTGATCGCTAGGAGTTTGTTGTGTGTATTGTTACTCCAACGTTGTTGTCTTTGTTGTTGGATATATTTGTTGATTTTCATTTTAAAATCTGTAAATGGAATCTTAAAATTGGTCTCCGCGTCCATGCCTAATGCAGACCTGGCTTCCCTATCAGCCTGGTCATTTCCTCTGATTCCGATATGACTTGGGATCTAACACAGCAAAATTTCATTGTCTTTTGACAAATATTCCATCCTGCATAGCAACTTGGTTACCGATGGATTGTCAAATTTCCTATTTTTAAGGGATATCAGTACAGACAAAGAGTCTGAAAAGATAATGAATCTATTTTTCTTGGATTTCAGAATGAAATCGAGCGCCACATTGACAGCATATGCTTCTGCATTAAATATGGAAGTGTCATTTGGGAGACGCTTCATATTTATATTATTGTTGTATACTGCAGCACATCCTGTTGCTTCTTCATGCTTCGATCCATCTGTGAAGATGTACCTATGTCTTGGATAGGTGTCTTGGATTTTCTTCAATTCCTCGTGGAAAACCAGAGGATGGGTTTTTTGTTTGTGAAGTTTGTTTAAGGTTAACAAGATCTTTGGGGTCCTTACTATCATTTACAACTGATTGTTATCCAATGCATTTATCCATTGTGCCACATGTTTTATCTTTAGCAAGTGGACTATTTTTTTTTTCTTTATAAATGAAGATTTTTTTAATGTAATTTTGCATTTGAAAATCTATTTCTGATTTGCGCAAATGAATAAAAACTTTAAATAATATTTTACATTATTTTTTATTTTCACATTTCTAAATTTAATATCTAAATTGATTGAATATGTTATGACATATTTAAAATAATCCTACTGTGGCCGTATCTCAATTATTTACATTTATTTTGTTTCCATACACCATGCATTGATGTTTTAGGTATAATTTGTTTTTAGATTTATGGATTTTCTTCAATTTTTTTATATTTTTTTTTATTCATAGTGAAGCAAGAAAATAATTACTAAAATACAAATAATAATCTGTCTTTAATATAAAAATTGGTGTTGTGTCTGTTTCAATATATATGTAGGTATAAATAGCTAATATTCAAGGAAATGCTAGCATCAATCAGCAACAGTTGACTGAAGTATTAGTATTGTTTATAAACAAGACAACTGTTTGTTCCAAGTGACTTTAATTATCAAATTTGTAATCATTTAATAAGAGTAATAAGACCGTAACAATACTAAATGAATAAAGTCTCAATAATTGCTTGAGTATTTCTGCAATAGCACCCAACTCTAATCGTTATGTAATTTATATAAATTAAAAGAAACATCCTACCCCCCCCCTTTTCTCTTCTATTGATGATGTGTTTAAGTAACATGAGAATGCCCGCAATTCCCAGAAACTGATTCAGTCAGGATCAATTCATTTATATAACTAATGTGTATACAAATTTCTTCTTGATAAATGTTATTAATCTTTAGAAAGTAATTCATTTCACAGATTGCCATAACTTATTTTAGGTAAGTTATATGGTCTTAAAACAACTTTTAGAATAAAAGCTTCAAATGTCATTTTTGAGAGAGTAGAAATTGGAAGATTTCAGAGTATATGGTAAGAACAGGACTGCAATGGTAATTTTTGATACTATAAGACAGCCCCGTCACAACACAAGCCATCCAAAATTAATACTGGACTGAAAGAAAAGAGGTAAATTTCAGATTCATTAAATGTTAGCTCTTGCTACCAGTCGCTATAGTGTCACCAATTCATAAAAGTTCTAAAAACTTTGGTGAAAAGTGTTTTAGCATCGGTTCATAAAGAGCTATGGACAACAGAATCTGAAACATGAATGTCAAGAATTCAAAAAAGTGCAAGATGATGGAGTTGGCTTCGGATCCTCCCAGGACAGTGAACGCAAACTGTATTGCTAACTTCCTACAACATAAGATTCCTCTATCAAGGTGAGTTGCATTGAGGCCTTCTGAGCACCAAGCTTTTTACATAGTCGGCCCCTGTCACTTGCTTAGCTCAAGGTGGATCTTATCTACTAGCGCCACCATTCTCCACAGTCATGAAATTACTCAATAGGAAACAACTCGATTATCTTAATATGGATATCACAGCTAGCAGAAGAAATCACTAGAGTTATACAACGATATCACATATCTTCTCTAAACCCTAAACTCACATTCTATACAATTACAGATGTTTTTTGGTTTTTTTTCACAGATGATCATATAGGTCGAAAATATATTAAAGAACACTAATATAAAAAACAAAACCTGTTTTATTTAGCAAAATCAACACTTACATTGACAGCTGGTAAAATAGCTTTACTATGTCTTTGTGACAACATCTCGAGAGCAGTGAGTGCCTGTTCAGCAACATCCATACACTGAATCACTTGTAACTGAAAAAGAAAAAAAACTTAATTATTCTGCAATTCACGATTAAATATTTCAACATTTTATCCATCAGAATTGAAAATGGCTTAACTGCTCTTAACTACAAATATGAAACGGCACCAAAGCAAATTAGTCAAACAAAAGCTCTAAATTTTGACATTTTATTTTCTATAAAAAAAAATTAAAAAAAAAAAAAAAAAGGGGTTCTAAGTTAAATTTAAAAGTTACGAGACCACCTGTTAGGTCAGTATTTTTTATATATATTTAATATAAATTACGCTTCTGTGAGCTTTGACATGAAAATATTGATTTCACTGCAACTCATAAATCAGATTTTAAAAAAAGTCCCTCCTGTGATTTTTCGATACATCCAATTTTCAAAGTTTGGTTCTTTTACAGTTTAGCGGATACTTTAAAACAAACAAACTGAGGAATATCTGTTTGATGTGCGTACCCGTCACGGGCTGAATATATTCTATATCAAAAAGCACGTAAATTAATAAAGTAGTTTTTTATTTTATAAAAGAAAAACTAATTTCATCAAATAACGAATAGCGTGGAAATACGTCCTCCATTACGACTTATCAAGTGATATTCAAGGGAGATAACCGAAATTCATAATAAGCCTTAATGGAGGATGTATTTCCATGTTATTCGTTAATCGATGAAATTAGTTTTTCTTTTATATAAAAAAAAAACTACTTGATTAATTTACGTGCTTTTCAGTATAGGATATTATTCAGCCGTGACGGGTACGTACATCAAACTGATATTCCTCAGTTTGTTTTATTTAAAGTATCCACTAAACTGTAAAAGCACCCAAAGTTTAACTCAAAACATGATTTATTATGACATAAGCTATGCTTAGCATAACTGGTGTCGACACAGGTTTACATTGAGATGTCATAATAGACCTACCTACCTCTCTCTCTCTCTCTCTCTCTCTCTCCCTAATTATTTACCTCATTTACCCTCTACCATTACTTCTCGTTATTTGCCTTTCATTCAAGTATAGATGAAACGTGTGCACGGTGACAAGATAACACCAGAGATTGTAAAATGTTTTTAAAGAAACGATCGGATTTTATACAACAAATGATCTTACCTTTTCTAGAAAGACAGGCACAGCATCAACAACAACAGCTGAGGAACGAGGAAGGGCTTCCATCATGTATGTCAACGCTCGACAAGCATGATTCATCATGTCAAAATTGTGGTCCATCTGCAGCAGTGTTATAAGGGCAGGGACAACCTGTTTCACAGGAAAACCTGCAAGGGTATCCTCATTACCCATTACTAACAACTAAAATAAAACAAAAAAGTCATTAGATCTATAGCAATAAAATTATGCGACAAATTTACATGTATTTTTCACGTCAACATAAATTTGATGATTGCATATTGAATTTTTTTTTTTAATTTGCTATTGATCAAATGTTTATGAAAATCAAAAATGCAATAACAAAATGAAATTAAATTTTTTTTTAAATCTTATTTTAAAAATCTACCAAAATTCATTTCAACTTTGTAACAAGTCAGCCTTTTATCTTTTGTTAATAGTTGAAAGAGAAAACAATTAAATTACTTTGTGAGCATTTGAAATTTGAAAAAAAATTGGAAGCATTTTAACTGTTGAATAGAAAGTCAGTTTTAGCTTTGAAAGTTTGAAATTCCATACAAACCCCCAAGTTTGGAAAGAGGCACCTGGAGTAATTTGGAGGTTACGTCGGTCAAAATGTTGTCAATATAACAACCGAGAACAGTAGTGCGAAGAACAATCGAAACAACTACGTTTATTCTATTGAATTACACTTGCTAGAAAAGCTTTATTAGCCATAGATTAGGAGAGTATTGATTTACTCCTCTCCAGGAGTTAGGCACAAGGCCAGTTTTTATCTTACTCCCACAAGTAAGATGTGACCCAAGGTCGAGTTGGGAAAGTGAGGTTTAAAAATTGCCTGGGCAGCCCCGTCGGCATTCCCCGGTAGGGGCGCCTCAGGCAGTAAGCAATAAACTTACTCCTCCCCAAAGAGGGGAGGCGAAGCCTGGGAGGGTGGAGTATCCATCGGAACAGATACTACACTTTGATCTTAGCCAAAAGGCCAATAGAGTAGAAAGTGGACCACGGGTTTACTCTCAACGGCCTCGTAACTCTCACTTCCTTTATTTTCTCCTCACATTTCATGAGCGATGTTTCTGGCAAAGGGGGAAGAATTGCTGTTTTCTGGGTCGGAATCTATCCATCTAACACTTATTGTTGGTTCGTTTTTGACCTTAAAGTAATTTTTTTTGTTTAGCTCCTTATATCAAGTGGCTTTTCTGGAGCGATTTCTATAAAAAAAAAAAAAATTAAAAAAAATCTTAATTCCTTTTTAACTTTTAACTTGTTAAAAGTCAATCAGCCATCTTTCATACGTAATTAAAAAGTGGTGCTTACCTGACACATTTCGATGACGGCCGTCAATTGCTGCCCTTCATCGTTTACAGCCTGTAAACCTTGTAACAACTGTTGAACTTTGTTCACTGAAAGAAAAAAAAATCAATATTTTATTGCGTTCTTTAGATTAATTTTTTAATTTTTTTATTTAATGCTACAAGTTGATGTTCTCCAATTTTCCTGAAAACGAGAATATTGCAATTCTAAAAGTAATTACAGAAAAATAGGCAAAATAGAAAAAGGAGATAAGCAAAATACATTGCATGCAGCAAATAAGCTTACGTGATATCGATGAATATGGTAATGAGAAGTTTAAAAAAATGATTAGAATGTTTCCTGAATCAGTGAAATTATTTAGCTGAGAAAAAAAATTCTTATGATCTACATAATATTAAAAATCTGTACAACTAAAGATATATAAATATAAAAAAAACGATTTTGTCTCAAAAACCAAACTATGAACTGAAGATAAAATTGGGATATGATAGTAAAATAGACAAAAATAAACTACAGCTAATACCTCAGTAAAATGTTCAAAATACGATTTGAACAATTATAGAAAACAAATTGAAAGAAAAGAATCAAAATAAACAGTTAATAGTTTTAGGTAGGGGGATGACCATATTGCAGATAGCAGCATAATTCTCGTTGCTTGTTAGTTGCTTGTTAGTATGACTGTTCTTGTAAACATGAGTAGAATCGTGAACTTACTGGTGCCCCCCGCCATTGTTCTGTGGAGTAGCTGATGCATGCGTGGACCAAGGGCTCCAAAGAGATGTGATGGTAAGCCACGCGCTTCTAATAATGCTGCAAATAAAAACAAAAGTCAATAATAAAACATGAGAAATAAAAATGAAGAAGCCAAGCAAAATAATTGTGATAATTGCTTGCAATGCAGAAAGAAGAAAAAAGCCATTATAACATGTGAAATTTCAAGCAAACAGAAAGGATCAAAAAGAAGGGGGGGGGGGGGATAACAGGATTAAAAGATAATAGGGGTGGGTACCAGGGTAAAGAAATAACAGCAGAGACGATAACAGGAAAGAGATGAAAGAAGAGAGGCAAATGCTTATTAATTAAAAAAAAAAAAAAATTTTAAATTTGAAAATTGTTTGTGGTCGCTTGATGTAATGTAATTAATTAGAATAAAGTTAATTTTGATGAATATGATGTAAACAGTTCAGTTTAAAGGGAAAATACATTTTATGATGATATAAAAAGTTTGCATATTTTTTTTTCAATGCTTTATTTATTAGTTTGAGAAATCTAACATTTGTCATTTTTTTTATCAAACAGGTTCTCTTATATACACACACACACACACACACACACACTATGATGGCTGCAAACTAGTGTTCGAGCATTGTCATTGCTTGACAATTTGTGACACAGCTTATTGGTGAGCTGTTTTAGCGTGGCTTTTTAGTCCTGCTAGATAATACGATTCTTAGACACCCGTGTTACAGACATGAACACTTTTGGCTAGAAGCTTCACAATGCCGTGTATTTTACAAACCATTTCAAAATCAGTCCCAGAGTCATTATTGCCACTGACACTAATATCATTAGAAGCCTTCATTGAATGTTTGCCTTTTTAGGCTACAGCCATCCACTGTGTCATGAAAATACAAGAGTTTGAATTATTCAAGCAATGCATGTGCATTTAGTTTTTTTTTTTTTAGTGAGGAAAGGTTTGGCACAGAACCAATCCCACTAAGTGACTGCCACCCTGCTTCAAAAAGCAAGTCTACATTATTATAAGCAACAGTTAATTATAAGAAAAACGTTTGAACACACGTCTGAGGAAGGAAATTTTTTTCGCAAAATTTTATACGGTACCTCTATCGAACTGTACTGACGGCAATTAAGACTGTAATATATTAAAAAAATTATATTAATAAAAAGGTGGAAAACTGAAAACTTCATTCCACCATTATCCCTTAATTCTCAAATTTGACCCTTCACCGTTTACTGACTTCGAGTTGGGAGTCCTTCTGGTTTGCCGACTTTTTATCTAAATGAATAAACGGGCAGATATTTTTGAGATTTCTATTTTCAAGTATCGAAATATTTTGTTAGTTTTGTAGACATCTTAGCAGGCAATGAGATACTTTTAAAAATATTTCTATACATCATAGTTTAATGTGTGTATATATATATATATATATATATATATATATATATACATATATATATATATATATATATATAAAAAGGTTATTTATAGAAGGCAATACAAAGCAAAGGTGTAACGGATAAACACAAACAGAGAAAAAAGAAATTGAGCACGACAATATTAGCAGCATGTGCAAAAAAAAAAAAAAAAAAGATGCATCCGGAACATCAGGGATCATTTGAGTATTTCACTATGTAAATAAATGCTGAGCCAAGGGAAATTAAAAAATTATACTTCCAACAGGTGACAATATAGCTGTTGCATACCAATATTTTATACAAGAGATCCAAATTTTATCAATTGTTTTAGAAATTAAGAAACAGAGATTAATTTTTTTTTTTTTTTTTGTGAATTCGTGATGAGTTCATGTTATTTTTTAGCAAAACATTGTGTAAGGACCAATGGCATAACGAATAGTATGCTAAGTAATAATCAGTTCTAAGTGATGGTCTTCTGAGATCAAAGGTTCAATCCCCAGTGCGGGCAATACTAATACAATTACAAATTACATCTACCCAGTCATGGCTGATGGAACAAGGGTAAGCTACCGTTGTGGATTAAATAAAAGGTCCCATTCAAAATTCCGTAAAGATTCTCAAGTTCGACAAGATACCCCTGAAGAAGGTCAAACATTACATTGGCCGAAACATTGAGAATAACATCCATGATGAGAAAAGTAGCTTGAATAATACAAATACAAATTTTGTTTTTGTATCACAAATTTCAGGACTAAATTCTCTTAAATTTGAAAACATTTTAAATATTCTGACAATTCAAACAGTTTTGGATTTCATTTTCTATCAATTAAGCACCACATTTATATTTTAGCAGAGGAATAATAATAAACGGGCAGATATTTTTTAGATTTCTATTTTCAAGTATCGAAATATTTTGTTAGTTTTGTAGACATCTTAGCAGGCCATGAGATACTTTTAAAAATATTTCTATACATCATAGTTTAATGTATGTATATATAATATATATAATAATAAAAAAGAAACACAATCAAGATATTTAAGCAGAGACGAAAGTAAGACATCTTTTCAATTTTATTGCAAAACCTATTTTTAATGATATATTCTACATTGAATTATCTTTCCAAAAATGTAAATATTTTCTTATAAGAAATTTGTAAAAAGACTCCCAGGCAACGTTGAGTAAATACATCTAGTATAAGAATATTTTGTTATAAAAAATCTCCAAAGAAATGTTGTTTAAATGTAAAACGTGTTAAAAAAAAAGTCTAATAAGTGAAATGGATCAGTAACTGCCTAAATGTTTACAAACATCTTCAAAAATAACATTTGAAAAATCTGTAGAACAGGGATGTGAGTAGCCAATGGCAACAAAAGCTGAAATCGAGATGAATTTTCCAACCTGAGTGGAGCCACGGCCCCCATCTGTGTGTGTGAAAAGGGCAGCGCAAAAAATAAAAACAACTTAGATGATGTGCTAGTGATAAGTGCTAAAATCACATTTAAAATAATTTGAAAAATGTTTAACGAGTGAAATTAAAATCAGGGTAAACAAGTCAAAATCAAGAGAAAGACACAGAGTGACATGTGGGGGAAGGAGACAGGAAGTCATTATTTGATAAAACGAAAGTCAACTGACTCTTACACCCAATCGTTTGAAGCCTTAGCCTTCATGACAAAATTAACACTTTCAGCTTCCAGAGAGAACTATCATAAGAGAATTATCATAAGAGAACTATCATAGAGAGAAAAAGAAGGCAAGGAGGCAAAATGGAGAGAGAGGAAGAGAAAAACAGCAAAAGAGGAAAAAAGATAAAGAAATAAAATCTAGCCAAATAGTGATAAAAATTTAAGGAGGTACGGTTCTAGCTTTTTCTTAAATATATATATATATATTTCTTTTTAAAAAGGCAGTAGATTTCGACCAAAAAGCAGAAAATACATCAGTGGAAAGTTCTAGCGATTTAAGCAAAATTCCGCCTTTTCTAGATTTGAATAAAAAGTGGATTTCCTCTAAAAAAAGGAAAACTTGCATCCCTTATAGAAGTGGAAAGAATTTATTTTTTATTATTTTTTTATTTTTATTTTAAAGAATTTCCAAATTGTGAAGGAATTCATAGAATTTGATTTATTCAGTAGTTGCGCTAATCTGATAACAAACATTGAAGAACTGCATATGAGTAACAAAATGTCTTGGGATATTTGCCACTCGGGCAACACCAGCTATGCGTGTGTATATGTATGCATATAGACTAACTAAAAATGGTTTTATTGAAAACATTACAAAGAATTTTATGTCACCTAAAAGATATACTTTCAGAAAATCAATGTTTAGTAAATCAATTTTAAATTCCACAATATTAAAATGCTTTATAATTAAGTTTTGTTACCTTTGACTGCTAATGCAAGAAGAGAATGGAGAGAGAGTGACAGACACCATATAAATAGGTGTGTGTGTGTGGGGGGGGGGGACAACACAGCGAGAGAGGATGAGAGTAATAGACAGAAACTTAAAGAGATTGGTCACTAAGTATTTTCAAATTACGGTTAATTAAAGTCAAATTTTTTTTCCAAACATAACTTAATAGTAGAACTAAAGAATATTTTAGCATGTATTTTGTGTTATTAAATAAAGTATATAGGAAAAAGGCCTTAGAGAAACAAACTTTGATTTACTCAGCTTTAGTATAATAAATAAATGCTGCTTTATTTGTAATAAAAATTACATAGAATCGAGAAATTTTCTACAAATAATATAATTTTATGAAATCACTTAATTTTTTTTTCCATTTAATACATTCATTAAGTTTAAGTAAAAAGCAAGTTTACAGGAAGTCTTCTGACAGCAAAGAAAAAGTAATAAAAGACACTGCTATCCGATGTTTGTTTTAATTATCATCTCGATAAAACCAGCTTAGCACTACAAATCACGATTTATATTCCTCAAAAGTAACTTGAAAATTATCTTCTGATGAAAACTATGGAAGGTCAAAATCCAGATAAAATTACTACTCTGCATAAATCAGCAAGAAGTATTTTTAAGCAGAGTAAAAAAAATAGCTCATTTGAAAAAACACATAAAAATCATCGCATGTCAAGTGATTCATTTTACACTAGTAATGGATCCCCATCTACTTTAATCCGTGCAAATCAAAAGAAATTCTTGCCAACAAAAACAAATTAGAAATGCTTGAATTTTGGAAAGCAAAGCAGCAGACTAAAATATCATTTGTTTTGTTAAATCAACCATAGAAAATTCATGCCCAGACACATATCTTTGCTATATATAAGAAAAGTTAGTTGGATTTTCGACTTCAGACCTAAATAGCATGGCATCTGATGAATGGATATTTGATTCTGTCTAGCCAGTGAATTACTGAATTTTTCATTAACAAAATTTTGCTATCCAAATCTATTTAATCTATTACATATATCTGTCCAGAAATTTCTTTCAGTAACATACTTTTCCAAATATTCACCATTTAATTTCATTGGATAATTAACAGATCATTATCTAATGAAATTGCTCCATTTGGGAAATAAAAATGGCCTTTTGAAACTCAAGGATTAGAATGTACAGAAGAAATTCGAAGACTCCTTTGCTGAAATTAACAAGGATTATCAGGCAGCTAGTATAGAGGAATGTTGGCATAGCTTAAAGATGGTCTTCTTAGCATGGCCAACAACGTTTTGGGACACATTAAGAAGTTCAAATGGTGGAAAGAAGCCTAATGATGGACCTATAGCTCTTGTGGGTATGTTGAGTGCGGGAGGTCGTTACGAGTTAACTACCATTAGAGTAAAATCAGCGTGGGTTAAGTTTCGAACTGTTGCCAGTCCTGACATCATGAATTATTCCATTCTCTATCAGGGGGATTGTATATAGCAGTTGTGGTTTGTCTTAAAGTGATTTTACCTTCCTTCCCCTTTTAATTATTATGATTAGCTCCTTACATCAACTGGCTTCATGCCTCGTCTGGAACAACTCCCATAACAAAATGAAAGCAATGTTGTATGGAGGGGAGTGCTGAGCCTCCACCCAGTTCTCACTCGTCCATCTTCAGCATAATGCCAGAACAATGATCAGATGTAAATGTCAGATCAGACCAGACCAGACCAGCTATATCAGTTCTGATAACTTGTTGTTGAGGCTGAATACACCAAAGCTTGATGAGCTCCTGCCGGTCAGTCGGCTACATTGGTTTGCTCACATTGAGAGGAACGATTCTTGTATAAGAAAATGCAGAGACCATGAGGTGGAAGGCTGGAGGAAAGTTGGATGACCCAAGAAAACTTTAATGCAAACCATCAACAAGGGTCTTAGACAATGAAATTTGAATCAATCCTCAATCCTGCCAAGCGTGAAAACTGGGATTGCAGGCTGTCAAAATTCATAAGACTCTTGACCAAGGGGAATAAGACGATAAAATGGCTACAATGATGATTTATATTTCATCGCGAGGTAAGTAAAAGTTTGTTTGTTTTCTCTTTATTACACATTTCGGTTCCGGCTTGATTAAATTTCGAACTATTTTCCTATACAATAATGACTACCTATCGCTGCTTAACAAAAACAAGTCAGTCCTTCCTTTGGAGTGGCTACATGTCGACATCATGCTGTAAGAAAATAAGGATTTCATTTGTCATATACATATTCCCATCAGCTGGACAAGTTTTTTTATAACCTACATCCATACATTTTAAATTATTTCAGAGCTTCATTTCCCGATCAGTTAAGTACTATTTCAGTCACCAACATTATTTACAAATCTTAAAAAATATGTAAAGCTTGCTTCTTCGCTATGTCATACCGATCATATTGTTTACCGTTTCAAGATTAGGTTTTTACCCTTTAGTTAAAAAAATTTTTTTTAATTCTTCCTTCCTTTTAACTTTGTCAAAAACAAACTAGTAGTAACACATTTACCATAAGATTTTTGTTTTTTCAGATAAAGAAAATATTGGTATCTTTATTATTTTATTAATATTTGACACATCGTAAATATTTGTGAAAAATACAAACTTGCAATTTAATTAGAGATAGAGAAAGAAGGCAGGTTAATTGAAAATAATTATAACCTGTATTTTTATTTCTATAGCATAGGATTTAATTTTAAAAGAAAACTGCTATTTCTTGGCAATATACCTATTTAAATATTTAAGAAACTATTTAGTTTAAGAAATATTTAAAAATCAAAAATCTATTCAGAGCTGTAAAAAAATCTACACATGTTTATATAGTATTTTGATGTAATTCGTTAACTCATCTAATCAAGAAAATCCCTTTTGGTAAAATAAGTTATAATGAAAAGGTTACAATAAGAAAAGTCATCTGCTGGGTCAAGAAAGAAAATCACAACTATTAAAAACAATCAAACCTTTTAAAAGTGTTCATAAGATGAAAACTTCTAAAATGCAACATTTATAAAATTAGTGCACATTCCTCCTTCCAGCGAAAGTATTTATATATATATATATATATATAGTCTTGGAAGTTTTTCAACCATTAAAACTATATATAAAAAAAAAAAAAATTTTAAATAAAAAAACCTTAAGTCCAAAGTCGTTCAGTGGAAAATCACTCATGTAAGTCAATTTAACTTTTACAGTTATTATATTAGTTTGCTTCTAACATTATTTAAGGGATCATCAGTTGTTTACCATGAAAAACCGTTTCGATGGTGGCTGTCTATTCGATTTCGAATATGACCACTTTTGGCGTATCAATGTGATATTAGTGTGAAGGTTCCCAAGTAGAGGTGCGAATGTGGCTCTTTAAGCCTGCCAGACTTTTACAGACCTTACCACAGATGGGGCAGGTATTGTGATGATCCGAGGGGATACCATAAATGAAGCCACCTCTTGCCGTGCTTGATTTTGCAGAACATGCACTTGGTGATTCAACAAACCTGCACATGACAGTAATCAAGTTGCATGCTTGGCATCTTAGGTGGTATATGTTTCCTCACATGCACTGGAGGTGTCACATCTCTTCCTCGCTGCTGGTGTGTCATCCTATTCCTTTTAAAAAGCTTGCTGCCTCTACCTTGACCTATCTACAGCCACCCCCTCCCATCCTCCAACATCAATTCTAAAGCACTTCAAATCGTCTTTGAGACAATCTTACGCGGTTTGTGCTGTGGGCGAGTATTCACAGTTAGTTCTCCATAGATCACCTGCTTGGGCAGTCTATCATTAAGACGAATAAGATGACCAACCCAACGAAGTCTACATTTCCTTATAAAAGCAGCTCGTTCCAACACTTCGGTGTCAGTGATAAAGCTATCCCAACTGATGTTAAGCAAGTACCTAAGGCAATTCTGCTGGAAACGCTCCAGCAGATGAATCGCCTCTTCGACCTAATTATGAACCTCATGTCAGCACACACCAGACTATGATCTGTCCAGCACTTGGCATTCCTTTGGACTCGAACTTTGCAGACATCCTTTAGATCGCGTCTATGGGTGATGTAATCGATCAAATGCCATTGCTTGGATCGTGGATGCATCCATGTGTTCTTATACTAAATTCAGTTCTGAACATATTTGCAGTAAACGTAATCCGCTCTTATTCATACTTCCAACTCCATAACTTCCGAGTGGACGTCATGTTTGATATTTCCTATCCACCCTCGCATTGAAATCCCCCAACAAGATAATTTTATCATCTTGCAAAGCAGTGAGGATAACTCTTAAAGATCTTCATAAAGGGATCCTATCAGCTCAGGTAGGCTGTCCAACGTAGGAGCATAAACAGAAATATATATATATATAATAATAAAATTTTTTGTTTGTTATGTTCGTAATGTTATAAAGAAATCTGCATGGAAGAACAAGCATCTTCACTGAACGTTTTTTTGTTTTTTTCTTTTCAAATATAACATATTATATTTAAATCTAAATAAGTATTAATATGATTAGAGTGAAAATCTTAAATTAAAAAAAAAAAATTTTTCCAATTTGTTTAAGGGGTTTTGAAAGATATTAATGTCCAACTTTTACAAATACTACTAAAGTTATTCAATTTTCAAAGATCCTTGTTCACAAACAGCCGTCATTGATTTTTCAAAGAGAGAGTGAGGACGAAAACTAAAATAAATGTTTCAATATATTGACCGCGACACAAATGTTTTACATTGAAATAATATTCACAGTGTTGATGACAAACATAAAGAGACAACAGCTCTGTTATAGTAAGAGATTTTTTTTAATAGAATTCATAGCTTTATGACAAAAAAAAAAAGGTTCAAATTGCAATATTAAACAAAGTCAAATGTTTACTTCTAAGTTTTTGCTTTCGTTTGAACAAAAATAGAAATTACTTACGTATGATAGTTCAAAATGATTATGCCCAATTTAAAATGTTTCTTTTAGTGTTCTTTTTTATATACTCTTATCACTTGTTTTTGTTTTTTGGGTTTTTTTGTTTTTTTTAATAATTGAACCGTTGAAAGCTGTTCAGTGTCACTTATCCTTATAAATCTTATTGAAGTAAAAGTTAGACTAGAAATAATTGAAACAGCTTATATCAAAATGGCTTAAATAAAGTTTGGTTTTGTTAATTAAAAATCTAGCATTTGACTTTACAAATTATAATAGCAAAATTTAAACTTGAAATTTCAATGTAGTTGCAAACTTTGTATTTTGCAAGTCACATGTTCAAATTTATTATTCAGTAGCTAACTCCATTATTTATAAGATGTTAATTAAAAAGAACTTTATATTTTACAGACTCAAATAAGTTAGTTCAGAAAGGAAAAAAAAACATGCTATTTTCAAAGTAGTAATATTTGTTTTTTAAAATAAAGTTTTATTAATAAAATTGATTGAAAATCCATTTTTTTTTAAATTTTAAAGAACATGGCCAGATGTTTGTCAGTTATGTCAAAGCAATTAAATATTGATCCTTTATAACAAAAACGATTTAATGTTTGTATATCGACAAAGAAGCTGGCTATCATTAGCAATTAAAAGTAGTTTAAAGGGCTAGTATTGCAATGGTTTTCATCTTTTGAACATCCAGTCAGTGAGAAAATGTCCTAGTGTAGTGGTGGCAAAGTTCTAAGAAATCATGTATAAAATAGTTAGCAGAGCACACTTAGCAAAATCAAATTTATTCATGCGAATTGTGACAGAAAGAAACAAGTTTCTGTTTCTTCAATAATATTGACAAGTTCTTTTCAAATAATTCATAGAAATACGCATAATGCCTTAATTCTACTATTTATATAAAATAATATATTCGTCTATTTCATGTTAAACTTCCTATTCAGCAGCATTTATTAAAATGAAATTTGCAATATATACCTGTTAAAAATGGCTTGAAAATTATTGCATATGCATTGGATAATGGTTTCCATTTGTTTTCAAATGACACAAATTGCCATCTTATCAACAATACCCCCCCCCCCTTCAAAATCCTTTTCTATTAAATATGAAATGAGCAAATAGATGTAGCCCTTTATAAATTGTCTACATGTAGGTTTCAATTAAGAGGTGAAACAACAATCTGACGATGATTCGTCTTTTGAATATAAAGATTAAAGTAAAACTGTTTACCATTAAATTTGATTTTGTTCAGTTATGACAATGTGTTTGAGGGGGGGGGGGGGGTACAAAGAAATTGGGGTGATTAAATATACTCGAGTATATTAGGAGCAATGTACTCAAGAAACAAGAAATTATCAATTCACAAAAGTTAGGAAAATGTTCGGGAAAATATAACATTATTGCTTTGATTAGGGATAGGCAAAAACTGTTGAAAGCGGAAACAGGAGTGACAACCATATTTAGCCAAAGTATCCGATCCATGGCAACGTTCAAATGAAATTTAAACCAAGACTGGAGATAGCCAACAGCTAATCAGAATGCATATTGGCCCTGACAAAAGGATTTATCCTGGGGTAGTCAGGTAACTCTGCTCGTTATCTAAGTGAATTTAACAGTTTCTAAGTGTTTTAAAGTTTGAGCCGAGAGACAGCAATGCTGTGAAGCACCCCCACCCCTCTTTCTCTAACTGGAACGGACGACTGTTCATGTCGACAAACCCCACCGTAGAAGGAAAAGTCAGGACTTAAGTTAATTGAAGATTTGCACCCAGCATCCAAAACCATAGATATTACCTTTCATTAAAGCTTTCTGTAAATGCAAGAATATATTTTTATCAGAAATACAAGACAAGAGCTTTGTTGTGTTTCGTCGAAGCTGAGTAGATTTTTATTTCTTTCAACAACTTGTGTTAAGTGCTCCCGGAAAGCTGCAGAACATACTTCACTATTAGACAAATCACAGTGTGGGGAGTGGAGTGTTATCCCAGAGATCATCGATGGATGTCACCATTATGGCTAACGACAACAACAGAGAAGACATATCAATCCACAAGGATAGCGGAGGCCCAGACGGGTATACAATGGTATCTGGGTTGATACGGAAGACGTGAACGTTTATACAATGAAAAGTTGTATAGTCAGATTGAATAATGACTTGTTTTGTTCAAAGTTCAATATTTGTGGTGTTATTAAAACAAAAATGGGCTGTGGTATTAATTTCTGAGAAATGATACCCCCACCCCTGTTCCCCCAAAAAAGGTTTCCTTGCCAATGAAATCTTCTGTAAGTGTTTGAATCTGTTTGAGATGCTGACAACTAGTGGTCCCTCTCCCCTCAGTTATGAATAGTGATGAGAAAGATGACCAAATTTTGAAAAACAAAATAAATAAACTGGTTATTTTCTCAATTCCTCACTTTACTGGGAAGAAGGAGATATACAGACCATGATCTTTAACAGATGCGACTTTTAAAAATAAAAAGAACAATAAGCTTTGTATAGATAAGGAATTTTTAACAGAGGAGAAGAAAAAAAAATGTCTTCAAATATAAATTTTCCCCGTTTAGTTTAAATATTAAAATTAGATATCAAGAGCTATAAATTTTACATCAAATTCTTTAATATAATTTTTATTGCTTCTAATCTAACCATATTCGTAAATGTTTCAGTTGTCCAAATATCAGATCAGAATATAATTTTTTTTATGGTATCAAATCTTGGGGAAAAAAGGAGGATTGAAAAAAATCTATGTTAAGGGTTAGTTAAACTATTTAAATAAGAAATGTCGGTGCTTTGCTGTTCAGCAGCCGTATGAAAAAAATTATTTTTTATAAAAACAATATTATATACTTATTCAGCGTTATATTCTTACTGTACAAAAAAGTAGAAAAAATTATCCACTAGAACTTTAATTTCAAGTATTTTTCCATTCTGCGCATCATAACAGTGATTTGTTCACTAAGCCTCCATCTTCTTTCTTAGGAAGATTTCGAATTATCTGCCCTTGAAATCTTCTTAAGAAAGAAGATGGAGGCTTAGTGAACAAATCACTGTTATGATATGCAGAATGGAAAAATACTTGTAATTAAAGTTCTAGTGGATAATTTTTTCTACTTTTTTGTACAGTGAGTAAGAATATAACGCCGAATAAGTATATAATATTGTTTTTATAAAAAAATAATTTTTTCATACGGCCGCTGAACAGCATAAGCACCGAAATGTCAATGGGGGGGGGGGGGGAGAAAAGGGGAAAAAAACAATGCTAAACTTATGAAGCAATTAATGAAGCAGCAAGGTTAAATTCCATCATGCCATTGTCAATGCTGAAAGCTTGGAAATATTTGCAAGCATGCAAACAACAAGTGTAAAAAAGTAAATTTTAGTAATAGGTTTTAGTTGGGGTTTTTTCTTAAGGAAAGACCATTTTTTAAGGGTATTGACATGCACCCATGAAAAGTTTAGTTTCTAAAATAAGTTTATAAAGCACAAAAACACACAAATTAAAATGTAAAACCTTATAGATTGTCTTCCTCTGAAGCAGCACATTGCAATTTTTACTAATATAAACACTACAGCATAAATCATAAGTTCTATATAGCATTTAGATAAAGCAAGGACTGAAAGCTATAAGCTGGAATCTGTATCCTATTATTATTATTGAGATCTCAAGCAATGATTTTTTTCACCATGTGTATGTGTTAATTGCATATGATGATTGTAGTATTATTAGAGGTTTGAGAAGGTAGAAATCACACCTTGTAATCTTCCCATGTCTGATTCCTCAGATTCACTTTCTGAAGTCATAGCTGTGGCCCCTGCTGAGCTGGATGCTGAAAGCAGAAATCAGTATCTACGACTGATCCAATTGTGTTAAGAAAGTATTCAGGTGCAAAAAGGAAGGACAGTAAAAAACTGAAGTTCCAAGATGCGGAGATGAGAGCGTGTGGAAGAAAGTGTTGATGAAAGGTGAATAGACAAGTTAAAGTTTTCAATTTTTAAATCGTATAAAAAATAAATATGCTTAAAAACAAGTAAAATACTAAAATGTTTGAAGAAGCAAATAAAAAAAATAGTTTCAGCACAATATTCTATTCTACAACAATAAAATGAATTTAAATGTGTACAGTTAAATAATTTTTAATTTCGGAATTTTTTTCAGATGAGGATTTATAATTTGGATTATTCAAACTAGTATTCTCATCTGGGTCGTTACATTCCGGCCGATGTAACCATCGGCAGGTGTATGAGATGCACACAAAAAAAAGGATTTCTATAGTAACAAGCAGTACTACTACTACTACTACTACTACTACACATCAAGATTAGGTTTAAGGCTCACAAAATTTATAATAGAATTGTCCACATGGACATGCAGCATAACAGGTGATAGTATTGCTTAATAATCAGTTCTCAGTGATTGTCTTCTGGAGGTTGATGGTTCAATCCTTACTACAGGCGATAACTAATAACAAAATTAATATTTCTAACCAGTCGTGGCTGACAGAATGAGAACAATATACCCCATGTATTAAATAAAAGGTTTGTTTTGAAATTCTGTACAGATTCTCAAGTTGCATCCGAAGTAGGTCAGAGGTCACACCAGCCGTAATGTTGTGAATATAAAAACCAAGATGAGGATAGTAGTCCGAATATAAATTTTAACTTTATTCACAGCATTTTTTCGCGTGATTTGAAATAAGATTTAAATTAAAGTTTTAAACAAAATCATGAATGAGTGAAACTTAAGGTTTACACTCATCTTCTTTTAATTTACGTTTAACATTAGTTTACAATCATGGACGGCTTTTTAGAAATCACTCAGTAAGAATTTAGAAAATTTTTAAGATAACACCAAAAATATACAATTAACAAAATAATCTTAAATCTAATAATAATTACTACATTAATTAAATCAAAAGCAAATTTTCTTTGAAGAAAGACTGAGAATATTTCATAAAAGTAACAGGAAATTCTATCTAATTTTCAATATTAATAAAACAGATTTCAACATTATATTATACTAATCCATTTTAAGCCTCAGTAATAGGCGACTTTCAATTAGCTAAAGGAAAAAATAAATGTATTGAATTAAAATAGGTTTATTTTCATATTACTCATGCAATAACAGATAGTTGATATAAAACTATGAATTCAAAATGGCCATCTTTAAAGATAGAAGAGTTTTGTAATGACGGCAAAGGACGTACAAGCAAGATAGGAGACAAACTAACAAAGTGTGCTCAACAGAAAATAAAACCAAAACAAAAAAACAAAATAGAAAACAAAAAAGCATCAAAAGAATAGCCAAGCAAACAAAATATACTGAACCAAGAGAAATGCTTAATTCTATGCTAAAAACTAATATTGCATATCGTTTCATAAATAGGTATTGAGCGAGGAAAAAAAAAGATTCCAGTAATTAATTTATGAAATATGAAGATATTTTAAAAGGACTTTTTGAAATTGTAGAAAGATTTTAGAAAATTGCATATCATTTCATAAATAAGTCTTGAGCGAGGAAAAAAAAAAGATTCCAGTAATTAATTTATGAAATATGAAGATATTTCAAAAGGACTTCTTGAAATTGTAGAAAGATTTTAGAAAAGAAACTCTTTATGCGAATTTTAAAGAATTTAAAATTTGGTTAATCTTTTCAGATAGATTGTTCAATTTGATAAATAGAATAGTTTTAGAGCATGGAGACCATTTTTCAAAAGTAACATTCAAAAACCATTCGCCATTTAATAACAATGACAGCTACTTGTTTTTTTCTTTCATCTGACAGCTCAACAATTTGTTTAAAGCATTCATCATTGAATGTTTGGTGATATGAAAAAGTAGTTTTAAAACATTAAATGCATATTTGACTGTTACATTATAAAACAGCGGTTATAAGTGTTTTAAAACATATCTCAATCTTATCGTTATAAAGCTGTATCTGAAAGGATAGTGAACATTTTCGATGTGCATGGTCTGCTATCTTAAATAGGCTCTGTTTCAATTTTGAGAATTGGATTGAAATTGGATTGTTTGTTTTATGGCACATCAACTATACAAGACATTTTGTACCATACAATGTATTTATAAAATAGCCATTTGATAAGTTCTGGAAAGTTATTTAATTGTATCTTTTTTTTTGTTGTTTTTTCAGGTAGTCTATTTGTGAAGTGAGCACATTTTCGAAAAGCATAGTGAGGTTTATTACGCAGTTATTTCTGTATTTTGTAGTCGATTAAAATATTTTTAAGTAATTAATTACAGCAAATGTAATGAGGTGCAGCATCCACTTTAAGTGTGTGTGTGTTAGATATGTATGTGTGTGTGAAAATATACTTATGGTACCCAAAAATTTAAGGAAACTAATTGCATAGATTAATATTTTAGGGTTGCTTTTATAGCTAACTCATGCCTACTCTCGTTTCTAACCAATCAATCCTTGGTTTTATTACCCAGCACTATTTATTTACATCAGCCAATGAGTATCAATTCTTTTGTTTGAAAGAGATTTGGACACTCCTCACTTTTAAGTGGGTCAAATAAAATAAACAAAATATGACCATACTCTGCTAATAGTAATTATTATAATTTTAAAAATATTTTTTTTTATAATTACTATTACAAGATTCTTATAAAAGTTTACTCTTTTATTTCCTTCATATTTTTCTGGAAACGTCACGTTTTTTGAAAAGAAATGGTATAACACACATTTCAGAACTGATATTTTCATATTAAAATAAAAGAACACTAATTCAAACGATTGGACAACTTTGCATACCAATACTGAGACAATCTTATAAAGTAAAATGAGATTCCCCCCCCCCCCCCCCCGATAGCATTGTCTGGTATAGCTTTCTAACCAAAAGCTTCATATGAAACTTTGCTTCGGCAGAAATTCAGGCCAGTATGTATTGTATGTATTTTCAGAAACTAAATTTAGTTTTGTTCACATTTAGCAATTTTTCAATTTAGTCCTGCTCAATATTTTTAGTCATATATAGAAAAAGTGGGAAGAGTTTTCACTCTCATACTCAGATCTACTATCACTGCCACCCACGTACACCGGGAAGACTTTTTCTAAGACACATACATCACGATATTGATTCAACCACTCTCTAACATTTTTTTTTGTCTCTGTGAGCATTTAGAGAAAGAGTTTTTTCAGTGCGGGTTCTTAATTAGTTTATTTTGAAATTTTATTTATATAGACACTGTAAGCACATATGTAAATTAGATGGTAAAATAATAAGTCTCCTTGTGGATAATATAGAAGTAAAGAGAATTATTATTTTTAGTTATGGAAGAATGTGATAGTGGATTTCATTTGAGAATTCATAAAATAGTTTTTCTTTAAGAAAACGCACAGAATTTTTCTTTATATATTTCAATAAAATAAAAAATATAAAAAATAACCCAAACTATAAAAGATTCAAAGTAACAATTATCAAGATAGATAAAATATGCTTGGAAACGCACTCATGTTAGTCTTAGAAGCCATCAGTTCAGTCTTAAGAGACAATGGATAACCTCTGTAAAGGTGTCATGCATGGGAAGCCTATAGTGAAGCAACGGGTTGCACAAATCCAAACTGCACCTCTCCTGAACCGGCATTGCTAGAGTTCAGTGGCAAGACGTTCAAGACGACTGAAAACAATGCTGAGATAAGCAGAGAAAGACTGGTGAAGTTTCAGAGTTTTTCCTTCTTAGAGACTAGTTGCACAACCAAGGCTTAAGAGTCTAATCTACCCTACATTTCCAGACATATCCATAATTGAAGAGAGGATATATATATATCCATACCTTTATCCAAAGGTATTCCAAGTAGAAATGATACAGTAGCCTGTTCCTCATCAAACTAGTGTCAAAGTTTTAAATTCCGTTTTGAATTTTTGCTTACGTGTCAGTACCACTATATTTCTTCCACTCTTTATTGTCAGAACAAAATTGATTTTATTCACATTTTAACTTAAGGAAAGAGACTGAAAAGATGTCCTAAGACTTAAAATGTTTGTCACATTGTATTGTAAATATAAAATAGCAACCAGTCTGTATCGAAATAATATTCCAACCATTGTGTGCTAAAAAATAATGCCATTATGTTCAAATTTTCAAACCAACTTATTTGGTTTGTAACCTAAATTTGATTTCTAAAATATTCTTTGAAGAAATTATCCCAATCCAAAATTCATTGTAAATTTGGTCAACATTTAATCAACGCAATTTAAAAAAAAATTTTTTTTTTTTTTAAATAAATGGATTGACTGTAGTTGATGGCAACTTGAAGGCTGCCTTTTCGTTAGCTACTACACCAAGATGTAAGGGAGGGTGCTACTCTTTTCAATTGATTGCTCCACTTACCCTTGATCTTCACCTTATAATGCTTAGTGTTTAGCAAGGGGGTACCAAAGTATCATTTTTTAGTTTTTGGTAGTACTCAACATAGAATTGAACCTCCGCCTCCCAGCCCACTAGTGAGCACTAACCATTATGCCAAAATACCAAATCTACAGGAAGCATATGTAATGCGTCATGAATACAATGGAGATTTATTTTTATATTTTTCCTATTTTATAAAAATGTAAAAATAATACTAACGAATTACATTAGTGTTAAAACAAAACTAACTTGAAAAAAAAAGGGGGGAAAAACCCACTTTCATTTGATCATTTGCCTCTCTGAAGCAAAACTATCTTTTGTTGACATCTTTTTTATCAGCTTTCTCAGACATTTTGTAGCTTTAAAACACACACCCAAGAAAATCAATCGAGAAGAAGTGGCAAACGAATTTTTTTTTGTTAACCAAAATCTGACAGGTTCGCTAATACAACAAAAGGAAAAAGTTGAAATGGGGTTTAGCCTCCCTTTTCATTAAAAACTAGTTTTACCTACCCAACGTTGCCCTGGATTCTTTTTACTTTCATTTCGCTCATTAACACCACCATCACCCTCTTTTTTCTTCTCTTAATTATTTGTAAGAAAATAATTACATTTTTAGAAGGTAATTCAATTAAGGATTTAAAAAATCGGTTTTGCAATAAAATTAATCGGACGTCTTTAAATAGGAATCTGAAAGCTAAACTTAATGATCGTATTGTTTGGTCATTAAATTAATTTGGAGAAACTAAAATAAAGATAGATTTTCTTGTTTTTAGGAGTCTGGCATGTTTACAATACCAGCAAACAAGCTGTGCGCGGTCGGTCGGATGTGAGAGTAGGGAGTATGCTTATCTATTATATAAGACGTAAAATTGTTTATTTTATGCTATTCGTTTTTTATTTCGATAAATACTTGGTTAAGAGTAAATAAAAATAATGTGCAATTATCAAAGTGATGTTGACACCAGAAAAACAGACACACATGAAGTTGTCTCAATTTTATTAATATACAAACGAAGATCTACAAATTATCTTATGACAGAGTTGAGCACTATTAAAATTTCAATTTCTGTATGTTTTCTTTGTTTTTTAAAAGGTGATACCTTGTATCAGTTTCAGCATTAATAGATATATGTAAAAAGAATGAATTTTTTTTTTATTTCTATAGATATTCAATTAATAGTAAATCTCTCTCTCTCTTATATATATATATATATATATATACAGTAAAGTTATGTGCATGTGTCCCAGCATCATAGTTAAACGTTTGATCTAAGAGCCGAACTAAACACAAATTTGGAATCAGCACCTTGGATCCGATGTCCTTATCGATGTCAGAAGTTCTTGAACCTTTTTTTACAAGCGCATAAAAATAAAATTAGAAACTAATGTTCCGACATTTTTAGCATTCCCCTTCCAAGCTGACCAAACAACATACTTTTAGTGAAAAGATTCAGAAGTAAAATAAATAAACATAAAAATTGTCATCATGATTGTTTGTTTTGTTAAATTAAAAATCAAACTTTCTTTTATTTTAGACAATCAAACTATTTTAGATCTATGTGGAGTTTATATCTCCACGCCCAATTCATAAACAGTTTAAGTAAATTACAACGAAAATATTTTGCTTGATTAGTGTTCGTGTGGATTAATGTTCACCTTCAGTTTCAATATTTTATGCTATCTTTCAGGGTTCGACTCTCACAAGATAAAAATCTTTTTTGCTACAGCATTCCAGTTATTTGCTAGTCGATATCGATCACAATAAACTTGAATAATGCACTTATTTGTTTTTAATTATTTTATTATTGCAATTTAAAGTTTAAAAAAAAAAACATTCATTTGAATTGCCACGCAGAAGAGAAAGGTTTGTTTTATTTTGAGATTGTAACCCCCCCCCCTCCCTTGCAAAGTATGTCATCGAACTAGTATATGAAATATTTACATACTGAGAACAAAAATTAAATAATCCTGGCTACAATAAAGTTGAAAAACTTTTCAAGGATGATCCTAATGCTTCTTGAAAATCGAGTTGAAATCAAAACAGATGTAGTCTTGACTAGATGCAAAGACATTTAATATATAGATAAGATATTGAATGAATTGTTGAGACTTTAGAAAAGTTAAATTAGTAACAAATAAGTTTACATTATGCTTCAATAGAGAAACTATAATTGGCTTTTAAAAATTTATATTTCATAAGATTACAGAAGAGATAGATGAAAAAGCATTATTCAAAATCTAAGAAATAAAACCTGATAAGAAAAGACCAAATTTGATGCTTACTTTATTCAACGAATGAATTTCTAACAGGAAAAAGATGATTGGAGATTTTATTGGAATCTTAACCAGATAAATACGAGAATCCAATATTCAAAACATGCAAACAATATATAAGCATCTACACTAAAAAGAAAAGCTTTTACATTGAGCAAATGCAAGAAATGTGAAATGATAAATTACTTTATGACTAGAACAATAAAATATTATCCACTTTGATTTTTTTTAAAGATTTGACAAAATGAAATTTAAAACATCACAAACCAAAAGTCAAATTTAAAATGATTCAATTTTACACAATTTTTTATTTAATGCTTTTAATACAAATGAATATTTATTTAATATAATTAATTAAGAAAAGATTTTTAAATGGTGTACGATAAATAATAAAATATATTTATATAAAAAGAAAATATAGACTTTGCAGTGTTTAAACATTGGTAAAATAAACTTATTTGTGACATGGATATATATTTGACAAAACTATTTAACAATTGGATTATACAGTTTGCTGAAAACCGAATTATAAAAAATAAAATGCTGCAAAGTTCAGAAAGAAATTAATGGAACTGAAGTTTGGGAAAATATGACACAATTGTCAAAAAAGACAAGAACTAAGCAGATTGATTGACGAAAATGAGAAAGACTGAACTAAATAGAGAAATCTCCAGGATACAATTTTTCTTACCCCTGATTATTCAGATCAGGAAAAGAAGTAATCGTCAAATAACCATTTTACATACGGCAATAATTGGACATCTAAATTTCACTTTTTGACAGAATATAAAAAATAAAGCAAGTTTTTACAAGACGACAAAATATAGATTTAGTCTATGATTTATTATCTTAGCGTTTCATGTAAAAGCTAAATTGTAAAAATTAGACATAGAATTTATTTTCATTAGTTTACGTGAAAATTCTGCGATATATCATTTCTATATAAATCAGTCCGACTGGCAGCTTGAGATTTAAAAACATTTCAATGTCACCTATTCAATAAGTTGGCAGATAAGAGCAACAACTTTTCAATAAGACCTAACTCTTAAATGCAGATTTAACAATCTTCAAAACATACGTAACAAAATTAACCTTGAAAATTCAGTTACAAATTTTTTATCCCCCCTCACACCCGAAAAACTTAGTAACAAATCATATTGATATTCATTTTTAACATTTTCATCAGAAATTTAATAATTGAAAGTTTTAAACTGCCTAGATAAGATTCAGTTTTTTACTTTAATTATAGAAGCTAGCAGTGTTGACGTCGCTCCAGCACTAATTTAAATTGATGTCAATATTCTTTAAGTAAAGATTAGTCGAGGATTTCCTTTACAATATTGAAAATAATTTAGTAATCGCAAAGTCGAAATTCACCGTTCATTTTTGCTTTTGAAATTCTTGTGCTGAATACCAACAAGACTGAAAAATCAACCACTTACCAGTACTGGAAAACAGCACGGAATCTTCACCATTTCTGTTTCCACCAGTAGCACCACCTCCTCCACCACCACCTCCTCCTCCGCCACCTCCACTCCCGCCTCCTCCACTTTCTCCAGTGGATGACCCTCCACTGGAGCCAGTATTATCTGCACTCTGACCCTGAGACATTGGGTTATTAGCTAGCGGTCTTGACGTCCCTCCAGCACTACTTCCACTAGTTTGACTGCCCACTCCCTGCCGTTTTGCTACAGCCGAGGAACGCCGACCACTGAATGAAAAAAGAAAAGAAAAATACATGAAAAAGTATTACATAGAAAGAAAAAAAGAGGGGGGGGGGGGGTAAATAAAACTATAGAAATTTCTTAGAATAATTTGGCTGCAAATGACAAGTGCAATCCTGAAACGTGCGGTTCTGTTTTAGACTGAACACTAGGAAGACTGAGTAATCGACCACTGATAAAGATGAGCAAGGCCCATCCAGGTAGATGGCCAGGATCTTCCGAGGACGAGTGGCATGAAATATCTGTTCGACTATCAGTAATAAGTGAAGTATTTGCGGCAAAATCACTGCTCAAATCAATACTGCATGACTAAAATAGTGTACTCCCACTGGTGTCCTTTGATTCATGGATCAGTGATCAACTCTAGTCAAGATCTGCCAGACTGCAGTAAGACGTTCTGTTGCTTTATACACCTCAGAATGCTGACTATCAAAAAAGGAAGCAGATACAGACTATCAGTCATAGAGATGAAGACGTTGCATTGGACATCAGACCGAATCAAACAAGCATGCTGGAAATGTCAATATTGGCCACCATTACAATATTCTGCCAATGTCATACAAAATGAGGGAAAATTGTCTACGCTAGCACAGACATGTACTGTACTCAAATGACAAGACTGTCGCAAAGACGTAATTCATGATGGACACTCCTGGAAAAAGGCTGAGGGGTTGGATACTCTACATCAAGACCTTAAAATGGTCGCAATTCATCCTAACTAGGCCTTTAACAATGTATGATGAAGGGAGAAATCTAGTGCAGACCCCATTGTGCATAAGAAAATGATAAATTTGATTGAAAGTAATTATGTAAAAAGCTGCAATAACAGAAATATAATATTGTTTCCTAGTTATTGAATACAGCTATGTCTTCCCAGCATGGGAATCATTTTACTTGAATTTTTGTTTCATATATTTTTTTTCCCAACAGAATTTTGAAATTTAAGTTTTATTAAAGTATCGTTTGGTCATTCAATTTTTAATTGAACCAAATTGTTAAGAAACTAAAATATTGAGAAGGTAATATTTTAACCTTCATTTATAAAATGACTGAATTTAAATAGCTTTGGAAGCTATTTAAATAACTTTTAATACATGACAATTTGCTAAGAATTTTAAAGCCAAAACTGAATTTCCATTCGACAGTTTAAATGCCCCTAAATTCCTTTAAATTTTTAAGAGTCACCAAACAATTTATTTTTATTATAATTAAAAAATTATAATGGTTGACTTGTTTAGGAAAAAAATGAAATGCATTTGGGTGGATTAAATTTCATAATTTTTTTTTTTTAAATAGGATTTTTATTTACTATTGTATTTTTAAAATTATTATTTCAATAAATATTCGATTATTTTCTTAAAATAATTCAATATGTAAATATCAAAGTTACACTAACGTCTGAAATGCACCTATGAAGTCGTATCAATTTTATTAACAGATAAAATAATGAAAAATACAACTATCTATAATACATGTAGAGTAAAAACTCATTTTCAACAGCTGATCAAGCATTGCTAATCAGCACATGACATGGGATGCTTTGATAGTGATGGTGTGGTTGCATATGTGACAACCTGCACCCCTACATAATACAGTAACTATTTTATTTCTTTACTTGTTCCAAATAGAACACCAAAAAGAATATCAAATTTAAGTGAAATTGTCGTCTGCAATGATTTTATTTATTTCAATGATATTCAACTCAGCTTGTGAGATCAATTTACTTGTAAATTGATCTCACAAACTGACTTTAATCTTGCTGCAAAATTATTCCGTTCACTTGTTAATTAGCTAAAAGATTTTTGCAAACTAAGACTAATCTTTACAATGTATTTGTCAAAAGATAACACGCAAGAACGGCTCAAAAATATTTTCAAATTGAACTAAAACCGATGTCACTTACCTACTGCTAGCACAGGATCCCGTCTTTTTTGGTTTGAGTCCTGACTGGACGTTGTCGACTCTATTCACCCCACTTCTTGAAGCAGAGGGCTTACAAGGCACTCCACTCCTTGTTTTCTTGGGGGATGTCTTCAAAAGGGTAGAGTCTTTTTCAATGCTTACTTCTTGAATGCAGGTCGTCTTTAATCGCTTAGAAGGTATTGGGCTAACCGTACTGGAACCTGGTGCTTCAGCAGAAGGGCCAGTTATCGCAGCAGACGATGGACCAGCGTTGTTCCAACAAAGCTCACTTGCCAATTGGCAATTAGAATCTTCCCTTTTCTTACTCTGTTTTCGTTTTCCTCTACTCTTCACCGGAGGATCAGGTCCTAAACTAGAGCTAGGTAAACTTTCTGATAGGGAACTAGAGCGAAAACCTTTCCTTGTTCCTTGCTTCTTAGTTGATTTAGAATGACTAGATTCCAAAACTTGACCTGATCCACTTGGCTGAGAGAGAGTTTCCAATGTCGTCTCCGGTTGATTATTCAAACAAGAATTAACTCCCTTCGAAGTCTTGACAGGAATTTTTGATTTAGGTCTTTTGGGTTTGGCACCAAATCCACTGTTGTCTTCGATGAACTTTCTACACTCACTCGTAGTCTCAAAAAAACCTGCTCCAGAAGTTGACTCTTCTAGACTTTCTTTGTTGACACGCTTCCTGCTTTTCTGAATTTTATCAGGTTCTGTACTATCTTTCGAAGAGCCTTTGTGAGACACTTTTCCACTACTGAAAAGACAAACAACCAAATAATATAAACTGTAAAACAAAAACTAACAAATATATAAGTAATTTTACTTGAAAACTCAAAAGATCAAATTTTCTTTTTTTTTTTAAATACTTTTGTTCACCCAAAACCAGGCATATTGCCGATGTAAAAATGCAGTAGGCTGCATTTTCTTTAGTGATGTATATGAATGGCAGATGTTGCAAGTGTTAGATGCTCTACCAAAGGAAAGAAGGGGGTACAAAATAAAGTTCAAATATCTTAGGTTTTGTATTGGGCCACCCCAGAAGTTTGTTTTCCTTTGAGGTGAATTAAGTATCTCATAAAAACAGACGATGTTGAAACACAAAAGTGATGTTCAGATCGTCTCCATGATAAAGCCGCCTTGGGTAGACTGTCTGACAAGTTATCTCAAGTTTAAAGCGTAAGTGGCGAGAGCTTGGATGGTCCAGTACTGACCAGGGACAAAGGAGCCCAAGGGATGAAAGGGGTGAAACCTGACCCACTAGTCATGACAGGAAGTTTGAGGTTTGCTTTCTTTTTTTTGGGGGGGGGGGGGGGGGGTAAGCAGAGTTGAAACTGGGTTGCTGGCCATGCAGGGTGACCCATCTGGGTCTCTTAGCCAAAGGAGTGTAGAGGACTTGTTTCCATTTCGCCGGGATAGAGAGATCTCGTTTTGCAACTCTGCCATTCAGCCTGGGGAACACGAGTATCATTTATAACCAACAAATAAAATTGTTACTTGTTGATAAACTGGACTCATGGTTGTTACTTAGCATGAGAGTTCTTTGTTGTTGCAGCACTGAGTGAGATCGCACAACAACCTTTGGACCGGCACAATGTGTGGAGATGATTATGACCAGTGCAGTGAATGCACGAACAAACACGCATATATACATGTTCACACCACTAGAGTGTAAGGGGTTACTATGAAAGGGATCAGATTCATACGAGGCAACTTGGGTAGCGAGTTGGTGAGCAAGATCTTTGTTCACATTACATTTAAATTTTTGCATGTTGGTACGGTTGGGGGAAACAGGGAGTGAATTTCAAAGGCAAGTGGTTCGAGAAAAGAAGCTATTCGAGTAGAAAATGTTCCAGCATCTAGGGACCTCTACCGTCGGGTGGGTGGCTGGTATTTTCGTTGAGGAAGTACAAGTGCAGTAATTTCCCCTGACAGATTCCGTAGACGTACACATAAAACATGCACAGGGACACAACACAGCGACATAGGCCAGAAATTCTTTTTTGCATCTTGTCCAAGAGAGAGAAGCTAATGATTGGTGCATAACAATACTCCATGTAAAGGCAAAGGGTGGCTTTATTGAGATATAGGATACTGGCAAGTGTGAGAAGTTTTCTAGCCTGGTAGAGGCAGCCTACCTTTTTTTGTGGCAGACTTGGCAGCATCTTCTATGTATTTATTCCACTTTATGTTGCCTGAGAATTTCAGGTCGAGGAGTTTAAACATTTCACCTGGGAAGAATGCTATCAGCCATGACAAGCGATAGTTGGAAAGGTTTCTTATAATTGTTAAAGGAAAGAATTAAATATGACCATCCATCTTTGGCCCTTTCTACTACAGACCAGGTTATTTTTGGAGGATTCAGCCATTGCCTTACTTGTGCGGGCATTCAATTTGCTCTCACACCTGGTATAATCAGCAGATACACCCATCTTAGATGTGATTGCATCAGGTACGCCATTTATGAAGACCAAGAATAGTATGGTGAACTATCGCTAGATTTATTAATGATTCAAAGATTTTAGCAAAGAAAGGGAGGAGACCCACGAAACAATAATTTTGAGTTAGTTCTTTCACCAGAGTTTTTGAAACTGGTAACGGGCAATTTTCCAGCTAGTAGAGAAGCAAGATTCAGCGAGGCATTTGTTATCGAGCTTGGAGAGGATAGGATCCAGCTCAGAAGAGCATTTTCTTTATTGATATAGCAGGGATAAGATCTGGTCTACATGCTTTTGACGTGTCGAGGTTTTTGATGACAGCCAGGACATAGAAAATTAGGGAAGGAGTGGTTTGGAGTCCAAGGTGGAGTTTGGGAAAGCAATTTAACCTTGTCTGTTGCCATGGAAGCGACTTCATGGTGGTTGGATAGTGGGAGAAGTGTTGATTGTCCATTGCTCAGTACAGTAAATTTGATAATCAACCGAAGTATAGGACCTTTTTACTAAACCAAAAATAGTTTTTAAATCTAATTTTGGTATTTCTTAAGCAAAAATTAAGTCTTTTTGTAAGTCTGAAAATGTTATTCAATTCAAATTCAAGCATTGTCATAAAGCTACTATTCAGAGAGGAGGGGGATAGAAATGAGGAGGGAAGAAGCAGAAGGAAGCATAGAGAGGGGAGGGGGTTTTAGCAGTGTTAAAGTTAATAAATTATATATTTAATAATATTTATAAAAAATTCTGATCCAACAGGTCACAGATTGTCTTTTACTAAATAATCAAGTTGTAAAATTGTCTTACCTTCGGTTTTTGTTCAGATTGTTGTCTGAAGTATTACTACAGCTGTCTCTTTCCGCCCCTTGTTGCCGATGTGACCGTCTGCGAGACCCCCCAAGTTGACTTTCAGGTTGGTCGGCCATAGGCAGACAACCGGTTTAGGTTCATCCCCTAATTCAAATACCTGGAAAATAAAAAATATAAACGACTGAAAATAGAATTTTTGAAATAAAAATAATTACTTGATCAAAATTTATATATAATAAAACCGATGATACTTTTACAGCATGCCTCTATTTACTAGCCTCCTCAGGAGAGCAAAGTTAGACACAAGGTCAGTTTTTAGTGTGGGGAAAAATCTAGTTCCTCAAAAAGAAGGGGATACTCTGGACAAGGAATAAAAAATATCTAGAGTTTCGTTGATGCTCCCTCGTGAATGAGGGAACCCCAAGCGACAGGCAATAAACCCATCCTACAAAATAGATACTACACTTTGAAATATTTATTTGCAGAAAATATAAAAAAATTTACATTTAAAACAAATTAGGCACAAGGCCATCAAAAGTGTGGGGAAAAGGGGTTCGGTCGTTGGCAATCATTGCTCTAGAATGATAAAAATGTCTATCCTACTCTTAACTAGAATCATCTCAGTCACCACAATACCACATTTACACTACGGGCCGTCCTACTCAAGATATCCCCAAATTTGTTGGAAATTTTTAATACTACACTTTGATCTTCGCCTTAAGGCCGGAGAAAAATACTGTTCATAATTGTTTACATCTTACACGATTATCCATTTAATGCAACAAAATTTTATGAAAATTATAAAAAATTACTTTTTAATAAATAAAAAAAAAATACAAAATAACTTTAAGATCTCTTAAAAATATGCTCTTAATAAGATTCGAATTTCAAGAGAAAAGGTTTACTTTGATGATATCAAATAGTTATGGAGATATTTCTATTTAGAGCTTGTCCATATTTGCATCAAGTATGTGAATGGGGTGTTCACATTTTTACTTTACTGGGAATATGCATTTTTTTTTTTTTTTTTACACTGATATAAGGAAAAGGCAAAACAATTAAAATGTTTCGGATTAAAACTGCACCTACGATGACAAGGTGTTGGAAACAAATTTATCATTTTTTGATATTCATTTCAGAACCATTTGAAGTATTTAAGAGTGGTAAAGTGCAATGGATAGCTCTTTCTGTATACTATTGGTAGGTTTGAGAGCTGGAAACCATAGACAACTGGAAAGCACCGAAACATTGGACAAGAGTGATCGGAATCATGACGATTTGTGCCAGATAAAAAAATTCAGAAATCGAGCCAGGGATGCTTTGGTCCTTCTTAGGACCAGTTGCACAACAGGTGGCTAATCTACAGTTCACTTTTATTATTTTATACAGGACAAACAAATTACTTGAACAGTTTTGATAACATTAAATTGTTAAAGTTGTGTATACACTAAAATCAAAATCTAAGCTCTAAATTGATAAAAATGGCTGTAATATTACAATATTCGAGTTATAGACATGACGATGTTAGCTATGAATTGCATCAGAATAGATAAAATCATTTAGATTTGCATGATTGTTTTTTTTTCACCCAAAATAAGTGAAAAATGGGTCCGATTTCTTCGCTCTAAACCATCAAATACGCTAACAATGTCTAAGATCCAAACAGCTTACATTATCATTATCAAAGCTTTATGGAATAATCTCTTTCAAAATCTTTTAACTCTTTCATTTAAGTTAATCATGTTACTGTCCTATAGAAATTTCTGATGAAGCTATTGTAATGTTTCTGTTATTGTAATTTTGATGATTCTTATCTTGTTTTAGATTACTGGTAAAAATGGCAACAGACATTGTAGATGCTACAGTTCCTGTTACTGAACAGGAGTTTTTCGAAAGCATCATCTGTCAGGCTAGCTTATGTAAAACAAAAGCAGCTGATTATGTAACATTTGAAAGAGTGCAGGAGTCTGTAAGGACTTTAGAACAATCTCGATTGGATTGGTTTCTCCAAGGTGGTCACATTATACTTGCTTTAAGTCCAAGGACAAACGGAACCGTACTTCGACTAAGCTGCAAAGGAGATGCCTGTTAGCATGGAGAGAAAGAGATACAAATTGAACTATTCCAAGTCGAACCAACAAAAACCAGAGAAAAAGGTTCAACAAATGTGAAGCTCGCATGCAGAAAGGAAACATTCTTTTACATCACATCAAGGAGTTTAAAATTAATATCCACAGTTATCAACAACAACTTCTTGGTTCAATGAATCAATATTCACTCTCAAAAAGGTATTGCAAATATTGGATACAAAATCTTCACAAACAGCCACTGTCATTCATTTCATATTGAAGCAATTGTCATGATGCACAGTTTAACATTAAGTAGGGAACAGATACGAAAAGTGACACACATCTTGGCATTCAAAGCTGTTCACTTTCCTAAAAGCAACGAGTTAGTAGAAGTGTGCTTGACAGTAAAGGTGTCCAGGTTCAATACAAGGATCTGGTAAAAATGACTTGAATTTGTTCTCAGTGTTTCTTTGAAAAACTCTTGATAATTCTGGTAAGTTTTAGATGTTTTTTAAAGATGGGTGAGATGTTGCAAGACAGCAAAAGCATATTGGATTTCAAAAACACTGCTCCAACTTACGATTCGAAAGAATGATTCAAAAAAGGTTTTGTGTAGATAAACTATACTACAAATGCATGTACGGCATTGCGGCCACTGTTCTCGAGAGTCTGAAACTGAAGATCTCCTTATCTTGAACATTGCAACAACTGATCAAGCGCACTCAGAATTGGCAACAGGTAAATTGGTGGTAAAGCTTTGATGTGAAAATTATCAGCCATGATTCAATGAAAGATCTGAAGTTCAAAAAACACTTCTGGTTTGAGTGGAGCTGATTATATCCTCTGAATTAAGCATCAAAACAATTGGACAGAGAAAGTTTCACAAGGCCTTCCAATTACAAGATCGGCACTTTTTCAATATTTACCTACCACTTGTTTTGCCATTTTCTTACGGATCAGATTTTTTCTTCTTTCTGTATACACTTACCTATTATGTCGCTAGAGACTTGCGTTTAATTTTTTATTTTCAAACTTATATTTTAGAGTGGTGGGTAATTTTCCTATATAAAAATAACATAAAATAATCACCCATTTCTTGGCCATCACCAATTTCTGGAAACTTAATGTAGAAATAACAAAAAGTGCAACCAATTATTTGTATGCTTTGTTTTTTTTTGCTCGACAATTTCTGTAAAGTTGTGAATTCACTACATAACATTAAAACATTCTTTTTTGCATTGCACCGTTCTTTTTTTTTCTTTTGTGATTTGGTAATACTCGTCCTCTGAATTTATGCCTTTGTCCTCTATGTTCATGCACCGCTAGAAACAATGCTGAAACGAACACCGAACGCATGCAACAAAACCTGGCAAATGAGCACAGCTGGTGAACGCCCCCACCCGAATTGTATAGCCTTTACGGGCAATGCCTTAACTTAAAAAATTTTTTTTTGTAATTTTTTTTGAATTAAAACTCTTAAGAAAGTGAATACAAAAAAAAAATCACTTGCACGTTATTCTGAACAAATCAAATAAGAACAAGCCGCGCGTGCGTTGTCGCCCTGTATGTGACTCAATGTGGCGAGTGTAAAATGCAATAAATTTGGGCAATTTTGACCCCACTTTGACCCCCTGGGGGCGCGAACCAGAATTTTTCTGGGGTCAAGGGTGCTCATTTTATATCCAGAACAATTGCCTCTACATTTTGGCCAAGTTTCAGAAAAATTGAATGGATGGATCAAACGTTATGGGAGAAAAGGGTCATTCTTTTCCCATTTTGGGGGCTTTTGACCCCCTGGGGACGCGAACCAGATTTTTTCCAAGGTCAGCGATACTTATTTTCTATAAAGAAGAATTGCCTCTACATTTTGGCCAAGTTTCAGAGAAATTGAATGGATGAATGAAAAGTTATGGGGCAAATAATGTCATTTTTTACCTCCTGGGGGGCTAACCAGATTTTTTTTGAAAAATCGGAGAATGTCACTTTCTAACCTGACCAAAGTTACAACTTCATGCAAAATTTCAGAGAAATTCAATGGATGGTTGCGGAGAAAAATCCGGACGGACGGACATGCCTCAAAACATAAGTCCCCCGGATTTATAAAATCAGGGGACCAAAAATAAAAAAATTGGTAAAGATTAGTCCCCCGCCTATACACACACACACAAATACGTCTACACCCCAAAAAAAGAAAATTGGTTGGTACATAACATTAAACCTTATGTTATCACTTGTGCGCTAGTCTAGTATATTACTTAAGATCTTATCTTGTCCCTATGCACACTGAATGATGTCATCCATTAAAACTGAGGTAGAGATAGCCTTGCAACGAGAAAGAGGGGGGGGGGGGTATGACAAAAAGTGACGGGTTGTCTACTAGACAAACCGTCATGACACCTGAGGTCAGGTATTCAACTAAGTTATTTTTCCAACAGATCTATTTAACTAGCTGCAATAAAAAAGATGAACTCTTTTATAAAAAATCTTGATTGAAATTTTGCAATTCATTTTTATACAGAACATCACAGCTGTCCTTACTGATTTCAACTTTTGTTTTTAAATGAAAATGAAGTAAGCCGTATAAGCTAAGTTTATTTTAAACTAATTTAATAAAGAGCACATGTTGTATATCATATATATATATATATATATATATATATATATATATACATACACACACACACACATATATATATATATATATATATGGGGTAAGGTACACAATAGTTCATGAAAAATGAAGTGTTGTGATGGACAAAATGTATGAAAAGATGACAGACGGAAAACAAGTCAAAATGCAGGAGAAAAACAAGAGATTTTTTTTGACCGGTTTCGTTCGTGGGGAACGTCTTCAGAAAATAAAGAATACAGAAAATAATTTTATTTTATATTGAAGGCACACACATGGGATGAGAGGGGAAAATGATCTGCTTGGATCATGTGAGGAGACATTAAGTGATGTTGGGACATGATAAGTAGGTGATACATTCTTCAGGCGGCAGAGAACCTAGCTACGGTGAACAGAAAGGGTGGGGATGAAATTGACACATTGGAAAGTTAGGACCTAAAGATTAAGAAATAAACAGGGATGGGTCAAGTTGATTTGTCAACAATAGGTTTTTAAAGAGCAATTCATGAAAATGAAAAGCTGAGGTGGGAAAAATGTGTGAAAAAAGAAGATAAAAAGGAAAGACAAGTTAAAGGTTAGGAGAAAATATATATATATATATATATGGCTTTAAAAATAGAAAAATAATAGAGATGTATTAAAAAAGGTTAGATTGTAAATGAGAGCTTGCAATAATCACAAAAAATATATAAAAATATATAAACACACACACACATGTGAAAATGTAAACATATACACACATATGTGTGTATATATCCATACACATACATACATACAAAACAACATTTTCCAAAATGTATATGCATATATATATATATAAATATAGATACTTAGTCAGGGGCGCAGTGGTGTAATATATTGCATTGTTTTAGTGCAGCTTTAGCTAAGTGTCTGCTTAGGGTATAGGATCCGTGTCTTAAGTTGAAGTTTGAAGGTGATGAAAGGAGGATAGTCGCGCTTTCTATGCATTTGCGACGTGAGAGAGGGTGTTCGTTCTTGAGGAGAGTGCAGTCTGAAAGGTTTAAATTGTGGGAGACAGTGTTCCTATATATCACTAGAGCATTAGTGGAAATGTCGTGCTTGAGGTCTCGCTTGTGTTCGTAAATGCGAGATTGGGTGGTTGGGAACGGGGTTTCGTATTAAGTAGGTCTTTAATAGTTTTTGAGGTGGATGTTACGACTTTTATGTCGGGTTTGAGTTGTTTCTGTAGGGAGATGGATATGGGGTTATTGGGGAAAACTAAGTGAGATTTGTTTTCTTTCGTTATTTTGTGAGGAGATATTTTTGTGGGGTCGGTCTTTTTATTGTGGATGTTGGAAGCTTTTTGTTTAGCATTAAGGATGAAGGAATGAGCGTATTCCTGAAAAGAAACAGTCATTCTTTTCGTGTGTATATATATATATATATATATATATATATATATATATATACGAGTAAAAGATTTCCACTGTTTGAATGCATTTCAATTTGTAAATTTTCAAACAGTAAAGAGACCAAAACAATGCAGATGTTTTTTTTTAATAAAATGTTCATATTGAAAATTCAAATTTTCGATTCATAAAAAAATCTTCATCAGGAGGATATAGACAATATTTTTTTCTTTTTAGCGACATGTTGCCACCTAGTCTTGAACTTTTGTTCTTTTTACTCATAACTTACGCGTGCGTACCAAGTCACACCACTTATATATCTGACATTATATACCAGACTTCAATAAGAACAGAAGTTCAAGACTAAGTGGCAACATGTCGCTTAAAAAAAAAAAAAAGAAAGAATATTGTCTGTATCCTCCTGATGAAGATTCTTTTATGAATGGAAAATTTGAATTTTAAATATAAACATTTTATTCTTTAAAAAAAATCTGCATTCGATTGATCTCTTTACCGTTTTAATATATATATATATATATATATATATCATATATATATATATATAAAAATTTCCCCCGGTATAGCTCCATTAATAAATCTATTTTGTTACTTATTTTCAAATGACTGTTTCTTTTCAGAAAAATTTTAGCAATTTTTATACTTAGCTTGCTCAACTGTTTTTGCTGTGATAACTGTCAACTACTCTTACTGCTACTCATTAAATCAAAGAAATACAAAATAAATCTAATTAGAGTTGGTTTTTCGGTTTAAACTGTGCATTCACACACTTCGAATTATCCTCATCATATTCGGTTTAACATCAGTTTTACATGCTGGCATATGATGGATGGCTTTTAGAAATTAACTTCCAAACTAACTTATCTCTGACCAGGTAGTCATTTATCCCCCTTTCAAGTCCATCCTTCACGATGCCTCATACACAAAATAAAATTATATTTTCAGATTGAAAAAAAAAACATTCTTCCCAAGGACATTAAAATATACATGAAACTTTTCACAAAACAGTGAAAATAATCTGCACCATTTTCCCCCCTGTTCATGCATGGTTAAGTTGTGGTCACAATTCCATTTACTTATATATAACTAGTTCCTACCTAGTGTTGACCGGAAATGTTTTTACTTTCATATTTATTTTGTTCAATGAAGTTCAATGAAAATAAATTGACTCCCAGGAAACATCAGGTACGTATAGCTGGTTTATAATAAACCTTTATATCTTTTGTTGATAGTTTGAAATAAATAAACGATTTAAAAAAAAAAATTTAATTTTGCAAATGAAAGTTAAAAAAACTCCCAGGCCACACCGGATGGGGACCCCATAGTTTAAAAGTATAATTATTTAAAATGTAAAGATGCAGAATCAGCTAAGATCGAAGGGTAATATCTCTTTTGTCTGAGGAGGTCATCTTGGAAGGAGGAGGAGTGTATTGTCTGTCGCCTGCGGCACTCCTCCATGAGGGAATTACGACAGAATGGACCAGACTATTTTTGTTCTCAACACAGAGCGCCCTTTTGGAGGGTAGGATTAGATTAGGATCCCAACTATAAACAGACCCTGTGTCTAACTTTGATGTTGGGAATGGAGCAAATAAAGACATCTGTTTTGTCCTTGGTCAGAGGAGGAAAAGTCGTCGACACTGATTCAATTAATATTTTTGTTCCCAGTAAATAAAAACAGCCGCTTTCTGTGGGAACTTGTTTTCTCACATTAAAACCGCCCTTGTGTCTAACTTGGAATGCAAATAAATATGAACTTTCAAAGACAAAATTATTCAAATTCTTTTTATTTGTTTTTCACTCAACATTAAAAAATTAAATTAAAATTTTTTTTTTAAATGGTTAACTTTGTTTCGTTCCTAAATTTAAATATTTTGTTTTGCTTTTCATTCGTCAAACATTGCTGGTTTTAGGTGTGAGGTGAGCAAGTGAAAAATCTGTTCTGCCCTCTGTCAGGATAGAAGTCCTCCTAAACTGAGGCAATTTATATTTTTGCTATAAATAAATCTAGACAACTCCCATGTTTGGGTAGCTAAACTGACTGTGTTGAACTTTGTTGTTGGGATGCAAGTAAATATGGCCGTTTGAAAAGTTTTTATTTTATTTTTTTATTTGTATTCAGATCTCGGGCTATGTTTTCATTTTAATTTGGAAATAGTTGAAATTCTAATAAAATTACCGTCTGAAGTCTGAAATCCCAAGCATTACCTCCATCTTCCATAGTGGAGATGTGTTTATTGCATGTTGTTATCATAGCCACTTTTCTTTTACAATGTGTTCATTCAACATTAAGTCATGGTAACGTTAAAGAAACATGGGTGACCTTGTTCCTTGTTTAACGTTGACAAATAGCTGCATGCGTCTAACAGTTTATGCTAAAACAGACATTTGTTTATTCTGCAGAAAGTTAAATATATGTTAGAAAATGCATAGAAAAGGAACAAGAAAACTACCATAACTTTAGAATGCTGGTTTTAATTGAATCACTACGAAGGAAAGTTACGTAATAAGTACACAAGCGACAGGGGAAAATCTATTTACGATTTTACAGATCAACAATTGGTTAAATAGACAATTGACAAAGTATAAATATGAAAATAATGAATAATTATGCTTCAAATTCGACTCTCTGCGACAAGGACCACCTACTTCAACCCCTCCCCCCACACACACCCGTCTGACTGAAAATATGCCAAGCAACATCCATATATCTGTCCAGGATGTTGCCAAACTTAACAAGAACCTTGACAATATTCCAGTCATTGTACTTAAGAATCCTCTGCTGAAACTGGCTCCAAACATCACAAAGCTATCCCATCGTTGCTTATGGAAGAAATGCTTTCCATCTCCAGTATTTATTAGTGATCAGTCTTCTGCATCAGACAGATTACTCTCCTGTACATAAGTTGTTTGAATCTGTGATAAAGAAGTTGTCAATCACCTCGACAAAATACTTAGTGACAAGCAATATAAATTTTGTCCTGCAAGATCAACTGCTGATGTGCTGACTGAAATATTGCATCGGATCAGTCAATCTTTCAATGGGGGCGTTTTTCTTGGGAAATAGTTCTCGACATATCAAAGTCCTTTGATAGAATTTTACACAAATGATAGCTACACTTGTTTGCTACGGAATATTTGGCAATGTCCTCTCAACCATCAAATCCTTTCTCTGACAGGTCTATAAAAGTAGCCGTTGATCAGCAGAAGTCTGAAGAACATAGTATGAACGCCGACATGCCCCAAGGATTTATTCTGGTTTCAACCCTCTTCCTGATCTTCATTAATGATCTTCCAAATCGTATTCTGAGATCATTTGTTGACATTTACACAGATAATACAACTGTCTAGAACAGCACTTCGAAGAGCATTGGTGATCAAGATCTCAACGATTTTCTCTGATCTGGAGCATGTGGTCCATTAGAAAAAAAAAACCCTCTTTTCACCACCACTGCTCAGTTTTGCCCCAGTTGAAATGAATGGCTTCCTCCTTGGGGAAGCACTTTGTTTTGATAAGCTTATTGGACTGCCTTATACTCCAGATCTAAAATGGAAAATTTATACCCAATCTGTTGTTAAGGTTGCTGGAAATATGGTTGGATCCTTCTATTACTCCAGAAAGTACCCAGCTCTTAATGTAATCCTCTACCTATATAAGAGTCAAATATGTTCTAAAAGAGTAATGCTGCCGCACCAAGGGAGATGTTGCTCAGAGGACTCTTACTTGATGTCACAGAGTACAATCTAGTAGGGAGGGGGTGATATCTTCTGTTCTCTACACCCCCTTTCTCAAAAAGATGCTGCTAGTCTTTCTTTACTATCATTATTTTCATGGAAGATGATTAACTGAGCTCCAGTCTTTCGTTCCTCCTTGTAAAACATTGACAGCAAGAACTTGTCTCTACCAAAACTGAAAAAAAAAAAAAAAAAAATTGTTTTCTTCCTCTATGTGTCTAACGTCAGGCATAGTTACCATGAACAGGGTTTCTTCCCTACAACTTCACATCTATGGAACACATGTCCATGGAACTGCTTCTCTGCAGACTACATGGTCATCTTCAAATCCAATGTCAAGTACTTGTCATAAACCATCCCCATGGATAATCAAATCTTGTTCATTCCATTTATCATTTTAAATCCTCTCATAATAGTCATCATTCAACCGACAAGCCATCTCATTAACCTTTATTCTCAAGTAGATTTTGGCCTTGATAAGGTGACTTATTAGTATTTAAAAAAATACTTCATGGTTCAAAAACTTCAAAACTATCTAGTAGCAAATTCTCTTGAAAATGGCCAACATCTGGCATTGTGGTGTTAGCAAGTATCTGCCGAAAAAAAAGAGTTCAGCCCCCACGAAAATTCACGCTGATAATAGTTGCTACATGAAGAGAATGATGCTTCTATAGTACAGAAAAGCTGGGTGGGTAATTGGGCGGCTAGATGTTTGTTACCATAACAATTAAATTTCTGCATGTCGGTTAGGGAAACAGGAAGGGAATTCCAAAGGTAAGTGGTCCGAAGAAAGAAGCTATTAGAGTATTAGACATATTGGCTGTTAACTAAAAGGATGAACGATTCTTCCCCAATGGGATCCAAGCATTGCAATGGACACAAGGAGGAAAGTATGTTAAAAAAATCTCATTTAGTCACATTTCACGATTATATTTGACTGAACTTTTCATCCGACCCTCGGAAAAGAAACTAAAACAGACAAATGTACAATTGCTCTTTTCACCATTGCAAGAATTGTTTCTGCTCTCAATACGAAGAGCAGTAGAGAGCAATACAGAGACAGGAATGACAACATATGAAAGACTGGAAAACAAGTGAATGAGGTATATTATTACTTTGTTAGAAAATAGAACCACAATGCCTAGACAAACAGAATGCAGCAACTTTATCAAAAAGAACAATGGTGGGTGGGGGTGGAGGGTAATACTGAAGTAAATAAAAACATTTCGGTAGAATGAATTGGTCTCATTTATACAACTCACAAATCAAAAATTTTCTCGTATATTTTATGAATATGACAGCTATCTGGCTGACTTGCTCTGCCTGGAGGAGGCATGAGCAGCTGACTGATTGTCAAGTTACAGAGTGCATTGAGGCAGACCAGCTCTGACAAATCGCCAGGACTTGAGGATTTGCCCTACGAATTGTTCTTGAGGCTGTCGCGCATGTTCGTTCCTCTTCAGATAGATGTGTCCAACCATTGGTTTGATTGGGGATCCATTCCTGCACAAGTCACCAAGGGAGTGATCATATTACTGAAGAAAAAGGACAGGCATGGAGGGGGTTTAGACGATTTTAGGTCCATAACTCTGCTAAACACAGAGTTAAAGATTTTGGCAAGAGTTCTTGCGAATCGTTCGCAGGTCGTTATTGGTGACTTGGTTGAACCTGATCAGAACTACGCTGCGATGGGGAGATCGATTCAGAACATTTGCATCTGATCCACACAATCAGAGTTATTAGATGACACCGAAACCGTATTGATCAATTTAGAGCAGTCCAAAGCTTTCGATAGGGTCGACCATCGTTTCCTGGGATCTGTTCTAGAGGCTGCTGGTTTTAATCCGGATTTCCACAAATGGATCTCCCTTCTGTATCGCCAGCCAACAGCAGTGGTGCAGGTAAACAGAATGCAGTTGAGATTGTTCGCCGTTTCTCAGTTGGTACGTCAGGGTTGTCCGCTTTATGTTTTTGCGCTGGAGTTCCTACGTAAGCTAAGGGACAGGGCGGCGAGACCCGGCCTACGTGGTATCGCTCTACCTGGTGGTGCGCAAGCCTAGGTCTCCGCGTATGCCGATGATGTCAGTGTGCATGTCGAGCTTTCTAGACATCATCGCGATTAACTAAGGCACTCAAATAGTACAAATAAATCACAGGGGCAGTAGTTAACATCAGCAAATCTAATGGCCTGAGGTTAGTTGCCTGGAGCTGCACGCCTGTGTTGCCGGGCCTTTTTAACTGGTTGGATGGCCTGGTTCGGATACTTGGTGTTTGGTTCGGACAGGGGCTCCAGCTTGAAAAGAACTGGTTGGTAGAGCTGAGGTGTGCATGGCTCTCGTCTTTCCTTCTCATTTTTTACCAATTGGCTATACTACCTCTGCCTTGGCGGCGCTTACTCGTCAGCTCTTCTCACTTTTGTGGCAGGGCAAGAAGGCACAAGTCCTTAGACAGGTCTGTACTCAACATCTGAACGAGGGAGGTTTTGGGATGCCCGACTTGGCAAGTCATCGACATGCCGAGAGACTATCAATTCTGAGCCGAACGTTGATAGAGGAGTTTGTGTGGGACACTGAGAAGGTTTTTCCCAACCTCATCCCCGACCACTTGGTTTAAGGCAGACAATTTTTCCATGAATGTCGAGCTGTGCTCAGATTACTGCCGGGGAGGGGGGGTCCAGTGATCTGGCACGGTCTAGAAAGGCGCTATATCGGGAGCTAGTGGCGAGGGATCACTTCAGATACACTTGGAGAGTGGCTGAGATGGTCAGAGGAGGAGATCTATTTTCAGTGGAATTGGGCGCCGGGTGAAGTCATCTCAATAACTTAGTTTTCTCTGACCTGGTGATTGGTCTGGGGTGCACCGCCCCTTAACTCTTCAAAGCAAAAACTAACCTCAACCTTTTTTGCCTGCGCTGCACGGATGTTGAGGAAGAAACGACAGAACACACCTTCAATTGCAGCAAGCTGCATGAGTTTTGGAAGTATGTCAACAGGGTGACGGCTCGCATCATCCCAAGCAGTTAGTATTCCTAAATGTAACATCTGTAATGTACAATGTGATACCTTAGTTGCCCAGAGAGAAACAAATTGCGTTTTTCACGATACTAGCTGTAGCTAGACTAGTAGTGTGTGGACTTCACACTTCGACATGAAGTGCATGTGGGCGGAGGTCTGATTACGATCTGATTTTGCACCTTAAACATCAGCTTAAAATCAAAAATGAGAGAAGAAGATTGCACTCTGCACTATTTATGTGTGTTTGGACGAACCAAGTTTGAGTACGTATTCCCTGCTTAGGCATGGTGCACATTGACCTGAGGTTGTATCAGACCCCATCTTAGTCTTTTAGCTAGTGGTACAAATGACTCCTGGACCCCCTTTTTTTTTCTTTATTAGAGATCCTTCAAGAAGTCCACTCCATTTTTATTTTGTTCCTACCCCCCCCCCCCCAAAAAAAAATACCTATCTTTGAGGACACCACACAATCCATGACCCTGAATCCGATCCAGCCTTTCTCCTTTTTATCCCCTAATTATCCCCCCCCCCCCACTTAGAAACTGTCTTGCTTGTTTCCGGCTCTTAAAACCCAGAAAACAGTGAGCAGCTCATACCTAGATAGATTTGGGAGGGTCTTACTAACAACCACACTTAGCATTTGATTTTTTCAACAATCTGTTGTATTTACCACCCCCAACCGATGAATTTGTACATATATTTTTTGGTAAATAAAAAAAAAAACGTAAAACCAATGGGGATAATGTTAAGTTCTACCTATAGAATGAATCTGGTATTTTGGTGACTGAAACTAGTTTAGAGAATAGACCAAGAGGACGACGACAGCCGACATACAAATTTTGGCCTTGTGCCATATCTTATTTTATAAATAAAATTTACTATATTGTGAACTTTTTTGTACAATTTTAAAGATAAATAAAATCATCATATGATAAATGAAATTAAAAAGGATAAAGTGTAGTATCAGTTCTGATACTATACTTCATCTTTTCTGTGCTCAGTCAGTGAAGAAATTCTTCCAGACTGAGGAAATATTTTTGTTTCAATTCAGGATTACCCTTTCTGGGGAGCTGGATTTTCCCCATATTAAAAATCATTCTTCCGTCTTACTTTGCCTTTATAGGGAGAGAACTAAATGGGAACCAAAAATATAAGCTATTTGTATTATTCGGACTACTATTCTCATCTTGGTTGTTCTATTCACAACGTTTCAGCCAACGTAACTTCCGATCTTCAACCAAAATGAGAATAGAAGTCTAAATATTACAATTTATCAAAAGAACTAAACACAAAACAAAAACTCCTATTCTATAACAGAAAAGAAAACTATTTAAAACTTTTCGCTTGTTCTCAATTATAGCAGCACGAGACCAAAGAATAAAACGTGTTTACATAAAAATGATACTAATAATAAGTATAATCCATGAACTAACTTTACTATTAAGCAGTCATTCAGCATTCAAATACGACTCCAGCAGAAATGTGTTTATTTCTTTCGTATTTGACTTTTCACAAACAACTTTTACTCATTAAGCCTTAATTTAAAGCTCACCGCTAAAATGTGTCAAGGATTACCTTAAATCACTCCACTCAAAAAGATCATACAAATACAAACTACCATAAAGGCAGGCGATTACTTAGGCGATTCTATTTTTCAATCAGATTTTGTTGCTTTTAAAATGGTCCACAAAGATCTAATACATAAATTGGAAGAAAAAAAGTCATTTTATTTCCATAAGTATTTATATGCTAGCATGAATACCTGGTGTTGCCCTGGTTAGAGTGTGGGAGTGTGATAACACACCATACAAGAGTATAGTAAGCACTAACAATTAACTTTTATAGTGACATTTAATTTTAAAAGGATGGTTTTTTTCCTACACACAAAAATAGATCAAAACATAACCATCCCTATTGTCTTTTCATAAAAAATACATTTCTGCATTTTGTTTAGTACCCTGTGAGATAACTTTAGTAAAGGTGTTTTTTGGTTTACATGAAATAATACATTTGCACTGGGATTTCTAAGGTTAATCATATTCCATGATCGTTAATAAATACTGAAAATTTCATTAAAATTGGTTGATTTCCTGAATTTTGATGAATTTAAAGCGAAGGGAGGGGTCAAAATGCTGATAGACTGTTCGACAGACCTCATTACTTTACAGCATGACGTCATTTTCCAGTTAACAGGCTTTAGTTTACTATATTACATAGGCCACAGTTAGGTCCTCTTTGATCATCCAAGAAATAAAGCACAACTCATTAGACACACACACACACTAGCAGACCCGTGTCCTGATGCTCTAGACAGTTGAGTAACTCAAGAAACTTTTGGCGCCAACCTTGACCTATTGAATTATTTGCTGTTTATAGTTGTCTGATGTGAATGCAGATCTCGCACTATTACTGTAAAACAGCAACTGGCAAAGCAAAAAACAAACTAAGTGTGATATTTTCAATATCATAATGTAGACACATGTTTGAACAGGGCGAAATTTGATACCTGACAGTATTTCTTGCAAGTATTACTGTATTTTGTACACTCGATTAAAATATCTTTACAAGTATTTGATCACAGTAGATGCAGCTTTGCTTAAGTATGCGTGCGTTAGATATGTATGAATGATTCTGACTGCTTAATACTGTATCACATCTTCAGTCGGATAAATTGCATTGGAATCAAACTTATCTCTGATTGATAGTTCCTTATCAAGCCATAATTAGTTTTATAATATAAAACAAGACTGAATATTACATAGTGCTCTAAAATAATTATAAAACTTTTTTCTAGAGAAATGAAGGTGTCAAGTAATGAACCCTATATAATATTTAAAGTCTTATTGGTTGTTGTGACCAAGAAGAAAGAACGCAAACTTAAGGTGACAATTATGCCAGTTTTTTCTTGAACTAATCAACATGTACGTACAAGAGCTGACATATGTGAAAAGCAATGCAATATGATCCCCAGTAATTGAAAAGAATGGTACTTATCCAATGAAGGAAAATATTGTATCACAGAAACAATGCAGACTGAATGCCATTATATTCCATATTCACGGACAAAAGTAACATTACAAACACCGCAACATCAGTTGTTGCTGCATGATGAAATACTGGCATTTGGTCACCTGATCAAAGTTTCAGTTCTTCCAGCCAACCAGTCGAGCTAATACTTTGTTTAAATTTTAATTACATTCACATATGTAAAAGATATTTGCATTTATCATTCATTTTTTTTTTTTAATATTATTCCTCTAAATTTGTTGACTTATAAAGTCAAACATTCGGGGGTGAGGGATAAAAGCAAAATGCAATTCACATTCTAAATATTAAAAAAGAAATAATATGGTCATGTAGATTTTAAAGGGGAGCGGATGAACTTTCGATAACTAATTTGCCCAATTTAGAAATTTTTCACTTAACAGTCATTCACAGTTTCGTAAAGTGAGTGATTAACATTGATTTTATGTAGTGAACCATATCATAAAATATAAACTAGTAATAAAAACAAAAGGATAAATTTCATTTTCTAAATCCTAAAATCCCTGTGTCTTAATCTACAATTCTTTTATGCTAATCTTGTTAATTCTTATTCAGCCATAAAAGATGACAAATTCTGAAAGTCATAAAAACTTGAAATTTTCGATTCTAAATCCTAAATTTCTAAGTTTAAACTTTTCAAACCATGGAATTTTACGTTTATTTACTTTTTTGAAGCAACATCATTATTACAAAATAGTTGATCTAATTTTTTTTTTTTTTTTTTTTTTTTTTTTTTTTTTTAATTTCAATACTACAATTTCTTTTTCTCATTATGGTCAAAAAGTGCTGTGTGAGAGGTGTCATGGCAATTGTAATAAAAATAAGTGTTACACCGGCCGTTCTTACACAGGAGAAACTACACCGGTTGTCACTATAAATAGTGCGAGTCACCAGAGACACACAGAAGACAAAGCACAGTCTTGTAACTGTCTAGCCAAGAGCTAGTCACTTTCTTACTTTGTTAATACACTTGTTAAACCAACCCTCGACTTGACTTCCTTTATTTATTATTTACTGTGGGACAACTTCACAACAATAAGGTTAGTGTTTTTAGTCTTCCTCATGATCAGAATGAGCCAGGCTCATAATTCAAGGCAATATCGAGAGAGAACACCCTGACAAACCAAACACTGTGAAAGGAATTCTTAAATTTGGTTATGAAACGGGTTATCAGAAGAAAAGTATGACCAAAAACCCCATGTCAGTATTTATCATTTACCATCAAGTTTAATACCAAATCTTCACCAAAACCAAGAATATACAAAATGAAGAGTTAGAACAATTTCTAGAAAAACAAAAAGAATCAGTTTTGAAACTTTAAATGCTGTCATACAAATATTTTCACTTTTTCAAGGAATCAAGCATCGATGTTTCAGCAAAAGTTGTAAAAATCTTTTTGAATTTGAAAAAGTGAAATTTGTTTAATTATCAAAACTAAATGATGTAGCAGTTTACTCAAAATCTGTAAAGCAACAAAAAGTATCCCATTCTTGAAAAGTTTTGTAATCAAACTGTAGGGGGCAATTAAATGGAAGAATACTGTAAAAAGAGTTAATTTCATTGAAGGTTTTTAAGTTTTGGAAAATTATCAGTATCAAAGAAATTTATGGTGACATTCAGAAAAATGATCCACTGAAAAAGGTGACATCAGATTTAAATGATGAACATCTGATATTGCTTTCTAATTTTGGAAATAATGACAAAAAAATGGGAGGAAACAAAAAAATTGTTAACAAGGGGATACTAGTTCAGCCATTGAACATACTTGTAATGGTTCAATTACTGTTTGTAGATATTTGCTAAGGAGTGGGTTTCGTTTTTATAAGCTTGCTGAATTTATATTTGGAAAATTAAGACAAAGTTCTGGTGATGAATAATTAAAAATGTAATTGAAAAACTAAACTACTCCTAATTTAAGATGTTGATGCCAGAGAATACTTTGATCCATGCCATAATTGCTCAAAATGTGAATATTCGCTGAATAAAATGACATGTCAACCATTTAATAACTTACAAAACTATGAAACTAAGATTTCTCAAGATATCAAAATGTCTTTTTTTTATATAGCCGGTTATTTTACAAGAAAATATTGTCCAACAGAAGAGGAAATATTAATACAAATATATTATTACATTTGGTTCGAATATTTTCACTTTACAGATTACAATAGAAAATCGCATTTATCTACTTGCATTTTGCTAATTCCTTATTAAGAAAATTCCTTATTAAGAAAATTGTGTTAATATGATCAAAAAGGTTAAACACAAATGTCTTTTGGCTGAAACTGATGTGATAACTTTCCTTTTCATCTTTTTCTCCAACAAACCTCAATAGACTATACATTTGTTGTAGTAAGTGTCTGCATTTGTAATTTTAAAAACTTCTTTTTTTTTTAAAGTAATAGTTAATATAAATTTAATATTTAGTAATAAATTTGGTCTCAATATGTCTGTCTCCAATCATGGATCCCAACCACATGTCTGCTAAGCCTGGTATAAGGATTATGGCAGTGAATAATAGATAGATATTACAAACCAGCCTCGTTTAGGGTGTGGATACAATAAATATAGTCAAATCCCATCAATTTCAAGTTGCGATATCCCATATATTCTCTGGGTTATTTTTATAAACTTTGGATGTAAACAAAATTTAAATCTTTTCTTTTTATAAAGATACTAGCAAATATATGCTCCTCCGGTCACATATTTTTGCTTGCCAAACATGTATTACACTGATCCCCAAAGGAGGAGGTAATGACAGAGGATGATATCATAACAAAATAGATAGTACACTATCCCCCCCCCTAAAAAAAGAGGGGAGGTAATACCTGGGAGGATCCATCATAAAAGAAGGTAATGCATGTGATTATGGTCTCATGACAACAAAACAGATTACATTATCCCCTACCCACAAAGAAGGATGTAATACCTGGAAGGCTTATCCTCACCCCCATAAAAAAGACAAGGTAATTCCTGGGAGGAAGATTTTATGACAACAGAACCAATACTACACTACCCACCTCCATTAAAGGTACCACAATAATAGATTAAATCAGGGTTGTTTCATTCGTTTAAAATTTATTAGAAGCTGTTTCTGAAATAAATATGCAAATTAAGAAAACCCAAAGCTAATTGTTGGTGTTTTCAGATTACTATATATACGATATTTCAAAATCTAATGTATCACAGAATTAAATAAACTTTTGCATTTATTCATTTAGATAATTCTTTTGTGTTAATAGTTTTTGTTTCCCTAGGATAACTCGGGTTATATTCAATGACGGGCACCTAATTCTTATAAGTCGCGGTGACTTATTAAGGCTAAAAGCCACTCGAGAATGGGGGTTAAAAAGATGGATAGCTTGTCAGTTGAATAATGATGTATATTATGAGAGGATTGAAAATGATGAAATTAAAGTTTGATTACTTATGATGATGCTTTATGACAAGTATTTGTTGATATTGAATTTGAAGAGGACCATGTTGTAGTCTGTGGGGAAGCAGTTCCTTGGTAATGTGTTCCAGATGTGAAGGTTTTGAAAAAAAACTGTTCATAGAAGTTTCATTTGAGATCAGACACACAGAAAGAAATGAAAGTTCTTTGCATGCACAAACAGTCTCATCTTAATCCAACACATGCCAGCATGTAAAATGGATGTTAAACCGAATATTATGATGAATGATGGCGAAAAAAAAAAAGGGGGCATTCTTCAATATGGTGGGCTTTACGTAGGATTTTAAGGGTTCTTTTTTTAAATTGAAGGTTAAATCTTTAATGAATTAAATAACAGAAATTTAATTTTTTTGAATTCCACCTAGTTGTAGTGAAATATCCCAACTTTAATAATGCTATATTACTACACTTATAAGACGCCTACTAATAAAAATGACGACAACCCCCTAACCAAATGGAATGACAAAGTAAACAAAACACTAAAGATGCCTGTCAACGCTAAACCTAAGTGAAAATATCAACAAAACATTTCCTTCAGTTTTGAAGTGAGTTTAATTTGTTTAATATTTTCTTTGTTCATTAAACATTTGATTAAAGTGCATGATTGTTTAAAATAATTGGAGAATATCATTTTTAATTGAACTTTTTTGCGCCAATGAAAAACAAAAATATGAAAATATATAAAAGGTATCAGTTTTTTTGTTTAATCAGTTTTGGGACCTAAAAAGGTTCTCGGTTATTAATTTGAATAAATTACTCATTCTCTTGCGTGATGATTAATTATTAGTCCACATCTCGTTAAATAAACAATCAATCAATGTACATTTTTTAAATATAAAAAACTATATGTCACGTAGAAACGAGAAATATACACGTGAAATCTTAGACATTGCGAAATGACATCATAATGAACATGGTGTTGCCTCAGATGATAGCTAGGTAGAGACGCTGGGACATCCAAGCCATCTCTCAGTGTTCGTTCCTATCCTGTGTCGTGTAGTAAAAACGTAAAGTATTTGGACCAAGGACCCCTGATATTTCGACAAATAGGCTTGAAAATGGTAGTCAGTGAGCTTTTTTTTCTAGTTTTGGTGAACTGATCTGTCTTGCCAGCAGATTCCACAATTCTTGATGGTGTGAAAAGGTCAGAGCAAGATGAAGCCCATACGAGTGGCTTTCCAACTATGCCACTATTACAATAAGTAGCAATACACATGAAAAAATTTAAATTGCTTAAAATATCTCAATAATGGCATATATAGAAAGTGCTTGATGTGTTAAGAAAGAATCTTTTACAATTTTTTAAGTCTGACTAAAAATAAAAAAGTTATGTTTGTGCCTTGCACGATTGGATATATTTTCCTGTTTTGTCACATTTCTTACACGAATTTTTCAGTAAAAATGTTATATCTTTGTTAAAACATAAAATTAAGCAATGAATTTTGCCATATAAGTATATTTTTGTACAAGGAATCAGAATATGCCACTGAAAATCTTCACCAAATGCACATAAATATGCTGTCATACCTTAAAAATACCATGTATCCATTAAAAAAAGTTAGAGAAATTGAATTGTGATACATTTATGTACAAGAAACTGAAATCTAATATTAGGACTGTTTAAAAAATGAATATATTGAAAGATTTCTTTGGTATTATTGTAGATTAAATCGCTACCTTGCCTCCCAAAAAAACTGTTTTTAGGTAATTACATAAACACCCTGAAAACTTGGCAGAAAGAAAAAAAAACAAAAAAAAAAAATTATTTTAGAATGGGGATTAGTTTCACATAAATTTAATGTAAAATAATCCCACATTTCAGGGACATTCTAGCGTTTTAGAGCAGTAAATTATTTTTTTCTATGGGAGATAAATCCTGTGGGTTTTTCTTGCTTTTTATAGATGATTATGTGTGGTTTTAAGAGGGTCTTTTGGGAGGAGGAGAGGCTTGCCACTTGGACTTCGGGTTAGTGGTAGGACTAGGGGCAATTATGTGTGAACACCCTGAAAACTTAGAAAAAAAAAATTAGTATTTCTTGAAGTATTTTTTTATAATAGAACCACAAACAGCACTAACTTTTTTTTTTTAAACAAAAAGTATTTTTGTCTTTTTTCTCAAAACTCTGTAAATGAATTTTACATAGCTAACTGTTTATAGTTAACTGCTGCTGCTGATTGATTGCTACATCAGCATACTTGCAGCCATAGTTGATTTTTTTTTTTAAAGGGGACAATATTTTTCAGATAGGGTAATTCAAAATTACTACTACCAAAAGACAAAACACACAATTATAATTTTAATGCATAAAAAAAGATAAAAGATTGATTTATTTACTAGTTGGGGTACAGAAAAAAATTTTTTTAAATGTTCGATACACATGTTGATGGTTTATTTTTAAGATTACCAAAAAAAATAATGGATCAATTAATTCCGTACCTCGACAATAATTGAAACTGATATTTTTCCTGGTTGTTTTCGAAATTTTATGATGAAATTCGTTATAACCAAATGGTATGACATTTTTAAAAGAAGGGGGGGGGGTAAAAAAAGTAACGTAAATGACAGAAAATGGTGTTAACATTTTTATGACTGTTTACTGAAACTCTACAAATATATAATGTACCTTATTCTGAACAAAATGGTGGTATTTTGAGGACTTGAAGTGCTTTGGTTTTTAAAACATGACTATTTTAGTAGAACTACCTTGAAATCTGATTATCCAAACCGTGTTATGGTCGGTGGGTATTGCTACAATTAATTTGTGACTCAATCATTCTCTTATTTAACCCTTAAATGCTTTATTATTTTTATATTAGTTAAATATCGAAGATACTGATTACCTATTTAGCAGGTGTGCTGATGCAACATCATACTAATACCTACTCACACTTGCAAATAGACCCGTTGCAGATTGACACATTTTCGTTGAATATTATATTAAATTGGCATTTTGCTGGAATATGTCATTTGAAACAAAAAGCATTTAAGGGTTAAGGAGTTAAATAAAAACCTTCGACGATTCATTTGCGACAGTTGAATTCTTAAAAACAGTGACCATTATGAAAGATTTCCTGAATATCTTTGTTCTGTTCTAATTCTTTCACCCTCTTATTTTGGCATGTTTTTGTGAGGATGGGGGGGGGGGGGGTAATATTTAAACAGCAAAACACAACAAAATTAGTGATAGGTTCAGACTTTGAAGCAAATTAACCAGGTACTCTTTTGATACATTGTTTTACAAGGAAAAAAAGTGTTAGTTTAAGTGGGTTTTTTTCTGCTTTTGTTTTTTTTTTTTTAAATTATGGTACAATTTACTTTCATCATGGCCATCACACAAACCGAGTATATGGGTTTCCAGGGCTTCATTTACGAGTACTCATGAGAAAAAAGTCTAATTCGAGATCCACACATCCTATCACAAATCAGGCATAAATTATCATCTGGCAATTGTGCGCATGACTGATTTTTCGTAGCTCTCAGTTTTTCAGCATGATGACACCATGTACTTTCAGGCCTTTCCACACACCCCTTATTCAATTTCTCCACTCTGTTCTCGTGAGTGCACTCGCTTCCCATGTTGCGTGATCAATTCTACACCTCTTCAAATAATCCTTGTAACGCTTGTCTTCCAAAACCGTCTAGCTCCCACATTTAGTTCAGACTAAAATATTTTCTTAGGATAAGACTGGTCGCTCATCCTTATATGACTAGTCCATCTCAAAAGATTTTAAACAATTAAAGCCTCTATACTAGAGCAACCAGACTCTTCTAGGACACTGATGTTGGTTCGACGATCTTGCCAGTTAAGATGACATTTGAAAGCAGTAAAAAAAAATTTAATGAAGGCATGCTTAAAATAAAAATTATTAGTGCTGTTTACTAGACCGTCCATGTCTAAACAGTTTTTCTAGTATATATATATATATATATATATAGTCACTGTCCTCTAAGACAAGCCATGACTCACCCCTCCCCCACAAAAAAATGGATTTCCTCTCTAAAGGGACCCGTCTAAGTACATTTACGTGCTCCCTCACATTGCAAAGTTAGACATGAGATCAGTTTAATATGAGAGAATCCAGCTCCCTTAAAAGCAGAGAACTCTGAATGAGTGCAAAATTTGCTGTGATTGAACCAGATGAGCAATACCCCACCCCTCCTGTAGGAGGTAATGCCTGGGAGGATGGCATTCTATGATGGAACTATAAACCATTCTGACATAAGCCTGAAGACCTGTTTAAAATCAAATGTATTTAATCTGTGTATACATATGTCCATTTCATTTTCAGTAGATGTAAATGTTGCACGGTTGTTGTAACATGTGGAAACTCCTTTCACGTAGGTCTTTCTTCTTTAAATATATATCTGCAGACGCCTACATAACTATCAAACTAAATTAAAGAAATACATTTCCTACCGACATGCGATGTCATTTCGTACCCCCCTCTTTTTTTCATTTGAAATTTCATTGCTAAAATGTAAACAAATAGATTTGGGAGATTTATAATTGCCTTTTCTAAAAGTTTATAATATTTTTCTTTAATCTTTCCTCTAATAGTAAAAATATTGATGAAAATTAACTTTATTAAAATTTGAACAACTTTTTCCACCATGTTTTCTTGCACTATACCAATTGGTTTAAAGAAAAAAAAAAAAAAAAAAAAAACACACAATGGGCTCAATTTCTGATAGACAAATGAAACAGAAAAATCGTCCGTCTACGCATCTGTTGAACAATACCACACGGTCGCTTCCCAGCTGACAACAGTCGTTTTCAAGTCCAATGTTAACAAATTCTTGTTGAGCCAGCCGGCCTCGTAAATAATCAAATTCTGCCCCTATTTACAACCATCATTTCAAATCCTCAAGGTGTTTATTTCACTATCCACCTGACAAACCCATTAGCCTTATCCTCGGGTGGCCTTTGGGCCTTGAAAAGCAACGACTCATCAGTACAAAAATAAAAGTTTACCATTATCGTGGAATTTTTTTTTATTCTTACTTTTAAAATTTACTTTTAAGCATTTTATTTAATTACAGTAACATTAAACATCTTAAAAACTTAAATAGAAAAAAAAAAAAGTAAAATTAAGAACCCTACCAAAATTTCTATTAAAATTTGCATTTATTAAATTAGCAAAAAATTTCACCTCATAATATTGTGATTTAAACTTTTCTTTTCGGTATTTACACTGTAAAAGCAGCTAGAGAATAATTGGAAATGTCTGTACTGTTCGCTGAATCAAATAGAAAATGTTATTTCCCAAAATCTGAAATATTTTTTAAAATCTTTTTCCTGTTCCTTTTGTGAGATTCTTTAGCCGTCAAAGGAGCAGACGAGTTGCGAAATGAAAAAGAATCATCTCGAGTTCAGCATGATTATCATGTGGATAAATCAACTTGTCTAATTACAATGAAAAGCATTTAATCACAACATTAAAGGAGAATAAATTCAAACAGGAAATGAATGAAGCTTTCAACAAATGTAGCAGTTTTTCATTTCACTCTTCCAAGAAGGGCAAATTTTTAAACGAATCAAATAATTCAGCCACTACTGAACACCCAAAGGCACTAGAAAAATCTGTCAACAAAAATGTCAATAGCAGTGGCCAGTACGTCCATCGATATATTAAGCAAATGAATATGGAAGACTGGATCAACACTCCAGTTATCAGAGAGGTACACATGATGGTGAATTCTTTGAGAAGGTAATGCCGCTGTGTTAGTCAGAGGATTCTCAATTTGTTTTAGAATGTTTGCACAAAGTACTCAGCAAATGAGTCATAGTCAATCTTTAGATAGTGTTTATTTTGTCTTCGGGTGACACCACTAAAGACAACGCAATAGTTCTTTGTTGAACTGGAGTGCTCCACCATTGACGTAATCTGGAAGTTCATCTGCTGGGAGCACACTTCCACCAACCTGCTTCCCTTGTTTTAACTACCCCTTGCAGCACGGGTTCCAGGTGCTATGCCTTACTAAAGGGCAGCCCATGATTTTGTCCGGCATTGCTTATTTTTAAGTATTCACAGCTGACCCTTATATCTAGAGGGCGTTCTATCCATAACATGGGGAGCCAGTGGATGGGAATTGTCATCTCCACATCTGTTAAATCAAATCCAATTTGAAATTCAGAAAATTCTTAAACAAAAAGATTTTAGCAAAAACAGATTAACGTCTGCACAAATCTTAACAGTTCAAAGGATTCTGGAAGAGGTACGAGAAAGAAATTTTACGGCAATCCTATTTTATTTACCTCTCCAGAAGGTTAGACACAAAGTCAGGTCCTGAGTTGAAAAGCCAGTACACTGGGATTAGCACACTCTGGCCTACAATAAATGCCTGAGCAATCCTGTCAACATTCCCTAGTAGGGGTACCTCAGGCGATAAACTAACCCTTTCTCAAAGAAAAGGTAAAGTCTGAGAGGGTGGACCTCAACCAGACAGCAACAAAGTCACTGATGTAGAGGACGCATGCTTGACTGGTATGACCAGAAATATCTTATTGTTTGTGGATTTCTTTAAGGCTTTCGACTATTCACAGCGGTAAGACGAAGGAAATTCTTCTGGCATATGGTATTCTAGCTGAGACTGTTGATGCAATAATGATTTTGTACAGCAGAACCGAGAGAGAGATACAAATTCTTTGAGGTCACTGCTGGTGTTCTTCAGAGGGGGATACCATAGCTCCTTATTTATTCATAATCTGTCTTGACTACATCCTCCATATGTCAGTTGACAAGTTGAAGGAAAGTGGCTTGATATTGGCATTTGCAAGAAGCAGGAAATATCATACAGAAACAACTACTCAAAGATTATTCTGATGACCTTGCAATGTTTACCGACACAAACAGAAACACTACTACACCGTTTCAAAGAAACGACAAATTGCATTTGGCTTTCTGTAAACCCTAACTAAGACCGCATATTCTCCTCAACCAACATGGAATTATCTCTTCCCTAAATGGAACTTGTCTTAAAGATGTTGCTGAGCTTACTTATTTTGGTAATAAAATTGCAAAGGAGAATTACAGAGAGAGCCAACTGAATGTACAAATAAACTGGATGTAAAGGTGAAAGAAATCTGGAAGTCAAATCTTCCTACCAAGATAAAACGCGACTTATTTTAAGTCATTGTTACATCAGTTCTGGTACATGGAATTAGTGTCAGCAGGGAAGGGGCAAGAAATAGGAGGGGGTAAGAAGGAAGTGAGACGGGGGATATATTTTTCTAATAGAGTTTTCTAGAATGAAGTACAACGTATGTATATACTAGCAGAACCTGTGCCCCAGCGTTGCGCAGGAAAGATATATAAGTATCAGAGTATTAATTCTTTAAAAATTAGTTGAAAAGGAACCTGAAAGTATTTTAGGTGAGTAAAATCGGATTTATCCATGTTTTGAATTAAAAAAAAATAGATTTGTTTTGTGTGACTGCCCCCCCCCCCCCACACACACGATTGTAAGTAAAAGTACGTCCCCCCCAAAAAAAATAAGTAAATGTGATAAAATAAATATGTGTGAAGCTTACCAAGGTCAGTGAAGGGGAAATCATTCTGGATTGAGGCAATTTTTATCCCAATCCTTAGTGTCTATTTTGGTTGGAGATTAAATTTACCAAAATTAATAAACAATGGTAGTTTTAATGTGTTGAAAATCAATCTCCAGCCGGGGGGGGGGGGGGGGGGAGGGGGGGTCAAAATTTCAGCAATCTAGAAGGATTTCTTGTTCACTGACATAGGAGAGAAAATAAGTATAGTATCATAACACTTGCTACAAAATAAAAAACAAGAAAGTAGAAATGAATTGTAAAATCGACAAATAGTGAAATAGATGAAAAGTAATCAAAAAACATAAAAATTACTGCAGTCTAGAAAGATGTGTCCTTCTCTGACCGAGAAGAAAAGAGATTAAGTAACAGATACTACACTATAATTTGAAGTATATTTTAAAATGTAAAAATGAATAAGTAAAAATAAACCGAATTAAATTAACTGGTTTGTGTATTGTAGTAAGTAAATAAAGAAAGAAAGATAAAGGGTGGAGGTACAAAATCTATTAGGTGAAAAAAATTTAAATTGCCGCAGTCTAGAAAGATTTCTTCTTCATTGACTGAGGAGAGAAAAGAATAAGTATAGTATCATAACACTTAGTAACAAATAAAAATAAACCATAATGAAATGAATTGTAAAATCAACAAATAGTTATGTAGACGAAGAAATTGCTGCAGTCTAGAAGATTTCTCCTTCACTGAAAGAGAAGAGATTAAGTAACAATAGCAATACCCACCGACCATAAAACGGTTTGGATAATCACAGATTTCAAGGTAGTTCTACTAAAATAGTCATATTTTAAAAACCAAAGCACTGTAAGTCCTCAAAGTACCACCATTTTGTTCGGAAATGAATATCCTTTCACATTTATTAATAAATAATAATCTACATATGTTTGAAGAGTTTTTCAGCAAATAAAATCATAAAAATGTTAACACCATTTTCGGACATTTACGTCACTTTTTTTTTTAACCCCTTGTTCTTTTAAAAATGCTGTACCATTCGTGTATGATGAATTTCATCATAAAATTTGGAAAACAATCAGGAGAAATATCAATTTCAATTATTGTCGGGGCACAAAATTAATTGATCCATTATTTTTTGTCATCTTAAAAATAAACCTTCAACATGTGTATTGAACATTTTTTTAAAAACATTTTTGTACCCCAACTAGTAAATAAATCAATTTTTTATCTTTTTTTATGCATTAAAATTATAATTGTATGTTTTGTCTTTCGATAGTAGTAATTTTGAATTACCCTATCCGAAAAAATATTGTCCCCTTTTGAGCGAAAGTCAACAATTTAACTAGTATTGTTAATATAGCAATCAATCATCAGCAGCAACAGCAGTTAGTTATAATCAGTTAGCTACGTAAAATTCGTTTACTGAGTTTTGAACAAAAAAGAGACAAAAATACTTTGTGCTTAAAACAGTTAATGTTGCTTGTGGTTCTTTTATTAAAAAAAAATACTTTTCAAAAATACAACTTTCGAACTTTAATTCTAGTAATAATAAGTTGCCAATTAAAAAATAAATAAGATTATACTTTTTTAAGGTGATTACGTGTGGACACCCTTAAAGTCTTGGCAGCAAAAGACAAAAACATAATTTAGAATTTAGAGTGGGGATCAGTTTCACACATAAATTCAACGCAAAACAATCCCCCACTTCGACCATTCTTGCCCATTAGTGCAATTTTTTAAATATTTTTTTAAGCTGAAAACATGATATAAAATAAATTCTCTACCACTAACTATGTTCGAGTGACAAGCCCACCTCCTAAAAATGCCTTCTCTTGAACGCGTCGTACCATTAACCTTAAATCTTAGTGACAAGCCACCCCCTTAAAAACCTCCTTTAAACCGTGGGCTATGTAATATAGTAGACTAGTTTACTATTACGATGGCCCTAAGTCCGAATGGCAATCTCCATCCAAAACCCCTTAACATTATCACTAATCCTAAGTCCGAGTGGCAAGGCCCCCATCCTCCAACAAGCCCATTAAAACCACACATAATTGTCTAAGAAAAAAAAAAAAAAGCAGACCCCCATAAACAAAAAAAGCACAGGATTTATTTCCCATAGAAAATAAATTTATTAATGCCCTAAAACGCTAGAATGGCCCGGAAATGGTGAACCATTTCACATTAAATTCATGCGAAACCAATCTACCCTCCCCCCAGACTTCAAATTCTAAAATAATTGGGTTTTTTTCTTTCTGAGTTTTCAAGCTGTTCACACGTAATTGCCCCTAGACCTCCACTAACCAAGTCCGAGTGGCAAGCCCCCTTCTTCCACAAAGACCCTTTTAAAACTACACATAATCGAGAAAGGAGACCACTCCCGTCAAAAATAAACAGCACAGGATTTATCTCCCATAGAAAAAATGATTAATTGCCCTAAAACGCTAGAATGTCCCTGAAATGGGAGATTATTTTACATTGAATTTATATGTGAAACTAATCCCCACTCTAAATTCTAAAATTATTGTTTTTGTTCCTTTCTTTCTGCCAAGTTTTTCAGGGTGTTAACATGTAATTGCCTAAAAAAAAGTAGAATCTCATATTTTGGGGAGGCAAGTGGGTGATTTAACGGAAGGTGTTAATCTACAATAATGCCAAAAAAATCTTGCAATATTTTCATTTTTAAACAGTCCTAGTATTAGATTTTAGTTTCTTGTACATAAAATGTACTACAAATCAACTTTGAGTTCTCCAACTTCTTTTTTTTTAATGGATACATGGTATTTTTAAGGTATTGCAGCATATTTATGTGCATTTACTGCAGATTACTTGGAAACCATGAATTTTTGGAGATTTTCAGTGGCATATTCTGATTCCTTGTACAAAAATACACTTATATGGCAAATTTCATTGCTTAATTTTGTGTTTTAACTAAGATATTTTTACCGACAAATTAATAAAAAATGTGACAAAACGCATATGGTCTTAAACAGGGAAAAATATCCAATTGCGCTCGGTACAAAAATAGTCATGACTTATTTTTTAGTCAGATTTCAAAAGATTCTTTTGTAGATCATTAAGCTCTTTCTATATATACCATTATTAAGATATTTTAAGCAATTTAAATTTTTTCATATGTATTGCTAGTAACAGATACAATTTAATGTTAAGTATATTTTAAAAAATAGAAATGAATAAAAATAAGCCAAATTAAATCAACCGTTTTTTATTGTAATAAACAAATAGAGATAGGTAGGTAGGTCCCAGACGTAGAGGGCGGATGTTTATAAATGGTAAAAGTTTAAATGAAACAAAATTATATGCTTAGTGGAAGACGTATCAAGTAATAGTAAAATTCCGCAAAATAGCGTTTTCAATAATTGTAAAGGAAAAGCAGCATAGGAAAGAAAAGTAACATTTTCTGGAAAAAAATAAATTCTGAGGATTTGCGATTGAGTAACGTTCAGAGTCGGAAAAATTTACCTGTGTTGTGTGTGAATTATTACTGGCAGTGTCATGTAAAAAAGATTATGGGCCTCCATAAGATATCTGAGCAATTGGATGTTTTTTAGTCAAAGACCTCTGTTCATTTTATGCTGTTTTGTTTGAAATTGAGTTAAAAGCCTTAAAAGTGTTATCTAAATGCCTTAGTGCTTATGGCAAAAATGTATAAGATGAAGAAGTATAACAATGGAAGATTCGTAATTGAAATGGATTTACTCGATGAGATTGAGAGGTACGTGACACCATTTGAATCAATGTACAGTAGAACTGAATCCGTTTGTTTATTAAATTCTTAAATTCCGGAACGAGTTAAAGTGTATTGTTAATAGTTGTAAGTAACAAAGGACAGTAAATAATTTTATGTATTTAGCAAGGAATATTAGAGGGGGTTTGTTATTTGATTTACGAATCCGGTATATTACGTATTAAATTGTTAGAAGAATGAAATGAAACAATTACAGTGATTATTGTATAAATTATCCAATGTAATTTATTTACCAGCGCTAAGTGGGAGTAGGAAAATGTTAAAGAGAAAACGGTTTGCTACCATCTGTATGGAGTATGTTTTTGTGAGAGTCTGTGATGGCGGTCTAAAAGTAATATTTATTGTTAGATGGTGGAAATAATCATGAACGTTGAGTGGTGAGTTTAGTAGCACATAATGCATGTGATTATATTCTTACTGTCGTCAAAGGTACAGGGGAAAAACATCTTGTTGATTCGGGATGGATGGGTAATCAGAAGGCTCTCAGTTATAGAAGAATAAAAAACTTACTATCAAAATGTGAAATAGTTTTTTCGTTTTTTAAATTAGGAATTTAATAATCATATTCCGTTTTATGTTCATTTTACATGCTGGCATGTGTTGGACGGTTTTTAGAAATTAACTTCCAAACTTATTACAGGTCAGGTTTCTTTGGAAGTCATTTCCTTAATTAAAGCAAGATTTTCATAGGTCGGATGCCCTTCCTGACGCCAACCGAGTGATGTGATGGGGATCAGTGTTTTTATTGAGACACCATCTACAGGTGATTGCCCACCAAGGCTTAAAGAGCGCTTCATCTGCCCTTATCGAAGAAAAATATATATTCCCCCCCCCTTTTTTTGTTTTCAGCCAAACAAAAGAATCGTTCATTGTTGTAATTACTTTACAGTCAAAGACCTATTGTTATTTACTGTTAAAATTGTGCTTTTTTTAATCTACAGATTACTAATTGAAGAATACTGTAGACCCCAAATTCTCAGATAAAGCATAAAATTATATTCATGTAAAATCATTTTGGCTGAATTGTTTTAAATTAAGTTGAGGATTCAATTTTACTTTTTAAACTTGCATAAAAAAAAACTGTACCCTCTCTGCTGAAAATTAAAGACTTTCAAAAACTTTTGAATCTAAAATGTTTATGCTTAATCCATAAAAAAGTTTTTCAAAAGAAATTGAATAACAAAGAACAAAGTTATAGACTAAGAAAGTTAAAATTAGTTTCTCATTTAATTTATATTTTATACTAAAATAACAGTACATGTACAACACCCCCCACCCCCCCCCACACCAAAAAAAAAAATCAATTTTGAAAAATACTGAGGTTCTATCAGTTAAGCACCAAATTTTAATAAGACTTGAAAAACTTCAATTTCTGCTGTGTAGGTTTCATGTAAAACTCCCTGGAGCTTGTTTATGAAAACCCGGTTGTGAAATATAGCAGCTAAAAATAAAATGACAGGAAAACTATGAAATACTAGCAAAAACTACCCGTCCTCCGGACAGCAATTACTGAAGCCTCGAGTCTTCTTCATTTTAGTAATTTGGAGGAAAATAACAAAATGATGATTGTCGTAGTGTTATTTGATATATTCCAATGTTGGGGAAATTTACTGTGCATGAACATAGTCAAATTATATTTTTTAGGAAAAAACAAATAAAAAGGTTAATTGATATGGTCTAGGAATTTTATTTTGTTTCAGCATAAAAATGAAAATAAATTCCATTAAAAACTGGCTATATAATTTAAATGAATAAACAATGGTGGATGGTCGATTGGTCAAATAAACCAATTTTATATTACCGAGTAATTTGAAATAGGAAACCTTATATTTTTTCGCCTTTATTATAAAAGGTAGGAAAAGACTTAATGAATATTAAAGAAAAAAAATCTTTTTAATTTAGAAAGATCAGGATTTTTTTCTTTTCCATGACAAATGTTTATATTACTTTTATTTGAATATTGGGTATAAATTTACCATTTGCCACCACGCTGCCAATGGAAAAATAAGAGATTCTAAATTATTTTTCAATAATAATAATAATAAAAAAAAATAAATAAAAAAACAAGCATTTATTACAAGAGCGAACAAAACTAAAAAAAAAAAGGGGGTGAATAAAAAAAAAAAAATTAAAAAATGTGCAACAAATAAATGTTACCAAAGCCAAGATAAGTTACTCTTCTACCTACATGGACAAGTTTATTTGTATTTTAACTTATTTTAAAGCGTTTCTTTGGTAAAAACAAATAGTGTTCAGTTAGAAGGAAAAAAAAAAAAAAAAGATGGCATCGATAAGCAATGCACGTGTACCCCTGGGTACCTGATAATCTCTTAAAAATCCAAAATTAGACAAAATACTGTTAGAAACACATCCAATAAATGTCACCAATTGTGCTAAAATGTAATGTTTTAACAGTATTTTGTAATTTTTGAGTAAGTGATTATCAGGGGCCCAGGGGTACATGTGCATTGCTTATAAATACCATCTTTTTTCATTCTAACTGGACACTTTTTTCTTTTTTTGGTAAAAACAAACGCTTTGAAATAAGTTGAAACACAAATAAATTTATCCAGGTAGGTAAAAGACTAACTTATCTTGACTTTGGTAACATTTATTTGTTGTACATTTGTTTGGGTTTTTTTGGTAACATTTATTTGTTGTACATTTGCTTGGTTTTTTTCACTTCTCTTGTTTTCTTCGCTCTTGTAATAAATGCCCGAAAAAACAAAGAAACACTTAAGTGGGGTTTCACTATATAAATTTAACGTTAAATTATCACCCAGTTCTTCAGCACAGAGCATAGAACAAACCGATTAACAATTTTTTGTATTTATAAAATAAAAATGGCTGCCATTTTGGGGTAATAGTCGAGTTTGGAGTTCTGCAATGATGAGATAAAAAATTATGCATAGACGATGAAAATGTTTTTATGTTGTTCGTTTTTTAAATAATAATAATAATGAAGTTGTAAAAAGTAAAAGACGTTTTAATACATTTTTCGACTAAAACAGGCAATGTCGGCATATCAAGCATACGAAAACATGGAGAACTGAAACGAACTCTTGTAGTGAATTATAAAAATAATTTAATTAAGAAGTTTATTTCACAACTTTTGTTATCTCAATAAAAATACAAAAATTGTCTTTCACTTTTTTGTTTCACCGTAAAGCAAATTATAAAAGTATTGGTTTTGTTACTTTCATTCTGTTAGGCCACGGCTACAGAGTCTCTTCTCATTGTTTTTCTAGCTGTTCAGACTCAGTTCTTGTAGCATATTTACACATTTCAAACATGTTTCTCTTCCAATTATATGGGTAATAATAAGTAGATTTTTTACTCGTAATGGTTCCTAGTTTAATATTATTAAAAAAGTAAAATTTTATCGCCTATACATAATTTTTTATCTCATTATGTTGGAAAACTCCAAACTCGACAATTACCCATTTTGGAAATCCAAATGGTTACTCATTCTGTCATACGCTAAAATGGATCATTAATAACGCTTCCTGGTCAGAAAGTGGGTGATCATTTTATGTTAAATTTATATAAAGTGAACTCGAAAGTCTAAAATATTTTTTATAATTTCAGAGTGATTTAATCGCACAAAAAAAATAGAATTTCGTTTTTACCATCAACAGCATGGAAGCAAAGGTTAACATTTTACCAGACATCTTTTCACAATAAAAAAACGGTGTTGATACATAAGTAAAATAAATGATACTACACTTTTAAAAAGGAAAAAACGCAATTAAAATTGGATTATTTGTCAATATTTTTTAGATTCCTGCCGATATTGAAAATATATTGGACACAATCAAATGAGTTTTAATAAATTTTATCTCCCTCCCACACCGGTAAGATGTGACACAAGGTCGGAAAGTGGGATTTGATAAGTCAGCCCCCTAGAGGAAGAGCACTTATGACCTTTAAAAATTGCCTGAGCATCCCCGTCGGCATTCCTCAGGCGATTAGCAATAAAGTTAACCCCTTCTTAAAAGGTGAGAAGGCAAAGCCTGGGAGGGTGGACCTCTTAGAACTGCACAGGACAAACCCACAGACCGGCGGAATCAAGGCATGAAGGCCAAGACGGTACCGAGGGTGTAGCATCCATCGGAACAGATACTACACTTTCATCTTAGCCAAAAGTCTACGAAAGATTTAAATTATTTATAAACGATTTTTAGAACTTAAAAATAAATGAAAGCTTAGTGTTCATTTTAGTATGACAATAATTATACGCAGACAGACTGCAGCAAAACAATATTTAAACTTCGGTTAGAAAAAGAAAAGGTGTTTCTCCAGATTAGGAGCCGAACTAACTTTGACCCTGTGATAATGGTTAGAGTCAAGTTAGCTCGGGTCCTAACCTGAAGAAGTACCAACACAAAATATGTTGCTCTGATATCGTAAACCACTTTGCAACCAAAAATACAAAGGAATTTTTTTGAGATGGGGATTGACAATTTGAACTACTAGTTGTCTGGGTTGTTGTATTCACAATGTTTCGACTGATGTAATCTCCGACCTTTTTCTGGTACATCTTTTCAGACTTGAGAATCTTCTAGTCAAACTTTTAATCCAAAAATTTAAGACTGAATATAATGACCTGGTCAGAGATAGGTTACTTTAAAAGACTTCTAATGTAACCTCTCTCTGGCCGGGTCTTTATTTATCCCTCTTTGAACCTTTATTTAATCCACGGATGTAGATTGTTCTCGTTCTATCAGTCATGACATGATAGAAGTGTTCATTTATATTATTTCTAGTTAGAATCGTTTGTTGTAAGAATTAACCCTTCAGAAGAACTGATTGTTGACCAACGCTCTAAACAGTTACGCCATATGTCCAATTCTAGTATGAATGTTGGGAGCCTTAAAGCCTACTGTCATCTAGGTGTGTAGTATTATATTACTATAGAATTACCATATTGAACACAATATGGGAGCCAATAATTATAAGTAGATTACAACACAAGATTGCGATATGAGTAACGGTAAAAAATAGTACTTCTATAGAAATGATCATAATAATAATAATACGACATATCTAGACAAGATGAGATTAAAGGTCCCCAAAATTCAGACAAGAATTGTCCACATAACCAACGCTGTTAATCGTTACGCTAACCATCAATTCTAAGTGGCAGTCTTCTGGAGGTTGAAGGTTCAATCCTTACTAGAACCGATAATAACTAATAACAAATTAACATTTCTATTCGGCCATAGCTGACGGGATGAGAACAATATACCCCCGTGAATTAAAGGGTCCAGTTCGAAATTCCGTAGAGGTTTCAGTGTTGGAAAAAGATGCACCCGAAAAAGGTCGGAGGTTACATCGACCGAAACGTTGTGAATAATGTAACAATCAAGATGAGAATAATAATCCGAATAATCAAAAAAAAAAAAAAAAAAAATGCTTTTAATTCTTGGTTGCAAAATCGTTTAAAAACAAAACGACAGCAAGAACGAATTCGAGAAAAAAAAAAAACGTAATTCTCAATAGAATAGACCAATTTACGCTTGTAAATAAAATCGATCGGACTTCTTAAGAATGATTAGATTTAAATCCCATAAAGACTTTCGATTTTTTAAAACTTAATTTTAATAAGGGTCAGAGGTACATGACGTTGGGGGGGATTAGCATTTTAAAGATTTTACATGTCAGGATAATAATATCGTTAACAATAATACCGAGAGAGATGAACACATTTTTTTTTCATTACGTTAAATTATTACTAATTTCAAATTTCTATTTTAAAGTTCAAGCGTAAATATCTTAATTTTTAAAAAAAATGTCTGATTGTCGACACAAAAAAAGAGCATTTTTTCGTATTGTCATTTTTGTATAAAAAATAAAGCAGGTTTTTTTTTTAGTGTAAATTTATTTGATAAATGTATTTAAACATTTGATAAATGTTTTTTAATAAATTGCCGAGATTTTCAAATATTACATTGAACAAAAATAAATGTCTACAAAAACATGAAATACAAATAATTCGAAAAAGTATTTTTATAAAATTATTTTCGTGCGTGTGTTTAGTTACAATTAAATACTGTTAGTAATTTTAAAACATTCACTTTTTTTTCCAATTATGAAAAACAGAAAAAAAAAAAAAAAAACTTTTGATGAAAATTATTATTGCTATAATAACTGTACCTAGCCGACGTTAATTATCTTCATTGCCCCAACCCGTCTTAATTTCTTGTAAACAACGTATTGTGTCCCGATTTACTCCCCACGAAGCCAGAATTAGACACACGGTCGGTTTTTAATGTAGGAAAAATCCATTTTAGTCTCGAGGAATTTATTCTTCACTGATTTAGGACAGAAAAGATGAAGTATCGGAACAGATACTATACTTTGATCCCATGTCTTCACAAAAGTTCCATAAATATTTGCGTATGTTTGAAAGCAGCAACAGCAGCCGTAATTACTGATCTATCTTTTACTAAATTGTATTTGCTTGTCACCGTGTGCGCACACGCCATTAACAAAAAAAAAAATATTTACTTGAAAAATGGATAAATGCTTGTTGCTAAAAAGCCGAGGAAAGTAGCCGTAACTGTTGGCTGTGGATATAGCTAGTTAGCTTGCTTGTCACCGTGCACGCATCATGATTATTGCCAATAAAGAAATTTAATATACATTTACTTGAATATGGATTACGTCATAAAGGATGAGTGGTCGTTGCCAAAAGCAGTGGATGTTTCTTTGAAAGCAGCAGCAGCCGGAACTGCTGTTGCTTTATCAACCTATGTCAACTCAAAGTTAAGAAATATATATTTATTTTTAAATGGATTGCGTCACAAAATGAGCATTATTTTTTTTTTAAAGTTACCAAAAACCTACCATTCATCCTTTATGACGTCGTCCATTTTCAAATAAATACTTTCTAGTTTAACGACGAGTCACGGACTAAAAATATAATTCTGAAACATTAAAAAAAAATCCGCTTGTGTACGTTTTTAGCGTCCAAAATATGTTATTGTATACTTTTTGTAGTTTTTATATTGGAATTTAAGATATAAAGTAAAATAAATATATATATATATACATAATGATTAAATTTAATCGCGATTCTTATTTTTAAGAGAACTTCATATTGTCTTGCATTGATAAGTTTTATATTTGAATATCGTCTTTCCTTATATCTGTTACTTAATAGTGTTGGGGTCAGGGTTAAGAGTTGTTGTTTTTATTCTAATATTAAAGATAGCAAAAAAAGAACCGATATTAAATAAAATCTTGATGAAATTTTTTTTTTTTTTTTTACATCTCAAATTAAAATATAATTTTAAAACCACAAACCAAATAATCGTAATCTTTTGTGAAGAGAATTTGGGACGCTGAAAACGTATATACAGAAAAATGATTGCACAATCAGATTTCCAAGGGAGAAATAAATAAAAATGTTTATACATTTTTTTATATATTTTCTTTTTTTTAGGGAGGGGGTAAAATTAATTCGACTTACTGAACAACGGCCACAACAAAACCATTCGTCTTGCTTTGGTGAGAAAGTCCTGCGTAAATGTACATTTGTGTACAGAACTATGGACGAGATGTATTTGATGAAAATCTAAGACAAGATGGAAATAAAATAAAAATAAATCTAATTTTCTTTTAAATCATTAAAAACAAAAATATGCAAATATAAAAATAACCAAGACAGTTTAAATATACGAAATGGATTGCTTTCTTTTATGGAACAAAAACAATAAAAACACACGACTACGTCATCATATTATAAAAAAAAATTATATAAATAGAAGCTTAGAGATAGAATTGCTAATTATTTAATATAAATTTAAATCCTGATGAATAAGAATTTTATGTAATTCGGAAATAAATGCTTAAATTTATTAAAATATATCAAAATACTTGAAATGGTTTAGAGTAATTAGAGTAGTACACAAAACTAGGAGACGATTCAGGTCAAAAAACAAACAAAAACATGAAAACTGAAGAGAAAAAGTCTAGAAATATGGAGAGATCTAGAGTGAGTTAATAGCGAGATAAAACGGAGAAATAATTCGAGGCAAACAAAAGAAAAGTTTAATAAGTTTTGTTTAAAAATTAAATTATTTTAAGGTGAAAAACGAGAATAAAAAAATATCGTCAGCCATGTTGGTTTTTTTCTTTTCTTTCTCTTGTTTTTATTTAGCAACCTAAAACAAATTTAATTCAATTTGGAAATATATTCAAAAAAATAGCAAAGTTCAAAGACGAAAGATATCAAATTGAGAGTGGGACTTGCCAAAAATATTGTATAAATAAATGTAATATCGATTAAATAAAGAAAAAAGATCAAGATATATGCAAGCAATATTCGTCCCCCAAATACAATGTGTTGCTACTGCTATGCCAAAAAGTGGGGGATCGATGTAAAAAAAGAGATCTACGTGAAATGCAACCCCCTTTTTATGGCCAAATATCTATTATACACCCAAACATATCGACTGCTAAAAAGCATATTGTTCACAACTGCTGTTGCTACGGAGTCGCCATGGAACTAAAGAGGCAAAAGTAATAGATATCTGCATAAATATCGCAGGTTAGACATTATTAACCGACGCAATAAATATATATTCTAAACAGTTACAAAAATCACCATTTAGAATGCAGCTAAAATATGCAATTATTGAAACGACTCCAAGAGTCGTAGTTCAAATAAACAAACCTTGGCGAAACAAAAACCCATTTTTGAACCAGTGTTGACTTTTTTTTCCTAAAGAGATAAAAAAAAACTGATAGCATTTTCTTAAAGGACGCTAATTGTTAGTAATTTTTTTTGTTTAATACACATATTTCTTTTAATGTATGGGTGGTCTTTTTCTTTTCTTTTTTTATTACTTTCATATTAATCTCTCATGTTTTCAATAAATTATAAATAAATAATAACTCCCAACACGTACAGCTCCAAAAATAAATAAAATCGTTTTGTTTCATAAAGAAAATTAAAAATAGAATAAAAAAATCAGGCTGAGGAGATCAAACAGGGAATTATTTACTTCTGCTTTTACTGTTGGTCCAAAAGGGGGAGATTAAATAACTCGAAGACGAAGAAATAAAACTATAATAAAAGCTGATAGAGTTAGAAATAATATGAAGTAAAAAATGCAAAGTACTTAGTAAGTGAGAGACTTCATCCAGATTTGGTCCAACTAGAGATTATCAAGCGCATGCGCAGCACTTCACGGAACCGGAAGTACAAAAAAACAGCACTTCCGGCTTATAACTTTATACATATACTTGTTTGTTTTTGTGGGGTTATTTTTCATTATTTACTAGTTACTCGACGTTGAGCGAGTAAAATGAAGTATGCGCAACATGTTTATTTTAAAACATCCTCAGTCACGTTACTTTTTGAACAGTAACACACCTTTCCCTCCGATTGCTTTCTCTCACCTCTTTAATTTGTGCGCAAACGTTTACAACTGCTTCAATATTATTATATTTACCCCCCCCCCATTGCAAAGTTAGACATGAGGTCAGTTTATACTGAAGGATTCGGCATCCAGCTCCACCAAAAAGCGGAGTTCTAGATGGGTGCAAAATCTGCCGTAATTGAACCGTCGGCGTTTCCCCAGTTAGAGGCGCCTCAGGCGACCGACAATAAACCACCACTCCTGAAAAAGGATAAATGCCTGAAGAGATAGCCTCATTAGAACAGAACCACTCTAATTTGATAAAAAGCCAGAGGGTCTGTGCCAAGTACAATAGACAGAACAAAAGTAAGAAAGAAAAAATAATCAGCAGCCAATTGTTTAACCTAGTTTCAGTGTTGTTTTTCGTATAACTACCAATAAGAAAAAGTAATATTTTTTGCCCCCCCCTCTCTGCTCTAATTAGGTCTTTTGTGACAGAATGTTACAGTATGTTTTTTTTACCATAAGCTCGGTGTCATACTGAATCGTAATATGAAAGGTATGAAAGTGTATCTTTAGTAGTTTCTGAGTTTTAGCCTGCAGTGCGCGTGTATACACAACGTTCTTTTATATAAAGGGAAGTGTATGTGTGTGTGTGTCCAATAAAAGTTAAAAATTACAAAACAAAGACCCACAAAGTTGGTATATTCTTGATCAGCGTTGCCCGGAATAAATAATATCTAAAATTTATTTTTAATAAAATTCATTCTTTGACCCTAAACTGGTGAAGATTTCGTCAGAGAAAGAGAGAGAGGGGGGGGGGTCTGTTTTCCAGCCACTAACTAAAGGGAAGTAACTGATTTTTTTTTTCACAGAGTTAATTCCCTTAGGCCGACTCTAGTTGTATGTGCATCTAGAGAGAGGAATAGGCTGGGCGAAGAAGAAAGAGGCATGGGGAGAGGGACAGGGAAAAAAAGAGAGAGATGGAAGTTATGTCACACTTTTACTCGGGGCAACAATGGGTAGCACTGCTAGTATAATAGAAGACAAAAAACTACGTAATAACAACCTAAATACGTTGAACATATACATTTCCCAAAAGAAACTTTACTTACAAAATTCATAAAAACGAAAACGTTGAGTACAAAATTTATTCGGATTCGATTTTATCCAATTGAAACTTGCAGATGTACCCAACATTTTCTTAGGTATAATAAATGCTGACAGATTTTTTAAATTATTATTCAATCTGTCATCAGTGGTCAGGCCCATGGCAATCTGTCCTGGGCCTGTCTCATCCAGTTCCTTCATAGATCTCGTTGCAGCGAGTCATTCTATCTTGTTGTTGATATCAACCATCATCCATGTCCATCGGGCAAGATGGCTGGCTCATTATTTCTTTGACTTTCCGTCCGAATCAACTGCATCTGCCACTCTAGTTACTGCTGATGCAGTTGGCCCAGTGGACGCCAGCCATGCGTCGCTTTATCACACACTGGGTGACAGACAGCTTCTATTTGCCAAAAGCGGTATTCAACCAGGTCTCTGACTCCTAAAGCATGTTTGGCAGCACGTTGCTGTTGAACAGGTTGGTCCTTAATTCGGAAGGGGGCTCCGACTTCAGGACCAACCTGTTCACAGTCTTCGTTAAAATTTATACCTAAGAGTCAGATGTCCTAAGCTTGAGCACTGCTGCCACATCTGAGAAGGTGCTGCTCAGAGCACTGTTACTTGCCTTGAAAGAGTTCAAAATCGACTTTGCAATCTAGTGGGGGATGATCCCTTCCCTACCGCCCTTTCTCACAAAAGAGACAATGCTAGTCTTTCTTTACTCTATCATTATTTCCATTGAAGGTGCTCCTCCTTGTAAAACAGTCACATCAAAAACCCGTCTACCTACCACCGCCACAAAAACTTTCTTTTCTTCCTCCGTGTGTCTAACATCAAACTGAATGACCATGAACAGAGTTACTTTTCAAAAACTTCACATCTGTGGAATATGTTACCACGGGATTGCTTCCTTGTGGGCTACAACATGGTCATCTTCACATCCAATGTCAATAAATACTTGTCATAAATCGTCCTCATAAGTAATCAAAATTGATTAATGCCATCTACGATTTTTAATCCTCTCGTAATATTCTTCTTCATTAAACTGAAAATTTATTCATCTCATTAATCCTTATCCCCAAGTGGCTTTTAACCTTGATAGGTGTTAATTCAATAGTAAAGTTTTAAAATCTCATTTATTATTGTAGTACAGCAACTACACAATAAATTGAATTCATTTAAATTCTCTACAATCTTGAAATTCATAAAAAATTGTAAATTTTGGCCACTTTTAGATGTTTTAGAATACAAAGATATGTTAAAAATCTTTTAAATTGTTAAAGTTACTAAGCATATTAATACATGTCCCAGGAGAGACCCTTAACTGGGATATTCTTGGACCCTTTAATAAATGTAAAAATAAGTCTAAATATTTTAATGGAGTGAAAATAAAATTCACACAACTTAAATGTTCAAAGGCGGTTAATTTCATAGGGGGTTCAATTGTAGCATAGGAACCATTAGAATATCTCACTTAATTGGCTTGGTTTTTATCTAAATGTTGGATAAAATTCAGTCCCTATTTACTTGCCTCCCAGAGGCAGATTTAGCCACAAGATCGATTTTTAATGTGGGAATAGCCGGTTCTGAAAAAAAAAACAAGAGACACTTTGGATAGGGACACCGAAAAATCGAGGAAAAAGCAAATTAAGTGCAGTATCAGAACAAATACTACACTTTGCTCCTAGCCAAAAAGCCAATTCATTCAACATAATAAAATTTAAAATAGATATATCATAATTTTGCTTAGGCATAACGCCCTATTTGTTGGGGGGGGGGGGGTCGAATATCAATACTTTTTGACAACAAAAAATGTTTTTCTACTCTAAACTAGACACTCACCAAAATACAACATTCACTCAAAAGATCCCCAATTGGTTTAAATTAAATTTTATTTACAAAAATCAAAAGTACATGAATAATTTGCAAACACTCAAAAAGAAAGAAAAATAAAGAACCAAACAAAATGCTAATGGGGAATATTAGTAAGGCGATCCCAAAACTTTGCTAAGTGTTAGACTGCTCACTGTTTTCCAGGTCACCTGAAAACAAGCAGATCAGTCTCTAAATGGGAGTTGGAGATAAGAAGGACTTCGGGATGGAATATGGGAGTGGATGGTGACACAACATTTCAGGGCTAAGCCAGAGACAAAAAAATAGAAGTTGAGTCGTTATCTAGTACTAAAAACTAAAGGTCACGACTCATTCACTCCACTAGCTAAGCGTCTAAATTTGAGAGATGGGTTCTGCAGAACCCAGGAACATGCATGCCATGCTTAGGCAGAGAACACAAACTCTGATCCGGCTCGTCGTCGAATGCAGCGTGGACAAAAAAGATAGTTCCTTAAGCCACCTTTAGTTAGTTTGTCATCCAATCTCAACCGCTACCCAAGCGGACCTGAAGTGGCACCCACCACTAAGTCTCTATATAGTTCCTTTCTAGGCCATGCAAAGGCATTCAGCGAAGAACTGTGTATCCTCCCTCGATCTACAACAGCCTTTAACCGAGGGGTCATGTATGAGGTTGGAAAAGGCTCTCTCAACCGCAGGGACCCACGGAGTATCTTCTTGTAAGGAGCAACTCAGAAAAGTCAATCTTTCAGAATGTCTATTACTTACCAAATCCGTCATTCCCAAAATTCGCTCACTTGGACGTTGAGTATAGACTTGTCTGCGATCATATGGCTTTCCTCTCTTCCAAAGAAGCGAGAAGAGCAAGCATGTAAAAACCCTTAAGAGGTCCGCAGGCAGTTGGTAAAGGAGTAGAAAAAAGATGTATGTGGTACACTCTTCAGCTTTACCCTATGAGGAAAGTTTCCCGCTAATTCAAGTCCCAACAGACGATTCGACCGTTGACTATACTTTTGACCGATTCTTATCCAGCTGAAGACCTGGTCCAAACCAAATACCAAAGATTCGAACCAGGCCATCAGACTAGCTGAAAATACCTTGAAATGCAGCCTCTCTGATCCAGGCACCCAACCGCAGACCATTGGACTTGCTACGGTTGACCACGGCCTCTGTAACTTCTTCATAGCGCTTTTCAGGTGTTAGCGCTTTAATCACCGTAACAATGTCTTTATTGCTAGACAAAAATGGTGATATCATCGGCGAACGCAGAAACCCTGACTGCGCTCCACCAAGAAGAGCAATTTCGCGTCCATTAATTTGCGAAGGAAGGACTAACGCTAGAACATAAAGCAGGGGCAACAACAGGCAACCCTAACGCCCAGATCAGCCTATCATTTAAACGCTTGCTTAAACGCCTACCGCAGTTGTATGAACAATGCAAACAAGGTGTGTCTTACTAGCAAGGAGACACCATGACTATGGATACTACCATATCCTGAGAAGATATCGAAGTCATTAGCACATGACAATCCCCATACAAACCGAAGTGGGTCTTCTGGATCACGGCAACATCTACTTTAATGGCCACTAGATCCCTCAGCACGTGAGCAACTCTGCTTCGGGATCTCATACCCCTCACATTCCAACTAGCTAGGTGCAAAGCCATGATCCCTGTATCTATTCAGTGTTAAACACAGGACAAGTCCTCAGGGATGAGGATGCCGAAGGTCTAGCCGAGACTGCCGGTCAACATTCTGGGCATAAACCGCTCATTTTGCACCGCACCACCAAAGGAAAAGTCATTTTTAATGCGCGATAGAATGAGGGATGAACATAAATGTGAGGGGAGCGTCTCACTTTTACAGCTAATTGCTTCAATGACAGGTGTTTTTGATCAGTAAGTTTTAGATCCAGTATCGCCTCTTTTGCACCTTCGACCATTCTCCACAGAGCCTTCATGGGGCTTCCTCTGTCGTGCCAAACGAAGGTGGTCATCAAGGGGGCACATTTAAAATCGTTTGGATTGCTTATGTCCAGACCCCGGACCTGATCAAAAAGCTGGGTTTTTTTTAAGCTGTTTCCTATGCCTGCCATTCAGATAAGCCAAGACATTCAGAGGATCGGCCTCACAAATTCTGTCCCCAAAAAGGAATGGTAGTCTCATTGTTTTCTTTGTTCTAATTTAAGGTTGGTAGCTCTGGCTCCTTTTGTTTTGTCCTATCACCGGATGGAAAGCGAAGACGGTCTAGGGGGGCATTGAAAAGGGGAGGGGTGAGTTGCTCAGCCTGAATAGAGGTTAGGGTTTGTGGTTCAGCTGGCTGAGCAATAATGATAGTCATTTCAGCTTGTTCTTCTCTGGGAGGAGAATATGGTTCAACCTCCTTCACGTTTTTGTTTTTAGGTATGTTTTTTTTTATCTCTTTCCCTCGCACTCCATTGAACCAAAGCAGTTGTGTTCCATTGTCTCTTCCTCTGAAGTTGGCTCTTCCGATTCCAACGACGGGATCTGATATTTTCGTTTCATACGTTTCCCCCCCATCGTTAGCATTGACAGTTGTGGCAGCGCTTTTCCTGCAGTGTTTTTTTGTTTTTTGGAGGACTGAGACCTTTGATCAGCCTGAGGTCGTTTTTCTGATGTTTTACCCTTTTTTACCTATGGTACTCCAACTCTCTATCTGCTCCTTGCTTCTTGGATTCAGAAGCTTTAGACACCGCGTTTTCTCCCTTTTTCAAGAATGTGGCAGCAGGAGGGGACTTCTCCGTGGTTCTTTTTAGACAATCCTTCACCATATGTCCCTGCTGCTGGCAGTAACAACAGTGGGGTCTTCTGCCCTTTACATCAATTCTACAAATCTGAGCAGGACTGGTATGTTTGTAAAGCCGGCACGGTCCAGGCACATGATGGATCTTGTAATCTCCCATCATGGGATTATGTGGACCGCGCACTAGGACAACCAATTCGATGTCTCCATATTGGCTTAGGACTGCTCCCAAGGTAGTAGAGAACACTGAAAATGGAAACAGTTGTCCAGTTTTATTTTGATGGTCTTCCAATGCAGGTCAGACTTTGCCAGCTTTCCTGCATCTTTCTTGGGGAACAGTACATCCCACATGGCAAAGCTTCACCAACAAATGTATGTCGCTGGAATCTTAAGGTCCCAGAGAAACCTTACCATGGACTCCTTGGGGATCCCAGCCAACCATTTTATTTTTGTGTCTGACGTTATTGGAGAGACTATTCTCTTTTGAAGCTTTGAATAGGTTTTATTATATCCCCCTCCGTGTTATCCTTATAAGTTGTTTGAAATAGCTCTCGATAATCCTTGGATGTTAGTTGGGACAGAGGCCCACGATGCTGCTCTCGTGTCTGAATTTTGTGTTGCTTGAATCTCGGCAGGAGTTGTTAGCACTGACTTTTGCTGCTCATGTCTTTGTGGAATTGATTTGTTGATGCTGGTTTCTTGCAAGAGGGACGGCCAATCTGATAGAGGTGTTGGTGTTGGTACACTCCGATTTCCTGGATTGTTTGCAGTACCTGCAGCTTGTTTATGGTTTGCTGCCAGGGTGACTCCCTTGTTACTTCTAGGCCTAGATGGCCTTGCTGGGGGTGATGGGGATCTTGTTTTGACCTCATACAAGCTGTTGGATGCTGCTCTTCTAACTTGGTTGGGCTCCCAGTTGTAAACACCTTTGGTAGAGTATGATCTGTACTAGTTTTTAGGCGGACTGCCACCCATGACCACCACTTTGTCATTCTCATGCTCTGAAACTCTTTAGACGTATGATATTGTTCTTCTTGGATGCGGCGTGATCTCCACTACCAACGACCCAAGTGAGGTGCTACTGAATGTAGCTCTTTCTTGCACGGACGCAAGTGAGGTGCTACTGGATGTAGCTATTTCCCACACGGACGCAAGTGAGGTGCTACTGGATGTAGCTATTTCCCACACGGACGCAGGTGCTACTGGATGTAGCTATTTCCCACACGGACGCAACCCGGGTGCCACTGAGTGTGACATCCCCACACGGACGCAACCCGGGTGCCACTGAGTGTGACATCCCCACACGGACGCAACCCGGGTGCCACTGAGTGTGACATCCCCACACGGACGCAACCCGGGTGCCACTGAGTGTGACATCCCCACACGGACGCAACCTGGGTGCCACAACCCCCGAGCCCAACAACGATATGCTGTTGAGAGCAGCACTCCTTGTTTATACTCCAATCTCACAGAGCCACAGACAGTCGATTCCGAATGGGAAGACCGCAACCGTCTACCGGTATTAGTTAATCCAAACCTGCCAGCTGCTTAATCTGAACCCGGAGTGAGACCAGTAAAAGAAATCAAAAACAACAATTAATCAATAACAATAAAGCAAGTTGCTCAAAAGGGGTCAAAGATAACTGCCCAAAAGGGGATAGACAGGGAGAGTCCTCTGAGCATAAAAAGTTCAAGCTTTAACTTGGCAAGAGAAAGCAGAGTAGCTGTTCTTCAGCAATCACAAAGACTGGCCTGCTAAATAAGAGGAAGAACAGATGCTACAAATCCGAGCCAAAAGTTGTATTTCTTGTAATGAAATAAAATTGTAATTTACTTTTTAAAGTCTTGAAAAGAAAACTTTAATTCAATCTTTGAATCTTTGTTGCAATGTGTTTATTCTTGCATCAAATATAGTTTTACTTCTTTAAAATGTTAGACAAACATTTTGACACAAAGTTAATATTAAATTTTTTTTAAAGTTTTGTCTTTGTCTTATTCGGACTACAATTCTCATCTTGGTTTTTATATACAAAATGTTTTGACTAATGCGAGCTGAATAGGCAAGACATTCTGACAGTCCCTATATAAGTGACTGATTTTGTGGTCCCGATTCTGTAGTAAAGAGGATTTAAACAGTCTCCAGTGATAACGGTCACACACACACACGAGTTAAAACACCAACAACTTGTATACTGTCTCTGCAGTGGGAAAAGGGGATGCTGGCTATTCTATTCATTGCAAGCCGTGTCAGGTTATGCAAATAATTTGTTTTTGCACAATCAGTGGTATAGAGACAGCCTGGGCAGCAAAGCAAGTTATAGCCGATGATTTAAACAAGTCATTTTGGGTTCAATATAAACAGGCATAATTCACCATTTGGCAGTCAGTTTTTTAGTCTAATGCTGTTCAGATCGGTGTTCGTGGGAAAGTCCTTTTGCGGTGGATGCGTGTCTAAGTCCTGCGTGAAACGTTGTTCCGGTTATTCATGTTTAATGTCTTTTGGGAAAGGTTGCTTGCTTCATTCGAGCTTTCCTATTTCAACAAAACTAAGTTTGGCTTTATACAAGTTCTTTTTGCCGTTTTGTGGAAGTCAGAGTGCAAGTAGTGTCCTGATCAAGCTTTATTTAAAACACATTAGAGGACCCTTAAAAATAAAAATAAATTAAAAAAAAAAAAACTAAAAAAAGAATGAGCCGCCTTCCATAGCTGCAAAGTTAAACTTATAGTGGAAATCCAGCTCCCCAAAAAGGGGGCACTGTGGTCTGGCTACAAAAATAACCTGGTCGATCGCGTCAGCATGAAATAATTCAAATCTGAATTCAAATCTAAAATCAACACAAAATTTTGTGCAATTAATTACGACTCGGAAATACTACACGCTGTATGTCATCTCTCCTAATTGAGATATACATGCTGACTGGAGACTGCATGCGAATTTATATTCCCCATGAACTTCCACTTTCGGTGGAAGGCGGAATACCAGATGCTGGGCGAATACCACGAAAAAGTGTTATTACCATTTATCAGAACTATGACTTAAATTTCATTAAAATAAGTAGAGGGGGGGGGGGCTTCCTCGGTATTCCTTTTATATCTTTTTATATATCCCTTTATCTATCCCTTTTATATATCACTAGCAAAAAACATGTTTTTAATGGGCAACTCTCAATTTAACTCTAAGTTTGATATAATTTTAGAAATGTATAGTTCCCTTAAGTTTAGCATGAAAAGGATCTGTAGTAATATACAAAGAACCGCATCGTCCAAATATAAAGGGTTCTTAAATGGTCTGTACGCAGGTGGCTCCATGCAGCATTCCTGGTTAAACCAATAAATGCAAAAATGTTTATATCTTAACCCAATCAAAAGTGCCTCCGTTTAAGTTATGTTTTTTGCAAGTCTGTGTGAATTCACCTAGAAGATAAAAATGATAAAAAATCCTAAAATTTATCCGTAGGAATTCGACAGCCTGATATCAAACACTTCGCTTGATGCTCCCAACTTTATCTACTCACCTACCAACCAATTGAGGCAACTACTGACTTCAAACATTTGCTTGGTACAACACCCACCATTCCTATTCACCATCCAGGTGTTTCTTTTTTTCAAAGAACATTTAAGTATCCATTTTCTTCCTCTTTGATCACTTAAAATGATCGCTTCTGACCATCATTAAGCTTTTCACCAATACTTGCCACTGACACACACATGTCCAAGACATACTTATGTATTGCTATAGAGAGCTACATCAACACATCACAGCAGCCACATTCATATCCACAGTACCCAAAATAATCAACAAACTGTCATCGCAAGAAATTCAATATGGAATTTTTCCTACTTCCTTCCTAGTTTATGTTAATTTTGCTTGTTTGAATTTATATAAAATCTTCGTTTTTATCTGCTTTTCATATTCCCTTAATTTTTTCTGTATTTAAATAATATTGAGGAGGAATTATTTCTACTAGCAAAAATATGAATAGTCAATGGCAAAAAAATTAAATTTCCCAACCTAGAGAGCCACAACCCCCTGTGTATGTGTAGAGAGGGCATCTATTTGCCATTATTTAGCTTCATTTATAATCAAATCAATTATTTTCGGCATTTTCCTAAATAACTCCAATCAGTTCCAACTAAGAAAGTCAAAATTAAGAGAAAGACACCAAGTGCATATGTGGGGGGTAGGAGACAGGAAGTCATTCTTTGACGAAAGGAAAGTTATCTAACTCCCCAACCTGCTTCATAAATCATTTGAAGTTTTAGCCTTCACAGTAAAAGTAACATTTTCAGTTTTCAGAGAGAACTGGCATAGAGGAAAAGGAAGGTAGAGCAAGACAAAGCAGGGAGAGGAAGAGAAAAAACAAGAAAAAAGAAAAAAGAAAGATAAAGTTAGAGAGGAGGAAGAAAGAGAAATAAAATACAGCCAAATAGGAACAAAAAAAACTAAGACGGTAAGGCTCTCGCGATTTGGCAGAAAACAGCTTTTTCTTATTAAAAAAAAAAAAAATAGAATTCTGCTAAAAAGCAGAGAACTCGCATTCCTGAGAAGGCTTTATACTAGAATACCTTCCCGTCATTTGGACACTTCACATTTGGTCACACCTCAATTAGTGATCCATTACTCATTTGACCATTTTTATTTTGTGGTTGATAAATAAAATGTGAGGGAAGATGGTCAGCTTAACCCATTGCCTTTCCACAAAGTTATTTTAAAAAATATATAACTCTTCCTTTCATTTAGAAAGCCCCATGAAATGTAAATTGCAAAAGGTGTCTTATTTATGTTAAATTAACATGGCTAACGAACCCCCTTCTAAACATGGTAAAAAAATTATCATCTGAAAATTTACTGCTTAAGCATTCTACAGAATTTTTTTTTTAATTCTGGAATAATAAATTTCAAAAGTAGTGCTCATCCTCGTATATGTACACCATTCTTACATTAAACATATCAGTTTTTACACTTACGAGAAAATAACCAATTTGTGTGCAAGAAGTGCAAGACAATGGAGATGGATGAGAACTCAGATGTGGACAAATTATATCTGGATGGTGAGACTATTGAGAAGTTTTGTTACCTTGGTGATACTATTGGATCACAGGGTGGAGCAGGTGCTAGCGTGATTGCAAAAATTAGGAGTGATGGAGTAAGTTCAGGGAGGGAACTTCTGCCATTACTAACCAGCAGAGCGTTACTACTGTCGACCAAGGGAAGAGTCTATCAGGCATGTGTATGAAGTGTGATGATATATAGAAGTGAAACCTGGCCAATGAGGGTTGAGGACATGCGTTTTATGAAGAGAAATGATATGAGAATGATACAATGGATGTGTAATGTGAGTTATAGGCTTAGGATATGATGGGTTTGGAGGAAAATTAAATCTGGACAATATAGGGAGATGTGTGCAGAACAGCAGACTTCGATGGTGTGGCCATTAGTAGATGTAGAAAAATTGAGGTAGCAGGGGCAGCTCACAAGGGAAAGCAGAGGAAAACATAAGGGATAAATAAAGACCTGGCCAGAGATAAGTTAGTTTGGAAGTCAATTTCTAAGAGTCATCCAACACATGCCAATATGTAAAACGGACGTTAAACCGAATATGATGATAGGGTGTTTTACTGTTTATGCTTGGCTGCTGCTGATTTTGTGGCGAAAACTCAACTTGTTTACTTATGTAGTATGTACGTCAAACTTTCCATTTACAACATTGTATATTTTACAAGGTCTAGTTTACAGTTGAGACATTAAATTCATATCTAAATTGCAATGTATTATATCAAACTAATTGCATCTCTCTATTAATAACATTGTATGACCAATTTTTGTGTGTGTATGTCTTATGTCAACATAACTTTGATAATTACACATTGAATTGTGTTTTTGATATATCTAACCTGATCATTTTCTTTCGGGAATGAAACATCAGCATTTGTGTAGCTTGCTTGCTATAAGTATATTTTTTTTACTACTACTAAGCTTTTAAATATATATTCATATGAAATAGTTATGTATATATATATATAGATTTTTTTTTTTATGATTATCCACGGACATGTGCTTCATCATTTTACGACTCATCATCGTGGTATAAGTATATATATATATATATATATTTATTTATTTAATGAAAAGTTTAGTTCAATAACTATAACTTGAATTGTATTACAAGGAGATCACAAACACCCATTTTTTATAAAAACAAAATGAATGCTAGAGAGGCCGATGATACAAAGAAATACTGCAGATAAAGTTAAGCTCAATGATTAACACTTAGAGTTAAACAGAGCTAATATACTATAACTAAGTAGAATGCAAATTTATGACATATTCATTATTTGGCAATGATCATGTTCCGAATAATTAACCAACAACAATATTTGTCCTTGCATACATATGTTTCTGAAATTTCAATTTTATTATCATCTACATCAGGGTAGAAGATTGACCATTATATGAAAATCTTCATCAGTACAATATTTTTTCATCAATACAATATAGGGAATATATAATTGAATTGTTCAATAATTATAAACACAAATAAAATAAAGCAGAGTCCAGAAACTTTATTTTTCCAAAATCAAAATAAGTGGAGACAATAATGTTCACATGCAAATATTGTTGGTAGTGAATTTTTCGGAGCATGATCATTGCGAAATAATGAATATGCCATAAATTTGCATTCTACTTATCTATATATCTATATATTTATATATATATCTCTCTCTATATATCTATATATATATATCTATATATATATCTATATATATCTCTCTCTATATATCTATATATATATATCTATATATATATCTATATATATCTCTCTCTATATATATATATCTATATATCTCTCTTTCTCTCTATATATATCTATATATATATATATCTTTCTCTCTCTCTCTATATATATATCTATATATATATCTCTCTATATACAGGGTGGGCAAAAATAAGGTTCCTATTTTTAAAAATTCATAACTTTTTTTTTTTTTTTAGAATAAGTAAAGGACCCCTTCCGAAGCAAGCATGAGCCGTATTAGCCCTAAGGAACGTACCCTCATTTAGAAAACATTATTTTTGCTTAAAAAACTCAAAACAGTGTAAAAAACAATACTTTAGTTTTTGTAAGTTTTAAGAAGTGTTTTTCGGCTAAAATTTGTTTTGTTTATTTCAAAAAATCTCGGAAGGGTCAGTCTACACACACATAAAGTTTGGTGAGTTTAACTTTTATTTTGTGGAAGTTATTCAAATTCAAGTTATTCAAATTTAAAGATAGGACCCTTATTTTAGCCCACCCTGTATATATATATCTATCTCTCTCTATATATATCTATCTATATATCTATATATCTATATATATATATCTATATATTTATATATATATATCTATATATATATACAGGGTGCATCAGGTATATGAGAACATCGCGTAATGTCGTTATTGTTACGTTATATTAATTATTTTTATTCTTTTTTTGCAGATAATGAAAAATGGCAGATAATAATGTAACGGAACAAATGAAAAGACAGGCTGTAATTGTCGCAATAAAGGCAGATCATAGCGATTTACAAATCGCACAATTTCTTAAAGTTGCCCGTTCTTTTGTTTATAAAGTTCGTAGGGAGTTAGAAGAAAATGATGGTGATTGTAAGCAGGTTGCTAAACGTAAAAAGCACGACCAACGGTCAGACACGATTAGAACACCTGAATTTATTCATCAAGTTCAGAATATTATTGATGAGAGCCCCCAAAAGTCAATGAGGTCCATCGCAAAAGACCTGAATGTTTCAGAAGCCACAATTCGAAGGACTGTTCATGAAAATCTTCGTTACAAGTCTTATGTGATGAGGAGAGGCCAGTTTATGTCCGAAACCACCAAAGAGAATCGTTTGATAAGGTCCAAGAGGCTGTTAAACAAACTGAAACATCCTGTTGAGCAAGGCATGCTTTGGTTTTTCTCAGATGAGAAAAACTTTGATCAAGATCAAAAGGTAAACAGAAGGAATGACAGATGGCTGTGTAATGACCCTTCCGAAGTTCCAACAGTCATGCATACAAAATTTCCTGCAACTGTTATGGTTTTGGGGGTTGTTAGCAACGAAGGACATGTGATGCCACCACACTTCTTTCGGCAAGGACTAAGAGTCACTTCTGCTGCTTACATTGAAGTCTTGGATACTGTTGTTAAGCCCTGGATCGATAGAGTAACAAATGGAAGGCCCTACATCTTTCAACAAGACTCTGCACCAGCACATAAGGCTCAAAACACTCAGGAATGGTTGGCGGATCATTTTTATGATCACATCACTCCAAATTTGTGGCCTCCAAACTCTCCAGACCTGAATCCATTGGATTATTATGTGTGGGGCGTCGTGGAGAGAGATGTTAATAAACACCCCCACAACACTAAAGATTCTCTAAAAGCATCCATTGTCAGAGTGATGGACAACATAGATGAGGACCATCTCAAGCGCGCTTGCAGTCGGTTTAGGTCTCGAATCGAAGCTGTCATTGAAGTAGAGGGGAATTTCATTGAATGAAATTATTAAACAATACCTTAGTTTACATGTTTATATAATTGTTTTTGATTAAGAATATTTTTGTTTGATTTTTTTTATCATTTAATAAAATGGAAAATATGTTCTCATATACCTGACGCACCCTGTATATATATATATATATATATATATATATCTATATATCTATCTATATCTATATATCTATCTATATTTATATCTATATATATATATCTATCTATATTTATATCTATCTATATCTATATCTATATAGATATATCTATATATATAGATATATCTATATATATAGATATATCTATATCTCTAGATATATCTATATCTCTAGATATATCTATATATATAGATATATCTATATATATAGATATATCTATATATATAGATATATCTATATCTCTATCTATATCTATATATATAGATATATCTATATCTCTATCTATATCTATATATCTATATCTATATCTATATATCTATATACCTATATATATATATATCTATATCTATATCTCTATATACCTATATATATATATATCTATATCTATATCTCTATATACCTATATATATATATCTATATCTATATCTCTATATACCTATATATATATATCTATATCTATATCTCTATATCTATATCTCTATATACCTATATATCTATCTATATATATCTATATATCTATATATATATCTATCTATATATCTATCTATATATATATATATATCTATATATATATCTATATATATCTATATCTATATCTACTTTAAGTTCCAACAAGACACATACAAACAAGTCTCTGGCCTTCCCATGGGTTCCAGTCTCTCCGGCCTCCTCGCCATTTCTTACATGAACAGACTGGAACAGCAAGCACTTAGCACCTGCCATTCCCATATTTTCTTCTCGAGATACGTCGACGACATTTTGATCCTCACTTCATCCCGAGAGGAAGCTATCTCTATCTTTAATACTTTTAATAATTCTGACCCCCACATTAAATTCACCATCGAACATCCCAACACCTCAGGCCCTCTCTCACTTCTAGACTTCAAACTCAGCATTAATGACGACCGATCTCTCCACACCACTTTCTATAGAAAACCCGCCTGCAGGAACCTCTTTATCCACTACAAATCCGCACTACCCCTCAAATCCAAAATTAGTTACACACAAACCGAAATCACCCGCATACAAGACAAATGCTCTTCTTCTTCCGATAAAACAACACACACCGAAGCCTTCCACCAAACTCTATTGACCAACGGCTTCCCCCTAACTACCATATCTAGCCTTAACAACACCAGAAGACGTAGACACCACACTCACAAACACTTGCTTCCTTAAACTCCCCTTCTTTAGCGACCGTATCACTTCTGCTATCCGCAATGCCATACGTAGTGAGAACCTTAACATACAACTTTCTCACACAGGCACCTCTCTCCGACAACATTTATCCATAAAAAGCCACTACACCCCAGACCCCTGCTCTCTAGCTAGTTGCCCCATCCCCAACTCTGGCCTCTGCCTCCGCACATATACAGTATACAACCTACAATGCTCTAAGTGTCAAAAGTTCTACATCGGTAGTACCGTTAGGCCTCTACACCAACGCATTAAAGAGCATCTAAACACCCACATTTCTTCCTTCCATAAACACTTAATATCATGTGGCAACACACATCGCTCCATTAGTGTCCGCATCCTCAACTCTGTCCGCAATATAGGTCAGCTTCGAATTTCGGAAGCTATCCTAATCTCTAAATTTCGCCCTACCTTGAATAACAGATTCGAGTTGTCATCTCCCTTCATCCTCTGACTCTTACATCCTCACACTCCCACCTCCTCACACTCCCACCCCCAACTTACTTACTTTTTTTTTTTTTTTTTTCATAATCCTCCCCCTTCCCATAATCTCTTCTTATTCCCCCCCCCTTCCCCTGCTAAAAAAGGTCCCATCCTTGGCTTTTATCCACTTCACAACTCAAATTCCTTCTCAAGTTTCCAATCTCATTTCTAAAGTCTGAATATATTATTTAGAATAAGTTATCTCCCTTTGACAGTAAATTTAAATTTAGATTTGAAGAGAATAAAGGAAAAAAAAAAAAATAAATAAATAAATAAATAAATAAATAAAGACTAATCGATGAGTCATGTAAAATGAAACATAATAAAATTAAAAAAATTGGTATATTACTAAACTAATGTTTATAATGTTTTAACCTTAGTTATATGATTGCTTAATGGAATTTTGACATTTTCTGCGTTCCTACTGCCAATTGTTTTCCCCTGTATTACGATGATCTGACACCGGTTTTTTCCCATTTTTTCGACCCTCTCGGTCTTCTATTGTTGTCTTCTGATAATGAAAGTTTTTCTTTCGAAAATTTAAGATTACCCTTTGCCGATCTGTTACTTACCAAAAAAAAAAAAAAAAAATACTATTTGGTATTTAATCAGTTTTCGTGAAATTATTAATAAATCGTTTTGAGTTTCACTTTCTCCCTGCGTTTATTTCTTTTCACTTTTCCATCTCACGGCAACCACATCGCATTGCTATAGCCTTGGACGACTAATTTACACTTACATTTACCAGCAATGCTTCAAGCAAACTACAATCTCCTTTTATATCTATCTATATATCTATCTATATATCTATATATATATATATATCAATCTATATATCTATATATATATATATATCAATCTATATATCTATATATATATATATATCAATCTATATATCTATATATCTATATATATATCTATATATATATCTATATATATATCTATATATCTATATATATATCTATATATCTATATCTATATGGGAAGAGAAGGATGAAGGTAATCCGACGTGATGGGAAAATGAAAAAGGAAAACCAAAAAATGGATGTTTTTTATGTGTACATCAACGTTTCGTCTTTATTTATAAGACTTCATCAGGATGATAATATAGAGAAAAAATGTCATGCAAGTACAGATACATGTAGGGTAGACATATTGGGAGGAAAAATAAAATAAAATAATTGCCACTACTGGGTGGACGTCCGTACTTGTTGAAGAATAAAAATGAATGTTTAAGAAAATGAGTGGGGAAAAAAAAACAAAAAAAAAAATGGAAAGATGGGGTGAGCAAGGACTACTGTGGCTGGTGGTAATATATATATATATATATATATACACACACACACAAGCGTCGTTAAAGACCGAGTTTTCTCTCTTCACTATCTTTCTTGTCAATTTCTCGACGCGGCGAGCGATTCTTCGGTTTTCTGGTGTTAATTGGTGGAGTATGGCACATAACGTTGTGTCGTGGGCCATTCCTCTAGCGCTTTCGGTCTCTCGACCGTCTTCAGGAGGCTGTGTCTTATTGTTACTAAGAGCCGTATTTATAGTTTTACTATTAGTTATATATCTATTAATTTACATATGTATGTCTTCATTAATTTATTTATTATTTATTTTTTTTTTATTTCCATTATTATTATTATTATTATGTATTAATTGTTAAAGACTGATAGGGCGTTAGTACCAATGGTGAATGCTATTTTATTAATTGTAGGTTGAAATTTTTTAATGTGTAGGGCTTCGAGGATTTTTAGTCTGTTGATGCAGTTGTTTTTATGTATGATCTTAGTATTAGTTGTTAATATTTGTCTTAGTTCGGTTGATTTTATACTTTTTTTATGTGTGGTAATGTGTCATTCACCACTGGTACTAACGCCCTATCGGTTTTTAACAATTAATACATAATAATAAAAATAATAATGGAAATAAAATAAAAAATTAATAACGATATATATATATATATACATACATATGTAAATTAATAGATATATAACTAATAATAAAACTATAAATACGGCTCTTAGTAACAATAAGACACAGCCTCCTGAAGACGGTCGAGAGACCGAAAGCGCTGGAGGAATGGCCCACGACACAACGTTAGGTACCATACTCTACCAATTAATACCAGAAAACCGAAGAATCGCTCGCCGCGTCGAGAAATTGACAAGAAAGATAATGAAGAGAGAAAACTCTGTGGTCTTTAACGACGCTTGTATAAGAAATTACTTGCTGCCGAAATATACATATATATATATATATTTATATATTATATGCTACTAAAACTCTGTGGATCTTGTTGTTTGTCCCTATGCACACTGGATGGCATTACTAAAAGATGATGTCATAAATGTGGACGTCAGCCATCAAATGACGTTTTATCTATATGATCCATGAACCTTTGGGTCACAAGTCATCTACTAGATGAATCGTTTAGATACCTGGGAGGGGGGGGGGGTCTAGAACTATATCCACATATTGTCTTTGTGAAGTTGTGCTCCCTCTATTAGGCTAGTAAACTTCTTACATCTGCTTGTATCCTATATCTATTAAAGCCACCATTCACCCGCGCATGGAGTATTGTTGCCACATCTGGGCTGGTGCACCAACCACTAGTCTTTTTTTTTTCTTTTTTTTTTTTTTGATAAATTGTGTTTTTATTTTATGAATAAACTAAAGATTCTAAAGAATATAATCAATGAAACAACGATTTTTTTTTTACAGATTTTTTCCGTCTTTTTTTTTTGGGGGGGGGGGGGGGATATTACTGGAATAGCTTTTGAACCGGACAAAAAAACGACTAGGTTAGTGTTAGTTTTCGGTTGGGTTAGGGTTAAAAAAAAAAAAAAACAGTTTGGTATTTGTCCTGTTCAAAAGCTGTACAAGTTTTTAATTTTTTTTTAATTTGTGCAATAATTTTTTTTTAGTACAGGTAAAATTGTTGTCTGCTTCTCAGGTCTTCTCATTGGCTTAGCGCTACACCATCATCTTCCAGCTGTTTATGTAAACGGTCAGAAGATTCTGAACAAAAAGTCGGTTTTGTCTGGTTCAAAAGCTTTACCAGTATTTTCATCATTTAAAAAAAATAAATAAATAAAAAATTTTAAAAATCGCCTCGAGTCTAGTTTGGCCGCTCGAAGTCTGGACCTTATTCATGTCTACAGAAAGTATCAAAAGGCACAAGAAATATATCCTTCTTTCTCAGCTACAAATTGTGCTGACTATATAACATTGTAAAGGCAGCCATTTTTAGAAGCTATGAAATGGTTCCCGAAAGCATACAGGCAAAAGTTTAGGGTTCACAGAAAAGACTGCAAGCAGACATATATGGAATTTTTTCATCTAAATGACCCAATGGGTCAGAGATCGTCTTGTATCTATTAAGCTGCTAAAAGCTACCATTTATCTTTTAGCTGATGGAGCCAAATTTTAGTATTGTCTTTATCCCGAGAAGAAAATCAGAATGATGAACTTACTTAGAAGAGTAATTCATCTGGCCAAATCTGACTGAAATGGAATAAACAAACGAGGTCAACATTTCTCACGAAATAAACGATGGCTTCACAACTAAGAGGTATGCAGATTTATTTACTGGAAACACAGGAACAGAACAAAGATAGTACATTGGGTTGAGTATTGTAGACAAGACGAAATAACGTTATCCTGGAGTTCATCAATTCTTCTACCGTTGGCCCAATAGAGAATGCAGGATCTACATCTTGTCTGTTTGAAAGTCAGTCTGGAACTGAAGATTCATGTTCATCACGTGGTTTGTGTTCGTGCCAAAGCACAATCTCGTGCAGTGAAGAGGTGATGGTTACATAATCCACAACCTGAATCACATCTCACTGCCTGTCACATAGATCGATAGAAAATAGTTCATTCATGTAACTGCTACAATCTTTTATGAGAACATTCACTTGCAAATAATTATGTATATTTCTTTCTTGATAATCATTCATTTATTATGCATTCTTCCCCTCCCTCTCTCCCGATATTTCCCCATGACATCAGCTCTCTTTGTTACATCATCAACTGTACACAGATACAAACAAGCAATTTTCTCTTATTCCCCCACTTTTTTCTTTGTTGTAACACATAGCATCATCGTTTAGTGACATCATCCTTTAGTTTTAGCCGTGCACTCCTAGGCGAAAAAAAAATTGAGCTAAGCTAATTTTTTTTTTAAATTTTGTTAATACTGTGTTTTCAAGTAATTTTTATTGATATCACATCTTTTACCCGGGTTTAGTGTCTTAGCTGCTAAATATATCTTAATACTTAATATAAAATCTCACTCAAGAAAATAATAAGCATTTCGATGAAATAACAAATACCAGAATTGAAAAGATGAGAAAGAGAGGCTTGGAGCATAAACAAATTTTTACCATATTTAACAAAGAAAAAAATTGCTACTTCCTTTTTCACAGTGAAAAGAATAGGTAAACAATATGAACAAACAGGTATTGCGGAAAGGAAGACAGACTCAGGAGAAACGATTCAAGACTGAAAATGACTGCTTTTTGTTACAGGAAAGGCACCCTTACAAATTTGGCCAAATAGCTCAACATCGGAGAGGGTAAGTCTCTTTCTTGAAGAACAATAGCCAGGAGGATTGAATAAAAACGATGTATCACCAAGACGATTTGCAAAAAGCCATTTGTTATTATAAGAGAATATCATGGATAGGATAAACCTTACTGAATACAAAGAGTTATTTGACTGGATGAGTCTGGGTTTTTGTCTTGTGAATGATGCTCCTGAACAGTGTTTTCTAAAATCAGGTGAGAGATTTGGGGGTTGTCTTCAAACTACAGTTAAACATGGAAATGGGGAAATTATGGTTTGGAGTGCATTTTCATCACTTCGTATTGAAGAGTTATTCTGTGTGATAAGAGCATCAACACCAAAGAACACATCTGTATTTTAGCAAAAAAGCTTACTCCCGACAGTTAAAAAGTTGTTTCCTTCCTGTTTCCGGGATATGTCTCGTTTCTGCACGATAATACCCCAGCTCACACTGCAAAATTATTCCCCAAAAATGGTTGACTTGAATGATAACTCTTTTCAGACAATGTTCTGGCCTCTACAAAATCTAATCTTAACCCGATCAAGAACTTGTAGAGCACAGTTAAAAGTAAATTGGCTGGTAGAAAATTTGCAAACAAATAATCACTCTGAGTCAGTAAAAGACAATTAGGAAAATATCACTTTGCAACAATGTAAGAAGCTGACAGCATGCCCAAACGAATAGCCTTGTTACGGAAGACTAATGGAGGAGCTGTCAAGTATTAGTTAAATGTTAATTTACTAATGTGTGTTTGTAAATTTTATTCAAACTGAGTATTCAAAATTAGTCATACTCAGTTTTATTGAGCTTTTTGTCAAAATATATATTAAAAATTAATCGAGCTCAATTTTTTTTGTATATGAAAAGAAATATGACCCATTAGGTCATCCTATTGAGCTCAGGTTAAATTGTTTGAATCACGAAAAAGTGAGTTTGCAAAGCCAGTTAAATATAAAGTTTTTAAATCCCAAATTAGCCTCTCTCTCTCTCTCCAACTACGGATTGAATAATATTACTGCCTGTGGTTATATTCCCTTTTGTTTATAATGAACTATTCCAATCTTTTCATTCTTTCCTTTTTTTATCACCTTCAATTGTTAAAAAGAACAGAGAGAGAGACTGAAGCAAGTGGAATAAACAAAATACAGTGAGAGAGGAAGGGTGTGATCGACAGAAAGTTAAGAGATGAGTCACTTGGTGAGTTAATTGCAAATTAACAATTAGAATGGATTTTATTTTTTTTCAAACATAACTCGATCATAAAATCAAGGGATATTTTAGCATGTATTTTATGCAATTAAAATACATAGGATAAAAAAAACTTGAGGGAAACAAACGTTGATTAACTCGGCTTAAGTATAATAATATATATATATATATATATATATAGTTATCAACAGACTGTTTTGTTGTCTCTACAACTCGTCAGTATAGCTAGATGTAGCACGATTTGATACCCAGACCCCAGTGGTTAGCGTCCGATGCTCTACCAACTGAATCAACGAAACTGCTACCTAAAAATGGGAGAAATTACATTGTATTTCAATGAAACTATTCATTTATTTTACAATTTTAATGATACTAAAAATCAAAAATACTCAATTCTTTTTATGGAAGAGTATTACTTTTAAGAGAAGTGGAAACGATTATTTCCTCTAATGGAGTAGGTACAAAACTTAAAAATTCTTTTAAATAAAAAAGGCAGAAAACTGTCTTCAAGAGCTCTTTCAACCAGCATCTCATCAGGAGACAATCATATGTAACAAAATATACATAACGAAAAAGAGCAAAATTGGGGAAATGAATGTGGATGAGAGTGAAAAAGGTGTTTAAAATAAATCAATTTAATGTACCGATTAAAAAAACGCATTAGTTTAAAGGCCAAGAAAAAAACAAAGATAACAGGTCACCGACTTTACCCCCAAAAAACTGATCTAATAAAATATTGACAAAGAGAAAATTCTTGCTTCCATTTTTCTTTGCTGAAATCATGTTGAGTGATTTGGTACACCAATATAACTCCTGTTGACTCCAATCGTCTGGAGACAAACCCATTTCAAGATTGCTAAATTCTTGAAATTGAAATCTAATAATGATATCTACATCTGTGAACCAGATAAAGGTGTAGATTATATTGGGCAAACTACTTTACAATTGGAAACTCGGATCAATCAGCACATCCCATCTAAAATCAGATAGAATAGATCTGATTCCTTGTGTCAACCCTCTTATTTGATCTGGGAATTTTCTATTGACCAGCATTTAGCTGATAATGCTTTCTGTGCCAGTAAGTATAAAATAGTGGTTAAAGATCTTGCATAGGGCTGATTCCACATCCAATCTTAAAATTTGGGAATCAGTCGCTAGCATCTTGCGCAAGTCCACTTTGTGCAAGCAGAAATATTTTACTAAATCTCTGGTTCTTTTAAGATAAAAATCAGTGGCCATTTTTTCATCTTTTTTTCTCTTGGCCTTTAAACCGATGCCTTTTAAACGCTTTTTTTTTTTTTTCTTTTTTTTTTTTTAAATCAGTATATTAAATTTATTTATTTTAAACACTTTTTAATTTCATTGCCATTCATTTCCCCAATTTTGCTATTAGTTATATTATTTTTAAATTCAGTTTCATTTTATGCTATTGCAACAGACAGGAAAAGTTGGAAGTCATTCACGAAACGTCTAACCTCGGCATGAGACAAGACAAAAAATAAAAATAATGATATTGCATTTTTGATTTCAATAAACAATCGATTAATAGTAAATTAAAAAAAAATAATGTGAAAGTCACGTAGAGGTGAGAAACATACAGACACAAGAAATGATCACACAATATTATTAATATAGATACATTTTGTAAATCTGAAATAGTGTAAACATTTCAGGTATTATATAATTATAGGTTGTTGCAGGAAAACTATCTCAGTAGGAACAAGTTATTTGCTTTCGTCAATCTGGAAAACGTGTTTGACCATGTTCCTCAAGATGTGTTTTGGTGGGCAATAAGAAGACTCAGTGTTGATGAGTCGATTGTTTATTCTATCCAGTCAATGTACAGCAATGCTAGGAGCAGGGTCAACTCTTTTAGTGATCAGTTTGAGATAAATGTTGGTGTCTATCAGGATTCCGTATAGAGTCCTCTGCTATTCAGTATTGTGTTTGAGGCATCGTGGAATTCTGTAAATTCGTGTGAATCAACATGGTACAACTTTGTTGACCGGCTTGATTCTGGTGTTGGCATTCTTGCAGGAGAGACCACGTAATGGTTGCACATCTCTAAGTGAAAGTGATATTATGGAACCGACAGGATTCGAACTTGGCACACCCAGGTCGTCAGTCCGTGTCGTTATCCACTTGACCACTGTCACCTCCCATGGAACGAAGAACTATTGTTTGCCAATGATCTGGTAATTATTGCTGAATCAGAGGAAGAAATGCATGCAAAGTTCAACCTGTGGAAAACCAACATGGTGCTGATTGACCTTCGGGTCAATATGGGGAAAGACAAATTTTATGATCAGTGGTCCTAACCTGCATACTCGAAAAATTTTGGAAAGTTTGCAGCAATTCTATTCTGCAAATTGGGTTCACAGTGGGCTTCAAGGAAGATTAATCTATATTGAAAAATACCTCTGTGGAAGGTGTGCCGATGCCGCTCGTACCGAGTTCTCTGTGGATGGTCTGCAAACATTGGAAGTTGTGGACTCATTCTGTTATCTTGTAGATATTATCTGTACTGGTGAGGGATGTGAATTAAGTTTGATTTTATGAGTACATAATGCATGGGGCAAGTTTCTTGAGCTTCTTCCCATCCTTAATCTGTCATTCACTCTTGGGGTGAAGTTTACAACAGCTATGTCCGTAGTGCCATGTTACATACTAGTGAATGCTGGGCTCCCACTTCAATCTTTCTGAGGAATAACATGACCATGGTTTGGTTGATTTGTGCTGTGCGCCTTGACGACAGAGTTATTTCTGACTCCCTTCTATAGAGGCTGAAGGTGCCTAGATGAAAGTCAGCTCTGTGTTACAATTGTCTATGGTGGTATGGACATGTTGAACAAAGCACTGGTTGGATAAACAGATGTATGCACACCCCAATTGGGGGTAAGCGAGGAAAAGGCAAACCGAGAAAGACCTGAAATGAGTTAGCTAAAAATGCCCTCAAACAATGGCATATCTAAACCAATGTAAATGATAGAGTTTCATGAAGAAAATCACTTTGTGCGACCATGTCCACCAGGTAACTCACATATGATGTGGAAGAGACACATTAAACAAAGATTTTTTGTATAATTAACCAAGAGCCCACTTGGACATTCCAGTGTCTGTCCATTATGACGTGGTCCTGCAACATCGAAGTCTTTATGAAGAAAACAAAAACTAAACATTTTTTTTTTATCTTTTGTACAAAAAACAGTTTCTTCTTACGTTAAACACATTGTCAGTTAAATATTTTTTAATTTTATGCTTTGATATTTCTTTATCATAAATAAGCAAATACTATTTACAAAAGAAAAATTAAGCATCTTGTTTTGTAGGGTATATTGCAAAGGGTGAGGGAGGAGAAAGAGAGAGGGAGGAGAAAGAGAGAGGGAGGAGAAAGAGAGAGGGAGGGGAGAAAGAGAGAGAGGGGGAGAAAGAGAGGGGGGGAGAAAGAGAGGGGGGGAGAAAGAGAGAGGGAGGAGAAAGAGAGAGGGAGGAGAAAGAGAGAGGAGAAAGAGAGAGGAGAAAGAGAGAGGAGAAAGAGAGAGGAGAAAGAGAGAGGGAGGGGAGAAAGAGAGAGGGAGGGGAGAAAGAGAGAGGGAGGGGAGAAAGAGAGAGGGAGGGGAGAAAGAGAGAGAGGGGAGAAAGAGAGAGAGGGGAGAAAGAGAGAGAGGGGAGAAAGAGAGGGGGGGAGAAAGAGAGGGGGTGGAGAGAAAGAGAGGGGGGGAGAAAGAGAGGGGGGAAAGAGAGAGGGGGAGAAAAGAGAGAGGGGGGAGAAAAGAGAGAGGGGGAGCAAAGAGAGAGGGGGAGCAAAGAGAGAGGGGGAGCAAAGAGAGAGGGGGAGAAAAGAGAGGGGGGAGAAAAGAGGGGGGGGGGGAAGAGAGGGGGAAGAGAGGGGAGAGGGGGGAGGGGGGGGGGAAGAGAAATAGGAGAAAAAAGAGAAATAGGGGAAAAAAGAGAAATAGGGGAAAAAAAAGAGAAATAGGGGAAAAAAAAGAGAAATAGGGGAAAAAAAAGAGAAATAGGGGAAAAAAAAGAGAAATAGGGGAAAAAAAGAGAAATAGGGGAAAAAAAGAGAAATAGGGGAAAAAAAGAGAAATGGGGGAAAAAAAGAGAAATGGGGGAAAAAAAGAGAAATGGGGGGGGGGAAAGAGAAATGGGGGGGGGGAAGAGAAATGGGGGGGGGGAAGAGAAATGGGGGGGGAGAGAAATAGGGAGGGAGAGAAATAGGGGGGAAAAAAGAGAAATAGGGGAAAAAAGAGAAATAGGGGGGAAAAAAGAGAAATAGGGGGGAAAAAAGAGAAATAGGGGGAAAAAAGAGAAATGGGGGGGAAAAAAGAGAAATGGGGGGGAAAAAAGAGAAATGGGGGGTGGGAAGAAATAGGGGGGGAAAAAAAGAGAAATAGGGGGGGGAAAAAAAGAGAAATAGGGGGGGAAAGAGAAATAGGGGGGTGGAAGAGAAATAGGGGGAAAAAAGAGAAATAGGGGAAAAAAAAGAGAAATAGGGGAAAAAAAAGAGAAATAGGGGAAAAAAAAGAGAAATAGGGGAAAAAAAGAGAAATAGGGGGGGAAAAAAAGAGAAATAGGGGGGAAAAAAAGAGAAATAGGGGGGAAAAAAGAGACAGGTGAAACAGGTATTGAGATGATCACAGATTTGACAAATTAGATCATAAAAGAAGAGGTTATCCCAAAAGACTGGGAACTTAGAACAAGGGAAAGAACTAAATACCGGTAAATTCAAAGGCTTAAAATTGATGGATCAGGTCCTGAAAGTTATTGAGAGAATAATTGAGCAGCAAATAAGAAGTCAGATAAGCATAAATGAAATGCAGTTTGGTTTTCGGGTTAGGGCGAAGTACCACTGGTGCTATATTTATCCTAAGACAAATGCAAAAGAAATACCTTGGTACGATGAAAGACCCATATCTTTCCTTTGTGGATCTGGAGAAAGCTTTTGACAGAGTGCCAAGAGAGGTTGTCTGGTAGGATTTGCATAAACTCGGGCAATGTAAAGAAATGCTCAACTTCATGTTAGAATTAACAGACCATTTACTAACAGTTTTAATGTTAAAGTAATGGTACATCAAAGTTCTAACTGAGAGAGAAAAGACACACACAGAGCAGGACAGAGAAAAGACAGAGAGGGAGAGAGAAAAGACACAGAAAGAGAGTAAAAAAGACACAGAAAGAGTTAAAAAAAGGGAAAAAAGAGAGAGAAAGGAAAAAAAGAGAGAGAAAGGAAAAAAAGAGAGAGAAAGGAAAAAAAGAGAGAGAAAGGGAAAAAAGAGAGAGAAAGGGAAAAAAGAGAGAGAAAGGGAAAAAAGAGAGAAAGGGAAAAAAGAGAGAGAAAGGGAAAAAAAGAGAGAGAAAAAAAAGAGAAAAAAGAGAAAGAAAAAAGAGAAAGAAAAAAGAGAGAGAAAGAAAAAAGAGAGAAAGAAAAAAAAGAGAAAGAAAAAAGAGAAAGAAAAAAGAGAAAAAAAAAGAAAAAAAAGAGAAAGAAAAAAAAGAGAAAGAAAAAAAGAGAGAAAGAAGAGAGAAAGAAGAAAGAGAGAAAGAAGAAAGAAGAAAAGAGAGAAAGAAGAAAAGAGAGAAAGAAGAAAAGAGAGAAAGAAGAAAAGAGAGAAAGAAGAAAAGAGAGAGAAAAAAAGAGAAAGAAGAAAAGAGAGAAAGAAAAAGACAAAAAAAGAAAGAGAAAAAAGAAAAAAAAGAGAAGGAAAAAGAAAAAAGAGAGAAAGAGAAAAATTATTAAATATTTACATATTATACATAAAATTCTGAAACTATTATCTTAAATATATACGTTGCCTTCCCTTATCAATTTCGAAATATTATTTGTCAACTTTGCTCGGTCGTAACTCTGCTTCTGGTGATCAAAGAAATACAATCAAGTTTTGGTAGAACTAGTCATCTGTTTCAACAGCCTATCACATATTTCAACAATATTCAGCTAAATTTAATCCTGTGCATTTTAATTGAAAGGTAACGTATGAAATTTAAAAATTCAATAAACAGTTTCCAATTCTGTTATCGTCAGATTTAAACAATTTTTTTTTTCATTTGAGTATAAAAACATTCGACGTATAAAACAATCGACGTATAAAACATTCGACGTATAAAAACATTCGACGTATAAAAACATTCGACGTATAAAAACATTCGACGTATAAAAACATTCGACGTATAAAAACATTCGACGTATAAAAACATACGAAATTAAAATCATTGGAAAGCTTATTTCATTCTCTTTCCATCCATATAATATATAAAACATTCGACGTATAAAAACATTCGACGTATAAAAACATTCGGCGTATAAAAACATTCGACGTATAAAAACATACGAAATTAAAATCATTGGAAAGCTTATTTCATTCTCTTTCCATCCATATAATTGTTTTAAAAATAAGAAAGATATAGCTTAGTTAAGCACGTTACGTGTTAAATTTTCCCGATGTCCAACGAAAATATACTATCGGCTTGTAATGCTGAGTGAATGTTACCAAGACCAAAGTGATGATCAATGGTTGTAATGATGGAAGGTTCCCAAAAAGAGGAAAGTTCCCCTGCTCAGTTTGTGGAAAGGGAGTCGGTGCAATTCAATTTTTTGTGATACTTGTAAACATTGGGTAGATAAGAAGTGCAGTGGAATTACTAGTAGGTTGAGAGAGGATAGCAAGTTTGTGTGTCAGAAGTGCAAGACAATAGCAATGGATGAGAACTCAGATGTGGAGAAGTATATCTGGATGGTGAAGCTATTGACTTGGTGATACCATTGGTGTGCAGGGCGGAGCAGGTGCTAGGGTGATTACAAAAATTAGGAGTGGATGGAGTAAGTTCATTGTCAACCAAGGAAAGAGTAAATCAGTGTGATGATGTATGAAACTGAAATCTGGCCAGTAAGGGTTGAAGATATGCGTTGCATGGTGAGAAATGATATGAGAATGATACGATGTTGTGTAATGTGAGTCTTAAAGACAGGCTTAGTTCTGATGACCTCCAGAGGAAGATTAAATTTGGACAGGGAGATGTGTGCGGATGAATAGACTTTGATGGTATGGCTACATTGAAATAAAGGATGGGAGTTCTTGTGTTAGTAGATGTAGAACAGTTGAGGTAGCAGGTTCAGTTCACAGATTAAGGCCAAAGAAAACATGGGAGAAAGTAATGAAAATGGACCTGAGGGTAAGAGATAAGTAAAGACCTGGCCAGAGATAGAAGCCAATTTCTTAAAGCCGCCAAACACATGCCAGCATGTAAAATGGACGTTAAACCAAATACGATCATGATGATGATGAACCACTGTTATTAAAAAGTAAACAGTGACATCACTATCTACTGAGCAACAACTTATGACATGTCAACAAAACAAGACTTCAACTGCATATGACAAGATGCCGACCAGAGATCTTTTGTTATGGTCTGGAATCAAAAATGTGTTCTGTCATAGTGCCACACACACACACAGTTTATTATGACATCACAAAGTATTCTGACTTTGTGAGATTCTTTGACTTTATAAAAAAAAAGCATGATTATCAACCAATGTCAAAAGTAAAAAATCATATATTTAATAATATATATATAACAGTTCATGGATGGTCTAGTTGTCTAATAAAACTCATATGTACATTCTTTCTCTAAATAGTTATTTCTACAAAGTTATTTGAGATTTGTACAACGATGTTGAATATCTTATTTTTAATCACTTTCACGTGCCAGTGATTAACATAAACATTTTTTCCCTTATGCAAACAATTTATGAAAACCTAAATTTCCCATCTATAAAGTTGTAATACCTGTCTGTTGTTAACAAATTCATCCTCGAATTTTGAAAATAGACCCCCATAACCATATATATATATATATATATATATATATATATATATATATATAGAGTGAACCCCCGCTATTCGCGGTTTCACAAATTCACAGCATAAGCATTGACTTAACATTTTCTCCATAAATTCGGTAGAACTTACAAAAATGATAATCATTTAAGTCCAACTAAGGCCAATATGACAAAAAAAAAAAAAAAACGCACTAGGATTCATATTAAATGCGGCTCATACAAAAGCATTCGTATTCTAAATTTTCGCGAGCTTTATACGAAACTGAAATATGAAAAGAAAAAAGAAAATAGAAAAAAAGAAAAATCGACCAACTTTCAAGCAGATAGGGCTAATCTATGCTAATTTGTTGGTTTTCATGCCAAAAATATGTGCTAATGTACAAAAACCTGATTTTTAGTCAACTTTAAGGTATCAAAATCTATATGCGGGTGTGTCTGAAACGTAACCCCCGCGAATAACGGAGGGCCTACTATATATATATATATATATATATATATATATATATTTATTTGTGAGTTCTTATAAAAATATATATTTAAGTATATACTCCATATATCCGAAAATGTTTCAAATTGCAAGCTCAATGAAGTTGTATTACAAGCTTCAGAGCATATATTCTTTATAAGTGCACTCCAATGACCATTGGAAAAAAAATTTCTAAAACCATAATTTTCATTTATTCTTACAATTTCTTTATTTTCATATTTGACTTGAAATGTGTTCAGGCTAGCTCAGTTGGGATTGAGTTATAAGTGACCGTTTGAAAAGTCGTTTCAAATTTCGGGAGCAGGTTTTTTTGTTTTGTTTTTGTTTTGTTTTGTTTTTTTTTTGGGGGGGGGGTCCTGGATTTGTGTCACTATTCTTCATGTAAGTTGTTTTTCATATATTTCGGCTTGATGTTATTTTCTGTGAAGACTTCTTAAACTTTTCCCATCTTCCTTTCTTCTGTCTGTACAATAATATGTTTTTCTATTACCATTAAATGAACTATTGCTCTGATGATCAACAATGTTAACTAAAGACTATATATATTTCTCTTGACTTTGCTGTGAAACGCGTGTAATATATAGAAACGGTATTAAATTTGGAAAAAAATAAATTAAAAAATTTTGTTTGTGAGACGAAAAAGAAATACAGGTATTCACCGAAATATGAAAAAGAAATTGTAACAATAAATGAAAATTATGGTTTTGTGATTGATTTTCCTATGGTCATTGGAATGCAACTAATATATATATATATTAAATATTTTTGAAAATCAACAATCGTGCAATATTTTTATAAATGAAAAATTCATTTATTTAATTTTTTTTTTTAATCGCGAATTTTCATTGTAAAATACAACCTTGTCAAGCGAGACTGTCCTATAGTTTGTTTTTTTTCTTTTTCCTTTTCCTTCTTCCTTATTTTGATGGTGGTATTAATCCCGAGGGGTCGAAAATACGTCGAGTTCTTTAAGACTCGAGAAGTTTAGTCTGGTCGATGTCATGCGCAGATTGGCGCTATTTTTTAAAGTAAGGAAGTTAACATCTTTGAAGCACGGATTAGAATGTATTAAATATTTTTTAAATCAAATGAGGAGGAAGAAAAGGAAAAAAAACAAACTATAGGACAGCCTCGCTTGACAAGGTTGTATTTTACAACGAAAATTCGCGATAAAAAAAAAAAAAATTTTAATAAATGAATTTTTCATTTATAAAAATATTGCACGATTGTTGATTTTCAAAAATATTTAATACATTCTAATCCGTGCTTCAAAGATATTAACTTCCTTATATATACATATATATATACACACACACATTCTCAAACTACATTACTCAGGTTACTTGGATAAGTATATTTAATTTTGATCAACTGCATAGCGTTTGCACTTAACATCCATAAAAATACATGTTATTTTATTTATTACTCTAAAATTAAAGAAATAAAAAAATAAAAATGTGAGTCTCAAGGGGATTGAAGATAATAAATTTACCAATTATTTGAATTAATTTTAACCCTAACCCAATCAATGCTGAGTATATCCTTGAACCCAACCCACCAAAATTGAATATTATAAAAATGCAAAAAATAATATAAAAGGTGATATGGTGTTATGAGATGGGCATAAAAAGATTTGGGGTTTCTTATTCGGCATTGGGTCTCCCTTCTAGTTTTATATAATTGTTCACAGCCAGTAATCCAAGGCTAGCTTCCAACAATTAAATACATTCAACACTATTCCTGTCAATGACACTCGTTTATTATAATGCCTCCTAATTTTTTTTTTTTTTTTTTTTTAAATGTTTGATTTCTTTGAATTTTTATTTTAGACTAGTATAAAGCTTCCTAGATCATATTTAAGAAAATAGTGAAGGAAATTTGATACAGTATATAAATTGTATATTCTTATTTAAAGGTTTTTAAGATTTGTATCATTTTGTAAACATTTTTAGAATAATCTTAAAATGATCAGAATTAAGTAATTTGGAAACATCTATATGAAGATACTAGCTAAAGTACCCGTTAACACCAGGTTTCTCAACCCATTCTCTTCTGCTTGGCAGTTCAAATGAACTTTTGTTTTTACCTTTAAATTGCAATAAAAAGTGCATTATTCAGGTTCATAATGATCAATATCGGCTAAGAACTAAATGGAACGCTTTAGCAAAAAAAAAAAAAAAAAAAAAATCAATTTTTTATTGCGAGATTCGAACCCTGAAAAATAGCATAAAATATTAAAACTGAAGGCACACGCTTTATCCATCGATCAAGCGAAAATATTTTTTAACCTACTGTTTATTAGTTTGGCATAGGGATACAAAATTAAAAATCTGTTTTACCTCTCCACATAAATCTAAACTAGTCTGATTGTCTAAAATAAAGAAAAGTTCAATTTTTAATTAAAAAAAAAAGGATCACAAATATGTACGACGATTTCACTCAACAAAAACCAATCTTGACTTATTTTTATATGTTTATCTATTTTTTCTTACTAGTAGTGAAAAGGTAGCCGACCAAACAACATATTTATAAGTATGTTGTTCGGTCGGCTAATAATAGAAAATATTAAACTAGAAAGGGAACGCTAAAAATGGCAGAACATTTGTTTTTAATATTTTTACATTAGTTTTTATTTTGAAGACAGAGTTTAAAAAAAGGTTCAAGAACTTCTGACATCAATAAGAACATAGAATTGAAAGTGCTGATTCGAAATCTGTTTAGTTAGATCAACTGTTGAATTGCCGTGACACACATACACAATTTTGCTTATATATATATATACATACTAGCAGGGCTACCCGGCATTGCCCGGGGCCATAAGAAAATAGAAGAAAGTAAATCAACGCCGAGAAGAACAAATGGCCAATTCCTAATTTCTTCCCCCCCCCCCCTCCATTTCAACATAAGATATGTGATGTTGATGAATTCAAAGAGGTTTACTATATATTCCTTATCGAAAGTAATACTGTAATCTTAAAATTATGGATCCCGGACAATGCTGAGTAAACAAATGGTCCCAGTAAATTACTAATTTCTTGTCCCTACCTCCATTTCACAATCATATGAAGATAAAGGATATTAAGCACTTTGGATTCTGGCTCATGGAGTGTGTAACATTATATAAAAAAAAAATACAGAAATTCTTTATCCCGAACAACACTGCATTTAAATACACCTCTATTTAAGATATTTAGCACTGCTATAAGTACTTTCATGTTACTACCTGCTCTATCCAGGATATTCATATGAATAGAAAAAATAAATAAATAAATATGTGAATGAAAAAAATAATTAATTAAAATATGTGGGAAAAAAAATGAAAAAAAAAGTAAATGAAAAAAAGATATTGAGTATCTATAATAAAATACAGTGAAAATCTTTCTCCCGAGCAACGCAGCATTTAAAAACACCTGTTCTATGTAGGATTGCTCTATCTAGGATATTGATGACTTCCAGGCAACACCAAGTAAACACATCTGCTCTATCTTGGCTATTGAGCGCTTTGAATTAACTTATACCACTTACAAATACCCTGGGCAACACCGAGTTAAAAAAAGACAGAAGTTCTTTCTCCCTGACAACGCTGCGTTTAAACACACCTGCTCTATCTCGGATGTTGAGCACTTTTTATTGCTATGCTACCTTTTGTACCTGTTTAGAGCGTTACCACCTAAATAAAATTATGGATGTCTCCAGAGCAATACTAAAACCACCCTGCTCTATCTAGGATATTGAGTACTTTAGATAAATTTATACCTCTTAACAACTTCCGGGCAACACAGAGTTAAAAGACACAGAAGTTGTTTCTCCCGGGTAACGCTCTGTTTAAATACAATTGCTCTATCTAAGATGTTGTGCACTTTTGGATTAATATATGCAATTTACATTTATCGCTCTCGTTTTAGGAGGCCTCCAAAGCGCTACTGAAACCAGCCAAATAAAATTAAGGATGCCTCCAGAGCACTACTAAAACCAGCCTTTCTGAGTTTGCAAACCCCTCCAGTTGAAAAATAATTACGTTAAGAAACGTTAAATAAAGTAAAAAGTTATTTCCAGAAGTAATGACTCAGCATTTTCAAATTATTACATAATTACATAGACATTTGATTAAAAATGACTGAAAACTCGACCCCCCTCCTCTGACGAAATCTGCCGATAGCCCCCTTAAGAGTACATTTAAAGATTCGGGAATATTGCCATTATCTTTCTCGGTTAATTTTACATGAAAATACACTTAGATTTTATCGAGATTCTCTAACCATTTTTCTGTAGATGGGGTGGAGGGGGGAGACACACAGAAAAATTTTCAGAATATTTACACATCCATCATATTCGGTTTACCGTCTGTTTTACATACTGACATGTGTTAGATTACTTTCAGAAATTGACTTCCAAACTAATCTATCTCTGTCCAGGTCAAATCGTTCGTTATCACTTCATCTCATGTTTTCCTTGGTCTTCCCCTGCCAACTAACCTTGCTACCTCAACTGTTCTACATCTTCTAACCCAAGCACTCATTCATTCTTTCAATGTAAACAAACCAACATTGTCTCAATGGACAGTATTATTCTTAAATATTTATTTACTCCTCTGCAGGAGTTAGGCACAAGGCCAGTTTTATCTTACTCCCACAAGATGTGACCACAGCTTGGGTCGAGTAAGTGGGGTTTGAAAAGCCAGCGCCCGAGAAAATGAGCACTCTGGCCATTAAAAATTGCCTGGGCAGCCCCGTCGGCATTCCCCAATAGGGGCGCCTCAAGCAGTAAGCAATAAACTTACTCCTCCCCAAAGAGGGGAGGCGAAGCCTGGGAGGGTGGACCTCCTAGAACTGCACAGGACAAACCCACAGACAGGTGGAATCAAGCCGCGAAGGACAAGACGACATCCGTCTATAGGGTGCAGTATCCATCGGAACAGATACTACACTTACTTCCTAGCGTGCCAGGTAAAATAACAATTGCTTTATAATTAACTGAAATATCACTTAATAAGCACTTATAGCAGCGATTGTACATCTAATTTGCATAAACTATTTTAAAAGCCTGTTTTAACAAATAACTGTACTCTTTATGCATTTAAAATTTTCTGGTATCATTAATAATTTTACATATATAAGAAATGTATGATCAAGTGTAAAATATATTTTATTGACAATTAATATATATATATTTTTTTTTAATTTAGAATAAAAATATCAGTAATAAAAATTTTAGAGGGAGAGGGGTCTTGAAATTTCACTGCCATAGATTTGCAGTTCGGACAGTCAAGACATAAGCGGTTCCGACTATAAACGGAAAAAAAGCGAATCAAGTTCTGACTTTTACCAAAATATACAACTATAAAGGCACTGTTACTTTTCTTGACAGACAACTCTTTTTCAATCAATTAGAAAGAGCAAGTTCTGACTTTTACATGATGTTTTGGATACCCTTTCGGCCAGGATCAAAGTGTAGTATCTGTTCCGATGGATACTACACCCTATAGACCGGTATCATCTTGGCCTTCGGGGCTGGATGACACCGGTCTGTGGGGTTGTCCTGTGCAGTTCTAGGATGTCCACTCTCCCAGGCTTTGCCTCCCCTCTTTGGGGTGGAGTAAGTTTATCGCCCCTACTGGGGAATGCCGACGGGGCTGCCCAGGCAATTTTTAAGGGTCATAGGTGCTCTTCCTCTAGGGTGCTGACTTATCAAATCCCACTTTCCAACCTTGTGTCACATCTTACTGCTGTGGAAGGTAGATAAATAACCCTTATTACTTTTGCAACTTTTAATTTGGAATTTTTGGGATACCTTCTGTTTCAGGTTATTATTATTAAGTTTATTTTATTAAGTTTATAAATAAATATAAATTGTACAGTTGTAGTATATTTGATAAATAAATAGGTTAAATAGGAAATATCCACTGTCACGGTCGCCGTATCTGAAATCGGTAATTTTGAAACAGTGTTAATCTTACAAAAAAAATAAATAAATAATTTTTAATTTATTTTCTTACTAATTCTCTGAATTTTCCTTATGAGTTATGGTTACAACAACAACAACAAAAAAACAGTTTGAATTATCTCCCCTTTCAACTGACTCTTCTAAATGAGAGATGCAATGTCGTCTGCTCCAATAATACAGAAGCATGATTGATGGTGCTCTTGCCAACCAGTCAGGTTTTAATAGCAGATATTTCTTTCTTTCTTGCGTTGTTTTAAATGAGCTTGCCTTTTTCCAATATCCATTTCATTTTCCATTCTAACTCGTCTGCTAAGATATTAGGATACGTCAAAGTACGGAATTCGCCTGATGGTTTTTGTGAAAGCTTTGTTCAGTACCATTTAGTCAGAATTTCTTAGCTGAAATTATGGTGGACCCAATATTGTACTGTTCTTTCAAGTTTTTGCATCTGACAAGCCATTTTCTAGATTTGGTTTTGAGATCTTCGTACTGTCTCGGATTGATGCAAGTTCATTATTCAATAGATGTTTTATTTACGAAGAAAACATTTTTGGATGAAGTTTTTATGATATATCACATCAAGTCGATACTAAGTGGATCTTATTTGACGCTAATTTTAAGTTGAGATTTTAATTATTTAGATATTTTGGTTTGTTATCCTCATCACAACATTTTGGCACAGTCTAATAAAACTGGCTGAGGGTACTCTTATACCCCGACTCCCACAGCACAGCAAGCGGGATCTATCAGCAACTAAAAGTTAAACAAACTTAAACAATGACAGACGAACTGCCCAACGGCTACAGGTCTTCAACAAACACTGCCTTCGATGAACAAGATCTTCAACAAATGCTGTTAATTGCAACAGAGAGCAAACTTACAATGGAAACCGACTAGAACCGAGCGGCAGGCTCGTCAATGAACTAATTCAATAGGTGAATACATGCCTGCTTATATATTTCCTTCTTTTTTTTCTTTTTTTATTCACCCCAAGCATTATTGCCACAGACGTAAGGGGCTACTATGAATTAGGGGCTAAATCCATAGGAGCATCCATAGGGGGGAGTTGTGCAGCGAGATGTTTGTTCACATTACATTTAGTGACATTTTTAGTTTTTGGACATAGTGAGTTGGGCAAAGTGGATGCTTGTTTGATGCCAGTAAGCTCACACAACTAGACTATTAGCTGAGTCTTCATCTATGGGGTTGTGGCCTCGTCAAAGCCCACCGGAGATAAGTGCAGGGTCCATTTACTTTACGCGACATGGCACTACAGTTACCCCGATATTATACAACTGTTGATAGAGCAGCTCTCTTAGAGATACCTAAGAGTTAAGCGTCCCGTACTACTAGGCAGAAACAGCAGCTAGACAACCTGTACTCTCAACCTGTCAGAATAAGAGCGACCTACACTGGTCATGTGAAACTAAGTGACAAGCAAGTGTCCCCAAGTTGCCCAGATAGAGAAAGAGATGGCGTTCATTGCCCTAGTCAGGAAACAAAGCAAAACACTGAGTGTCTTTGAGGTGTCCCTTCGCTAATACCTCTGCACCTGTTGTTGATTGGTCACCAAAATGAATAATTTGTATAACTGGACGTGGCCAACTTAGTTGTCCTGAATGTCTTCAACCACTTGTTTGGGATGGCCACTGTTCCCTTTCCACTGCAGACACAACACACAAGTCGGTATTGCTTCAACTGATGTCGACAGCTGTTATCACCGGGGACAGTGAGTAATTCAGTGTTCGTATCAACTTCAATACACACCGGAAGATGGTCAGAGTTTTCAACTGAAACATTATAAATCTAAACCCAATGAGTATTGAGGAGGGATGTCGATTTAGAAGAGAGGGGTCTTTTTTATTTATTTACAATTTCTTGTATGTTTCTCATCCCAAAACAAAAAAGTCATGAGATTTTGTGGCTATTTAAATTATGCAGCATTTGATTCTTCAGATTTGCTATCCTAATAAAAGTAGATTTGCATGAATCAGATTGGTACAACATTTTTTTTATTGGAATAAGGATTCTAGACATAAGGTTTAGTAGAATTATTTGTTAATTTTAATCTTTTTAAGGGTAGATAAAAATGGTGCAAAAATGTTCTGTTTGAGGAATTCATTTTACCCATCCTGGGACGGGTATTCTTGTTTATAAATAAAATAAACAGAAACAAATAGCAAATTAAAAAAATGTGTAAGCCATAATAGACAGCACAGATATTTCATATTTTTAAGTATTAAATGCCTAATTATATAAGCACATTTTACAAATCTTATATATAAAGTAAAGACGATTCCCTCTCCCCGATACTTTTGTAAAAAAACTTTTTACTACAGGCTAGATAATTGCATCCATTTTGTCAGTCATTTATGCCTAATATTGGTCTGTGTTAAAAACAAAACTTATTCTCAATCGATTTAATAGATTTTAATATTTAATCCTGATTTTATTGCTGATGAGTCATAAATTAAAGGATAGACTCACAGTCAAAAGTCCTATCACCCATAACACTAGCGACACATTTAACAATTTTTTCGCTATTCAACATCTTATTGGCTATTGCTCTCCCTTCTCTTTTTGATAAGCAGCTTACCACACACACACACACGTTTATGTATTCAACAGCATCAACATTTCATACCTGCACATATGGGTCAATTGGTTAGCAAACTGCATTTAGAGACAGAGTTGTGAGTTCGAAACTTACCTAGAGCATTCATATTTTTTTTTACTCTAATTCTGTCCCAAAATGAATTTAAATATTTCAAATTACAATTTTAAGCAGATTGTTTAGGTTTTACTTTTCTTTTTTTTTTGACCCCCATTCAATAATTCATATAATTCTTTTTTCTGTTCCTGTTGGGTATGAAGAAATATTTCCTCAAATCTTTTCATTTGTTCTATTTTTTTTTCTGTTTCCATTTTCTTTAGATATTTCACTTGTTCTTTCTACTGTTCTTGGAATTTTTCTTCTAGTCAAAGCTTTTGTTTCCATTTTCTTCTGATATTCCAATTTTTTTGCATTCATTTTCTTGTGATTCAAAAAAAAAAAAAAAAAAAAAAAATTGACAGACTTTTTTCTTGGGTTTTTTCACTTTCTCCTTCACGATCGAATGACTTAAATTTCCAAACTTTAATTTGAAAACTCTTTCGTCCTACTCAGAAACGACATTTTTTCTTCAATCCTACTTCCCGACGCTGGAGTGTGTTTATTTTTTTGCAGATTTTACACACTTTGTTTGTTAAAAATCCAGTTTGATTTCAACTTCTCGCTTTATTGTTAGAATTAACAATTATCCAGAGTATACCAACAAAGTCTGTTTGAGAATCCAACATTCCAGTTGCAGTAATGGTTATGATGTATCCGACATAAATCTGAGTTTTCGTTGCCAATGTTGTGTTCAACACAAGTCCAGGTTATTTTCGTTTCCGAAAACGTCTGAATTCCTTGTCACCAGTGTTATGCGACATACGTTTGAACTATTTCGGTCTAAATAAGTCTGAATCCTGATCTCCAGTGTTGTGACCTTGAAGGGCCATAATAATTAAGACAACACGGTGGTATATTTACAAAAGTGTATTTACAGAAAATCTGTGTCTGATACTGTGAGAATGACTGCCGCCATGACGGATACGACACTTCGTCATAACTCTATTCATAGTCTCTGGAAAAGTCCATCTACTCCCAAAATAGGATAGATCACCATCACAATTATCTACTTTCTTATTAAGCTAAATTAAGTATATTTTACAATAAAATAGGAGTGAATGGAACAGTTGCGTCCATTTCAAGATATTCTGTATTTTACATAAATTAGTGAATAAAATCCTTAAAATAAAAATATGTTATCAACTTTTCTTTTTCACGTAATAGTAATCAAGTCTAAGTTAATCAAAGTCAGGGTGATGAATTTAAGCACTATGTTCAATCAAATCAACTTTTTAATAATTTTAAATGTTATTGATTTTTTTTAATTAAGATATTCTTTACTATTTATTCATAAACCTTTTACGTTATAAACAAAAACGCTGTCCGAGATAAACACAAAATATTACTACAAGGTTACTTCAGAGTAGCAATAGTTTCACATTTTTGTTTGGCTTTGTTGGGTTTTTTTTTATCTCAGGCATTTGTAATAATTTTAAATGACTTTTTAAAAATATTGAAACAACAATAGTACTTGCTAATACTAAACAGTCATTCAACTTGCTTCCAATTTATATCGTAATTTAAATTTGATTTTAGTAAATTAAATATGAGGTCACACCAAAGCTATAATTATTTTGTTACGGTAATGTTGTAAGCTCTATAAGAAAGTCCAAATAGGTCAGTTGGTAGAACCTTAGACTGAAGATCTAAAGGTTTGGGTTTGGATTTTCTGTTATGGCATCCACTTTGTTGGGAATTTATTATTTACTATTAATGCAATATTCTCCATTTCTAAAAGTAGTTAAGATCTGATATTTCGAAATTAGACAAATTTGCAATGTATTTATTACATTTTTTTTTTAAATTGTGACTGACTGACGGACAAAATCTCTATTTATATAAGAAAACTAAACAAACTTTTTTTTACTTGTTTAAATGTGTACTTGAAAAAATTAAATAGATGTTATAAAAAAGTCAATTGATAAATAAAAACAACTTATCAGCTGGCGTTTGCTTTTTTTTTCTTTGGTTTTTTTTTTACTACAAAATATTCTTTGGGTTAAATACATTTGATGTTCTTTAAAATAAAAGTTTTATCATTTGAGTTCCTGCCAGTGTATTTCATTTGCTTCATGATGCAAATATTTTTACTGATAAATGGTTGGATGATTCTACCGTTCCAGAAAGTATCTCACTCCTGATGCAATCCTCTACCTGTATAAGAACCAGATACAGTCTAAGATGGACTACTGTTGCCACATCTGGAGTGGTGCCGCTCAGAGCACTCTCTCTTGCCTTGACAGAGTATAAAATCGACTTTGGAATCTAGTAGAGATGTCCCCTTCTCTTTCCTACAGCCTCTTCCTCACAGAAGACAGGTTGCTAGTCTTTCTCTGCTCTATTGTTATTTTCAGCATAGGTGCTTGCTTCTTGTTGAGCCGTCTCATTAAGTAATCAAATGCAGCCCAGATCCAACTATGGTATCCGATCCTCAAGGTGTTTGTCTCACCATCCACAAACCATTAACCCTTATACTACAGTGGCCTTTGATTCGTTAGTAAAACAAAACATTGAGGTGGCTGTGGTGAAGTGGATACCATGGCCCGCCAAGTTTGATTTCAGTCAATTCTATAGCGCCACTTTCATTCATAAAGTTAGCAACCTTCACGTGGTTCCTCCTGAGAGTATCTGATTCTCGAAAGAATTGGGGAAACACATTGGAACACCTGAATCAAGTCGTACAATGTCGATTCATACGAATTTACATTTCTTTCATTTCAAAGTTATAAACCACACACAGGATTATATGTTAAAGTTTAATATAAAACTTCCTTAACCCCACTTGAAAATTGAACAAGTTGTTATATATTATAAGAAGAAAAAGAAGAAAACATAATCTGATGCGCAATCTATAGTATGCAGAAGATATTTCAATTTTGAATAAATAACAAAAATGTTAGTAAGAGGCAGGACGTGTTGCATACATCCATTCAACTTTTAATTTTATTATCAACAATTTTTTTTTTTTAGACGAATTTAATTTGATAAAAATTCATGTCAGAGTTTAATACAAACATGGACACCATTTTTGTTTGTTTTCATTTTCACCATTTAGTGAATTTCTGGAATTTTTATTGAGAATTTCAGAAAATAAATAAACAGCACAATTCAATGAACAGCATAAAATAAAACAATTTAAAAAAAATACTATTTAAAATATAATTTTATTACGAAATTCAATTGACCGGAATGTATTTCTGTTTATTAATTAACAAGTCAGCCATTTTAATCTGGTGTTAAACTCAATAGTTGAAAAAAGAATTAATTACTTTTTGACCCTAACTTGGAAATTTGAAATGAATTTGAAAGCATTTAAACTATTGAATACAAAAAGCTGAACTACTTGCCCAGCGTTTCGCCTTAAACTTCACTTTGAACTCAGCAAACCACCCCCTCCCTAAATTCCCATGGCGGACTGAATACACACTTGAAAACCTGGTAATCACCCCATTTCAGGTCAGGGATATCGTAAAAAACCTTGACATCTCCAAAACGTGTGAGCCTGATCTTATACCAGTAATAGTAATAAAGAAATGCTCTGCTGAACTGGACCCTGTCCTCTCCAAACTCAACAACAAATTCCTCACTGAATCTTGCTTCCCCGATTGCTGGAAAATTGCCTCTGTGGTACCAGTCTTCAAGAATTCTGGAGACAGAACTGATCCTCAGAATTATCGCCCTATCAGTCTACTCCCAATCTTTGCTAAAATCTTTGAATCCTTAATCAATATAGCAATAGTCTGGCACCTCATTTATGATAAACTTCTTTCTGACCGTCAGTATGGATTTTAGCAAGCACGATCTACTGCGGATATCCTAACGGTCATCTCTGAACGCATATATCATACTCTGGACAAGGCAGGTGAAGGTAGGGCGGTTGCGCTTTGACAAGATCTGGCATAAAGGGCTTCTCATAAAAATTCACTCATATGGTATTATTGGAAGAATATTGAATATAATTAAATCCTTCCTAACCAAAAGAAAGATCCAGGTTGTCCTCGATGGCCGTTCATCCAAGCAACATGACATAAATGCTGGTGTACCTCAGGGATCCAGCCTTGGACCTCTACTATCCCTGATTTTCATAAACGACCTCCCTGATGACATTGAGTCTGAGATGGGTAACTTTACTAACGACTCAATGCTCTACTCTCGTCATGTGGGAAAAATGGACGCGCACATAACCGAGTCAATGGCCGAATCCTTAGAAAGTGACCTCCAGTCTGTAGTGAAATGGGGTCATAAACGGATGGTAACATTTAATGCTGCAAAGACAAACCTCTTTTCCTTCAACAACTACAAGAAACCTCTTCAACCTCTGATTGCCATGGCAAATAACACCCTACCTGAGAGTTCAACGTTCAAACTCCTTGGCCTAATATTCACAGGTAACATGAATTGGAATAAACATATTAAAGACATTGCCAAGGCCGCTGCAAAGAAGATGGGCTCCCTCTACCATGCTAGTAAACTTCTCACATCTGATATTATCCTATATTTCTACAAAGCCACCATCCGCCTATGCATGGAGTATTGTTGCTACATCTAGGATTGTACATCATCCACTAATCTCTCCCTCTTTGACAAGGTCCAAAAAAGAATCGCTAACTTAATAGGTCCCTCACCATCCACCAAGCTCCAGCCTCTGTCCCATCGACGCAATGTTGCATCCTTGTGCTTGTTTTACAAGTACTTCAATGGATTGTGCTCTGATGAACTTGCTGCTCTAGTGCCCCCGCGGCGCAAATACACTAGACCAACCCGACAATCAGCTAAGTCGCATCCATTCACTGTGGAGGTCCCCAGATACCGCAGAGCCTTCTATTCCAATAGCTTCTTTCCTTGTGTTGCTGGCCTCTGAAACTAACACCCTAATTCTCAGTAGCCCCTTACGTCTACAATGGCGGCCTTTCTTGTTTGGGGTGAACTACGATAAAAAAAAAAAAATGGCTTTAAAATTTTTAGCAAATCCTCATTTAATTAAAAGATTGAACTCATTACCTTGACAACAATTAGTTATAGTTTTATAGCAATTTGGTTCAATTAATATTTTTATTACCAAACTATAATTAAATTTAACTTTGAAAATACTTTTTTTATCATAATAATTTGATAAAAAAAAAAAAAAAAGGAAAAACAAAAATGAAAAGACTTCCGAGCAACGCCGGCTAGATACAGCTTGTAACTGATATTAAGTTCTAATAACTTCTTCAGTTATTTACAACGATTAGGGTTAGGGTTGATCTGAGCACTTCTGGAGAGGTGCTGCCTAGGAGAACAATGGACTAGCTTAAAATGTTACCCATCAAGTCTCAAAAAGAAATATCCTTCACTACTTTTAATTAAAAGTTGTGGAATCAGGTTTTGTGATAAATCTTTGTTTTTACTATATAAGTAAATGAGATTTGTTGGGTATGGGTTAGTTATGTGGTTAAGATGCCACCGATCACAGATGGTCCCTTTTCCTGAAGCTCAGGATTTTAAGAGTCATTTTTCTCTTTGGGCTTTCCTTTGGGTATCCATAACCCTGTTGACTAAATTTACTCTTTATTTAAGGGTATTACCCACGGAAACAGTGTCAACAAAATAATAGTGAGATACATAATATATCGTTGAAAATAACTTCCACTGTTTACCATAGTCACTGCTTAGTGCAAATTCAAGGAGATTACTGTTTAAAATGAGAATAAACACAAACTGGGGTGATGGGTCGTTTGTACAAATCCAGCCTTTTCGACACGTGCGGCTCGTTAATCAAAATGTTAGAATTTGTTAGAAATACTTGCAACTTTCACATGCACAAAATTGAAATAATCCCAAAAATATGCTCCCTCCGGTAGGGAGCATAATTTTGCTAGCCTGGGAGGATGATCATTACATGGTGAAAGAAAATATGCTATACTGACCCCCAAAGGAGGAGGTAATGACTGAAAAGAAGGTATTATGACGAACGAACACTAACCACCCAAAAAAGAGGAGTTAATGCCTAGGAGGATGACAACAAAACAGATAGTACACTACCCGTCTCCACTCAAAAAAGGAGAATGTAATCCTGGGAGGATGGTATCATGAGGAACGAACATATACTATACTGATCCCCCATCCAAAGAGGAGGTAATGCCTGGTAGGATGATATGACAGCAGAACAGCTACTACACTATCTCCTCCAAAATAGGAGGTAATACCTGGGAGAAATCCTTCATGAAAAGAAAAGGTAATGACTGAGTATGGTATCATGACAACAAAACCGATACTACACTACCCACCTCCATTAAGAGATATACAGTCATAAAAACATTTATGGTTCCTTGGCCTTTTGTCCAAGATCAAAGTGCAGTATCTGTTCTCAGCTTCCCAGTGATATCAGACGTTTTAATATAGACAAAATAACTGCGTGTAAGAAAATATGACAATGCAAATTACAAATGTATATTACAGAATATTAATTAGAAGCTGTTTATAAAATAAATATGCAAATTAAGAATATCTAAAGCTGTTTGTGTTTGCACACTGCTATATATACAGTAGTTTAAAACCTTATGTTGTATCATAAAATTAAATAAGCACAACCCATTCTGATGTTAATATAGATGGAAAAAACTTTCACATTTATTCATTTAGATTAAATCTAGACCACAGAAAGTATATAGACAAATATAGATTTCCTTTAAATTATCTAAAAACTTTGATCTCATGTCAACATCAGCCATGTAGTATAAAGAGTGTTCAATAATCACTGAGTAATTCACAATTTAGCTTATTTTAATATGTCGGCACTCCAGAAAAACATTCGACTAAGTCAGCATGCCGCTATTCTAAATGCACAACAGCAAGTCTCAATCAATAGACTGTCTCTCCGGTCATAATTGTTAAAAAGTCAAAATCTTTTTCATGTAAAATTTTATAATTAAAACTAGCTGGCTTCGACCGCTATCCCTCGCTTAACATTTATTATATAGTATATATATTATGTAAATCATCCTTATTTAATATGTATTTCATTAAAATTGAACCTATTTGAATTTTCAGTGGACCTATGGTTTAAATTTCAGTGTGTGTGTGCTTGTGCCTCCGGGGCCCTCTTAATATCAAAATTTGCTGAAATTTTGGGAATAGACATAATTTTTGGTCATTTACCTATGGTTTTAATTTCATTTGAATCTAAGGGAAAATAGTTTTCAGATGGGGGGGGGGGCCCTCAGTATTGAAGTGATATATTTCTTATATAGCCTATGACCTTCACTGAGAGGTCAGTAGTCTACATACCAATTTTCAAGCAATTCTATCCAGCGGTTTGGGTGAACATAAGACACAAAGATCAGGCGGACACATACAGAGTTACTATTTTATATATATATATATATATATATATATATATATATATAGATAGATAGATAGATAGAGAGAGAGATTTGCTTGTAAATTTTTTTTTTAAATATTAAATATGAAGTAAAAATGGCATTTTTTTTTTAATATCTGCGATCCGATAACACTATGATTGGTAGAAAAATTCATATTTCAATGTTTCGAAAAAAAAAAAAAAAAAACATTTAATTACTTATTTTTCTAAAAGAAATTATTTAAAATTAAAATACAAAACTTTTCCTTCCAGCAAGTTTTAATTATAAAGTTTTACATGAAAAAGATTTTGACTTTTTAAAAATTATGACCGAAGAGACAGTCTATTGATTGCAGCTTGCTGTTATGAATTCAGAATAGCGCGGCACGCTGACTCAGAGTCGAATGTTTTTCTGGAGTGCCACTATGTCATTTAAACAAGGAAGGAAGTTCCTATTTACTTGCCTCCCTGCAAGGACAGAGTAAGACACAAGGTTGGTTTGTAATCTGGGTGAAATCCACCTCCCCAAAAAGGGACACTGTATTGGGATAAAAATTAAAATTGTTTCAGTTTAGACAGATTTCTCCTTCATTGATCGAGGACAGAACCGATACACTTTGCTCATAGTTAACAGACCAAGGACAGTTATTTAGTAAAAAAGATAAATAAAATAAACACCCAACATTAAAAACATTAAGTTGTTACAGTAAGTTTATTCGTCTACACAAAACGTGGACTAAAGTCGACCGGAGAAAAAAAGATGGCTATTATATATATACATAAAGAACAGGAGAAAACTCAAGTTTTACTTTGTTTTAAAATTTTTTTTATTACGTTTTAAAATAAATTAAAAAAAACATTGTCTTTTCTTTTGATTTACACCAACGGGTTATTGCAACTTTCTAACCCTATCCCTTAATAAAAAATGTTAACCCCTAAAAAATAAATGAATGAAACTTGGAGTTATCTACCTTCTTGATTTATTTATATATCGACCATCTCCCCCCCCCCCTTCCCCGGGAGACTTGTGTTGTCCGTGTTTCGCATATACAATTAAACTTGCTATAACAACTTACTGTTTTTAATGTTTCATTTTATCTTTTTTTTTTTTTTTTTTTTACTAAAACATTGTTTAAAGTCAAAATAAGTTGTTTGAGAACCATTGGTCGACTGCATTCACCTCAGCTCACAAACGAATGCAGACACAAGTAAATGAAAGCATACCCTGACCTTCTACACCAGCCAACTGCTGCAGCAGACATATTTTCTTAGTTTTGTTTAGGACTTCATAATAATACTTTAGGCACAGCAAATTTTCAAACTCATTCTTAAAGAGAGATATCTTGATGATATTTTAAGTAAGGTAGTCCATGGAGTAAATGTAGTATTGTGGTGATTGCTGAAGTGAACGTGATGGACAAACGGAGAAAGAATGAAAGGAAAACTGCTTATACAAACGAGTCAAAATACGTCTAGTTAAGAGTAGGATAGGCAGAGAATGACCAATGCCCCCCACTCCCCACACTTGTTCCTACTTTGTAAATTTATTATATTTTTTATTTTTTTATTTGCAAATAAATAATCCAAAGTATAGTATCCATTCTGTTCCTGGTCAAAGGAGAAATCCTTCTCAACTAGGTCAATTTTTATTTTTGTCCCAATTCTGAGTGCCCCATTTTCGGGAGCTGGATGTTTTTCCCCATACTAAAAACCGACCTCGTGTCTAACTTTTCCCTCATGAGAAAACAAGGACTCATTTCTTTGATTCATATATTCCAATTTGACTTGGTGTATTTCTAAAATCTATAGTTGATTTCTTATAAATACAATAAATGTAACATTTTTATTTCACTCTGCTTTGGGGGGGGGGGGGTCACACAAAGTCATTGCAAATGATTTAGTGTCCTGTGTATGACATGAAACTACATTTGGTCATGAGCCCCCAATTTGGGAGCTTTGCAGAATGTGGAGGCACCCCTTAGTTGCAATTATTCCCAAGTCTACTCTGACTTGGAGTGGTAGTACCTGTCAGGATCTCATCTATAGATTAAATAACACTCGAGAGTTCAACGTTCAAACTCCTCGGCCTAACATTCACAGGTAACATGAATCGGAATGAATACAGAAGATACTGCCAAGTCTGTTGCAAAGAAGGTGGACTCTCTACCGGGCTAGAAAATTTCTCACACCTGACAGTATCTTATATCTCTACAAAGCCACTATTTGCCTATGCATGGAGTATTGTTGGCATATCTGGGCTGGTGCACCAACCACTAGTCTCCTTCTTGGACAGAGTCCAAAAAAAGAGTCTAACCTAATAAATCCTGCGATGTCCGCCAAGATCCTGCCCCTGTCCCATCACAACAGTGTTGCATCCCTGTGCTTGTTTTACAAGTACTTTCATAGAATGCGCTCTGACGAACTTACTGCACTTGTATTCCCCTCGACAACATAAATACCCCCGACCAACCAGACCAGCAGAAAAATCCCACCATTCACTGCAGATGTCCCCAGATGCCGAAAAACTTTCTATTCAAATAAGTTCGTTCCTCAAGCAGTCTGCCTTTGGAATTCCGTCCTGTTTTCCCGACTGTACTAACATGCAGAAATGTAAATGTAACGTGAACAAGTATCTTGCAGCACAACTCCCAACTTAGGATGCTCCCCATAAATGTGGCTCCTAATCACAGTAGCCCCTTATGTCTCAATGGCAATATGCCTTATTTGGGGAGAATGAAAGTTCAAAAAAATTTTTTTTTTTTAAATTACAAAAAATAAAATCTGTCTTGCATCCAATGATGTATACACATACATTGAATGTACACATGAATAAATATGTGAAACTATCCAGAAATTCAAGCATAAAACCTTTGACCAGACTTAAAAAGGGTGGATGTGCCGTCAAACAAAAGGAAACCAAACGAATTCCATCATTTTTCAAAGTTTAACTTTTTAACAGCATTTGCCGAGATCTTTGCATTAAACATTAGTTATTCAACATCTCATCTTTTTTTTTTTTTTACATTAATAAGTTGCAACTTACCAAGGCCAAAAGCCACTCGAAGATACGGGTTAATGAGATTGGATAATGAACAATAATATGAGAGGATTGAAAACAATGAATGGAAATGGATAACATTTGATTACTTAATAGGATGGCTCGACAAGTATTAGTTGACATTGGACTTGAAGACGACTATGTTGTAGTCGGCAGGGAAGCAGTCTCATAGTAATGTGTTCTAAAGATGGAAAGCTCTTTGAACAAACTCTCTATGGGAATTCCGTTTGGTTTTAAGTACACAGCGGAAGAAAGGAACGTTCTTTGCAATGGTGGTAAAGAGACAAGTTCTTGCTGTGAATGCTTTACAGAGAGGAACAAGAAGTTAGAGCTTAGTCGAGCACCTTCCATAGAAATGAAGATAGTGTATCTCTTCTGTGAAAAAAAAAGGGTTTATAGGGAAAAGAAGAGATCATCTCTTACTAGATTCCGAAGTAAATGTTGTACTCAATCAAGGCAAGAAAGAAGCGGCACCTCCCCAGATGTGGCAGCAGTACTTCATCTGAGGCCGGATCCGATTTTTATATACAGGTAGAGGATTGCATCAGGAGTCAGGTACTTTCTGGAGCGGTAGAATGATCCAACCATTTTTTCAGGAATCTTAGCAACAGATTTGATGCAAGTCTTCCATTTCAGATCTGGAGTGAAAGTTAGTTCTAAGAGCTTATCAAAGCAAGGGGCTTCCTCCAGGAGAAAGCTATTTATTTCAACTGAGGCACAACAAGGATCTGATCATTGGTGGCGAAAGGAGAGAAGCTTGGTTTTAGAGGTGTAAAAAGTAACAAGCCTCCCCCCTTCATTGCACCACATGCTCCCGGTCAGAAGAGAGAATCAGCAAGCTCTCTGTCACCAATGCTCTTCAAAGTGCTGCCATAGACAGTTGTGTCATCTGCATAGATGTCAGAGCAAGAATATGAATTGCCTTTTTTGTACAAAATTAAAATAATTTTACTGTTTTAAAAGCTTTTAATGTCCAACACTGATGATCATGACATCATGGAATCAATATCAGAATATTAAAAATACTTATCTCATTAACAAAATGGTGTCAGAAACTTCTTGACTGCTAAAAACATTATTCATAATTTTTTATTTATACTATACACCACAGGTCTAGGTGGTTCATCTCTCTCATATATATATATATATATATATATATATATATATATATATATATAGTAAATATGTTAAGGCGACTGGGGCAATGCAGAGTGCCGGATTGATCATAAGCTGTAAGATTTTAAAGAAAAATAAATAGAAAGTCCCCCCCCCCCTCCTTCGATTTATTATTTTTGTTCTTTCCAGCTTATAATCAATCCGGCACTCTGCATTGCCCCCAGACTTCTCTTAATATATTTACTACAATTCCCAGCAATGCTTCAAGCAAACTACCATTCTCTCTCTATACGTATATTCTAATATTATTCATACTGCATCAACAAATTCTCACCAGTTTCATAAAAAATTTGAAAAAAAAAAAAAAAAAAAAAAAAAAAAAAAAATCAATCTTTTTATTTGTGGCATATAATTGTTTCGGCCTACCACTAAGATATATATAATAATGTTCCAAGTGTTCAAAGCATTTATTTCTTGGGGAGGTCATCCTCAGTGCTTGTAAACAAAAGGAGGTAATCTTCCAGGCAGGAAAAACCTGAATTGCAATCCATACTCATTTTTTTTTTTTAATATATTTAGTTTCTCTATGTATTATTTCCATATCATTTTTTTATATTATATTGTTAAATGGGGTAGTTTACGTCCGTACGTTCAGATCGCGACATCAACGCACCATGTGTTATTGTTTAAATCATTTGCCATCGACAGATTTTCACCCGAATGGCCTCTAAATAAATGCTTTGAACACTTGGAACATTATTATACATATCTTGGTGGTAGGCCGAAACAATTGTATGCTGCAAATAAAAAATTGAATTTTTGGTGTAATTAGTACAAATATGTTCCCTGCATTTGATGTGGTTCGAATAACATTACAATATTTTCTATTACAGCTCTAATCCCACACTATTTGAGCCATTATAAAACTTTGTTATGAAATTTATATTTGAAAAATAAAAAATAATTTAATATAAATATATGTTTATTTATATACACATAGAGCTACTGTCTACATAGACGACCTGTGGGTATTTATCTACCTCCCACAAGGTAAAATGTGGGATTTGATAAGTCAGCACCCGCCTAGAGGAAGAGCACTTGTGACCCTAAAAAAATGCCTGGGCAGCCCCGTCGGCATTCCCCGGTAGGAGCACCTCAGGTGATTAGCAATAAACTAACCACTTCTCAAAGAGTGAGAAGGCAAAGCCTGGGAGGGTGGACATCCTAGAACTGCACAGGACAAACCCATAGACCGGCGTAAATCAAGCCCTGAAGGCCAAGACGATACCAGTTTATGGGGTGTAGCATCCATCGGAACAGATACTACACTTTCAGCTTAGCCAAAAGGGACCCAAAGGAGGATCACGGGCCGTCTATACGAACAGTCACCCTTTTGTTACTTAGTCTCTTCAACCTGCTTCAATGGATGATGTTATTTCTTTGTGACATCATCCATAGAAACAAGCAAACAAACCACAAACAATAAGCAGAGTTTTAGTTATACACAGATTATACTAGCAAAAAATACTTACCTGGCACACGCTAGGAAGTAAGTGTAGTATCTGTTCCGATGGACACTACACCCTATAGCCGGATGTCGTCTTGTCCTTCGGGGCTTGATTCCACCTGTCTGTGGGTTTGTCCTGTGCAGTTCTAGGAGGTCCACCCTCCCAGACTTCGCCTCCCCTCTTTGGGGAGGAGTAAGTTTATTGCTTACTGCTTGAGGCGCCCCTACCGGGGAATGCCGACGGGGCTGCCCAGGCAATTTTTAATGGCCAGAGTGCTCACTTTCTCGGGCGCTGGCTTTTCAAACCCCACTTACTCGACCCAAGCTGTGGTCACATCTTACTTGTGGGAGTAAGATAAAACTGGCCTTGTGCCTAACTCCTGCAGAGGAGTAAATAAATATACTAGCAAAAAGATCTGACATTGCATAAAGAACCCAATGTTTTTTTGCACCCAACCCATGACACCATAATATCTTATTTATTACATTTTATAATATTCAATTAAGAGTTAGATGACTTATGAGGACGGTTTATGATGTGTTTATTGATGTTAGATTTGAACATGGCCATGTTGTAGCCTTCAGGGAAGCAATCTTGTGGCAATGTGTTTCACAGATGGCAGATTCTTGACCAAAAAAAAAACTATTTTCATGGAAAATCTGTTTGATGTCAGCCACACAGAGGAAGGAAGGAAACTAATTTGCAGTGGTGGTAGAAAACGAGTTCTTGCTGTGAATGTCTCACAAGGAGGAATCAAAGATTGAAGTTCAGCGGAGCAATTTCCATGGAAATAATAATAGAAATAGAGAAACTAGCAACTGCTCTTCTCAGAAAGGGGCTGTAGAAAAGAGAAGAGATCACCCCCTCCACTAGATTTCAAAATCGATTTTGAGTTTAGTCCCAACAAGATTAATCCTAACAAGACACAGTGTTATAATTTACATTAAGAGATATTTTTAAAGTTTATTTGGCACTGATCAAAACAAGAATATTAATTGCGTTTTTTATCTACATGTGCATAAAATTTATAATTAAGAATATTGCGTTTTTATCTCTTCTTTCTAATATATAAAATAAAGTCAGTCTCCTTCTCGATTTTTGTCATCTAGATAGATCGTTTTCTTCCTACAAAATCAATATTTGATTCTGGTTCGTAAGTTCTTTGGGTGGACGTTACATGTGGTTATGAACAATAAAATGTAATTCAATTTAATTCCCTCTAGAAAATACTTTGACTGGGTCGGAATTATTTTCATACAGATGCCATCTTGCAAAAAAAAAAAAAAAAAAAAAAAAAAAATTAAGTAACTATTCATCAATACTGAGTTACTTCCCTTTGCTTGGGAAGAAAAATGAATATTTTGGGGAAAAAACAGCATAGTTTAAAAAAAAAAAAAAAAAATTGCAAGTAAAAACACTACCAGGCAGGTACAGCTAATCTAATATATCAAGTTTTCTTGTAAGGTTTTAAAAGTTGGACCTAAATAGCATTTAAGCTGACGCATCAAACTTTGTTTCTGACTAGCCAATTTCCATTTGTTATTGTTGTACCATGTTATTAGCATTATAATGTACTTCACTATACATTATTTTTTTTAAATGATATAGTTCAGCTCAGACAACTGATAATACAGAAATATTTTTCAATTATGACGGGGGAAAAAAAAAAAAAAAAAAATTTTTTAAATCAAGATCAGCAAGGGGAATAACTCATTTTAATTGAATATAAAAAGAGTTGTACCCCTTACAACTAAACTTTTATTTCTTTTTATAAGTTTAAAAACTGTGCAAACAAATAAAAATTAAATACTAAAATAACTTCACTGCATGCCTAGCAACCGCAGGAAGATAGGTAAAAAATTAAGTAATTTAATTTCACTTTTATCGCCGAGTTGCGGAGGTTTCTACTGCCTGCAGCTTGATCACGACACAACAATGAAGGTGGCGACGACGTCAAGATCAAGGTTGTGTCAGGCAGCATCTCTGGAAACCGAGGAGAGATGACGCGTAAGTGGCAAGTTCTCTATTAAGCGACTCCTCGGACCCATTTGGCATAATCATAAGAGTGTTTGCTAATGTGCCAGGAGACTAGGATTCAATCCTCGGTCGAGTCATACCAAAGATTTATAAAAAAAAAAAAATTAAAAAAAAAAAAAAAAAAAAAAAAAAAAAAAAAAAAAAAAAATGGTACTTGATGCCCCTTGCTAAACATTCGGCATTTAAGGTGAGGATCAAGGGCAAGTGGAGTAATCCTGGGAAAAGAGTGGTTCCCTCCCCTACACCTTTGTGCATAAACTAATAAAAAGGAAGCATCCAGGTTGCCCTCGACAATGGTCAACCACTTTACTTTCTTTTGTTCTTTATTTTAATTTGATTTAGTGTTTCAATTACTTGTTATTAATTCACAAATGCTTAAAGATCACTGATATCAAAATCAGAATATTCTAGATAAAATTTTAATATTTTTATAATTTGTAATTTGACAGCTATACAAGTAAATATTATTTTTACATATTTGCTAATCTAGTGGATGTGAACTCAATATGGCCACAACAGTGAAGGCAGCTTGGGCGAAATTTCGTGAGTTGTTGCCGCTGATAACATCACGTGATGTCCCTTTCTACATCTGGGTTAAGTTGTACAGCAGCTGTGTCAGGAACGTTATGATATACGACAGTAAATGCCCGGCCCTCGCCAAGTCCTTTCTTACCCGTCTGCAGCGCAATGACAGATCAATGATCAGATGGATCTGCAACGTGAAATCTGACCAAACCCAACACATCAGGTCAGCGGATTTGCTGAAAGCACTACACTTTCCCAGCATGGAGGTTATCCTAAGAATGAATCGATTACGCTCGTATGGTCATGTGGAACGTTCAGCCTCCTGGATAAACCGTTGCAGAAGCATGAATGTTCTAAATCGTAGGAAGGTTGGTCGAACAAGGAAAACTTGGAAGCAAGTGATTAGACAAAACCGCACAGAATGGAATTTGGAGACTGCTGACCTGCTGAACCGTGAGAAGTGGAGAGTTATCTTTCGCAGTATCAGAAAAGGTCTGACTCCTGAACAAGGGAAAAGTGACGTTAATTGAACAGAAGAAAAGTTAACTCTGTTTTATTTATATTGTATTTGTGGAAGTGGCATGGTGTAGGGAGGCAGAGACTGTGGGCTTGGCATGCTGGGTTAGAGTTCTATCAGGGCTACTGCATCACTTTCACTAATATGAATCCATGCATCCTCCCTCCAGCTACAGATTAAAGAATAGGGTAAAGTAAACCCTTAAGCCTTGCTTGAGCAATTAATCTAGGAGAACGAAAACTCCAAAATAAAACCAATATTTCTGCTTATCCCAGTATTGTTTCCATTCTGTTCAGTTGCAATGCTGATTCAGCAGAGGTGCAGTTAGGAATCGCACAATCCTTACTTCTCTATATATTCCTCACGTAGGCACCCTTCCAGGGGGTATCCATTGTCTCTCAAGGCTGAAAGGGTGCCTTTATTTGAATTCATAGCATAGGACTAAATAAAGTTTTCAAATAAACTCGTCCAAATGAGATCCGTCTTGTTGAGGGGGATGCAGTTTCGGGTTTCCTCTTAAATAAAGGAATAAAAATCTTAGAAGAATCTCAGCTGTAAAAGGTTGGGAATTATTCCTACCAAATTTCACGTTTCTAAGTCTGTAAAAGAACAGACGTTGGCAGAGACAACATATACAGGTCTCATTATGAAACACAAAAGCGACAAAATGTTTAAAAGTCAAGAAACGTTTGTCTAATGACAGCACATCAAGTGGGAAAAAAGAAGAGAAAAAAAGAAAAAGAAAAAGAAAAAAAAGAAAAAAAAAGAAAAGAAAAGAAAAAAAAGAAAAGAAAAAAAAAGAAAAAAAGAGTTGATGGTAATCACCGAGTCGGTCACAACTTTTTAGTTCATTTAAAGTATACTGTGGCATCCACCCCCACCTTGACTAAAATGTAGATTGAGATTTTAAAAAAAAAATTGTTTTGATTATTAAAGACGAGCAGGGATACCCGAGAGGGGGTGGGGAGAAACAAAATATATGAAAGTTGACTGACTGTTAGACATAGTTTCAATGTTGCTTTTGAAACAACTACCAGTACGAATGAACAAAAAGTATTTTTTTAAGCACTTTACGACCTTAAAGAAATGCATATTACAGTACTTTCTTTACCATAATCATGTCTGGGTCACACTAAATCTGATGATGTAACGGTTTGTAAGTGTATCTTGTGTAGTTTTTGACTTTTAGTTGGACACACACACACACAACTTTCCTTTATATATAAGACTAGCATTGCTACCCAGCGTTGCCCGAAAGGGGGGGGGGGGGTATGGATATCAAAGAGTTAAAAAGTGTGTGTAATGTATTACTTTCAAAACTTCTCCATCTCTACTCTATTTACTCCCTTTTCTCTCCCCAGTCAAGGAGTTTTCTCCTTTGACCAAGGACAGAACAGATACTACATTTTGATTCTAGCCTGAAGGCCAAGGAAGTGTATTTTATTTTGAGTTTCACAAAGGTTAATGTTACAAAAAAAAATTTTTTTTAAATATATTCAAAAAAAAAAAAAAAATAAAAATATATATTCAAAAAAAAAAAAATCGCTATAAATGTGGCCCCCTCCCACCGGCTAATTCTGTTCCTGTTGATCACCAAAAGAATAAACATTACCAAAAAAAAAAAAAAAAAGTATATATTTTGTCCAAGACAATGCTGAAAAAGAATATCAGCTTCGTGCATGTGTCTTGTGTAAAATCTGACTTTTACACAGAAACTGCCCTTAGAAGATTAAACAGTAACCTACAAGAGTTTGAAAACACATTAAAAAAATAAACAATTCTCTACAAGAAGTTTTTTTTTTTTTTGCCATATAAAAAGTTTTTAATCTAAAAAATATCGATTTTAGAAGGAGGGGGGGGCATATAAGCGAAATATTTTTTTAGTTAGACATTTTCATCTAAAAACATTCACAACATCAAGGCTTATAAGAATATTTATGTTGTATTCGCTTTTGATTAGGTTTCAAATATAAAAGTTGTACTTTGTATTATTTGAACTCCAATTCTAATAGGGCTTGTTCCCAAGTTTGAACAGATGCACCTGAAGAATAGTGAAAGTTACTTAACAACTAAGATGAGAATAGTAGTTCAAATAATACAAATCAGCAATCCTCATCTAAAAAATACTGAAACAAAAATTATATTATTTAGAGTTAGATTTGTTTAATTATTTTTTTTTTTTCAATTACTTTTGATATTGTAGATGATCACTCACCGCTAAATCACCCCTCACCAAGAAAAAATGAGATTCTACTATTTTTAGCCAATTACGTGTGAATACCCTAAAAAACTTGGTGGAAAGTAGAGAAAAATATTACTTTAGAATTTAGAGTGGGGGATCATCGATCCCGGATCAAGTTCACATATAAATTTAAGTAAAATGATCCTATTTCTGGGCCATTTTAACGTCTTAAAGCAGTTAAACAAAAAAAAAAACAAAAAAACTCCGACCCGCCAAAAATAATTTTTTAAAAGAAACACAGAATTTATCTCATACCAAAAATGGCTCAGAAATGGGGGTGGGGGGGATCATTTTACATTAAATTTATATACGAAATATATCCCCCCATGCTAAAATGCTTTTTTTTCTTTCCGCCAAGTGTTTAAGGGTGTTTGTTCACACGTAACGCCTAAAAAGTAGAATCGCATTTAGTAGGTACGTGCAAAAATGTCCGCTTCTTGTATGGACTATGCTTATTAAAAAGGGCTTATCATTAGCTTTAATTAGCTTCCATGTAAACTTTGATTGTGTTTGAAAGATAAAAGCCTAAACTTCATCTCTAAACGAAAAAAAACTGCATATTTACAGGTGAAAAATAAATTATAATGAAATATGTAATCATGGCAGACCAAAAACCCAAAAATTCAGCAAACTTTGAACTTTGAAAAAATTACTTGTAAAAATCTCTTGAAAGATAAATATGTTTTTGGGAACTATATCAAAGATAATTATTAAATTAAAGTCATAAGATACTGAATTAAGCAAAAAAGATTTCAACGTTTTACTAAAAATTAGCAAAATTATTCCCCCAAAAGGCATAAATTCGTAAAATCCGGATCACTTAATCGGTGAAGTACTTTGTTTACCAATTGACTATCGCTATGCAAAATATATGGAAGACAAAAATGTCATAATTTATCATTTTTTAACTTTATATATAAAAATGGTTTTGTAATAGTTTATAGAAGTTGAAAAATTATTATCCATTAATTTCTTTTTAAGGTTATAAACAAATTTAAGTACCCTTATTTTGTTATAATAAAAAAGGAAATGCTTATTTAATTAAAATATTTGTGAGTGTACGGAATTAAGATCTTATTTTATTTTTTTAACTAAAAAGGTTCATATTTAACTTGGTATTAGTTTTTAATTCAGTAATACTCTGAAATTATTGATGACGTCTGTTTACTAATGTTTTTCCTTAGAATTTGAAATAAAACTTTTTAAATGTTAAAAATTATTTTTACGTTACGAACTGCGTCAATTTTATCAATTTTTTTAGATTATTTAAAACTTTAGTTACTCGATTTATTCTTAACGTGTCGTAACGATAAATTACATTGATTCTTTTTAAAATAAAGTGTTTTTATTTTATTTTAAGTGTGAAAAAGTAAATTAAAGTCAATGACTACACTGACAATTGATTCATTGAAAAAAAAAAAAGTTAAAACAGTTATTTATTGATAAACAGAATTCAATTTTGAAAGAAAATGTCATGTTTGAATTCTCTTTATTTATTAATAAATAATTGTTTTTAACTTAAATATTTATTAATGAAAAAAAGACAAAACAAATACAAATAATTGACGATGAATTGTGAAATGAACGAAATTGTTGAATCTCTAAAAATAACAATTTGAGGGCGGTGTAAAAGTGATTGGTTGTTGGAAGGTTAATTCCCAGCTGGTTATTACAGAACGGGGCTACCATACTCATAAAAAGTTGATCGTTAGTAGAAATTATCCAATTTTTTAAAATTCTTTTTTAGTTAAGTTCCTGGGTCTCAAATTTGTCAATTTTTGGTTTATTTTCAAGATTATAAAAAAAATTCCTTGCGCTGATGATGCCACGTTCATGTATGAAAGGGAAATATAATTATGTCGCATTTTTTACTTTTCCAGAAACTAATCATTAAAATCACATGAAATATTTTTTGCAATTATATTATTTTTTTGGTGAAAATATTGATTAAACAATGCTTTATTCAATAATAATATTGCTAATTCAAAAAATTAATTTTTCTTCGAGTTATAGTGATTCTGCTTACACGGTATTTAGGGGCCTTTTTCGTAATATATAAAAAATATTTTTTACAAAATTTTTTTAATTGTTAACATCTGCAATGCTTTATTTTCATAAAAAAAAACAAAAAAAAATTAATGCATTTTTAAAAATTAATATATAAAAATATAACTTTAGTAAAGGTGTATTTTGTTTTAAAAAAAATAATACATTTTCACAAAGATTTTTTAAAAATAATGGTTTCATTATGTTCCGTGATTGTTGAATGATAAATATTGAAAATTTCATTAAAATTGGTTGATTTCCGGAATTTTAGTGAATTTTTAAGTGAAGGGGGGGGGGGGGTCAAAATGTTTTTACATTTTGGGAATCGGCCATTGGTTTTGCACGTACCTAGCATTTAGCTAGGGGAATTTACCTGAGGGTGTTTATCTACAAATTTACTTTTTTTCTGACAAATTATTTATTTTATTAACATTTCTATACAAAAATGTTTAAAAAGCAAAAAAGTGAAAAGAAAATGTTTATTACCGTACAAAGAATTATTGATTCCTCTTGTAGTTTTCAAACAAATTTATGGATAAGAACAACTGAAAAGATAAAAAGAATCAAAGATTTTTTATTTTAAAGAAAATTAAAAAAAAAAAATTAACGTCATAAAAAACAAAACAAAAAACTGAGTTTAATTCTATTTCAGTCACGTAAATTATTTAGAGTGTTATTCCCCTCCACCAATTTTTTTTTTTTACTTAAACTATGTTTTTAGTAAAAATAAAAATAAAAAAAAGAAACATGAAAATAATAACATTAAAAACACTAAGTTATAGCAAGTTCCATCGTACATATGAAGCGCTGAAATGAAAATTATGCTGGAAAAATAAAGTCGCCAAGAAAAAGGCTAGCTAAAGAAGATCGATAACTTAAATTCGTAATCCTGTCTTTTAACTAGAAAATTATTTACTAGAGTTATCGTTCTTCCTTAGCTAACCACTTTTCGATTTCTGCTGGGGAAAAAAAAAAATTTAATTAAAGTTATATTTTCAAGACAATTTAAGACGAATAATCAATTTTATCAAAAACTAACCGTATTTATCTGGTGTTATCCGGGTGGAGGGCTTAGAGGAAAATAATTTAAAATATTGTCATGTTTACAATTTCTTGTAAATATGATTTTTAAAAGTTAGTTTTTAGTTTTCATTTATTTTATTTTTCATTTTATTAAATATTCGATTAATAATAAATTGAAAAAATTAAATGTGTATTTAATAAAGTTACATAGAGGCGATAAACACACAGACACACGAGATCTTGTCTGAGTTTTTATTAATACAGCTATTTGGTTAAAAAAAACAACAAAAAAAACAAGCGAAATGGACAAGATTTTTCAACGGTGCTCCTATTATAGAATTGAACCAACTTTTTATCCATTTTAACTGATTGAGTAAAATCGCATAAATAAACCATTTTTTATTGCAATAATAATTAATTGAAAACTGCCATCAAGAACTCGCCACATGTAAGACAAAGTTTAAGTTTGACAGGAAATTATAATGAATTGCGTGTTTCAGTAACAAATGTAGATTGGGACCAAAAACTAGGGAATAAAAACACAAGGATCATGAGACAAATTCAGTGACATTTGTGAGGCAACGATAGAGGAGCACATTCCAACCCATACAGTGGGTAGGGGAAAGAGTAAGAAACGTCAGTCATACATAGATCAACTATGTAAATAAGCAAAAGCCAAAGAGAGAGCTTGGCATAAGTACACAGAGGCTGAAGACTTGCAGGATTACGAGGTGTATTGAAAGATCAGAAACAACCCGCAGAGCTACGCAAGAGATCTTAGGCAGATTTTTGAAGAATCGCTTCACATAAGACATTAGAAACTGAAAGTTAGTAAATCTCCAGGATCCAACAGACTAAACCACAAAAGTTTTAAAAGAGATTACTCCATGCATTATCAAACCCCTCATGATAATATATTCAAAATCCACTGTCAAATCCGGAGAATATTGGAATTTATTAACGTCCCCCTCATCGACTGGCTGCAGTCTTGTCCCTTAAGGGTCTCACGGATTGGCTGTCAGGCATCCCAACTCCTACTCCCTTAGGGGTCACGTGAGTCAGCCCATAAAAACGCTTGTATGCTGTGTCTCGGCCTCTTTTCGACCCACCTTTTGAACCTGGTAGGACCGCGGCAGGATGCTTCTGTGACAAAGCCCTTGACGGCAGTCGCAGAGAGCCCCCACTCCTTCCTGTTACCAACCATCTTGGACTGAAGTGACTACATCTCGACAGGAGCCAGAATTGGAGGCGGGCGCACGTGCAACCTGTTACCAGAACTCCCACAAGATAAGTTCGCGAAGCACGTTTTCGCAAATCTAAATTAACTTCCTCCTTTCTGAACTTTGAACTCACCATTTGTTGTATATATTTGCCCTCATGTTTTCTCAGAAGTAAAACTGTTTTAAACTTATATACAATCGTTGTTGTGTTCCTTCTCACAAAAGCTGTTGCCCTGTTTCTATTTTGCACTTATCTACATAATTGTTATTGCATTCTCACGTGCGAGAATTGAACTTTTTTCCAGGGATATTTAATCCCAGAAAGAACTACCAAGCCAATGGAAACAGAATCAAGTCATGCCTATCTCTAAAAAAAAGGGACAAGAACCAGTAAGCCCGACGTCTTTTTTTTGCAAAGTATTGGAGAGTATCATCAGAAAACAAGTCTCCTCTGTGATGAACAACATGGATTTGTCTTGGGAAGATCATGCATGACCCAGCTCATCACATGCCTAAATGAATGGACTGAAATGCCTGACAGTGGAGACCTCATAAATGCGATATATCTGAATTTTAAGGCTTTTGATACTGTGCCACATAGACGACTTTTCAGCAAGCTAGATAATTACGGCATCAGAGGTGAAGTAAAATCTTGGATAACCAGTTTCCTACAAGAGCGTATCCAATGTGTACCCATCATTGTGAACAGATACATAGAAGACATTGCCAAGGCTGCTGCAAAGAAAGTGGGCTGCCTCTACCGAGCTAGAAAAAAAATCTCACACCTGATAGTACTCTATATCTCTACAATTTTTAAGGGATATAGGATAGTGTCAGGTGTGAAAATTACAAAGCCACCATCCACCCATGCATGGCGTATTGTTGTCACATCTGAGCTGGTGCACCATCCACTAATCCCTCCTTCTTAGACAAAGTCCAAAAAAGAGTATCTAAAAGGACCGTCACTATCCAAGCTCCAGCCATTGTCCCATCGCCTCAATGTTGCATCCTTGTGCTTGTTTTACAAGTACTTCAATGGAATGTGCTCCAATGAACTTGCTACTCTGGTGTCCCCCCCCCCCTCTCAACAGAAATACACTCGACCAACCCGACAATCAGCTAAATCCTATTCATTCACTGTGGAGGTCGCCAGATGCTGGAGAGCCTTCTACTCAATAGCTTCTTCCCTCGTGTTGCCAGCCTTTGGAACTTCCTCTCTACTCCCCGACTGCAGACATGCAGAAATTTAAAACTAATGTGAACAAGCATCTCGATGCACAGCTCCCAATTTAGGATGGCCCCCAAAACTTTCACCCTAATTCTAAAGAATTTTCTAAAATAAAATTAAATTTTAGCGATTTACGAAGAGGAAGTACAAATATGACAGCCATTTTGATTTATTAAAAGGGGGGATAACCGTAATTCATTTAGGGTTATCACCCTTTGAAAAATCTCCAAAATGGCTATCATATTTGCACTACGTCTTCGTAAATCGCTTAAATTTAATTTTCTTTTCTATAAAAAAAAACAAAAACTACTTGATTAATTTACGTGCTTTTTGATATAGAATATATTCAACCCGTGACAGGTACATATATCAAACAGAAATTCCTCAGTTTGTTTTTTCAAAAGTATCCGCTAAACTGGATAAGCACCTTTATTTTTAATCTATTGGTCAAAAATGGGTAAAACTGCATAACACTGGATGTGCGCATGCGCCAACAAACGGAAGCGCTAATAGAATTCCTCATCAATGGGAGTATATTTATTTGTGAATATTTGCTTAGAAAAGAACAAAGATGTTTTTACTGCATTAGTAAATAAAATCAACAATTTATATCCAGTTTAAATTTAGGTGTTTTTTTTTATGTTTTTATGTTTTTTAATTTTTGCGCTTCCGTTTGTTGGTGCATGCGCACAGCCAGGGGGGGGGGGGGCAGTGTTATGCAGTCTTACCCCAAAATGTTACTTTAATGGATTGTCTGCCGCTGTCTTGAATGTAACTCTTCAAAATTGAAAACAAATAAATTCTGCTGTTTAGTAAACTGCGTAAGTGCCCTTAATTGTATATTGCTTTTTCGAAAAATCTTAACTCGCCTCTAACGTAAACCTTTACCAACTTTTTATTTATACAAACATTTTTTGACTACACAGTTGCAAACACAGCTCTATTTATTATTGAGCACTTTTATATAAACACAGTAGGCTTAAGGATTCACTGGATCTTACCCTGTAGACGTAAACTTACCAGTAGGCGTCAAGAGTGACGGCCTAGACCGTTTCTTCAAAAAGTTAAATAAAATTAGTGTGTAGGCGATAATATATATATTGAAAACGTTTTGGAGTTTAAAAAAAATCAATTTGATATTAAATAGTGGAAAAAGGTGGTTTAATACTTTTTTTCGTCTTGAGCGATACAAAAAAAAAAAACATGACGCCATGAGGTAAATGCACTACTTCCGGTTCCTTTGTTAAAATCTCGATTATTCTAGCATATTCACACATTTGAAATGTGTTTTTCCTCAGATTGCATGCGTAATACTAAATAGATTTTGGTACTGATATCGATCCTGAACCAGTTTGCGTGAGGTTCGACTCGGAAGCGTTCGGCTGTCCTACGCAAACGCCCGAGTGTTGACGAGCCGAATGGTACCAGACGACAATTTTGATACGGTGCTGTGTTCTATCATTTTTAGTTATAGTTGCAAGAAATTTTTTAAACAACAAAATAAATAAAACAAGCAAAACATTATTATCATAGGACGCAGCACCGTATCAAAATTGTCGTCTGGTACAAATCGGCTCGTCAACTCTCGGGCGTTTGCGTAGGATAGCCGAACGCTTCCGAGTCGAACCTCACGAAAACTGGTTCAGGTTCGATATCAGCACCTAGATTTTAACTCGAGATGGTTCCTCATTTAATAATGTTTAAATGAAACAAAATAAAGAAAAGAAACATTTTTATGGCCTGTACACGATTTTTCACGCCTTCTGTTTAGGTCGTCAATCTTAACACTTACCAACTTACCTTCATTAATATTGTTGCATTGTATTTATTTTACTTGCTTTTTATTTATTTTTGTTGTTGTAATTATTGTATTACAGTGTTTTTTTTAAATTGTCTGCGTAATTAAAAAAAATATTAAAGATAATAGAAAACAATGATTGCAACAAGAGAAATTAAAAAGTAACAATTAAAAAAAAACACGTTTCAGAAACCCGAGTTTCATTTTATATGGTCAGCTATTGTAACTCGTTATGAAATTTTACCAATACTGGCAGCCATGGGGGTTGATTTATACAAGTACTGAAAATATTTATAACGATAAAGAGCAAAGATTTTTTTAATGCTCTATTGTTTGTAAATATTATTAAACAATGTGTGTTTGTTTTGTGTCTGTGGTTTGAATCGAGTTCATATTTTGTAGGGGTTTATATCATTATGGCTGTTTTGTTTTTAATTATAGAGACTTACGGGAAATGTCTATAAAGAATTATCAAAATATTACGCAAGACGAATGCTTTGTTTTAACACTAAAAGAATTTTTTTTTTTTCAATTTTTAATCTGCTATTTTATACACAACAATAATAATGGTTGCATTTTTTTTTTTTTTTTTACTGTTGGGGAAGAAATGCCAATGAGTTAGGCTTTCCCCTTCCGAAAAAAATAAAAAAATATATATATTTATTAAGTTTACAAATAAAAGTTACAAACCTTACCAGGTTAACGGAAAACATTCCTTAAATATACTCATTTTCATGGAAATTTCCTACGGGAAAAACGTCATCTTTCTGGAAAATAAACTTGTAATTCGAAGATTACAGCAGTCGTAAAGTTATGACCGTAGTCGTAGTTGTTACGTTAGCTTTCAATGAGAATATTTCTTGAAGTGATTTTCATTTGATTCTTTGTCACGTGCTTTTTTTTATTTTTTTTATTATTTTATTTTTTTTGTCTTCTATAAAAAGAATTCTCGACGGGCGACGGAGGCGTCGAAGTCTTCGGAATAATAAATCCCGGATCGGATAATTTCATATCGATCCGGGATTTAGTTCAGATTTTAAATCACAGGACATTTAATTACATGGTTTAATAAAAATAAATAAATAAACAACTTCGTTATGTTAATTTATTCTGAAATTAGCTGGTACCTCCCAGCGTTACCCGGGAGTCTTTTTAAATTCTTTTTCTTTTTTTAACTATTCCGTTTTTTTGTTGTTTTTTTTGTTGTTCTTTTTACCAAATTATTTTTTAGATAGAATTTTTTTACGTTAAGTTTAATTATGGCATCATTTAATCATTAAATTATTAACTGAACCAAATTGTTTTAAAACTAAAACTAATTGTTGTTAAGGTAATGTTGTTTGAATCTCTATTTATAGAATTATTAGATGTAAAAAACGCTTCAAAAACATTCAATGTTGGGTTTGCCAAGAATTGTAAAGCTAAGAAAGAAATGAGCTTCTGTTCGACAGTTTAAATGCTTCCAAATTCCTTTTAAATTTTGAAATGTCACAAAGTAAGTCATTCTTTTATTTATTGATTTAAATTATTAACAAAAGATTAAAAATGACTAATTTATTTATGGATAAACAAAAATGCATTCTGGTGGATTTAATGTCGTAATTAAGTTACTTTTGAAATATTATTTTTAAAATTTCGTTTCATTTTACGCTATTGCATATTTTGCATTTCAATAAATAATCGATTAATAAATAATAATGCGTAAGTCACGCAGAAGCGTGAAGCACACATACACAGTCACACGAGAAGTGGTCAAACAATTTTATTAATAATAATATAGAGATTAAGAAAAATACGATTTTTTTTATTATGTTGTTTTTTTAGTTTTTTGTTTGTTTTGTTTTTGCATAATGTCATGGTATCTATTTATATTAGATAATAATATCTAGTATTTATTTTATTTGCATGCAAAAATCTTTCTTAATACATATATATATATATATATATATATATATATATATATATATATATATATATATATATATATATTTATATGCGTTTTAAAAATAATAAAAAGTGAATATTTACTAAGCTTCTGCCACATCAACAAAGGGGCAATAAATGGTTGGTTTGTATTATTCTGGCATTACGAAAAAGAAGAGACGATGTAACTTGAACTTCAGCGGAGGTTGATTTTTTTAACTCAGGTGTGCGGCAGATTCAAAGACAATGAAGAAAGGGAAAAGGATCAGAAAGACAATGAATAGGAGTTAGTAGCAAGGTTTATTGTTGACTGGCTGCTGTGCTCTGTGTACACAACAATGTCTAGAGAAAGCACCCCCCTCCCTCCATACACACATCTCTCTCTCTCTCTCTCTCTCTCCACTTTCATGGAGGTAGTTCTGCATTTAATGAGCTAAGTAGCAAATAAGAAGTCATTAGTCGTTACTCGTTGGCATTGAGTTGACTCACAATCAGTGTTTACTACCCATTATGCTGATCTCTACACATTTATGGAAAAGCCTGGATCTTCAACTATAACTGAATCAAAGTGTGATTTTATTTATTGCAAATAAATACAATTAGGCACAGGGCCATTAAATCGGGGGGTGAGAGGATCCTATTATTAACTAGACGCATTCTTGACCCGTGCATACCAACAACACCATCCAGTATCAGCTGAGGTTCCTCTTGGCAACATTCTGCCAACCTAGGGACTGACTTGAACCATCAACCCTTTCTTTGTCGGAATGAGGTATAGTCCTAGGAGGTGCATCCTTTCAGGTATTATCTCATCCTTCGGGAATAGGGGTTTGTTTACTACCGATCGCTTGAAGCGCCCCTATCGGAGAATGCCGACGGTCCATTCATGAATATTTTTGTACCCGATCAGAATGCCTCCTCAGCAGAGGTGCTTTTCCCCACTTTCCGGTCTTGCTGCGATGGAAAGCAATTAAATAGGATCACTACAATACCGCATTCACTCTAAGCGCTTCCCTACTTAAAATATCTCTATAGTGTTTTAGAATTCATTCATTTATTTATTTACTAGCAGGGCTACCCTATTAAAACGTCTATCTCTTTACCCCTCTCTATCCTTCTCTCTTTCCCCCTCTTTCTCATCCATCCAGCCTATTCCTCTCTCTGGACATACACACACACATACACACACGCAACTCTCTTTTATATAGATTCCTTGAGAAATGAGTCGGCACAAGGTAAGTAACTCCTTGATAAAAAATCAGAGTTACTTCCCTTTAGTACATAAAATGGCTGAAAAACGACCCTCCTGACGAACACTGGCCTAGTCGATCTTCAAAGAATGAATATTTTTGTGTTAATTTTAGATATTATTCATCCAGGGCAATGACGATCAAGAATATATCAACTTTGTGGGTGTTTGTTTTGTAGTTTTTTTACTTTTAGCTGGACATACATACAGACAACTGCCCTTTATATAATAAACTAGCAGGGGTACCTGGCGTTGTCCGGGGCTCTCTCTTCCTCGGTCGCCCCCCTCACCTTCTTCACCGGCCCCTCTCTTCCTGTTGCCCTCCTCTCTCCGTTGCCCGGGGTGAAAGCTGTCTCTTCTCTGGTCGCCCCCCCCACCCTCGTTACCCAGAACAAAAGCTGTCTCTTACTTGGTCTCCCCCAGTCGCCGCCTCACCCCCCCCCCCCGTTCCCCCACACCACCTCTTCCCGTTGCCCGGGGCAAACGTGTAACATATTTCTATTAAAAGTACCATTTCTGTCTTCCCCCCTCACCCCCCTCTTCGATGTATATTAAAGTTATTGTTAAAAAAAAAAAACAATTCTTATGGGTCAGTGGGATTTGAACACTCAACCTCTGGGTCTTCGTTCTTTATCGCTAACTGTTACGCAAACGACGTAGAGAATAAAATCTATAGGAAAATAAGTCACTTTACCGTTGTGGTTTGTTTTTGGCAAACCGCACATGTGCACAACGTACAGATGACGGGAAAACAAAGAAATTTTGTACCCCCCCACCCCGAGAATTCCGTGTCGGTTCGCCACAGAGGAATCAACAGATTTTTCCAATTTTTTAATATTTCTCGTTCGAAAGATGGGCAATTCAGAAAATATCAACTTCACGGCTGTCTGTCGAGTATCTCGGGAGCCTTTTGCAGACATACAAACATACACACACATACACACAGACGACTATCCATTATATGATAGACTAGCAGGAGTTACCCGCCATTGCCCGGGGCAAAAGTGTAACAATCTCTCTCTTCCCCGGTTGCTCAGGCTAAAAGCTGTCCTTTCCCCGGTCGCCCCCTCATCCCCCCTCACCACTGCTTCCCCCTCTTCTCGGTTGCCCTCCTCTCTTCACCCCTATCCTCATTCCCCCCTCTCCCCCTCATCCCTGCCCCCCCCCCCATCTCTTTGTTATCTGGGAAAAATGTGTAACATATTTCTATTAAAAGTACTATCGCTGCCTTCCCCAGTTGTCCCCCTCATCCCCGCCCCTTTGATGCATATCTAAGTTATTGTGTCAACTTTATGCGTATCTGTCACATATTTTTCAAGCCGGACATACAAATCTACACACACACATACACAGACAACACCCTTTTATGTAGGAGACTAGCAGGATTAACCGGCCTTGTCCGGTGAAAAAGTGTAACAATCTCTCTCTTCTTTAGTTGCCTGGAGCAAAAGCTGTCTCTTCCCCGGTCGCTCCCTCACACCAACTCTGATGGCCCCCTCATGACCCCACCCCTACCTACACACCGCTGGTCGCCCCCTCTCATTCCCCCCCTACCCGTCGGCCCGAGGCAAAAGTGTAACATATTTCTATTAGAAGTACCATCGTCGTCCCCCTCACCCCGCCCCCCCCCCTTCAATGTATATCTAAGTCATCATTTATAAAAAAAATAAATTCTTACGAGTCGGTGGGGATCGAACCGTCGACATCTCGGTCTTTGTTCTCTATTGCTAACCATTACACCGAACAGACAGAGTATAAGAACTGACGAAAAATAAGTCTTTTAAAATCCTTGTGTTTTTTGCACGTTGCGCATATGCAAGATGTACAGGCGACAAAAAAACAAAGCGATTCGCCTACCCCCGCGGCAAATTTTCTGTCGGTTCTACGTGAAGGAATGGACGTTTTTTTCCAAATTTTTGCATATACTTCGAAAGATGGACGATTTCGAAAATGTCAACTTTGTGAGTATCTGTCACGTATTTAGCTGGACATACAAACACACATACACACAGGCAATTGCCGTTTATATTATAGACTAGCAGGGGTATCCGGCGTTGCCCGACCTGCCCAGTTTTCCCCTCTTTCTGCAGGCAAAAGTGTAATTATCTCTCTCTTCCACAGGCAACCCCCCCTTCTCCCTCGCCCCACTATCTTCCCGTTCTCTCCCTCCCCCCTCCTCTGCAAGCAAAAGTTTGTCTTCCCCATTACACCCCCACTCCCTAATCTCACTGTCTTCCCATTGCTTGGGGTTCCTCCACTCCACCCGTTTTCCCCTCCCTCTCTGCAGGCAAAAGTGTAATTATTTCTACTTTTCCCCGGGGCAAAAGCTGCGTCGACCCTCCCTCTTCCTTGCCGCACTATCTTCCCGCTGTCTCCCCCCACTCCCTGCAAGCAAAACTGTGTCTTCCCCACGTCCGGTCGCCCCCCTCTACCTCACCTTAGTCTTCCCGCTCGCTCTGCCAGCCTTATCCTCATCACACCTCCCCCCATTGCCGGGGGGGGGGGAAGTAAGTACTAACCGTGTCTTCCTCCTCCCCGCATAGATGTATATTTAGGTCACCGTTAAAAAAAAAATTGTGCGAGCCGACTGGTATCAAACGCTAAACCTTTGGATAATGGGCCTGCATCTATAACCACAGGACTATGGAAGACAGTATAAAATATTACGGAAAATAAGTCAGTTTGTTTCTTTGTTTGTTTGTTTTGTTTTACGGCATATCAACCTTTTCCAGGTTATGTAATGCCGAATCAAGTAGTATTTTTTTTAAATACTTTGCAAAGTAAACAAAATTCTTTAGACAACAAAAAAATATATAGCATTTTGAAAACATTCATTAAACGTTTTTCCTTTTCTAACGGCATATCATCCTTTCTCAGTTCATTTAATGCCAAATCAAGTTGGATTTATATGTTTCTAGGTAATTATATCTTTTTATATAGATCAACAGCTTTTAAGACGTTCAGTATTGTCTCTACTTTATTTTTCTTAAACAGTTCCTTCATTGTACCTGCTCTGTAGAAAGTTTCTCTTTTAGGGGCCAGATCAATGCATTCAATAAGAATATGCTTGATGGTGTAGGTAGTCTGGCATGCAAAGCATATTGGTTGCTCTTTGTCTTCAAGTAAGTAGGAATGTGTAATCCTTGTGTGACCTATGCGAAGTCTGGATGTGTTATCCTTTCGGCTTTTTCGTGAGCTTTTTTTCCATTCTCCTATTGTAGCTTTGATCGCTAGGAGTTTGTTGTGTGTATTGTTACTCCAACATTGTTGTCTTTGTTGTTGGATATATTTGTTGATTTTCATTTTAAAATCTGTAAATGGAATCTTAAAATTGGTCTCCGCTGCCATGCCTAATGCAGACCTGGCTTCCCTATCAGCCTGGTCGTTTCCTCTGATTCCGATATGACTTGGGATCCAACACAGCAAAATTTCATTGTCTTTTGACAAATATTCCATCCTGCATAGCAACTTGGTTACCAATGGATTGTCAAACTTCCTATTTTTAAGGGATATCAGTACAGACAAAGAGTCTGAAAAGATAATGAATCTATTTTTCTTGGATTTCAGAATGAAATCGAGCGCTACATCGACAGCATATGCTTCTGCATTAAATATGGAAGTGTCATTTGGGAGACGCTTCTTATTTATATTATTGTTGTATACTGCAGCACATCCTGTTGCTTCTTCATGCTTCGATCCATCTGTGAAGATGTACCTATGTCTTGGATAGGTGTCTTGGATTTTCTCCAATTCCTCATGGAAAACCAGAGGATGGGTTTTTTGTTTGTGAAGTTTGTTTAAGGTTAGCAAGATCTTTGGGGTCCTTATAGTCCAAGGTGGAAGAAGCTTATCAAAGAGGGGGCTTCCTCAAGGTGAGAGCCATTCATTTCAATTGGGGCAAAGTGAGGATCAAAGTGTTGGTGGTGAAAGGAGAGAAGCTTGGTCTTAGACGTATTAAAAGTAAGCAGCCACCTTTTTTTCCATTGCACGACATGCTTCAGGTCGGAAGATAGAGAATCAGAAAGATCTTGATCATTAATGCTCTTCAAAGTGTTGCCATAGATGGTTGTGTCATCTGCATAAATTTGTAAAAAAATTCTAATATGGAGGCAGGAAACATGGGAGGAGCATAAATTGAAAAGCAAATAGGTTTGACATTGAATTCAAGTTGAGAACAGGTTTTATTATCTCTATTATATCAAGAAAAGTCAGATTTTCTGTGTGTGTGTTCGTGCCCGGCAGGAAGTCAGAAACTACACAAGATACACTTACAAACCTTACATCATCGGAAATGCTCTTGAAACTGGAATCTGTTAGAAATGATGATGCTGCTGCTGCTGCTAATGATGATGATGATGATGATGATGGATGGATTTGCTTTGTGCTGAAATAGTAAAAGAAATGAAGACTTTTTCTTGACGAATGAAATAAATTCAATCGTTATTAATTATCTATATATTAATAGGATAGCGTGTGTTCATGTGTCACGCTTGCATCAAAAGCTCTGCACATGCGTGCCACACCTAGATTTGAGAAAGGCATTCAAGTCACCTAATTTTCGTAATATTTCAAGTATTTCTCTTTGGCGCAACGGTTAGCGACATAGGATTTTGACGTCGGCCCGACTGGTTTATAGTTCAATCCCAACCAACCTCTAAGATTTTTTTTTTCTACATCGAAGGGAGGTAGGGAGGGGACGACCGGGAAGACACATATTAATACGATAGCGTGTGTGTTATTTTGTGTGTCATGCTTACATCAAAAGCAACGACCTTCCGAATCTTTGTATGCTACTCATGAATTGGAGCTAAATTTAATTTAATCTAAAGCATTTACAAAGTAAGGTTTAGTCGTCGAAATCGGAATTAGTCGATCGATCAAATCGAGAAAAAAGTCTGATGAACGGACGGACGGACGGACGGACGAACGAACGAACGAAACCGCTTTTGTTTATTAGACAACATCCTTTGGAATTTTTCATAGGTTAGGAACAAGATAATTAGTATTGAAAACATCATTTTGTGTAATTTACATGTCCCGCTAGTTAAAATTAATAGAACAAACCTCTGAGATGATTTTTAAATTAACAGCTTGTGCTATTATTCAGGTGTTATGTTATACGTTGACATGGTGGGGAAAAGAAGAGTGACAATCTCGGTTTGTTTTAACTACTCATTTTTAAGACATTTTTATGTCTGCTCGACCTGTTTCATCCATTTTTTATTTTGTTACAAATGTTTTTCTAACTTTTTCAAGGACGTCACTCACATTTTTCTCACTTTCTGTTTTTCCATTCACATGTTTTGTCAAATCTGACCATCTGACCTCGCCAGACAACAACTTGTCCTTGAACTTTTTCCAAGGACAAAACAATTATTTCACACTAACTGAAATACTCACCCTTCAATATACAACAGAGTTCATTTGTGAAAAAATAGTTTTCTTCGACAAACATTCGAATCACAGATGTCGAATTAAAATATCAGATTTAAAAAAAATCTCTTTGTTGGTTGACTTGAATTGAATGTAGAAGAATATATAATATAGTTGAACATCAAAATACAGGATTTTCTTATGTTTGTCATATTTAAAAAAATTTAACTTCTTAGAGAATTGAAGGAACTTTTTAACTTTAAGCAACAAAGAATAAACGTCAGAATCAGCCTATAAAATTAGAATATTTGGTAGAATTGGTATTCTGTTTCATTGTTTGTGTAGTGATGTAGACTAGTGTGACATTTAAAACAACGTTATTGAGTCATCTTCGTTAACTTAAATAAAAGGAGAATGAAAGAGAAGGGTGTTAGTAAATGAATACGTTCACGAGTATGGAAGAAAGCAAAAGTTCATGTTAAATAAATGTCCCATTAGTAGGGAAGAGAAAAGAGTTCATATATGAAGGATAGGATGAACGTACTGTTTGTAAAGAAAAGAAAATAGTTTGTATAAGAGAATGTTTGTAACATACACAGGTGTTGAAGTCAGGCCATGTCCATGTTTTGTTTCATTTTACTTCAATCGAAGTTCTCAGAAATCAAGGGGCCCCTTTCTGAGGCTAACACATATTCTATTAAAGTTCTTCTTTACCTCTCAAACGTTGAGTTAGTAAAGAAGTTAAGAACATTAATTTTCTTCTCCCTAATTGACCAGTTAACTATGTTATAGTATATCTTTCTTGCGGTCTCTTGGTCTTACCCGATTCCAGGACAAGAATTCATCTAGCCTGGTGGAGTATCCAACTAAGTGCTGTTACTTGAGGTAACATTACTTGGAGAAGGTGCACCATTCCTTGTATGAGCCAGTATATAGCCGTGTTGAGGTAACCTTATTTGGGCTTTGAATACTATGTTATTTTGAATATTTGGTCAGGGTTCACTTGTAGGTGGAAGTATCCTCATGTCAAGTTGTCCTGACAAACCCTTGTACAGAGAGACCGAAGAGACTCGAGGATGGTGTCTAATAGGTAATTGTGTGTTGCATTAAGTCTATGTGTGTGCAGCAGTAGCCATGTTGGATCCTTGGTGCTTCTTGTCGAACCACAGGGCCAGACGGCCCCAGGGAGGGGGTATCTGTTGCATCCCAAGAGAGAGTTTGGGGGTTGGCCGAACAACATGGAGTTGTTGACAGTGCCGTGTCCTGGCCAAGAAAAGAGGAAGTAAACAGTGGGCTATCACTTTTATAATCTCTCAGCATGTACTCAGCACGTTCAAGACCAATCACCAGGTCAGAGAGTACTCAAAGTTGTTGAGATAACTCTGGCCTGGCGCTCAACTCCACTGAGAGTGGATCTCCTCCTACGACCATCCCAGATGCTCCTCAAGCAGATCCGAAGCTTAACACTCCACTAAATCTCGATATAGTCTCTTCCTAGGCTGTGCAAAAACCCTGGTCCTTGGCAGCGCTTTAAGCGCGGCTCACCATTTGGTGTAGAACTTCTGTTCTTCTCTCCGCCTCTGACGGGATTCGACCGAGGGAGCAGATATGAGGTTCGGAAAGGCTCTCTCAACCGTAGGGACCCAATGAACATCTTCTGTCAAAGAATGACCCTGAAAAGCCAATGTTTCGGCATGTCTATGATTTGCCAGATCCGGCATTCCCAAGCCTCTCTCGTTCGGATATTGAGTACAGACCTGTCTGCGGACATACGGTTTCCTTCTCTTCAAAAGAAGTGAGAAAAGCATGTGTGAAAACCAAAAGGCAGGCAGGGGTAACACAGCCAGTCAGTAAAGGATAAAAGGAAAGACATAAGTGGTACATGCCTCAGCTCTACCCTTTAAGGAAAATTTCTTTCGAATCCACATTGTGATTGACGATTCGACCTTTGACTGTACTTCCAACGAATTCTTTCCCAGATAGATGCTGCTCCAGGCACCCAACTGTAGGTCATTGGACTTGCTTCAGTTGATTACGACCCCTGTAACTTCTTCGTACACAGCGAGTACCTTAATCACTGTTCAGCTGTCATTACATCTCAATATGAAAAAATGGTGAAATTCCGCTCAGGATTGGTCTCGCCGTATCGTCCCTTAATTAGTGAAAGAAGGGCTCAAACACCAGGACAAAAAACAGAAGTAACTGCAGACAACCCTGACACACCGACTGCGAAAACCACAAACGACTCCGAAAGCGTACCATTGGCTTGCACCGCTACGATTGGCAGAGGATACAGAATGGAGACCCACTTGCAGAAGTCCAGATTAAAACCGGCAGCTTCCAAAATATATCCCAGGAAACGATGGTCGACCCTATCAAAAGCCTTGAACTGATCTAAATTGATCAGTGCATCTTCAGCGTCGTCTTCTATTCCCTCTACGATCGTGCGAATCAGATGAATTGATCTCCCCTTTACAGCGAAGTTCTGGTCAGATTTAATCACCAATAATGACCTGCAATCGGTTCGCAAGAACTCTTGGCAAAATCTTTAACTCAGTGTTTAGCATAGTTATAGGCCTATAATCATTTAGATTCTCCCACTATTCCGGTCCTTTTTCTTCAGCAATCTGGGTGAGCTGGTTGAACAAATCCTTCAGAAGAGGAACAAACATAGGCGGTAGCCTCAAATATTTATTTACTCCTCTGCAGGAGTTAGGCACAAGGCGAGTTTTATCTTACTCCCACAAGTAAGATGTGACCACAGCTTGGGTCGAGTAATTGAAAAGCCAGCGCCCGAGAAAATGAGCACTCTGGCCATTAAAAATTGCCTGTGCAGCCCCGTTCCCTGGTAGTGGCGCCTCAGGCAGTAAGCAATGAACTTACTCCTCCCCCCCGGTAGCCTCAAATATATTTCATTGAAACCGGCTGAATGTATCTCTGAGCCAGCACCTTACATTTGGTGGTCCCATCAAATAAACAATGACCAGGATAAATTACTGGCCGAGCTTATTAAAGTTAACAATAGCTGGGGTGTTAGCTGACTGTATTTGCATTATTTACGGCCAATTCTTAAAGTCCGGTCTGTTGGTTAAGTGTAAGAAAGCGTGTTGTAAAGTCAAAATGTGTAGGCGTTGATTACCGGCAGAAAAACATCCAATCCTGTATTTTTCCATGAGGGCATTTTAGCAGCAGGAGTCTGGCATTTTTCCAGTCAGTGTGTTTTGAGGGTGTGGCTTATGCTAGGCTTTGAAGAAGGTGTGCTGAATTTATAACTTTTGTAAACATAGGAGCGGTGTACAGCAAATTGACTGGTAGCCAGAGCCATTTAGCTTTATACACTCTAAGCAGCCAATCTGTAAAGGGGAGATAACTCAATTGACAACTATTGACTGTTAATGCCATCTCAATTAACAAATCTTCTCCATTTTTATTTTTAAGATGAGCTCTAATGCTCGACCGGTTGTCTTTAGATCTGTTAAAATATTGCTCAGAATTTCTCTAAGAATAACCATTTCGATTCTTAGCCGTTTATCAAGATTTTGTTGGAATGAGTGGCACTATGAACCCCTGAGTTATCTGTCTTGCAAATCACAGGAATATTGGATAAAATATCAATATGCAAGATTTCACAGAGGAATACCCTATAAAACATCTAAGCCTCTGCGAGGTCCACCATTGCCAAAGTCTCTGCAGCTTTTGTGCTTTTCAAAACCTTTCTAAATAAAATTGATTGCCAATGGAGTAGAAAGTACTTGTTGTTGCTGCCCACAACAAAAATAATGTAACCACTTTGAGAGCTACCATCTTCCAAATTAACAAAAGATGCATCACTGTAACCCACTATACGAAGCTCATGTGCCAAGATTAGGAATACAAAATTGCGAAGACTCCTTCTTAACCTTGACATTCTTGTTGGCTTGTCTTATGCATTCCACTCTGCCTTTTCTCGCTGGCATCAAAGCTGAGATCAGGCCTAGTCTGTGTAGCAATACAATTAAATCTATCATTTGCTTGTTTCATGGTTGTCTCCTCCCCTGGACTCAATCTCTCATCTCCGAAAGCCGAACGTGCAGGGATAGTCTGTAGATTTTGCACATATCTGTCCTGGGAGATAATAATTTTTTCACTGTGTTGCACATCATTTAGACCAAGGTACTTGAACTTGGTAGAATCTTTAGATTTTATTACAAAGGGCAGATAATTCGCAAGGGAGATAATCATGCAATTAAAAAAACCAAAATGAAAGTCAAACGAAATTAAATTAACGAAATGTTTTATTGGAATAAATTTAATTTTTATATATGTAGGTGTTTTTTTTTTAAATTGCATGATTATCTCCCTTGCGAATTATCTGCCCTTGAATTATTTTTAAGAAAAAAGATGGACGCTTACTGAACGAATCGCTGTTATGATACGAAGAATGGAAAAATACTTGTAATTAAAGTTCTAGTGGATAATTTTTTCTACTTTTTTGTACAGTGAATAAGAATATAACGCTGAATAAGTATATAATATTGTTTTTATAAAAAAATAATTTTTTTGTACGGCTGCTCATCAGCACAAGCACCCAAAGGTGTTTTTGATCTTCTCGATAACAGAGATTTAGAATAGCTCAGAGCCACCTCAACAAAAATCAACATGTGTAGAGATGATTCCTTGCAATTTTTCATTATGTAATCACGTGAAAATAGCTTGGTCAGACTTTAACACCTCAGCTCCCAGTTGCAGTAACAAACCTTTCACTGTAAGGTACCAGGAACTTGAAAGCTTCCAAAGTTTGGACTCTGTCACTGGCAGCTTCGGATAGGGGTAGTAAATAAATTGGTCTGTCAATTTCCATACCTTAGAGAAGTGCTGTCTTTATATCAAGAAAATTACAAGACCATCCATTTAAAGCAATGACAGCTAATGCAATTCTAAAGCTCTCTTTGGAGCATGTGGGAGAATCTGATCTGACCGATCCTGCCTCCTCATCCTGAGACCCTCTGTCAACAAGCCTAGCCTTAATGGACTTGATATTTTTCACAAATTTATTTCTGCATACTAATTGCGTGGTAATCCTACTTTGACAATGTAGACAATAAAAGAGCCTCTGTTGAGTTTGTTGATTCCTCAGTATCTCGCTCGGACACAGGTTCCCACGAAGACACAGTATATTGGAAGTCAAGGCAAAAGGGTCTACCATCATTTTGAACAACATTTAAATAATAATTATTGACACATGTGGCTTTGCCAGCTTTACTGATGATGCTCAAATTTTTTTTTTTTTTTTTTTACTTTGGTCGGACATTTTGCAATTTACAACCTGATCTGGTTTGGGCAGATTAACAAGCTTCACAACCTTTCCCGCAGCTACATCATATGCATTGGGTCTTTCATTATCTTGTACATCAGTCAAGTCCTCTGTCTCCTCTATCCATGGTTCATTATCGTCATGCACATCTACATTGTCGCTTTTGCTTTTATCACCACTATTCGAATCCTCTACACAAGTTGTCCATTGACTATCTGATAAATCATGCATTACTTAACATGGATGTATTCTTACATATTCACCTCGATGTTTGATCAGGACTTGTTTGGCTTCCCAGCCAATAACCATACCGAGTCCCATCCATCTGGCAGATTCATTCATTTTGTAGAAAACAGTTTCCGTTATTATTGATTTGGGCAAGGGCAGGCCTGATTCGGTACCTCTGTATATTTTCTCGGATGATTCGGCTTTTCTAGCTGCATGCATTGCATCCAGATCTTCAGCCACAATTTCAATTGTAGAGATTCTCTCCAAAGTTGATGGTTGATTATTGAATATAGATGGCAAATTTGGGTTCTTTCCAAAGACTAACTGGTTGGAACTGTACCCATGCATACTATGAAGGGTATTCTTTGCACTAACAGACCACCCTAATGCAATATCAAATGGATATTTACCACCCTTTGTGCAGCAGTGGTTTTAACAGCAGCATTCACATTTCTGATCATTAAACTCTTGTGCATTATGCATTAGAAAGTTTTTTGGAGTGCAAAAGTACGAAATCCAGCGCTTGTATGAACATGCATGTGCGCGTCCACTACACAGACCCTGATCGTCTCGCTTGCTGTGCCAGTCCAAAGTTGTTCGATTCAGTCAGTGATGCAACAAAGGAATTCTTCCTTCAAATAAACCCACTACTCCAGTTTAAAAACAATTAATATTAACAGATTTATTTTTTTTGTATTTGCTTCTCGTGGTCTGATTGTCTTGGTTAGCATTGTGTGTTAAAAAAAAGAGTACTCGTTTTCTGAACTACAGGCTTGCAGCTGAAAGACTTTTGCCTGACCAAATCAAAACATAAGTCCAACCCAACACAAACAGACCATCTTTCCCTGAGGGTCACCGAAAACCAACTTACTCTCAGACATCCAACTCTGACTGCCCCATGCTCGGAGGGCCGGCTCTAACTCCTTTCCTTATCCCATAGGCTGGAATATATGTACTTTTGACCGGAAATCTTAGTTTTCAGTCTCTCTCAGTTATCCTCATTCGACCATTCAAAGACTGATCACGCAAGATATCCACCAGAGAAAACGGCCAGCCAGTGTTCACTCAAAATGGCCTATCTCTAGACAATCTATGAATATTACTTTTCTCAAGTAGGTTTCTCTCAGTATGAACCACCATTTAATGAGGTACTTGTTTTATTTAAAAAAACAAAAAAAAACAACAAAAAAAAACAAACATATCTTGAGTGGCCCAACTCACAATTAGAGATATTTTCAATTCTTTGTATTGCCTCCCCTCTCCCTATCAAACATTACCCACTTGCAGCAAGTCTGCTATTCGCATGCATGCAATCCACTAAACATGTTGCCTAGTGCATGTTTATCCCTATGTGCTAAATGCTGCCTCTTGCAGCATTTCACTCAGTCCTGCTGAAAAAGAGCAAACAAAATCACCTCAAGTAGAAGAGGAAAAAAAGTTGAAATTTGCATTAAAGGTCAAAGATGTAATGATCGTTTACATATGCGTCATTTTTCTTTTCTAAAATTATTTATTTTTTTTACAGTAGTTTATTTTTTTAATTTTTTTTTTTTTTTAAAACAATAGTGTTCATTCTTTTCCTATTTAAAAAAAAAATATTTTACTAGTAATTCTTTACAGCTGTGAACCTATGCACATGCAAAACAGTTTTGTTTTTTTTAACAACAGGGTTCATTCTTTTTACTAGTCCTCACTTATGGCTGTAAACCCATGTTTATAATTCACTTCAGTTGTATTGTAGTTTTCTTTTTCTGACAACAGGGAAGGTCCAGTTCATCTACTACCATCCACCATCTCAAAATCTTGCATCATTAGGATCAATTGGTTCTTGGCCTCTGTTCATTTAATTCCGAATCTACAGTTTGCTGTGGGATAGGTTCTGTAGTACATCATCATCATCCCTATTATTATCATCCCTGCCCTCATAACTATCTGTGCAGGAACCATTTTACACGGACTAACAAAACTGTCTTCACAACAACACATAAAAATACAATGTCTGCATTTTCCTCTTTTTTTAACAAACACAATGCTAACCAAGACAATCAGACACCAACCACAAGAAGCAAATACAACTGTAACATAAGTTTCTTTTTTTTTTAGGGTAAGACAAGGGGTTTCTCTATCTCCCCCTCCACACAAGGAAAAGCAAGGTAAGCTGATGATTTAAGTTTTCCACCATGAACCACACCTTGATCAGAAAACACCAACATTAAAACAGTAAAATTACTGACTTATTCCAGCTAACAACCTCCAAGTGATCAAACTTCATTCATTAAACTTTGCTAGGATTTTATCTACTTTCTGGATACTACTCTACTTCCTTTTCCTAAACAGAGTTCTCAGTTATTCTCTGCATGCCATTGGGTCATAGAATCGAGTGCGCATCCCATGCGAGGTAAAGGACACAGTTCCAATGCACAGAGTTTCACTGCATTATATCCTTATCTAGCATTCGAGTTTCTGGATACCCCCCCCCCCCCACCTATATCTTGTGTTCCACCAAATCCTCTGACCATGAGCTTAATGCAAAGTCCTCCTTGCATTACTCAACCTTTCCACGTTCCTTAACTACAACACCTTTACCAATATGCAATGCCAGTCAGAGACCTTGTGAAATCCTAAAATTTGCTATTTTTATTTTCCTAGTAAGCCTACTCTGTCCTTTCCTGCCTGTCATTCTGGGGGGGGGGGGGGGAGGGGCGAATGAATGAGCGCTTGAGAGATCTCTATATGGATGGATAGTGAATTTTTCAATCTTCCTCCATTTTCGGACCATTCTAACTTTAGGACAATTAACTTTGTTTTTTTTTGTTTTTTTTAAAACCACTAACCCCAAGTGCCAAAGTTGTAAAATTACATGTAATCACCTAAAAAGGTAGAACCCTCATGAAAAAATAAATTATTTTTTGTTTTTTAACTATCTTTAGAAATACCCAGAAATGAGGGATAATTTTACATTAAATTTATGTGAACCTGATCATCCGCTTTAAATTCTAAAATTGCTATTTTTTTTTTTTAAAGTGTTCACACGTAATCGCTTATAGAAAGATTCTTACTTGGGGTGGGGGGGGGCAGAGGGTGTTAAAATACTGAAAGAATTTTAAAGCAAACGTCTTAAATAACAAATAACGTTATTGTTCGATCTGAAAAAAAAAAGAAAAAAGTGAAATTAAATTTTTTTTTATATATTCCTCGCTTCATATTCCAAGTAGAATTTGATTAAAACAACTTGACAGTATTTTTATGTATAAATTCTATAATTTTTTTTTATATGTTTGTTTTATTTTACACAATATTAAAACAATGGGTAAAACTTTTCTGAAGCAGCGACCCTACTAATCTTAGCCACAAGCCGCTACTTCTCCTTACACACTAGGTCTATAAACGTAAATACCACTGTCACGTTTTTTCAACTTTTTCTTTGATCGCAATAGAGCAGTGATACGGCCATTGTAAAGGAGGTCTGTCAACTGTGTTCAGTTTTTCTGGTGACATGATTGATAGTGGAGTAAGAACCACTATCAATGAAAACCGGAAGTGCTCGAAACGCTCAACATGCATGTGTAATCAGACTCAGGTAATAAGGATTATTCATTCACTTGGAAATCACTTGTTCCTTTTTTCAAATGTACTTCGTTTTTTTATAGATATCAAATGCAAAAGAAAATAAGAGGAAATTAGAACATGGCCTCCAACAATTAAGGCATTGTTTTTTAAAGTTTGAATTTTAAAATTAGAATTTTATTTTGGGATAAAAAATTTTTTTTTTGGGGGGGGGGGGGGGGAATTATAATCTTAGACTAATAAGTTTCGTTTAAAATGTGAAAATCCAACGAAATAAGTGATATTCAAATAATATATCGTAAATTACCTGTCCGTTGGGGAGGGGAATTAAAAACATGACAGTTAATTTATTATAAATTTTTTTTCTTCTACTATAAACTGTTCGTATTTCATAAAAAAAAAAATTTAAAAAATCAGAAAACTTATTTTTGTTTTGGAAATGAGAACAACTCTTATTAGTTGTAGCTGAATAATTTGATAATGAAATGTTCATACAAAGAATAAAACTGCCTACGAATAGAGAATTGTCAGGTTTACAAACCAAGTGTTATTTCCATGGAGGTATACCTGATACTAGTCTTTTCATTCGATGTAAACTGGAAAGACCGACTTAAAAAAAAAAAAAATGAATATTAAATCAGACAAATTATTTTTCAAAGAAACATTTTCATGTTTTAAAAATTCAAAAATTTATCACAACACCATTTTATGATTAAGTATTAATTTAATATTTGCTGTCTAACCTACACAAAATAATACATTTGCACTAAGATTTCTAATGAAGAAATGGATTAATTATATTCCGTGATCGTTAATAAATACTGAAAATTTCATTAACATTGGTCGATTTCCTGAATTTTGAAGTGAAGGGAGAAGTCAAAATGCCCATAGTCTGTTAGATCTCACTTGTTACTTTGTAGTATTGTCATTTTCCAGCACTTTGGCCTCATTTACGATGGCTGTGTCAGTGCTTACATTTAACATCACGGCTGCCACTTGAATTTGCTTGTGAAGCCATAACTAGGGTTATATTTAAGGAATAATAGGATATAAGAGAAACTATCACCAGCAGGTGCAGTATAAACAGATTGTGTGCTACACATGGCACCATTTGTTGGTTGGTCAATAAACTCGCCACATTATTTTCTAGTAAAAAAAAAAAAGAAAAAAAAAGTAGTGTCAGAGGATTGGTGTTGTACCTGTACTATATATCACGGCTGTCTTAAAGGAGGCCAGAGCACTGGAAAATGACGTCATGATCTTAAGTAACAAACGAGATCTCTCAAACAGACTATGGGAATTTTACACCCCCCCCCCCCCCCCACGTAAAAATTCAAGATTCAGGAAATAACCAATTTTAATGAAATTTTCAGTATTTATTTATTTCCTCCTCCCACAGCGGAAACATGTGACGCAAGGTCAGAAAGTGGGATCCAGCAACCTAAAGGTTACGCACCCTGGCCTACAAAAAAATGCCTGGGCAGCCCCATTGGCATGCCCCGGTAGGGGTGCTTCAGACCATTAGCAATAAACTAACCCCTTCTCAAAGGGTGAGAAGACAAAGCCCGAGAGGGTGGACCTCAAAGAACTGCACAGGACAAAAGCCTAAGACCGGCGGTGCTGGTCTAAGGGATGTAGCATTCATCAGAACGAATACTATACTTTAATTAAGAAAATTTCAGTATTTATTAATTAACGATCACAGAATATAATTAACCCATTACTTCATTAGAAATCTTAGTACAAATGTATTATTTCGTGTAATTTGCGTAGGCGCGACTTAATGCTTAATAATAAAATGGTGTTGTCATAAATTTTTGAATTTTTTTTTTTTTAAACATGAAAATTCTTTAATAATGATTTGTCAGAACTTATTTTAGGAATGAATCATTCTTTCCAGATTATTTTTAATGTTTGCATTGATTGTTATGACAACTTGGTCTACATCAAATTAAAAAAAAAAAAAAAAAACTAGTATCAGTTGTGCTGCATGGAAATATCTCTTGGTTTATAAACACAAGACAAATCCCTATTCTTAGGAAGTTTTACATTATTACATTATTAGTTTTACATTATCATTAGCTGAATAATTTGATAAGAGTTTCTCATTTCCGAAAAAAAAAAAAAAAAAAATTTCTTTTAACTTAAAAGTGAATCAATCATGAAAGATTATGAATTCAGTAAAGCAATTCAAAATAATTAATAGAACATTTATTAAAATAAAATTTTTTGCAAAACGAATAGTTTATTTACAACATAGTAAAAATTTGTAATAAATAAAAACAGCACCCCCCCCCCCCCAAAAAAAAAAGAAAAACATGACTAACGGACAGTTTATTTACAATATATTATTTGAATATCTCTTATTTCGTTGGATTTTCACAAATTTTGGATTAAACTTATTGATCTAAAATTGTATTTTTTTTTTTATCCCAAAATAAAATTCTAATTATTTTTTTTAAGACTTGAAATTCGAACTTTAATACAATGTCTTAATCGTTGGAGACCATGTTGTAATTTTCTCTTATTAACATCTATAGAAAAGGAATTATATTTGAAAAAAAAGCAAAAAAAACCCGGAACAAGTGATTTCCAAGTGAATGAATAATCCTACGGATCTGAATCTGCTCACAGATGGACGCATGCGCGTTCGGGCACTTTCAGTCCTCATTGATAGTGATTCTTACTCCCACTATCACCAGAAAAACTCAGTTAACAGGCCTTATATTACAGCAGCCGTGATATATGCTGTATATGGGAGGATGATAACACCATCGTTGCAAATCTAACATTGTTAAACTTGTGAACTCACAAATGAAAATAGAAGTTATCCTCTAGCTACGTCTGTAGAAAGACTGAATGCAGTTGAAGGATATTACATGGTTCCAGCAGCATTTTTTTTTTTTGCTTTGAAGAGTTTTTATTATAAAAAAAAAATAATCAGGAAATAAAGGCCAAGATGGAATCGGTTGATTGAATTACTTAAGGTGTGGATGTTGTACTGAGGTTGAAAAACAGCTTGTTAAGTCTGGTTGCAGACATTAAGGACAGGGTTTCCTTCTGTAAAGAACAGAGACAGCGCTAGTATCTGGTCAAGAAAAAGGGATATTGATTAATTGGCTTGGCCCAAGACTGGACGAGTGTGATGACAAGGATGTAGCTGCAGAGTTAAATGGCTGGTTGAGGAAAAGAAACAGATACTACACTTTATCTCCAAAGAACAATGGTTTACAATTATAAATAGGTAACTAACTAAACATTGATTAACCAACCAACCGAGATTAATACCAATAAGCTTTTTAAACGAGTTTTTCTAGTGGAGATCAGAGTGTCAACATAATGCTAAAAGCAATGGTGAGCTTTCAAACGACATACCAACATATCTGAATGTACATCCACACATGTTGAACTAACAGTTACGAAAGAAAATGATAAATCTTTACAACTAATAAAAATTAAGATATACAAAATCGAAATTCACTTAGTTCCATATTTCCTACACCCAACCTCCTTCAGTTACCATGCAGTCACCATGTTTTGCGTAGTGGAATAATATGTAATCACCAAGGGTTGCACCGAGGCTGACGAGTTGTTTACATGCAGCTGTGAATTCCTGCCTTTTTAAAAAAAATTTTTATAAATATTTTTTTTGTACATTATATCCTTCCATATACGTCATAGAAATGTTGTTTTGATATCTCAGATCATGACTATACTCCTGCATTAAAATAGGTGGTGACAGTTTCGTAGGGGGGTTTCAAACGTCAATAATCAGGGTGCATATCATTAGGATCTCCTGTATCTCATTCAACAAGAAAAATGCTCTTTTTAAAAAGAGCGATTCAGTTTCATATGTATCCATTTAAAGAATTCATTAGATTCTTTGGCTAAGAGGGAAGTGTAGTATCCATTCTGATATTACACTTCATATTTGTCTTTGATCAGTGAAGAAATCCTTCTAGACGGAACAAATTAAAAATTGCCTCAAATTCAAAGTACCCCCTGGGGGGGAGTATATGTAACTTTAAAAAATTATAATCTTTATTGCTTAGCAGGTTTTTATTTTAATTTCTAGAGAAATTTGTTCAGATTGTTCGCAACTAAAATAAATGAATTTCACATTAAAATTCATGAAGCAACGTTATGTTTACTTCAATAACACCCAACTTAACTTTTAATTCTTGTTTTTGTAAATTAATATAGAATATAAAGTTTAGTTTCAGCATAAATTGGATAGTGTTTTTGTTTACTTTTTTTTAACCAAAGTTTATGACTCATTTTTAATCGAAAAGGCCTTAACGTAGGTCACGGACCAACTACCTTCATGAAGAGGCAAATAAATAGAAACAATTATATGCAATTATATTTTAAATGCTATCTTCGTTGTGGTTGGTCATAATTTTTTTTATTAGTTTCAATTAAAAAAAATAAAAAAATAATATCACTGGAACATTTAATCTCAAATTTTGAGCACACATCCTATAAGTCCAGTCCAAAGCTACTGTTCGATTTAATCAAAAACATTTTCAAACACCATTACATTCTTCCTTATGGTCAACAAGAGAAGGGCAAACATCTTTAAAGTATGAACATTTCACATTCAATTTTTAGCTTCCCATGTTCAGGAAATAGAATTATTCTCTGCACACATCAGTATTAGGTGTCATGATAATGAAAGAAAGGAAAGTCCGATACAATATTCTGACATGGTACAAATTCTTAGGAAAGACTTATTTTTCGTAACTTTAATTTCTTTCTCAAATAAAATCAAATTTTAACAGAAAAAAAAAAAAAAAAAAAAAAAAAAAATTTCCGTAGTCGTTAATATGATCACTTTGCTCGCCACCTAATTTTTCTGCCCTTGACCCTTTCCGTTAGAGACACCGGAAGTCGAAGATCCAGGCATTTAATGCAATCATTGCATTGCATATTTGGCAAACTCATTCTAAGATGTTCGTTTGATGCTTGAAATGTAATCACGCCGAAGTCACTCACATGCAATGCATGTCGCCACATGAATTCCTGTAGCTGTTGACGAGCAAGGTTTTCTATGGGTACCTCATAATACACGTCTTAGTCGTAACAACAAATACGACATGCGTGTCAGAAAATATAATTGAGAAAATAATTGAGAAACAGTTGGTTAAGAATAACAGTTCGTCAGGGACAAACAAAAGGAGTTCAGAAAAAAGAAGCAATGCATGATGGAAGACGATGGAAACACTTTTAGAAATGAGACCTAAACAGGAATTATGATTGTCCAAGGGCGAAAATGATAGTATTTGTGAATGCATAGAATATAGAAAATTAAAATGCAAACAAAATATCAGGTCGTTCAGACTGAAAGCCATGCTAATAAGAGGCAGAGTCATTTTGATTTACCCACCATATTGGTGGGGGTGGGGGGCCGAGAGTACAAACTCTTTCATCAGAAGGGACCTCTACTGCTAACATCAGATGTGTCAAAGGGAGATAATCGACTTTAGACAAATTCATTTAAATGAATAAATGCAAAAGTTTTTTTTCATTTATCACTATATTATAATCAAAACGGGTTTCTGTTATTTAAATCAAGAATACAATATAAGATCTTTATATTTATATATATATATATATATATATAGTGGAGATAGAAGATTAAGAAAGAATCTTTTGACTGCCTAATTAGCATTATTTTTTAAACAATTCATAATTAATGTTTAGTATTATTATTATTACTGAATTGCATTTGTTACATAGCTACTCCTGCTTGGACCGCAGCAGTACGCGTTTCGTATACTCGTCGTGTAGAGGGTTGGTCGTGTCGTCCAGTGGATGAATTCTTTCTTCTAGAACCACGCCGTCTGTTGTCTGCAATAAAAGCTATGTGGTGCACTCCGAAGACAAACTCTTGAATTGAATTCTTTTTATTGCAAGCGTTATTTCAACTGTGAATCATTCACCACGCCGAGAGAGAGGAAGAGAGCAAATCCTACTTTATCGTAGTTAGTTATTAATGTTTTCTTAACTATTCCTAGAGAGGGGGGGGGGGGGAAGGATTCTCGCGCTCGTCTTCCCTGAAGGGAAATATTCCTTATCTTTACATTGTGAATCGCACGTCCTCTCAGTTCGCTTTCCGAATCAGACTGACTAAAAACTCGCTTCTCACGAGAACGAGTGACGTCAGATCCTTTTGTTTTCCACGCAAGGCTCGCGAAGTCACAGAGCCTCTCGCAGGTGTAGACTGACCCTTGATCTGGGGACTCGTCACACGTAACCTTGTCACATCTGCCACTGACTGAGAACAAGCCCTGTTCTGCACTCGACTGCCCTGCGTTAAGTTTTAACTACATGCGCTCGCCGACGACCTTAGCAAAAGTTGTGGCTAGCTACAAGCGAAGCAGAAGCGAGAAGAGAAAGAGGGAGTGGGAGGAGAGTGTGGCTCTGCCCCTTTTTGCAGTTTTTACCTTTAACTAGATGGAAAGAAGAAAGAAAAAAAAATGAAAAAATAAAAAAAAAAATTATTTTATAATTCAAAGTGGGGAAAATTTTTTTTATATAAATTCAATTTTTCAAGCCAGTTTTAGCGCAGTTAACTAAATTCTCTTTTGTTATGGGAGTTTAATCCGCATTTTTAATTTTTTTTAGGGGGCCGCTACTTTACGTGTGGTTTTTATGACAATGACTCTCGGACTTAGGGTTAGTGGTAAAAATTTTTTTAAGTTCCCTAAAAAAATACAATGGCCTGATGATCCCTCACTCTAAATTCTAAATTATGTTTTTCTTTCTTTCCGTGGTGTTAACACGTAATCCCCTAAAAAAGCAAAATGTCATTTTTTTTTCAGAGTGGTGGTGGGGGGGGGGGGGGTGTTAATGGAGGGTGTCAATCTGCAAATTTAATTTTTTTAAATCTTAATTTTTTGTTTACTTTATGTCCGGTTTTTATTTTAATTTGAAGCCATTGATTTTAGTTGTTTACCTTTCCGATGAAAATTAAATAAATAACTTTAAAATGATCTTCCTACTTAAATATTATTCGTATGGCATAAATAAAAATATTGAAAGTTTAGCTATTATTGTAGATTAACACCACCCCCACCCTCAATAAAATGAGATTCTACTTTTTCAGGTATTACTTATGAATACCCTGAAAAACCTGTTCGAAAGAGAAACAAAATATTTTAGAATGGCAGTTTACCATTCTTTTGCCATTGAAGATGAATTCTGTGCGTTATTTTTTCCTATGGAGGGGATGGACTTTTTTTTGCGATTGCGTGTGGGTTTTACGACCTTGTCAGTCAAACTTAGTGTTAAAAACATTAACTGCCCTAACAATCTAGAATTACCCTTAAAAAAAAAAAATCTTTTTAGGGGGGGGGGTAATTTAGCTGAGGCTGTTAATCTAAAAAATTACCAAAGTTTATTAAAATTATGAAATTCTCTGAGTAAAAAAAAAAATTTTTTTTGATTAATGCCCCGCTCCTCCCAATTAATTGCTGCCCTGAGGGCGGGTAAGTTTTGCTAGTTTTCTATAAAAATTCGCATTGCACAATACAATTTTTTGGTGCTTGTGCTGTTCAGCGGCCGTATTAAAATATTTTTTATAAAAACAATACTATATACTTATTCTTACTAACTGTACAAAAAAGTAGAAAAAAACTATCCACTAGAACTTTAATTACAAGTATTTTTCCATTCTGTGTATCATAACAGCGATTCGTTCACTAAGCCTATATCTTCTTTAAGATTTCAATTATCTGCCCTTGAAATCTTAAGATGGAGGCTTAGTGAACGAATCGCTGTTATGATACGCAGAATGGAAAAATACTTGTAATTAAAGTTCTAGTGGATAATTTTTTCTACTTTTTTGTACAGTGAGTAAAAATATGACGCTGAATAAGTATGGGAAAAAAGAAACAATGTTTCAGACAATATGTAAAAATAAAAATGGAATAAAGAATAAGCAATTCAACAACTAACAAAAATAAACTCAAAAACTCATCTTGTAAAGTTCCGAGATATTTCGGCCGTAGATACGACCATTTTCGATCAGTTGTATATAATGTTTTTATAAAAATAACTTTTAATACGGCCGCTGAACAGCACAAGCACAAAAGTAGTTTCATTAAAAATAAGCTTCTTTTAGAAGTGGAAAAGCTAACAGTATTAAAAGTTTATTGTATAGATTTTTTTTTTTTTTTTTTTTTTTACATGATTCACCCCAAACAAGGCAGGACGCCACTGTAAACGTAAGGGGCTACTGAGAAAAAGGAAAAGGGGAGAAGGATTAGTGGTTCAGCTTAAATTGGGATCTGAGCAGCGAGATGTCTGTTTACATTAGTTTTAAATTTCTGCATGTCAGTACTGTCGGGGAAACTGGGGGCAGGGAGGGAGTTCCAGAGGCCAGCAGCACGAGGAAAGAAGCTATTTGAGTAGTTGTATAGGTTTTGTATTTTTTTCTGTTTCTTGGGATAAAAATATTTTTGTTAATCTGTTAGTGTCAATTAAAAAAAGTGGAACATTTCCTTTTGGTAATGGCACTCTTTGATCTCAACGAATGATGTCTTCCAATTTCCACCTTGTTCATAAAAGACAAAATTACAACAATTCAAACAAAATATTTTAATTAGAAAATATTGTTATCGAAATATTGCAATATTCGTTTATTTTTTGAAATAATATCAATTTTGACAACTTTTATGCAGGCAGTCAAACAAAAAGATAAAACATTAAAATATTTAAAAATATAAAAAAATAAATACATAAATTAAAATCTGGAAGTTGTTGAAAATCAAATATAAAGAAAAGAAAAAGAAAAAATGAAATATTTCCAAAACAAAAAACAAAAAAAAAATTATGTAATAACTGTTGGAGCTGTGCGACTTGTAAATTCGACAAGTCGCGAAATTTTCAAGGCAATCTCAACCAGTGGTTTTAATACAACCTGTGGAAATAAAATAAAAAAATTTTTTTAAATGGATTTAATTTAAAAAATAGAATAACATTGTTAGATGTTAAAAGTACAGTTCTGATAAGATACCAGATTAAATGAATAGAATTAGAATACGTAAAAAGCAAATACCAAAATATTTGATTGGAAATTCTGGAAAGAATTTTTCGTTGAATATATATATTGCAATAAAAATTAAAAATCTTTACTAGATATGAATTAAATTTATGAGACTAAAAAAATGTAATCCATTGAACTAGATTGTTTCAATCAGAAAAAGTGAATTTGCAAAGCCAGTTAAATTAAAAATAAATAAAAAGCCAAAATTAGTGTTTTTCTGCTCACTAACCGCCCACCTCTATTTCCCTCTCCAGCTATAGGATAAATAATATCATTACTGGTGGTGATATCTCCTTTTGTCGATGCAAATTATAGATTCCTATTTTGAGTTTTAGTTTTGTTAGATTACCTTTTGGGTCAGTATTTGTTATATATATTAAATATTTGGAATTACTAACATACATACACGTCCAGATATTTACTATTATATAGATCAGTAGCAGCCAGCAGTTATGGTTACTGCTTTCAAACAATATTTATGAGACTATTTTGTGTCGTTATAATAGCCACCTCTTTCTATTCTCCCCCTCCCTCACCTTTTTCTTTTAATTATTTACATCATTCAGCTCTTCTCACTTTACCATTGTTTATGTTACTCCCCTTCCTCCTACCATCTAAAACATTCATGTACAGATGAAAAGTGTGCATGGTGGCAAAATAACAGCATCAGACATTTAATAGTCTATAGATTATACTTCAACTGTTAATAAACAGAGACAGACACTGTATAAAACAGAGGGAGTGGGACAAACAGTGACAGAAGACGAGTGAAAGACTCTTAGTAAGAGATGGGTCACTACATTAATTGCAAATTATGGTTAATTAAAATAATTTCAAACAACTCATTCCCTGAACTAAGGAATATTTTAGTGTGTATTTTACGTGATTAAAATATGAGAAAAAAAAAAAAAATGAATAAAGAAAGCCTTTAGGAAACAAACGTTAATTCACTCATATTTAGTATAATAACAGAAGCTATACACTGAAGATACCTGTGGATCGAGAAGATGTTTCTGAACGTCAGCTTCGTAGCCTTCAATGTAAAGTCGAATAGTAGCGCCACTGCTACCTGTGCCGCTAAGACGCATGATAATACGTGAATCATCCTCAAAAATTATGCGGATGCCCTAAAAACGAAACAAATAATTAATATTAAACATTAGAAACAAAGTTTAAGACGTTATGAAAAAACTTTTACAAGATATTTTTAAAGAGTGAGAATAATTCATTGATGTTTTGAATTTGTTGAACATGCTTTATTTGTCTGTTTTATAGCATATCAATCTTTTGGTTCATTTAAGGAGTTAAAACTATGAGTTCAGCCTAATAAAAAAGTAAAGTGTTGCATTGCCAAGTTTAACATTTGAGAGTGGGAAAATATCGGACAGATTTTTTCTCCCAATAAGAGAGGAAGAAAAACGAAAAGAAAATTGTCTTACCTGTTTCACGCTGACACTTTTGTCGATCGGATCTTCGTAAGAGAAGTTATCTGCTTGTTTTACTTTATAACTCTTACCATCTTCGCTAAACACTTTGCCAACATTCGAAGAATCAGAGATAAAAGCAGTTAAAACCTCCATCACTTTATCAGCTGCAGCAGATTCACAATTTTCGTAATCATATCTGAAAAAGAGAAAATATTATCTTGTAAAAACGAAATATTGATCATTTTTTTTTTAAGGAATGCAATAAGTTACTATAATCAATACAAACCTGGTGAAAAAGTTTCTACCATATTGCTTCCAATGGTCAACTAAAATCTCTTCTACAGTCTGTTTGCGATGTGCCAAGATGGAGAGCCAGGCCAACACAGCCCAAATGCCATCCTTTTCTCTAAGAAAAAACAAAAGATTACTTTGATAAATAGTCCATGAATCACAAGACATTAAAACAGATTAACAATGTAATTAACACACTAAAACGTTACATTAGCTGTTATTAAGAACATTAAAAATAGAATAAAATTGATAAATTACCCCCCCCCCCCAAAAAAAAACAAAAAAAAAACGCTGTTTTTTTTTGTCAAATGAAATTGCCTATGGTGAGAAGCCAACAAAAGAAATGAGATGAGTGTTATTACAGTTTGAAACGCTGTTGAAATGATAAACTTTGAAAATTGAGAAACCAGACAACTTGACGCAAGATTGTCAAATGAAATTTTTATTAAATCATTTTTTCCTAATTTTCGGTTTTATAAACCCTAATTCTAGTAATAAAGACAATATTTTTTTTTCATCATCGTCGAAACCTTTAACTACAGATATTGGACATTTAAAAAAAAAAAAAAAAAAAAAAAAAAAAATTAATAAATACTTAATTTATTTGACAAAATCTTGTGTCAAGTTGTCTGGTTTCTCAATTTTCAAAGTTTAAAAGAAATTATCATCCAAAAGCACTTTCTGTGCATAACATCGGAAATTAGAAATTTAAAAAGAAAAAAAAAAAATTTTTTTTTGTTCAAACAAGGTATGCCACTGAAGTGTAAGGAGCTACTGTGATAGGGACCAGATTTATAGAGGTCCATATGAGCGGGTAGTTGAGCAGCAGATGTTTGTTTACATTACATTTAAATTCCTGCATGTTGGGGAAAAAAAGGGATCAGGGAGGAAATTCCAAAGGCAAGCAGCATGAAGCAAAGAGGCTATTAGAGGAGAAAATCTTCCAGCATAGAGACCTCTACCGAGAAGGGGTGTCGTTTTGTTGCTAGTCAGGTGGGTTAGGGGTATTTTAAGTGCAGTAAGTTCATCGGAGGACATTCCATGGAAGCACTTTTAAAACAAGCACATGGATGCAACACTGCAACAGGCTTGAGCTTAGCAGACGTTTTGGAAATTATTAGGTTAGAATTTTTTTTTTTTTTTTTTTTTTTTTTTTCCTACTCTGTCTAAGAGGTAGAGGATAGTGATTGGTGCACCAACCCATACTCCATGCATGGACAAATGGTGGATTTATATAGATAGATACTGGTTGGTGTGAGAAGTTTTCTAGCCTGGTAAAGGGAATCTATCTTCATTGCAAAAAACTTGGCATCTTCTATGCACTTATTCCAATCCATGTTGCCTGAGAAGCAGAGGCGTTTAAACTTTGAACTCTCAGGAAGCGTGCTATCGGCGATGACATCTGGTGGTTGGAAGAGTTTATTATAGTAGTTAGAGCAAAGGAGCTTTATCTTGGTAGCAATAAGTTTTACTATCCAGTTTTGGGCTCTTCTACTACAGACTCATTTTCTAAGGATTCAGCTATTGCTCTGCTTGTGTGGGCATTATATTTACCTTCATATCAGGAGTATAGTGTGGTGTCTTTAACAAATATAGCCATCTCAGATGCGATTGCACCAGGAAGGTCGTTTATGAAGATCAAGAATAATATAAAAGATTTATTTATACCAGTTGTATCTAGATGGCATTGCCTTGGAGTTTGTTTTTATACTTTCATTTTTGTTTCTTGTATTGCCCCCCCCCCCCCTCCTCTTAATTAGTTTCGGGTGAGATTTTTTTTTTATTTAATTTTTTTTTTTTTTTTTTTTTTTAAAGATAATTTAATGAAATATAGATTTAAAATAAATATGGATAAAATAGGACTTTTTTTAAAAAGAATTTTAAAGCCAGAAATTAATTTCTATTTGACAGTTTAAAGGCTTCCAAATTCTTTTCAAATTTCGGAGGGTCATAGGTTTTTTTTTTTTTTTTTTTTTTTTTTTTTTTAATTGTAGAATCGCTGCCATTTCTGAATCAGATTGTCGGACTTTTTGAAAGAGTTCAACTAACTTGGACACGGAATAGTCTGCTAAAATTAATCTGAGCCTTTGTGAAAGTAAAAAACAAAACCTCCTGGGCAATGGTAAAGCTGGTTCAAAATACAATTTACAAAAAAGAATGTTCATTTATCATAGGTTCTATCAATCATCGTATCATGGTTCATGTAAAATAAATTGTTCTGAAGTTAATATTTGTAAAATAAAAGATGAATACAAAATGCACATAAAACAAACTTACCTGATATGATCGGATCCAGTGCCAAAACTTTCTTCTCCACACAAAGAAAGGCGGTCAGCATCCATCAAGTTCCCAAAGAATTTCCAGCCGGTTGGAACTTCAAATATCTCTTTCCCTTTTGCATGAGCCACTCTATATTAGGAGAAAAAAAAAAAAATTCATATTTTGGTAATTTTATTTTCACAATTTCCTACCACATTTGAGCGAGAACTATTTAAGTTAATTGTGAACGAAACATTGTAACTTTTATGCTCTTTTTAAAAAAATATTTTAGTTCTAAAACAAAAAGGCTTTAAAAAGAATTAAATATATTTCTGAAGGAGTGAAAGTTCATAACCCAAGATTTATTTATAAAAAATGTAAATGTCTTATAATTTTATTAAATATGGAGAGTATATTTTTTCTATTTAATAAATAGAAGCAATTTTTAAGACATGCAATTAGTTTTTAAATTCCCATAAAAGCTCACTGTCAACCAAGCTCCAGTCCCTGTCCCATCGGCGCAATGTAGCATCCTTATGTTTGTTTTACAAATACTTCAATGGATTATGCTCCGATGAATTGGCTACTCTGGTGCCCCCTCGACGTAAATTCACTAGACTAACTCGACGATCAACTAAATCTCATTCATTCACTGTGGAGGTCCCCAGATGCCGGAGAGCCTTCTACTCAAATAGCTTCTTTCCTTGTGCTGCTCGCCCCTGGAACTCTCCCTGCCCCCTGTTTCTCCGACAGTACTGACATGCAGAAATTTAAAACTAATGTAAACAGACATCTCGCTACGCAAATCCCAATTTAGGCTAACTTCAGCAAATCACATTAACAAATCCAATTTGTAGAACTTATTTTAAAGACAAACTTTTAAAAAAATTTGTACAATAAATAAATCATCTAAATGATACAGTAAAGAACACATGACCAAGTTTTTATGGTTTGGTTAAAAATTATTCTATAAAATTTTAATGATTAACAAATGGAAAATATTTCATGTCATTTAATGTTTGATGAGGCGTGTTAGGAAAAAAAAAAAAAAAAGTTGAAATAATTGTATTTGTTTTTAATTTAGATATCATACTGACCTATCAACAGCTCCTGCTGTCGGCATACTACGAGCGTAACCCTTTATTCCAGTTTTTTGAAAGTAGGGAATGCACTCCAGATTGTTGGCAATGACTGCTAAAGAATCAGACGGGTTCACAAAGAAAGCATTGTGTCCGAGGATCATATTTCGGTCCTAGAAAATAAATTAAAAAGGTTTTTATGACCAAAATAGTTTCAGTTTGGCTTACTCAATTCATTAAAATTGTGATTTAAAAAAAAAAAAATAATTGAGAATTTTCCATAAAAAGTCACCATTCTTATCAATGTTTCAATGTTTATCAGCCTAACAAGGTGAATCTTCAATGGGTTAATTTGATTTAAAAAACACTGAACATGTAATACAATCAAACATTGCTTTGTGATATATTGAATACTTTCAAAGAGTTCTGACCGCTTTACTTTATTATTTGGTAGCATCGTTTAATTTTAAAATCATATCCGGTTTAATGTCCGTTTTACATGCAGGCATGTGTTGGACAGCTTTCAGAAATTGATTTCCAAACTAGCCCTTTTTTCTGGCCAGGTTTCATATCCTCAGCCTCACTGTGACAAATGTTAAAGAATATTTGATACCCTGTTTATACGTTTTTGTAGCTACTGCAGGTTTGGGTTTCTTTCCAAGAGACCCAGTTGCCATCTTATGTGTTATGTTTCAAGTACACAGAAGAACGGAATATAAAGGGGAAAGAAGACAATGATGAATAAACGGTTGAATTTACGTGTGTGTGTATATATATATATATATATATATATATATATATATAAGGATAAAATACACAATATATCAAAATGAAATATTGTGGAGGCAGAATGTATGAAAAGAGAAAGGAAGAACAATTATAGCGACGAAATCAAGATTAGACAAGAGATTAACGAGTTTTGTTTGGATCAATTAAAAGATCACTTTCTGAAAACGTTTGTTGATCTGAACAATGAATATATATTTTGGTATATATTTTTTTATTCATAAAAACATTTGCCTATATATGTGCATGCATGTTTCAGCTACAACCTTCTTCAAAGTCTAGCTTTCACAGGCCACAGAAGATTCTGAGAGGATGGATGAATTTATTCTAGTAGAAAGTATTATTAGGAAGGAAGGGTTGGAGTATAAAAAAAAACAAAAAAAAAAACACAGAGTCATGGTACACTTTATTTTTTATTAAAAGGTCTAAAGAACATGATCGATTATATTTGTTTTTCCTAAATGCTGTTCAAAGATTTAATCATTCATTTCTAACTACTCACTGTCTAGAGTTTGTATGTTGACTTAAACAGCCTGTGTCTGAGAGACTTGTATCCTTGTTGACAGTTCATTATTCTGCCAGAACACTTCCATTCTGATCATGGGAGCTAATTAGGGTTGTAGAGTCGTTTCCCTTTGACTGCCAGTTTGTTTTTTATTGTAAATTTTATATCGGAAAAGTCTTCGTTTTTTTTGTTTTTTTTTTAATGGAAATCGCTCCAGACAAGGCATGAAGCCCTTGATGTAAGGAGCTAACAAGAACGAAATGATTATCATAAAGACAATAGATGCCCATTTGCCTTAGTCTTGAAAAAACCAAGGCTATTAGGTAGGAGGAAAACAGTGAGTCAGAAGAGAGTTCCACAAGCCTGCACTTCTGTGAAAGAAGCTACTGAAATAGGAAGCTGTATTACAATGAGGTATGAAAACAGCGAATTGATGGAGACCACTAGACCAACAAGTCAAGTTGGGGGTGGAAAAAATATTTTTTAACTTTTTTTTTTTTCTTTTTCTTTTTCTTTCTAGTGGATTAAATTTCTGATTAAACAAAAATATTAGCTAAATAGCTTGAGTGGAAGTAATTTTATGGCCATTTAAAGTTTGCTAAAATAGCAAAAACTATGCGATTTTGTAAGTTAAGCATAAATTTAGAAACATTTATAAATCTGGTAAAACTACGTAATTTTCAAATGAAGACAACTGCACAACCACACGACCTAATAATGCAAGTGAGAAATGAAAAGAAAGCTTATCTAATAAACAATTCAAGGGACTTAAAAACAACCTAAAGACTGACTTGACAGCCTCAGGTTTTGTAAGAGGGTTAGTATGTTGAAAACTATAACTGAAGTGTTAAATCCTGCTAGTTTAAAACCAAAATTTACAGTTCGAGTTAGGAAATTTTTTTTGCTGTAAAATGCCTTGAGGCTTTTTGTGTTTGAAACTCAAGCATTTAATGTATCAGGATTCAGGAAAAAAAATTCAGAGTCTGGATTTGCCTTTCACCTTAAATTTCCTTGCTCAAAATTATACAAATTTTGCTTTCAGAGTGACCATTTTAATGTCTATGTGCAATGTAGGTCAATTTTACAATTAAAAAGCAAAGTAAAAATAGTTAAATTATATACATATACATATATACACATACATACATATATACACATACATACATATATATATATATATATATCTCATTTACTTGCTAGATTTTAACTGCTTTTTAGCTCATTTAGAATCAAAATATTTAAGGGTCTCAAATGGACTATGGAGAATATGAATTCATTCCAAATAAATTATTCAAGGATTCACTATTATATATAGCAAGGTTCAATAAAACTGATAATTTTAGGGCATGTCCATATTTTTCACATCTACTGCACTGATTAAGTTTTTTTTCCATGTGATAATAGGGTGACTTTGAACCAACATTTGAGTGAAGATATCTTGTATGTCCGAGCGGATGGAACACTGGTGAGCACGTGCTGTTGGCCCAGATTCGTAATCCTTGATGTGTTTAGTCCATGCTTCAAGAGACTGTTCAACATCAGTAGCTAAAGGTTTCCTATTAGTCATCCCCCAAAGTTCCCAAGTAGTGAGATCATTGCAAAAGAAAAGCTTTGTTTGTAGTGAATCATAAAACTGTCCAAGATCTTTTACAAAATTAGGTTTAACAACTTTAGCCATATCACTTTTGTGTAATAAAGAATTTCATATTGAAATAGGAAAGAAGCTAATTTGAGAATCCCACTGTAAATGGCATCAATCAGAAATAGGACCGGTATTTGTGTTGCCACAGATCTTTGTAAAATGAATGGAGAAAACAAGAAACTGTTTCACAAGAAAAAACGTTTCATACAATTAGAGATAAATTGAGGAAAGTCATCAATACGCTAACAAAAATTAAAAATCTTGTTTCAAAGTTAAGTTCAGTTGTGTTTTTGCCCAATTAGGCCTAAAATTTTGTTTGAATTTTTTAAATTTCCAAATTTGTCTCATCAATACGCTTTCAACAAACCTTCAGCCATTTTCTAAGAATGAAAGAAAAGTTATAGATTTTTTCCCCCCGTATTTCTTAATTCTGGGCATACTTTGCATGGATTCTACCAAACAATTGTAATTCTGTTGATTCCTTCACTCAAGAATACAGTGGGTGGAGAATACATCAATGCTGGCGTTTTTTTTTCTTAACCATATTAATGTACAATTTTTTGTTCCAAGTTATAGTTTTTGGTGTTATGATGTAGTTGGGATGAAAAGGTGTTTGTTAGGGCTGGAGAGGACAAGTCAGTTGAATTGATCAAGGCTCTCTTTATACCTGTCTATTCTATGTAAGAACAGTTGAATTTTCTAGGTCACATGATCACTTATTCCCTAAATTATGGACGACTCAACCACCAGTACACCGTCTGCAAGCATCTCTGGTTGCCAGAAATAGGTGACCCCCTTAACACATCCTTAGGTTTCATCCAATATGGTGGGGGTAAAAAAAAAAAAAATTACCCATAATTTTTAAGGATGCTTTAATTAAAAACTGAAGTTTTTTTTTTTACAGTTTATAATAAAATGTCTATGAACAAATTTTATTTTATTTTATTTTTTTTATTTACCCACACCCAGGTCCTGGCATTGCTCAGGTAAAATAGAAAAAAAAACGATTTTAAGCCTAAGTCCATGTTGCAGAAAAACAAGTGCATGAATACAATTTTGACAAATTTCATAAAGTAGCCGTTTTAGTGTAAGTAATTTACATGATGAAAATAGGATTTATCCATAAGTAATGGCTTACAAAGTGTTACGCAAATAGGTCACAAACTCAACGAATAGCCTAAGTATTTGCTTTAAAGCAATTTATGTTAATACTAATTTGTTTTATTACATTTGTGGATAAAATTGTATTCATGCAGAGGTTGTTTTTTTGCAACAGACTTCCTGCAGGAGGCAAATAAACATGCTAATTAACTACATAATTGTTTTAAAGCAAATACACTTGATATACGCTTCAAAAACAATTTTTTAAATCTTTACCTGTCCATCTGTGACCTATTTGCATTAAATTACTTAGATTGAAACAGCGACTTAAGTGATTTAAATAGGATTTATCAATAGTCTGGCATTGCAAGTGGTGACTGGACAAAAAAAAAAAAATTCGCCTTTGTTATTTTATTTAATCTTTTTTATGGACAATTGTATTCATGCAGAGGCTGGTTTAAAAGTGCCCCCCCCCCCCCCCCCCCAAAAAAAAAAACCGAAGGAAGATAATTGGTTTTATGGTATAAATATTGTAATTAATTTTGTAAATTAAGTATTTGTGTAACTCCGTGGAAGACTAAATTCACAATTTAATATAAGACAATGTTATTTCCTTATTTAGTGAGAACATAAACAGTCTGTTCTCAGTCAGAGAAGATGAAATCATTCTCGATTGAGGCAATTAGAAAAAAAGAAATTAGTAAGGAAAGTTTTAAAATAATTTAGCCCACTATGGTTTGGAATGTTTGACATGCAATCCGATATAGATGGAGACGGTGTTGTGCGTTGAAGTAGTAATGTTATTTTAAAAAAATGAGTGACTGTCAGATTATCAATTCAGAGAAAGAAAGCGTTAGGAAGTAATCGGAAAAGTTTACCGATGCAAAAATCTGAAGTTGTTTATCAGAGATGCTATTCATTGCTACCTACCATGAAGTGTTCTTTAATAATTCTGGATTTTAGTTTTTATTCGATTGAAAAATAGCACACAATGATCCTGGTGGCGGTGGTAGATAAATAGAGGGTGAAAGTTGATGCTACCTTCTCTTTGAAAGGTTTGTTTAGGAGAATCCGGGAGGACGGGTAAAAATATAGAACGAGGATGAACTGAATGCAGAATTTCTGGAAACACGCACGAGTGCCTAAGGTAATTGGAGTGTGGAACAGATAAGCATAGGAAGTGATTGTTTTTTTTTCTATTATGTCTGACGGCGTAGGGAGGGAAAAATAAAACGACTTTATTATATAGATATATATTAGTTAAGTGAAAATAAACAAATGTAAAGTTACATACTTTACAAATTGAATAATTTCAAATAGTACAAAGAATATAAAATATAAAAAAGTCCTTTAAATCTGCTTTTCAAAGAAAAAAAAAAAAAAAAAAAAAATTCATTAAGCAAGGAAAGCTTTGGTTTCAATTATTAATTTGAAAAAGTTTATCAATCATGTATGAAATTTTCAGTCAACTGAAAAAATAAGTATATTTGAATGGGTGTAAAAAGTTTTTTTTGCAATAATAAATCCACGGATATGGTATGAGGTGTAGGTATCGTCTATTGGAATATTAAATTATAAATTGTCCCCCCCCAAAAAAAACCATGACTATTTGAAAATGCTTAAATTTTGAAATTTTAAAGGAAAGAAGTCACCATTAAAAACTCTCGAAAAGTATGTCGGAAAACGCAAAAAGAGCAAAACAGTTATTTATAAATTTATATGTTAGTAATTGTTTATATTTAAGTAGTTGAGATGGTGATCGTGCAATATATATATAACTATTTAAAATCAAATTATTTTATTAAAATATACTCAAGGATATTCTAACGAATATAAGTATATCCAAATGAAAAAAACAAACTTAATAGCAGCATAAAGCGTTTACACTAAAAAGAGAACTAAGTTTGGGAAAGGCAAAGTTTTAATATATAGTTAAAGACAGGAATATTTAATTTAAGTTTAGTGGATAGATAACGGTAATTACAATAGAAATTATAAACTATTTAAAATATCGGTTATATGAATCTTACAATATAATTGGGGAATATTTGAAATTATTGCTAGGAAATTAAATTGAGATAAATCAAAATAGATTATTTTAAAAATGTTTCATTATTATTTCTTTATCAATTAATATCTGTATTGATGAGCGGAAGAATGTAAAACAAGACTAAACTGACAGAGTGAGAAAAACTAAATTTATTTGTAAAGTTATGTGGAATAGTAAGAAGCATATTTGAAATGTTAATTAAATCTATTAAATAATTTATTACTTAAACAAAATGACACAAAATTATATATGAATAAAAAAAAAATTAAAAAAAAATCACATTATATAACTAAACTAGCTGTATCGACCAGGAGTCTCATTTTTGTCCCATCCCCGTTTTAATTTTTTAATTTAATTTTTTTATTTATTTTTTTTTTTTTATTTAATTAGGATTTTATAAGTTAATTTAATTATTATAATATTGTTTGGGCATCAAATTGTAAAACTAATCTTATGTTTTAATGTATTTATAAAAAATTAAAAATGGCCGACTTGTTTCAGCCAAAATATTTTATAATTTTGGAATTTCTTTTAGATAGCATTTTTGCAAAGTTATTCTTGGTACTTTACGCTATTGCACTTTCAATAAATAATCAATTGTAAGTAAAACAATGTGTAAATCACATTGAGGCGAGAACCACAGACATACGAGAAGTGGTCACACAATTTAATAGAGATAAAAATATTTTTAACAGTCTAAATCAAAGAATTTCTTAAAATAACCTTTAACCCATTTTTATACTCCCATAATAAAAACTGAGCAGAATTTTGGAAATGCAGTATTTTAGTAAACATTGATATTTGAAGGCACTTACACCATCTCCATCAAAAGCCGCACCAAGGCCATGGTTTCCTTTCTTCAAATCATCCACAAGAGAGGCAGCATACGTTAAATTTGGATCCGGATGTAGTCCTCCAAAATCAGGAAGGATGTTGCAGTTAATCAAGTTCTGTGGATCAACTCCAAACTCGTCACTAAATATGCGAGTCACATAAGGACCAGTGACTTAAAAAAAAAAAAAAAAAAAAAAAAAAAAAAAAAAAATTAAATTGCCTTCATATTTGGAATCAATATTTTAGTCAAAGATTTAAGAAATTGATAGACTTTTCATTGGAATAGATTTCTAAATTAAATTTAAATAAATTATATTAAAAAAAGCTTAATTTCTTGTTTAATGTGCTTATCTCATTAAATTAGACAGATTTATGTAAAAAAATAAAATGTTGGTTACTTTTTCCAATACAAATAGAAAAAAATAGCAGTTATGTGAATTTATCTCTTATGTTATATTTATGTTACTATATATTCAAAACCTAACGTTATGCCATCGGAAAATAAGTTAAAATGCAGTCGTTTTAAAATTATATAAATTAATCTCTGATGTTAGATTTGTATTATTTCTGTCCACATCTCAAAGCAAACCATTCATTTCAATTAAACATTTAAATTTATTATAACTGCTACATTAAGATCCTCTTTCTAGCTTTCGTGCTCAGACTGGCTTGTCATCAATGTATGACCTTCTCAAACTGTGGTTGCAGTCATGTCAGACTCTTTCTGGTTGCAGGCTCTCAGAAGACCACAACAAAGTCATGTTCTAAATTTTCAGGATTTGTCTAATCAATTAAATATAAGCAGAAAAATACTGTAAATCAGAAACTTAATAGATTAGAGACCATGCAAAGATGGCCAGCCGATCGAAGCATGACCGATCGCTTGGGCATCGAAGCCAGAAAGAGGATATCTCATTGTAAATTCCCCATGTGAGTGGAATTAAATTTGATTTTCAGAACAGGCATTCTCTTTGTTGGCCAGTATAATTCAAGGGAGAGCACTGATAATTTTTAGTTCCAACACACTTCAATATTGGGTTATCACGATAGCAGTATTTTAACATTTGAAGTAGAAAATTTTAAAACTTTGTAACATACAGTGGTTTAAAACGAAAAAGAAAAAAACGGGTCAGTCTACACATGCTTTAAATATATTCATTACAAAAGTAAGAAAGGTACTTACCTCCATGCATTGAATTTAAGAGAATATTCAGCTTGGCACATCCGTCACCATTAAGCAGTTTCTTAATAGAAGCAAAGTCAAATAATTCTTTCATAAAGCTAACGTAGTCGTCAACAGCGTCAACAACATCGACCACCATTTTATGACCGTCAATCTCAAAAGTAGAGGAGCCAATCTTTGACAAGTCAACTTTCACTCCTTCACAAATGTTATAAGAACTAATGGTTTTAGACATCTCAAAAATAGCATTGGTCACTCCTTCTGGTGCAGGACCTGAAAAAGACAGGAATCAGTGTGGATTAAAATTTACTTTTTAAAAGTTAAAAAAAAAAAAAAAAAAAAAAAAAAAAAAAAAAAAAAAAAAAAAAAAATGGAAATTACTTCCAGATATATATCAAAGATAAACGCTTGCGTGTACATCTATAAGAAGAAAATCTATTGGACAGATTTTTATGAAACTTTGAACAGATATTAAAGGGTCTAATCGGCTAGGTTTCATTTGTTTTTGAGTAGCGCAAAGCAGGCAAAATGCTCAGTCCTCTTAAAATATAGCCGTGAATTTAAAACTACTAGACAAGTGAAATTTGAAACATTTATAATAGACAGAGTAATGAGCTTTATATTTTAGGGGAGCAAAACTGCTAAGTAATAATCAGTTCTAAGAGACACTCGTCTGGAGGTTGAAGGTTCAATACTCAGTGCGGGCGATACTAAGAATACAATTACGAATTACTTAAGACTTATACCTGGTCATGGCTGACGGAATGAGAGCAAGTTACCATCATGGATTAAATAAAGGATTTTTTGGAATTACGTACAGATTCATAGAGTTCGACAAACTACACTGGAAGGTCGAAGGTTACATCGACTAATGTTTTTTAGAATAACATCCAAGATCAGAACAGTAGTCTGAATAATCCAAATACAAACTATTGAATTTTCGTGCAATGGATTTTAACTTCTTGTAACAAAGTTATTGGCTTGTTAAATGAAGTGTAAAAATGTATTTTTACACTTCATTTTTACAGTTCCTAGAAAAAAAGGGTTAAAAATTGAGTTGGAACAAAATATCAAGTAAGCTATTCCTGATTTATTATTATTTTTTCAAGAAAATTCTAAAGTTTAAATATACACCTGTTTTTTGTAAGAACAATTTGTAAGCGGAAAATATTTTGTCTAAGTTGAGTCTAGGGTGAACTGGTTTGCCCCTGCCAGGGAGATGTCTGAAATTGTATTTTGGATATAATGGCCTTGAGGAAATGTACAAGAGGTGAGTTATGATTAAATTCAAAAACAAAAGAATTTTGTTTTGTTCAGAATATTAAAGAACCTCTTATCAATTAAGAAGTTCTGAGTAATTGAAAATCCCAATAAATATTGCTGTTTGAAGAAATGAAAGAAAAGAGGAGCCAATGCCGAAAGAATCAGACATTTTGAATTGCCTGATTGGTACATACATGCAAGTACGCAGTATCCCCAGGATAAATCTATTTAATTCTGTGAATGAAGTGATTAAACTTTTGTTCCAAGTAGCTGCAAACTCCCGCAAAAGATATTAAGACTTATTGAACTTTTGTAATTCTATTGTTATTTGCTGTTAATAAATGCAGCATTTGTATTACTCAGACAAGGCTTTCTCCTTTTAATGAGCGAGCAGCCTTTTTTTTCTTCTTTTTAGCCAGTTTATGAAGATTTTAACAACTTACTGTCTCAAGAAGAATGACACCTCCCCCCACACTTTCAGTAAGAAACAAAATTTATCAAATAAGCACCCTGCAATTTAAACTTATACTAACCCGTCAACCAGTTTGAACTGTAAAAGAGACCAACTTTATTCTGCAATCATACCAAGGTGAATATATCAAAATTGCCATGGTGCATGTCAAAGGGACCAGGGGCTGTGGGTTTTTTTCACATGTACAAAGCCTAAAGACTTTGGTATTTAAAAAAATAAAATAAAAAAATTGTTCAGCTGTGTCCAAGATTAATTATTAAAAGAGGGAGGTATCAGATAACTAAATAATTAATAGTAATACAATTGAAACTATAATATTACATTGCTTATAGCATGAATCGTTTAGCTCAGCCAGATTTGCTATCACCTTTTTTCTATATTAGAGACAACTGAAGTACAGTTCGTATTCTGGTCACTGTACTTCACTATGTCAGCGGGGGAAAAAAATCTATTCTTGATAGAATCAATTTTGACTCGAGCTCATGAGAAATTCATGAAGAGATTTCTACAGATAATAAAATGAACTTGTGGTTTGAACTAACCGCCATTTGCACAGTTGAATTTGATGCCAAAATCAGCATTTGGGCCTCCTGGGTTATGACTAGCTGTCAGTATAATGCCACCACTTGTCTTATGTTTGCGGATAAGACGAGATACAGCAGGAGTCGAAAATATGCCATCTTGGCCAACAATCACCTTGGATACCTACAAAATAAAAATGGTTTATATAAATTAGACAAGCAAAAGTAGAAGGACATTTAGACAAATTTCTTTAAGATTTCCTGGTCTCAGGAGTGACTTCCTGCTTGCAACGTAACTTTCTGTACACAATTCTAACTTTACTTCAAATGGAAAATTCAACTCTACTTAAGATGACAAGAGAGAAGAGGAAACAAATTATTGCTGTCATCATGAGATTTCAAATGCCCGCAATAGAAGCCGCCATTCGGATAATCGGCTTGAGATCGAAGAATCAGTCTCTATAGTGTGACAAATCTTTTACAATACAGAAAGGAAAAAAAGATAATTTATGTCAATCTGAAAGATTTAATAATCTAGATGAATAAATGAGAAAGTTGGGTCCATTTCTTGCACTAAAAACCTTATTTCTAGTTAATTCAATTTCACACAATAGACACCATCTTTTTTACATACTGCGTATGTATCTGTGATATCAGCCCCATGATAAATTTGCATATTGTTTTAATTTAATGATTGTATTTATTTTAATATAACTAATAGTTGTTTCACAGTATTGTTTTATTTCCTAGACAAATATTTAGCATTTGTGTTCAAAGAGGAACTGGTCCCCATAAGTGCTACAAATCTTTTTTACAATATAGAAAGGAAAACGGATGACAAAGCTATCGATCTCCCAATTCAGTTAGCCTAATATATGTCAATCTAAAAGATTTAAGGAATATCAATATCTAAAAATGGACATTCTGACATGTTCCCAAATTCAAAAAGATGCACCCAAGACAGTATGAATATAACATGAGAATAGTAGTCTGAATAATGCAAAGACAAAATTATGATCATTAAAAGTGAATATAAAAAAATAAAAATTAAATTTTAAAATCTGGTTAAAATTTTTGAAAAGTTTTATCAGGAAAAATCTCAAACCGTTTAAATAAAATTTATTTTAAGATTTAAACTCTATAGGTCACTTTTTTATAAGAAAGCCGACCATTGAAAAGTTTGAGCTTATTTTAGTGGTGAAAAAAAATGCATATCACATGCCAATTAAGAAACCAACTATTTGCTGATCAACATAAAAAAGTAACCATTAAAAGTGTTTATAAAAGTAAGATTCAATGTATGCAAGTAATTATATATATATATATATATATATATATATAAAAAAACTTGTTCTGAATATATTTTAGAGCATGTATGGAATTGTGAAATCTAATAAAATTGTGATCACTTTCCTGAATATGCGTGTCTCGCCTCTATGAAACTCATAACAATTTAGCGAAATCAAAAATACAAGTGTAAAATACTAAAACTTTAACCTATTTAAAAAATAATTTAATTACAAAATTAAATCCATCAGAATGCATTTCGACTTTGTAAAGAAATCGGACATTTTAATCTTTTGAAAAAAAAAAAAAAAATTGCATTATTTTGTGACCCTTCAGAATTTGAAAGGAATTAGGAAGCAATTAAATAGAAAATGATTTGACTTGAAAATCTCAGCAAATCCTCATGTATTAAAAGATTGAAGGTTTTGTAAGCTATCTACACCCCTTAATTCTATAGAGATTAAAATATCACCAAACATAGTTTTATAACAAGTTGTTTCAATTTAATGCACATAAATCGGAGCACAAGGTGGAGCAGGTGCTATGTGATTGCAAAAATTAGGAGTGGATGGAGTAAGTTCAGAGAACCTATCATTACTAACCAGGGTGTTACGGAGCGAAGGGCTCATTTTATATTCAGCGGGAGCAACTCCATTTGGGACTAAAGAGCGGTGGTTTTATCGCTCGCGCTCAAAAATTTTCTTTTTTCTTTTAAACATTAGTTTTTTTATTCAGCAATAAAAAGGAAAAGAAAAGAAAGTCTCAGAGTTTACTCAGAGTTACTTTTTAAAATTATATCTGGTAAATGTATACGAGATAGGGAGAGGGAGGAAGAGACAGGGAGAAAGAAGGAGAACATTTGAAGTTCTCAGATTTTTACATCTATGTGTTAAATTTTTGATGGGACAGTTTTCTTAAGGCAGAAGACAGACAATTTGGCATCAAATGTCTTTAAATACGCCAGTGAGTCTATAGATGTCTTTGAAGTTATTTTCTTATAGATTTGAACTTTGTATTTATGACAAGGATGTTTGTGATTGGATAAATAAGCCAATTTTTCTTTTAATTCGTCTTTTTAAATAAAGACTTTTAGGTTCAATTATACTATAGGGGCCATTGGATTTTCTCCCATTTCGCTCGGTATTCACCCAAATGTTCGATAAAATCGATTTTTTTTGGGGGGGGGGGAGAATGGTACATTTTTCTTGGGGGGGATTTGACCTGATTTTTTTTTTTTTTTTTTTTTTTTTTTCAACTACCAAGGTCTAGGCCAGATATTTTGTATTAAATTTTAAGACATTAAATGGATCTGAATTGTTTGACAATTGGATATTTTTGGGGCAACTTATGAAAAATATTTTATTCATTCTTTAAAAAATAAACTTCATTGGTTTTTTTTTTCGTCCCAAATTGTACTATTAGAAAAAAGGAAATGGATAAATCGATTTGTTTGAAAGTACTTGCGCGTTTCTGTTATAAATAATAATATACATTATACAATATAGTTACGTTCGTAAAACAAACAAATATTAAACACGACGACAAGTAATGTTGCCCTGGCTGTCTCCTCTTCCAGAGAAATGTTTTCTTTAAAAAGAAAATAATCACTAATAATGTTTAAAAGTAAAACTTTATTTACTTAAATCTAAATTCCCTTCCAAAATAGAAAAAATATCAGGTCAAATTTTCCTTTCCTGAAAAAATAGGTTGTTAATGTAATGAAAATTAAAATTGTTTTAAAATACTTTAGGGATTTTTCTATTTCTATTTTATACCTCAGGTAACGAAAATTTACGTATAATCCTATACTTCGTCCGACATGTTCTATAACTCAAAATATTAGCGAGATTTTGTCAAATATTATCTTACGGTCTTACACTTAAAGTGACATCCCAACCCATATCGATGAGATCCTTTGACGCCCACCCCTATCCTTCGACCATTCATTGGTAGAATAGAACGTTTATGAAAGGTACATTTTCATTGTGGAGCGCTGAAAAAGAGCCGCTCCTTTTTTTATAGGAGTTGGAGCGGCTCCTTTTTAAAATGGGGAGCGTGAGAGGAGCCAGCTCCAATTTGGGCCGTTGGAGCAGAAGCAGGAGCAGCTCCAAAAGTAGTGGAGCGCGTACAGCCCTGTAACTAACCAACAGAATGTTACAACTGTCGACCAGGCATGTGTACACAGTATGGCGTATGGAAGTGAAGCTCCGAGGGTTGAGAGCATGTATTGCATGGAGATAAATGATACGATAGATGTGTAATGAGTCTTAAAGTTAGGCTTAGATCTGATCTCAGAAATCAGTCAGATCCCTCAACTTGTTTTTACTTCTCAAACAAAAAACAGCATAACTTTCCGTTTCATTATATATATATATATATATATATATATGTATAGCTACAGTTTTTTAAAATATTTGTTATTGTTCACAGCAAGTTTTTCTTGTTTAGGTTGCAAACTGAATGAACTAATCACGCAAATCTTAGTTATGTCAACTCCCAACATTCTGTAGGACTTTAACACAGCATGGGTACACAATTATTTAAAGAGTCAGAATATATGCAGTCATCTTAGTGTAGGCCCATGAGTAATCATGATGATGTGTGTGTGTGTATATGTGTGTGTACATGAAACACTTTCAGCATGACAAATGAATAAAAAGACACTCGATTAAATGTGTTTAATAGTCTCTGGATAATCCTGTTTATAAATATTTTTTGATGGGTGTCGATGGGGAGGGGGGAAATCCTAACAAATCCACTCAATACAACTGTTTATATGCAACATACCAAGAAGTGAGTTACTACTAATAATATAACAAAGCCTGTGTGTAAAATATGAACCTTTCTTTATTATTTGGATTAAGCAGAAGACTTACTATTTCCTTGTTAAAAATAAGCAAGAAAAGGGATTTTGGTTGGATTAAATGAAAGACAAAAAAAAAAAAAGAAAAAAAAAAAATTTAAATGATCTAGATCCAGCAAGGCTGATGACAGATTTATATTTAAAGAAAAAAACAAATTATCAACGCCATGAAACTAAAGATTTACATTCATCAAGAAAAGATAGCAACTTTATTTTTCATGTAAAGTATTCAAATTGTGAATATAATATAATATAATATAATATATAATATATATATATAATTTAGGAGTTACTATTTTTATCAGATTATAATAAATAGATAATTTTTGAGGAAACAAATTGGTTCTTAAAAACTTGGTTTAGAGACACCCCTAAAGTGCAATTCATTATTGACTACTTGGAAACGATTCAGAAATATGCAAATCCATTAAATACCTGCCATATCAGAATGCCTCATTTCCCTGGACTTGGATTCATTGAAGCTAAGATTTCTAGCAATTGACTGGGTAAATCCCCCCCCCCCCTCAAAATTATTAACCATCTCACCACCAACAATCCTGAGCACCTTTTAACACATGCGGACATGCCTACTAAGTCAGAAAAGAGCACGACTTCTATGATTTTCAGAAACATTTTTCCACATTCAGAATTGCTGAAGCATGAAGCAAACTGTCTGCAAAGATACTGCCTCCTTTAAAACTTTTTTTCTGAAACAAAAATTTTTATGGCTAGACATTTTTAAATGAATGTAAAAGAAAAAAAAAAAAAAAGGAAAAAGAAAAAGATTTGATCTATTATTGTATTATCTTTTAATTGGAGTGGGTATCGGTTCAGTTTCCATTTTTTTAAGGGGTGGGGGTAATCCCTCCGACTATTACAACCTCATGGAGGGGGGGGGGGGGCAATGTAGTATTTGTTATGTTGCCATGAAACTATCATCCCAGGGACTACCATCTTTTTTTGGTGTGTGTGGGTTCGAGGGGGGGAAGGATAGTGCAGTATCTGTTCTCATACCATTCGCACGGGTAATTAGCTTTTATGAGGTGATCTTCCCAGGTATTATCTTCTGTTTTTTTTTTTGGGGGGGGGGTAGTATAATATATGTTCGTTCCTCATGATACCATCATTATCTCCTCCATTGGGGTGGGGGGTAGTGTACTATTTTTTCTGTTATCGTATCATCTTCTAGGTATTAACTCCTCCCTTTTTGGGGTGGACGTTCAGTATAATACCATCTCAGTTACCTCCTTCTTTGGTGGGGGGGGGGGTCAACGTAGTATATGTTCGTTTACCATGATATCATCCTCTCTGGCTAGCAAAAACATGCGACCAGAGATAGCATATTTTTGCTAGTTCTTTATTTCATACATGCAGTTTTGATGCGCTGTAGTGCACTTGAGAACCGTACACAATGATTTCGTTATGTTCATGACTTCACCCAGAATAAAATGAACACCGGTAATGTGCTTGACAGATTTACATAACGAATTGAAATACTTAAGTTTTACTATTTTTGTTGATCATCTGGAAATTTGATAAATTTATTTATAATTATATATATATATATATATATATTTTAAAGTTAGAAACAATTGTTTATGGTACACAAAAAGATCTTGGAATGATTCAATTAGATCATTTATCGAAAACAATTACATATTTTTGCCAATGAAGAGCATGTGTTTTATTACCATCACCTCGGAATTAGGATTAATGTTGGGTTAACTAAAGATTGCTTTTTTTTTGTGAGTTAAAATAAGGGTTTTCATCCATGTTAGAGTCAGAGCTCTACTTTAATTTTGCTCAAATAGGTTCCCTGCCGATGTTTACTTTTACTCCCGGCCTTCAGAGAGAAGGCAAACACTGAAAAGCTGCCTATCTCTCCCAAATATACAAAGCTCCCCCCCCCCCAAAATGAGTTTTCAACTGTAGGAGCTCAGAAGGGGTGATATCACCTATAAGTGTTGATGATCCCGGAATGGATACCCAATAGACTCCTAAGAAGAGTGATATTACTGGGAGCCAGAGCTCCCCTGTATTTAATTTTAATAGTGAATGGTCTGCCGAATGTTCTGAACGTCGGTAACAACATTGGCCTGTTGTGGAATAGGAAGAAACGAATGGTGTTTCTTGTGATCTTTTCCGTAGGTAGAATGGTAGTGTGGACAAGATGTTAGGGGATTTCATGAGGTGGAGCTCTTTTCTGATCAGATTTCATTCTTCAAGCATCAGCTCAAGGTTAAAATTAGATGTGATTATAAAAAGAGATTACATTCCATGGAATTCAATAAAAGGTGGGTACAAGTTGCAAGCTTGTGCATATATAAGGAAATCAAGTATGAATGTGTTGGCTGCCTGAGTATAGCGCATGCAGTTCTCAGCCCTGTTGAATCCCAGCCTCTCAGCTAGTTGAGGGAGTGAATCCTTTTTATTTTAGCGATAATAGAAATCCTCGAAAAAGTCTACCCTACAATATCACCATGACATCCCCACCTATTTAGAACCCAAAACAAACTGGAAAATAGTGGGTGATCACAGGCTATTTTTAGAAAAGTGCGTGCGTGTGACTTTTGGGAGGGCTGGATATCCCACACATTAAAAACTGACAATGTATGTGTAACTTTGCCCTTGTGAGGAAGAAAGTCAATAGAAGATATGAGCTAGAAGGAAATCCCTGCCCCCTCCAACATAAACATCCTAATGATTAATAAGTAATATCATTTCCACGATACTAGAAATGCACATCTGTAACTCTAACCTCCTCAAATGAAATAAAATATTTGAATTTGGAGGGAGGGGGGGGGGAGAAGAAACCTTTTCCTTATATTATTGAATTTCAATAAATTTTATATTAAAGCATTACCACACTGTCGACCAAGGGAAGAGTTTATCATAGGGCATGTGTATGCAGTGTGATGTATGGAAGCAAAAATTGGCCAGTACAGGTTGAAGATATGCGTTGCATGGAGAGAAACGATATGATAATGATATGCTGGATATGTGATGCGAGTATTAAAGGAAGGCTTAGATCTGATGACCTCATAGGAATATTAAATCTGAATAATATAGGGGGATGTGTGCAGAACAGGAGACTTTAATGGTATGGCCACGTTGGAAGAATGGATGAGTTCTTAATTAAGCAGATTTAGAACAGTTAATGTAACGGGTTCAGTTCACAGGGAAAGGCTAAAGAAAACATGGGAAATAGTTATCAAAGAACGGACTTTAGAGAAAGAGGGATAAATTAAGGCCGAGCCAGAGATGGTTATTTTGGAAGTCAATTTCTTAAAGCGGTCCAACACATGCCAGCATATAAAACTACAGTTGTGATTCTTCTATTTCAACATTTCATAATTTAAAAAGGTCATGTAAGGATTTCGCTAAAAGCAGAAAAATCAAATCAATGTGAAAATCTTAATTTCAAGTGCAACTGTCATAAGAAACTAACACACCTGGCCTTCGGGCTAGCAAGATAAAAATTAGATGCGATACAAAGATGACATTCCATAGAATTTCAACAAAGGTGAGTACAAGTTGCGAGCTTGAGCATGTGAAAAGGAGTCAAGTATGAATAGTACGTGGTACTTGCCCGAGTATGACACACGGTTCTTGATCCCGTTAGACCCCAGCCCGGTTATAATCTTAGTTAGTCGAGAGAGCGAATCATGTCTCCCCTTTTAATTTTTTGCCAATAGATTTTCATCCAAAATGTTCACTCCCCACTTATTTTGACTCCTCCCCCCCCCCCTCCGTTGTTTCTTATCTTAGGACACCATACACTCAATTCCATTTCCCCCCCCCCACACCCAGTAAGAAATCTAATTGCTTGTTTAGGGTTCTAAAAAAAAAAGGGAAGGATAAGGACCCCAGATCATTAACACAAGACGCGGGACATATTTTCAAATCACCGGTTGACCTCGCAATACACGTGGTCTCTATTTACAAAACACTTGTAAATAGATCTTTTATTTATGTTAATATTTATTTTAAGGCAGAGAGTTCATAAATAAAACAAATAAATATTAACATGTTTTCTTTTCTTTTAACATGTATACGCTTTTTTAAAAATCGGCTGACTTGTAATCTGTCGTTTTGCAATAAACAAAACAATTTATCATTTTTTTTTTTACTTTTATTTACTAAATAAAAAACAAATTTTAAACGCAATTCTATATTTCGTGTTGTGTACTTTTTTTTCTTTTCGTAGGGAGGCGAGTAGCGAAGTTTTATATATTTGTTTATAATTGTTGCTTACAGAAAAAAAAGGAAAAAACTTCACGAGGGCAGAAATGGGGGGGGGGGGGTATGAAATATTTATCACCGTACTTAAGTAATCTTTCGTTTTGTAGGGAAAAATCAAGCTTCCCAAAAAGGGGCACTATGGATCTTACCTCAGTTTAGAAGGATTTTTCCATACTACACATTGCTCCTAGCCCGAGGAGGCAAAACGGATGATTACGCAAGTTATTTTAATAAATAAACGAAATATATACGCCTTTTAAAAAATCGGCTGACTTGTAATCTTTCGTTTTGCTTCCCCACGAGGGCGGAGTTAGACTTCAAAAATCAGTTTCCAAACGGAAGCAATTTAAAATTTATGAAGTTTTTTCCTTTTTTTTCTGTAAGCAACAATTACAAACAAATATATAAAACTTCGCTACTCGCCTCCCTACGAAAAGAAAAAAAAGTACACAACACGAAATATAGAATTGCGTTTAAAATTTGTTTTTTATTTAGTAAATAAAAGTAAAAAAAAAAATGATAAATTGTTTTGTTTATTGCAAAACGACAGATTACAAGTCAGCCGATTTTTAAAAAAGCGTATACATGTTAAAAGAAAAGAAAACATGTTAATATTTATTTGTTTTATTTATGAACTCTCTGCCTTAAAATAAATATTAACATAAATAAAAGATCTATTTACAAGTGTTTTGTAAATAGAGACCACGTGTATTGCGAGGTCAACCGGTGATTTGAAAATATGTCCCGCGTCTTGTGTTAATGATCTGGGGTCCTTATTCTTCCCTTGATCCAAAAAATCAAAACAAAAAATCAAAATAAAAAAATAAAAAAAAAAATCAAAAAAAAAAATCAAGTAAACCGGCTTTTTATTAAATTCAATTTTTTTTTTTTTGCCAGTCAGTTGGGAGGGTTTTATATACCTTTTTTTTTTCGTCTTATGAGTATTGTTTTATTGAACTACCCCCCCCCCCATTAAATTGTATATATATTTATAAACAAAATTACATTCAACCATGAGATATTTTAAGTACGATAGTCCATAGAGTAAATGTGGTATTGTGTTCGAACAAATGGGTCAAAATCAAGGCCTTCCTTGATGTGTATAAGTATCGCCACGGTCAAAGTGCATCAAGTTAATTGTAGGATAGACAGATGATGCCATATATATATATATATATATATATATATATATATATATATATCACACACACTGGATGGCCTCGTGTCTAATTTGTAAGCAAATTTTTTTAAATTTTTTTTTTTTTTTTTTTTAGAATAAATTTTACGTGTAGTATCTGTTTTGTCTAGTCAGGAGGATAAATCCCCCTAGACCGAGGCAATTTTTACTCCTATCTAGAGTGCCCCCTTTTTGGGGAGCTATATTTCCCTATTAAAAACCCACATTGTATTTTTCTTTACCCTAGTGGGGGTGGAAAATAAGAGAAACTATGTACATCCTCAAACTCTGCTGGTATTTTAAGTTAACTTTGAGTTATGTAAAAAAAAAAAAAAAAAAAAAGTGGGCGGTGGCATGACATATTTTCACAGAAAAGGAATTTAATTTTGGGCTGTACTTTTGCTCTAAGGAATTTTGTTTAATAACGAAAGTGGGACATTTATCTACAGGTACTACTTGATTCTATTGTGAAAGGAAATTTATTTACAACCTTACTCATAATAAAAAAAAAAAAAAAAAAAAAACTTTAAAAAAAACTTATTTTGCCCAGAAAAAAAATGGAAGGAGTTTTATTTTATGATGCAGATTGTCTAAATTTTATATTACTTTTTAAATTTTTAATTACTCATTCGAAATACTATTGATTAAGCACCATTTTTTTTTTTTCAGATAAAAACATTTAAAATAAAAAGTACTTGCTTAATTTTTAGATTAGGGTCAGGGTGGGAGCGAGTGTATTTACCAGGTCAATTTAACAGAAATAAGTTTTTCAAGAAAGTTGCTATTTTCGTTTCGTGAAGTGTCAGTTTAAAAAATAAAATTGTGAAATGGTAAAGGTTAAAAAGGATCCCCCACTTGCTGTCATTTATAAAAAAGTTTGGAAATGTTAATTTTTAGCCATTTTGGCAGTGAATGAGGGGGGGGGGTCTGCTCTTCCCACCTCTATCTGCTTGGTCATTTGGGTGGTGGGGAAGGTCAGCCCCTTTTTTTTGTACTAAGCTTGTTGCCTCTCCAAGAGCTTTACCCTTTCCTTTGGTGGCCAGCTGCCCTCCCGCCTCCAGCATCGTTGGCATTGGTGTTAGTAGTCCGACCACAGGAGGAAGGAGGCAAGTGCATCGAGAAATCCGAAGGTCAAGGCCATTTCCCCTTTTCTTCGAGCCAGCCCCATTAGCGCCTTTTTCGAATCAGTAGCAACCTAAAACAGAGTCTGAGGTAGACATGTTTGTAGCTCGCTCTCCGTCGCACGACGTTAAACTTTTAAAAGACCGTTCTCTGCAAGAACCCCTTTTTTGTGGTATTAAAGCCTGGGGCTTTATTTGATTGAACCTTTAGTGAAGAGAGTACCAGCTAGAACAGCTTCCGAAGTGGTTGTGTTTGGAGCTCGTCTCCATTGGATAATACGACGTTAAATTTTTAAAGGACCGTTCTCTGGAAGAACTCCTTTTTGGAAGAAAACCCTTTGGGAAGGCCAGATGCATTTTTATATGGAAGAATGGCCCTTTGAAGAAGGACCCCTTTTTTGAGACAATTATCCTTTAGAAAAGGATCATTTTTATTGTGGATTTGGGCTAAAGTACTCAACAAGAACTTTTTAACCCTTTGAGGGTTTAAAATCAAAGAGGACAGCTACGATATACTTGAACGGATATCGTATTCGCAGATTTTAAGCGAAGAAATCCCAAAGACTGTTACCCTTTGTGGGCCTTATTTGAAAGAAGGAAAGAGACTGGAACAAAATAGGAAAAAAAATGCCCTTGCGCAGCATAGTTAAAAACTTACCAAATGCAAGAACACTTTTTTTACTTACCTGTATGATTTTAAGATTTATCTATGAATGTTATTTTTAATCTATTGTCCGAGTCATCTAACATGGCGGCCGCTTTTTTGGGGGGAAAGCTGCTTGCTAATGTGCGTTTATCTTAAGATAAAAAAGATTACCTAATCTGACTGGCAACCACCCCGAACTTAGGCTTACGATTCCACTATACTTTTTATATATATATATATATATATATATATATATATACATACATATACTGTCTTTTAAACCTGAAATTAGAATTGGGAAGAAAATAAATAAATAAAATCTGGCGTCATGTTCAACGATAAGATTAAACGTGACAACAAATTCATAGATAAATCGGTAAACACGTTAAAATTATACAAGTAGAAAAGTAAATTTTCTTGCGTTTGGTAACGGTTATTTGTTTATTTTTCCACCCCCTTGTTAACTATACTGCACAATTGCCGACGAACGTTTAGACCCTAGTATACTACTAAAACTCTATGGATCTGGCTTATTCCATGATTATTTTCGAGAAGGAAATTAAAAAATAAATTTAAAAAGTAAAAATGGTATATTTACTATCAAACTAGTAGTTAACCCAAAAAATTAAAGTCAGATTATTTTTTGCGATTACATGTATACAGCCTGAAAACATTAAAGTGATTTAGCAAGAGAACAGTTCAGTCATCGCTTTCCGAAGTCTGTAAAATGCTGAAAGAAAGTGAAAACACAGACAGATAAAGGAAAATTGGTATTAATACTATTAAATTGAACAATACTGAAAAGTCTTGCAAAACCTGTGTTCGCAGCTTTAAGTCAAATTAATAAAAGAGTTCTTTAACGTCTTCAATAGACGTTCCATTGAATTGTTCAGATTCTCAAGTCATTGCATTTAAATTCGTCTATTGATTGGTCAAGGAGAATCGTCTTAATCAAATGTCTTTTTTAAATATAATATCCACAAAACAGGAATTTACATTTTGGAGTGGGGATGTCTTGAAGGGAAATCAACATTTGTGTTAGATGGTCATGGACGTACGTGTGGGTTAACTAAGTTTATATTTTCTTTTGAGGAGGGACATTTTCTTTTCTACGATAAAGCGCGGAAACAATATTTGTTTTAACGTACATTTGGAGGGGGGGGGGAGCTAAAAAAATTTTTTTTTTTTAAAGTGTGTTTCATTTTATAAATGAATGTGCGAATTCCGAATAGGCACCCATATTCCTTTCATTAACCTAAAAAGAAATTAACTATTTAAAGTTGAACCTTTAGTTTTTACATGCAACTATTTTGCTTTTCCTCGTACTGCTGGCCTCTGGAACTCCCTTCCTGCCCCCTGTTTCCCCGACAGTACAGACATGCAGAAGTTTAAAACTAATGTAAACAGACATCTCGCTGCGCAGATCCCAGTCTAGGTTGACCGCTCCCTATCTTCTCCTTTTCTTTTTTCTCAGTAGCCCCTTACGTCTACAGTGGCGGCCTGCCTTGTTTGGGGGTGAACTATGTTAAAAAAAAAAAAAATTAAAAAAAAATTATGAAAACTAAGTACAAAAAATATCAAAATATTTTTTCGACTGAATATGAATGACGTCATAAAGGATGAATGACAGTTGTCAAAAGCAGTGTGACGTCATAAATCACGATGATAGTTGTTAAAACTGTCACAACGTTATTATTTAGGAATAAAACAATCACAAAGCACCAATAAAAATTAAAGATTTATTGAAATAAATTAAGCATGGAAAAAATCCGTAAATGAAAGGGAAAATTTATTTCAATAATTTTTTTATTTTTATTAGTGCCGAATACCATAAAGCGTTGCGATTGTTTGATTCCTAAATAATCCTTTCACGTATATATATCACGGTAAGTTTACAAAATTAAGTGTTGATTAGACATAAAATACATATACCTTTAGACTCCACTTTTATATAATATTAAAATTTCGATATCGATAATATATTTTGTTCGGAGGGATGGGGGAATAACGAGTAACAAAAAAATATTTTCCCTCAAATTTTACGAAAACTGCATTTTAAATATAAACTAATCCAAAAGTGAATAAGTATAAAAAATTTCGTGAAAATCTGACCATCAGTTGGTTTGTGCTATATTTATTAAACATACAAATGGCCACTACATAGGAACGTTGTTTTAAAGCGTTGATAATGTAAATAAGATTTTAGTTTCTAATTTTTATTTTTATACGCTGAAAAATTAGAAAAAAAATCATTAGCAGTTTACTTTAGGTTTCTTCTTTTGGTACTTCTATCGATCCTGACCCAATTTACGTGAACTTCGCGTCGGCAGCGTTTGGGCATGCTACGTAAACACCCGAGAGATGACGAGCCGATTGGTAGCAGCCGATAATTTCGATACGTTGTTGCGTACAATTTTTTTTAGTTTTATTTTGGATGTTTTTTTTGTTTTTTTTTTAACTTTGACCCCGTTGTTAGGGGAGGGGGGGTTAATCAATATAAATAATGCTTTGAAAAAAATTGTCGGCTGGTTCCTGAACGCTGATTGGCTAATCGCTCGAAATCTCACCATTCGGCTCGTCATCTTTCGGGTGTTTACGTAGCATGCCACGGAAACTGGGTCAGGATCGATAGAAGTACCCTTTTAAGTGGTACAAAAGTTATAACCTATATCTAAGTTACAGCGTGTGACATTAGGGGGGGGGGTTAAAATTCTATGGGGCGCTTTGGACGTTCCTATAGAACGAACTTTCAAATTCGAAGGGTCACGAAGTAATTCTTTTCAATTAAAAGATTAAAATGGCTGACATGTTTAGAAAGAAATGTAAATGCACTGGAGTTATTTTTTTTAAAATAGGATTTGGTGTTTATATTAAGATGCATGCGAAATATGGCAGTTCAAAATAAAACTAAAACTTATGGATAAACTTAATGAAAAGGCTTATTTTCGGTATAAGAGTCCCTTCACAGAGAAGATGGCGGCCGTCTCTTGCTGAGTGGTCTGAAACCCCTTTATTATTTTGTTCCTTGTCTGTTTTTGTTAAGTATACTTTTTTTTTCCTTTTCGTTTTTATTACATTGTTCCATTTTTAATTTAAATAACTTAATTACCCCCTCCCTAAAAGTAGGGCTTTACATTAGAAGTCATTGAAATTAAAATATGGTTAAAAAAGATTTTGGAAATGTGCGGGAAAAAAAAAAAAAAAAAAAATTCGGAAGGGAAGACGTGAGGGACTCCTATACGGAAAAGCCATGAAAAACATTAGTGTACACTAAAAATTACGGAAAATAAGCGAGTAGAATTAAATAAAATTTACTATTCGGAGTCAACGAACCCCGAACGACAAGAACGCGTGACGTCTTCATATCAGAAGGGAGATACATGACGCACATGTCGTTCGAAGTTAGTTGCCTACGAATAACAAGTTCTACTCGATAATTTTCCGTGTACATTGTACACTAATAGTTTTTAGTAATAAGTTTATCTGTAAGTTTCCGTTATTTTGAACTGCCATATTTCACATGAGCCTCAATAAGAATATGCAGTTAGAACTTTAAAAATTACATTTTTGGTACTGGTGCAGTTTACGACCAGTGCTGAAACTGACGTTTCGTCGGCATCTAAGATGCCGAAACGCTTAGTTGATCAGATTGCAGTAGACAAGTGTCAAATCGCGAATTGAATAGCGTAAATTTCAACAAGAAAATCGATTAAAAGCGATCATGAATTTCATAGAAAGGAATTGAATTTTGTTAGGAAATAAACTTATAGGCCAAAGGAAAGCTTGCAGAACATACCCCTTTTCACACTAACTCTACACACAAAAGAAACCTTAACCCTGACCTAGTCGGTCAGGTTAAAAAGCTGTATCAGAAAAAAAAAAAAAAAAACACTTGCTAACAGTTGTTTCATTATATCTTTAGGAGAGTAGAAAGCGAACCTTGGGTTCGTAACTCCCGCTTCTCGTATTTTGTCCTCACATTTCAGGAGTTATGTTTCTGACAAAGGGGGAAGAATTGCCGTTTTCTGTGTCAGAATCTATCCATCTAACACTTATCGTTGGCTATTTTATTAGCTTCTTACATCAAGTGGCTTCTTGCCTTGTCTGGAGCGATTTCCATAAAAAAAAAAAAAATTCGTAAAAAGTTTTCATTAAAATGACTATTCTCTGGAATGTTTCCTGTTTGATAGTGATCTCAATCGAAAGAGACGACGCTAAGTGGTACAGTTGCTTAATGAGCACCCACGAAAATAGTATTTGCGTCATCAACTGCGAGTATCACCGAACAGAGACTGGCGAACGCCAATGAAGTTTGACCAACAGACCAGTGATTGGAATTGTTTTCAGTTAAATAAATTTAGTTTGTGTATTTTTTTTCCAATTTATGTAACGCAAACTGGTTTGCAATTTTTTTTTTTTTTCTTGCGCGTGTGGGTTCAGTTTTTATTTTTGCTATGACCGTATTTTACTCTATTTTTATTTTTCATAAGTGCACTCATCTGTACTTTTCATAACGAAAAAAAAACAGCAAATAAAGCAGCCGACGGGGGGGGGGGGGAGAGAAAAGAAAAAAAAAGTTCTGTTACATTAGGACCCGCGCTAACTTTGACCGTCGTTAGAGTCAAAGTTAACGCGGGTCCTAATGTAACAAAGTACCGAAAAAAAAAAAAAAAAAAAAAAAAAAAAAAAAAAAAAAGTAAATAACGAATAAACGCAAAAGAAAAAAAAGTCATTTTTAGAGGGGGGGGGGGTGATTTAACCGAGGAATCTACAAATTTACCAGATATTCAACAAATCGCTGACTCGTTTACGAAGATACTGAAATATTTTCTATTTAGTTTTGAAATCACTTTTTTCTAAATAGGATTTTAAAAATTACATTTTACTTTATTGCATTTTTGATTTCAAAATATAAATAACGTGTCTGTTACGTAGAAGCGAGAAACACATAGAAGCTTTACACAAGTTAACCCACAAATTAATATAAAAAAAAAAAAATTATAATAGTTAAACTACTTACTCCATTAGCTGCACACATTTGAATAATAATCTGAGCGGCTTCTTTGACATAATATCGCCCATCTCCGCCGACAAGAAGCGTGGCATTCTGCAGCTGATTGCCAAGCGCCGCTGACAAAGTACTTTGGATGAAATTCTCTGTATAATGTTGTTGCATATAAGTCTTCACCGGCTTGCGAAGGCCGCTAGTTCCAGGCTTTTGACCCTCGAAAGGCTTTGTATCGATCTTTGTCGACTTTAGAGACATCTTTGCCAAACAAGAAGAGTATAATCTTGCAATATGAGAGAAAGCGTCTTCAGCGAAAGTTTGACTGATAATAAATAGGCGATTCGAAGGTGAAGGACAACCAACAAGCGACCTTGACAAATACCAGCACAAGGTCAGAGGGCCGCTTATGAAATCAAACGGTGTAAAATCGCAAATATTTCTACTTAAAAAAATATGGTCAATATAATTATATATAATAAATAAATAAAGCAACAATGAAAATAATTGATTGCCATAAAAAAGAAGTAAATGAATTGATAGATTTATTTTTGAAAAAGGGAGATAAGCTAAGCAGTCTCAGAATGTTTTCAAAAACTGAAATTACGAATTTTCCACTTCTTGCTCGACGTCCTCTTTCAGTAAATGAGAAGTCTTTCTAGACAGAGGCAATTTTTATTTTTGTCACAATCCAGAGTGCTCATTTTTGGGGAGCTGGATTTTCTTCACGTTAAAAACCGAATTTTAGTCTAACTCTGACCTTGTGGGGAGGCATGTAAATAGTGACACATGGGTTCACCCTTCTTGTATCGGAGTATTGATTTACTCCTCTCCAGGAGTTAGGCACAAGGCCAGTGTTTATCTTACTCCCACAAGTAAGATGTGACCCAAGGTCGGGTCGGGAAAGTGGGGTTTAAAAATTGCCTGGGCAGCCCCGTCGGCATTCCCCGGTAGGGCCGCCTCAGGCAGTAAGCAATAAACTTACTCCTCCCCAAAGAGGGGAGGCGAAGCCTGGGAGGGTGGACCTCCTAGAACTGCACAGGACAGACCCATAGACCGGCGGAAATCAAGCCCGAAGGCCAAGACAATACCGATCTATGGGGTGTAGTGTAATTATCCAATGATCTGTGCTAAATCTAATACACATGAACTGGATTTTGTCAATGAAAAATTAAGAAATACATAATTAATTAACCACACATAAGTTAGTTATATTTTTAGTAAAGAAATGTTCATTTGATAAAGATTATACAACTCATGTTTTTGGTAGGAAAATGTTCAGTGAATATCAGACACGAGGGCTAAGGATGTGTATGTGTATGTATATTTGTTAGTGTGAATATGCGTGTGTGCGTAATATACGTATCTGAGTATTAGACAATGTGGCTCTGTGTAAGTATGCGTAGGTTTACCATGTTCTGTTTTGTTTCATTTTACTTCAGTTGGACATGCGCTGGCACCCCTATTATGTGGTGGTCGAAAAGACTGGCCCTGTCTCTTACAGAATTAGAGACCAGTTGACGGGCTCTGTCACGAAGACACATGCTGAGCATCTACGGGCAGCGTCTATCGAGGAATGGGAAATTCCCACAACAGAGAGGCCATTAAGGAAAATCGCATTGGCTGCCCCGGTGGAATCCAGCGATTCGGATAGCGATTCGGTGGCAGATCCTGCCGACTTCCCTATGCGAAAGTGTCGACATGAACGGGATAACTCAGATGATGAGTCTAACATCCCATTGATGGAACGCTGTATCATGACACATCGTAGAAAGGCACTTAAAGGCGTTACATACATAGGTGCGGATAGTTGTGTGGAGAGCAGAGTGGGTAGATCATCCACTAGTAAGAATGACTCCTCAGAGAAGTCATCACCTCAAACTACAGAGATAATGGAGGTACCAACCGGATCATTTAGTAAGAAATTAAACGATGATGTCCGGATAGTCCAAACGCCCAGTGAGACGGGGGAAATTAGTGCGCCTTCAGGTCCTATGGATGAAACTGATGCTCGAAAAGTAAAGAAGGAGCAATTGAAAAGTCTTGTGGACCTGCTAGCGGATATGCTGTAAGATGAAGTTAACGCCTATGGGTTTTTTTCTTTCTCTTTTGGTCAGACTGTGAACGACATGTGTTGCATATAATAGCAACTTCCTATAATCAAACATAGTATGTTTGAAATTAAGAGTTAAAATTACTTAAGAATTAGACTCGAGCAGAAACACACGTGGTGTATTTGAATGTCATTTACCCGATGTCAGTTTTAAAAAATTGAGGCGTGGTTACCGCCAATTGATCGGATGGTCATGCATCGGGATGTCTACCTGTACCTTGAGAAGAACGAACTTTCTGAACTGGAAACCAAAATTACTTTTAATTTACCCTCTCTACTGTTGTCTTCCCTCTTGGACGTGAGGAGGAAATGAAAAGACTGAAAGAACTGTTGATAAACTTGCCTATTTTATTTTATTTTTATTTTATTCTATTTTTGTTTGTTTGTTTTAATCAAATTCAATCATAGGACATGCAATTGTGAAAATTATTTTGTTTGTTGTTGCCGTTGTTTGTTGTTAGTGATCATTGTACATTATGCGGTGATGATATGGCCGAGGTGGAAGTGTGTTTATGGCGGGAGATTCAAAAGAAGAACAAAGGGTTTTTGGATTTTAACCACAGTCGCGAAGGATTTCGGACAAATGGTTTTGCGACAATGAATCCCCCAACCATAGGTAGTGTGATAGATGCCTTTATAACTGCATGTTATTACACCGTTAGGCTTCCACCATCGGACCACGTGGGGATTAAATAAAACAGTTTAAGACAACCAAGAGAAAGGAAGAAAACATTATTTAAACTTACCTTAAAAAAAAAGAAAAGGAATGATGAAGCTATATACATATACGAATAGGCCTTTTATAATGGTTAATAAAAAAGGAAAGGAATAACATTTTTATTAACAAAACAATTTATTTAATATTTGAAACATTTTAAAGAGTTCTTAGGTTCGTACTTGTACGTGTATATATGCGAGCATGTGAATGTCTTTTGTGTGGCTAATTTGTAATTGATCATGTGTGAAGAAATGTTCGTCAAATTGAAAGATCGTGAAGAAATGTTCATCGAATTGAAAGATGTGAATAAGATTACCTTTTTCTCCCCACCCTCCTCCACACAGCTCGTTCGAGCTGGTGGGGGTGGGGGGAATCGCCGAGAGTTCTTGGTGCGTTCTTCTCAAGACGCTGAGGGAAAAAGAGGCTGAGGAAGGGAACACGTGTTCTTTTATCGACTTCAAATCTCGCGTGGTCAAGCTGGCCGAAATCCTTCGGCCAACGTGATTCTGCGAGATTTCACGAGTTTCTCCCTTCAGAGGCGAAGAAGGGTTAAACAAAGAAAGAAAGGGAGAGAGTAAGAGAGAGTACCTTAATTGTTGTGTTCACCACATAGACGATGTGTCGGTGAGTGGTAGGGAGAGAGATGCAGTTAAAAATGTTCACAGGTGAACATTTTGAAAAATAGGATTGTGAGAAATGTTACATATCCGAGTCGGTGCACGGTAAAGATTGTTGAAAACAGATTTACCTGGCGATTGACAAAAAGCAACACACACACAAATGCCTACACTGTCGCATGCATATACACATATATAAAAATATGGCATGAACACATTCATTTTATTGTTCATAAAATTTCTAACTGAACTTTCTATAAAAAACGAACATTTCAAATGAACAATTGTTACATATCCGAGTCGGTGCACGGTAAAGGTTGTTGAAAACAGATGCACCTGGCGATTGTCAGTTGATAAGATAATTGCCGGATGACCAAAAAGTTATTTGAAAATAAAACAAAAAACTCACAACCAGACAAACAGCTGCACAGAAGAAAACAATATGATCGATTGTCAAAAGATAAGTTTCTTCCGACCAAATAAAAGAATCACTTAAACAGTGATGTCAGAAGAAAACAGAGATGTCTGAAATATTAAAGATCATATTGCCAGGTGCGGTTGTGTCATTCCAGGAAAAGATAGACAGATTTGTTGAATTGTCAAATGAGTACAAGCTGTCACTGGGTGCAACCTCGGAGGTCGTCGAGGTGGCCACGAAATTGTTATATAATTCAAACCGAAAATCGAAAGAAGTTAGTTGACGATCGAACCTCGGAGAGAAGTAACCGTCTGATTCCATGTGCACAAGCCTCTCCGACCACCACCCTCATCGTCACCGACAAATAAATATACATATTATATTTTCCCAAGATACCGTGTTGTCATTTTATTAAACCACGCACACTACAACACAATTACGCACACAAAATATCTTGTAATTTTGTACATATATAAATATCTTGTGTCTGTCAAACAATGTCGTTTTCTTTCGTTCAACATTCATGTTTTGCTGTTTTCAACATTTTAACAATTTAGTAGTCAGTGTGGATCTTAGCATTTTCTCTAAGACACAACAAAAGTCAACATCTTAACACGCTAGGGTCCACGCTGCTATATGACCACCCGAGAGTTGGCCTAGGAGATTTTGACCCAAAATATTTTCATCCAACTAATTGTTTAAATATGCATTGATAAAATTCTTTCTCCATAAAACAGATGTTCACAAATCAAAGGAATGAGGCTCTTTGTGTGTAACAATAAAGAAAAAAAAATCGGTGGTAGGTAAACCAGACAGAAAGCATAACTGCTGCAGCAAAACAGAAATGATGAAGCATTGTGTCCTTGTTAGTTACCTGTATCGAAGTATCTCAATAGTGAGGATCAGGGTGAATTGAGATAGGCCAACTGTACTGTACTCCCACCTTGTGACGTCACCAGTTCGGCCATTCCGGGTTCAGTTAGTCACCCGGTACAGCTCGGGAGAAGTTGCCCTTCTGATGAAGTTTGCCGATGTTGAAACGCCTGGTACAACGACTACTCACTCCTACATTGTGTTTGTTTGGATCAGTGAGCAATCAATCGGGTTGGGGCAGCAACCTTGTCTCGCTGTGAAGAGAAGAGTCATTTCATGCAGAACAGTTGAATGAAAGGAATTAAGTTCGTAACGAATCGGTCTGTGTGATTTTCTTAGAAGAAGAATTATTTTTTTAAAAATTAAAATTAATGTACATTGGTTTGTTTCCAAAATCAGGCTGTTCGATATCATTAAAGTTTAACTGCGTGTGTTAGTCGGATCGATGAGCGTTAATAGTTCTGAGCGTCTGGATCGTTGTCAGTGAAAATCTGTTCTAAGTTCGGGACGAGAAAAGAACATATACACGAACTGTTATGATGGGTTCAGTGAGGAGAGTACAGAAGCGAGTAATTTCGTCCGATTCTCTCGTAACTGACGGCCTCACCAACTGACAGCCTCTCACTAACTCTCCGTCTCTCACTCTCGCTCTGACTGTGACTAAACTGTCTTTGTAAACTGTTCTTGCTTGCCTTTTATCGAGACATACTTCGCCTCTACTTGGAGAGGTTTTCATGGTGGTCTCCAATTTATCCTGAGAAATAAATTTCATTGCGTTTATCCAGAGTTTCTAAAAGTAATTTCGACACAGCTGCCAAATTCGTTTATGACCGTTTCACTCAACTATAACCCAAGTTCGTATCTTTGGAAAATAAATTTATCAGGCCCTGTAAACGACAGCTAAAATTATATTGGACTCTGCCAAAGGGTAATTAACCAGTATCCATCTCGGACGACCCACTTAAGACCAATTGACCTTATTCTGAGAGCCGCTAACTGACCGCAATTCTAACTCTCGTTGAGTTCAGTTGTCACTCTCATATCGACTTTGAGAAGTTAATTCTTTTTTTTCTTTATCTTTTGATAAGTCCATAAAAGGTTTTCTTTCTGTCTATTCATACTAGTGCAGTAATTTCACTATCAACCTTTGTAGGCTCGCAGGTAACTCATACCGGCGGTGCCCGATCCTGTCATACAACCTATTGAAACCAGAAAGATTAAGTCTGGATAGTATAGAGAGATGTGTGGAGAACAGGAGACTTTATTGGTCACATTGAAAGATTGGATGAGAGTTCTTGGGTTAGTAAATGTAGAACAGTTAAATTAGCAGAGTCAGTTGGCAGGTGAAGGCCGAGGAAAACATAGGAAGTGATAAGGATAGATTTGGGAGAAAAAGGGATAAATAATGACCTGGTCAGATATAGATTAGTTTGGAAGTCAATTTTTAAAAGGCGTCCAACATGACAACGGACGTTAAAGTGATGATGATGATGATGATGATGATGATGATGATGATGATGATGATGATGATGATGATGATGATGATGATGATGATGATTACGTAAGTTAGAGAAAAAAGAGAAAGGGAGACTACTGTTACTGTAATTATTTTTACCCATGAAGTACATTCAATAACCAAAGAAATACCTGTGAGAAAAATATAAATACTTTTTAGATACTTTTGCGTGATTCAAAAAATTAAATATTTCTAAACACTTAATTAGTGTCAGGTACTTACAGAATAGTTAATTAGAAAGTATGTTTTATAATTGTGTCCATTTTATCTGGCATCTTTTCAAAGAAGTTTTCTATTATGAGTGGGAACAATTATTATTTATCAAAATTTATTTTGCACTTTAAGGAGTCCAAATATAAAGCATGAATATTTGAAGTAGCCAATTTTACTGGGCACAGTGTAACAAAGAGTCACAATTGAAAAATACGAATATTAGATGGTACTCACTTTCTTCTGTGCATACTTAATGAGAAGTCACCAGTGAAAAGCTAAGGATGTTTTATATTCTAAATTTTACCTTTTTAGTGTATCGGATATATCTTATTCAGACAGGTGGTTGCCATTTTACATGTTGTGTTATTGTGGATAGAACACACGGTGTCAGAAAAAAAAGAAAAGGATAATAGCGAAGAAAGAGTTGGATTCACATACATATACATTTATTCACGGATGAACAGCTTGTCGAAGGGGGTTACGAAACGTAATTAAGTATACAATATAATACACAAAGGGAAAGCTACAGACATGAATAGTAAACAAAGAATACATTAAGGTCCCAATAAAGTAATTAAGTACATTGATTGCCAGTTCGTAGATAGAGATAGATATACAAATCCATTGAATATGTAAAATACTACTTACATTGTTTCCTACTGTAAAAATTAGTACTTTTAGGGGACGAGTTTTTGGAAGAAGAAAAAATACCACATGTCTTTTATAGTCACGTAATATCCTGGAACCGCACTCCTCATTGTTAATTTCAGAGTGGGAAGAAGCAGAGGTTCTACTCGGCGAACAAGCCGCTACATAGTGTTTTTTTTTGTTGCAACCCTCAACTTCCTGTGCTGCCTTTGAATAGCTCAGCATATTGCTTAAATTGCTTTACTTTGCAACAAAAATAGAAAAACAAATCGTCATGGATTGCACCTTTCTTTTCTTCACTCTTTCTTTAAACTTGGACCCTTTTACAAACTTAATGTTGTGTTGGACTTTACAAAAGTGGTTATTTGACTTGGAAAAAAAGAGCACTAATTTTGGATATCTTTTCTTTATTCGGATTTTTCTTGTGTGCTGGGCTGGACAAATTTTATTTATTTGATTAAAAAAAAAAAAAAATTGTCCTCATTATGTCTGAAGAGATAAAGATCCTTGAAAGCTTGCTATGGCAACAAACTGCGTTTAAATTATAGGTTAGCAGGGAGATAGAGGGTTTAAAAGATTTACATCACCTAAAAAGAGATTTGTTCCATGAACACAGGGAGAATCAAATGTCGCGTAGATCAATTGGACGAAGAGATTATTATAACCTGTGGGGAGGAGAGAAGAGCTGAGACAAAGCTCGACTTTGAGTTCAGAACATCTGTATACCAGAATCTTTTACTTCTTGATGAGCAGTTTAAAGATGTCTTTGGCGGAGGCTTCAAATCCCAACTATCATGTCTCGTCTGCCCCTTTGAAACCTTTGATGAATGCCCCTACTTTTAGTGGGAGAGTTAATGAAGATAAATTTGCTATCAAAAATCTTTGTCAAATTTTGTGTCAGTTCAAAGGCAGCCAAATTCCAATACCTCAGGAGCTGTTTGACAGATTATGCGCTCCAAATCATTCAACATCTGTCAATTTGTGACCCGAATTATGAAGTCGTATTAACTTTACTCCATGATGAATTTTTGGATAAGGGTTTTATAATAGATGAAATACTGAAACAGATTTAAGAATACAAGCGTTCTCATGATCAAAGATTCGAAGTAGTTAAAATGTTCCTAACAAAGATTAAAGCGTACTTGTGGGGATTAAAGAACAGTTTCTTGTTGGATTTTTTAGAAGAAAGTACGGCTGGGCACATTTTAATGAGTCACATTGTATTTTCGAAGCTACCTGTAGAATTACAAAGAGAACTCATACGGCAATAAAATCTAATTACCCGAGACTGAAAGACATTCTACAGAGTTATAACGACCTTATTAAAACTGTTGTGAAACTAAGGGTTGAACATGTACATTCAGGCCCCTATAGTAATTACATACCCTCAAAACCCAGATGGAGAAAAAAATACCCGCTTTAGATAACTTCTCAGCCCAGGCAAGGAAAGGACCTATTAAGCATTGTGTCTTTTGTGTGGCAAATGGACACTGTATTACTGAAAAGAGGGAAACGATGGTGTAAGTGTAACTGTTTATTGGACTCTGGAAATTTAATTCTGCATCTTTAGCTTACCCCAAAATGGATTACCTCCCCCAAAACAGAGTGAAATAAACAAAATCCTATTTTCATACAGGTGTGGATTTTACTGGTCACATTTGGGTGAACACTACTGGAGGGAGACGGAAATGTACCTGTTAATATTCACCTGCTTAAGTATTCGTGCCTTACATGTGGAATTGTTAGAGGACATGACTGTGCGTTCTTTCGTATTGGCATTCATACGATTCACCAACTTATACGGCATCCCGAGCCATATTTATAGCGATAATGCCAAAACTTTTCTAGCTGCTGGAAACCTCCTGAAAGAAGTATTTATTTTTAATGAGTACATCAATTCGTTTGGGACTTATCGAATAAAACATTTGACAATTCCCCTGCACTCCACTTGATTTGGCAGTGTTTGGAAGCGTCTTATTCGTACAGTGAAGTCCTGCTTGTACAAATCTCTTGGACGTTCAAGTGTGGATTATTTTTATTTATTAACTATATTGTCTGAGATTCAGAACGCCATAAATAATCGACCACTAACTAATAGATATTTCATATCTCCCAATAACATTTTAAGACCTGGTAAAAATGTGGGGATTATTATAAGGAAACTGAACGATAACATCTGCAGTGTCGGAGTCCTTACCAGAAGTTAATTGAAAAAAACGTCCGTCAACGTAATCAGACGTTGAAAAAGTTTGAAAGGTAGTGCTATGAGGAATATCTCCTTAGCCTGCGAGAGACTTCGAGTTCAGAACTACGTTTGAAAATCAAATCAAAATTGGAGATATTATTCTGATAAAAGGCCCCAATAAACCCAGGCCTCTGTGGATGATGGGGCGAATATTGAGCCTCATTCATGGCGAGGATGGGTTGGTCGGACCCGTAAACCGCAGGAAGGGAGATGGTAGTATTCAATCGCACGCTATTAAGCACCTGTTGCTCTTGGAGTTGGCTGCAACCCATAAAGAAGAGGAGACGGCTACCCATGTGCAGGAAAATAGAGAAGCGATTTGCCCTGAATGCGACGAACAAGAGGATGGTTGATTCTTGATATGTTATGATGGCTGTGACGAGTAGTACCACTGGGCCTGTGTTAATATTTCTACAGATCCTGAGGAGGACCAATGATTTTGTTTGACCTGTGTGAACAAGTGATGGTCTGTAAAAAACTCCCTGTCAATTAGTTTTCAAACTAATAATAATAAAAGTAACTTTCGACTCGAAGGCTTAACACGTAAATGTCTTATTTTCTCATTTTCTCCTTACTAGAGTTACTAAAACCCACTTGTGTGTGTGTATATATATATATATATATATATATATATATATATATATATATATATATATAAGTAATTGCCATAAATATAATTTCATAGCTTACTACCTAGCTCTACTTACGTATCAAGCACTGTTGAAGTAAATACTGAAAATTGATACATAAAAAATTATATCTTATAAAATTTTATGTGGACAGATTAAATACTAATATATATATATATATATATATATATATATATGTGTGTGTTAGAGTATTTAGTCGACAAATCCAATAACTAAATTAGAAATTCATATCATACTTTCATCTAATATGTTGAATATTTATTTGCCTGTATTGTAAACAACTTGTTTTATAGCGTGTAGTGCAGTGCGCAGACGGCAAATAAAGCTCAACAAGTTTGTACTTAGATAGGCAAAAAAAAAGAGGGAAAAAAACGATAAATCTTAATTGCTTATGTTGTAACTTGTTAATTATTCTTTTCAAATATATGTTGTACTCTGATTAATAAAATTTGGCAATATTTAGCACCTATTTTATGTCAAAAACAGTCAAATATGACTAAAACAAAATGCCTTTGTGAAAAAAAAGAATTGTTTTTTTTCTGTCTCTCCGGAGAGTGTAAAAATTAATATTTTTAAGAAACGAATTTTGGAGAAAAAAAAAAATATCACGTGGAGCACAGTTCCAGGATATCACGTGACTATAAAAGAGTCACGTGATATCCTGGAACTGCGCTCCTCATTGTTAAAATTTGCCAAGTTGGGAGAATGGGGAGTTCTACTCGGCGAAGAAGCTTCAACATAGTGATTTTTTTGTGTGCAACCCTCAACTTCCTGTGTCGCCTTTGAATAGCTCAACATATTGCTTAAATTGCTTTACTACAATGATTCATTGCCAGGAAAAAGATGGTGACAAAGTCGCTTTGCTTCCGAGAGTCCATGTGACTTTGTTCTGAAAGGTCCATGATGGAATGGTCATCAAACTTTTTAAAAGTGCCATGACGAGCATGAAAGTATCGCTGTGTGTGAGTGTGTGTGTGTGTGTGTGTGAGAGAGAGAGAGAGAGAGAGAGAGAGAGAGAGAGAGAGAGAGAGAGAGAGCTTCATTCTGGATTTTCTACAGAATGGATTTGGGCAGAACGAGATTTGAAACTCTCGCACAGGAGAGTGCATTCTCTAACGTTGGTTGAGAATGAATCCAAGGTAGATAACTCAGATAATTCTAGCTCAACATCAAATGTACATAAAGGTCAGAATGAACGAAAAGAAAAAAATATACAAATTAATTAAAAACTGTCCATTTTCATAGGTTGATAACTTGATTTCAGGTCGTAAACTACAAAAAGTACTAATTGGGTTGTAGCAGTTGCATTAGCGAACTATTTTATATCAGTCTACGTGACCGGCAGTGAGTTGTGATTCGGCTTGGCGATTATGTAGCTATCGCCTGTTTACCGCATGAACAAGCAACTCACCTAAGCTCAATGAGATTAATACGCGATGAATTATCTTGGCGCGAAAACCAAACCACGTGATGAACAGAACAATTTCAGTTCCAGTCTTAATCTCAAACAGACAAGATGTGATCCTGCTCTCTCTATCGGCCCAGCGGTAGAAGAATCGAGGAACTCCAGGATAAAATTATTTTGTCTTGTCTAGATTAACCAACACATTGTACAACCTTCATTTTGTTCCTATGTTCCCGTAAATAAAACTGCATATGTATTTAGTTGTGGAGCCGTTATTATTTCGTGGAAGAATGGTGATCCCTTTTTGCTTATGTAACATTTCTATTTCAGTCAGATTCGGCCAGACAAATTACTCTTCCAAGTAAGTTCGTCATTCTGATTTTCTTCCCGATTTAAACCCCAAACTAACATTGGCTCTCTAAGCTAAAGGGTTTATATATTTATATTTTTTCTGAATAGAAAAGATTACTTGTTTTTCACTGAGACATTTCTCTGCATTTCTCGTTTTTAATAATTTTGTGTAAAAAATAGTTATACATGTTTTGATTAAATTGATTTTGCCAAATAGCAACAACGTATACATTTTTCTACAAAATAAATATATATCGTTTTGATATTTTAATGGAAAAAATGTCCTGAGACGATGTTTTTTTTTTTACATTTGAGAGTTACGACCCCAATGACAGGATGATACGTAACACAAGGTGAGTGTAATAAAAACTGGACGCCGAATATAACTTAAGGATAAGCTTTATTTAACCATTTGTTGCTTAGCTAGACAAATAGTGTTTAACATTCACTCTTTAATATACACGAATGTAGAACATTCCATTATTACTCCAAGGGGGAGACAGGCATCAATTATCTTTGTTACTACATTCTCCCCCATCTATCTTCTTATTCGTAGGGAACAAAATCATCCCATCGACCTGGCCTCCTGCGGGTTCTTTGAGGGCGTCTTGGTTGTTCGTGCCCGACATCCATTTCTAATCTAGGCTCCTCGGGACCTGACGACGTTTCGGGACTGTCTTGTGTGGCTGGTTTAGGGCTAAAATATCTTGCTCCAAATCGCTCTCGTTTTCTACGGCGCTTCGGTCGCTTGGTGTCTGAAGATTGAGTATCTGTCTCAGATATTGGGTGAAACCGCTTTCGTGGTACCCATCTGTCGTCCGAACTAGAGTCAGAGACGACTCTGTTAGTATATTCAGATTCGTTTTGTTGGGACTCTGAACGACGTATCTGGCACACGATCACCTAAGAGGGTCGGACTTGTTCCACGAACCGGAGCTCTATATCCATCTGAAGCAGTTCTACGTTCATATACATTTCCTGCTGGGGCTAGATCCCTTAAGGAGACAGTAGATTGCCTTCCTTCTGAATTTCTGACCAGTGCATACTGAGGGTTCGCTTCGATTAATTGTACCTCGCTTACCAATGGGTCATGTTTACTATGACGAACATGACGTTTTAATAAAACTGTGCCAGGTTGTGCAAGCCACGAGGGAAGTGATGTGCCTGCTGAGCTTCGTCGTGGGAACGAGAAGAATCTCTCATGTGGGGTAGCGTTTGTCGCTGTACATAATAGAGTCCTAATAGCGTATAAGGCCATGGGGATGAGACTTTCCCAATCGGAGATCGGACTATTGCGATTTGCTGCCGCCAACTGTACTGTCTTCCATATTATGCCATTGTATCTTTCGCACTGTCTGTTTCCTTGAGGATTGTGAGGAGTTGTTCTACTTACAGCTACCCTTCGTTCATGCAGAAACTGCTTGAGTTCGTCCGACATAAAAGCAGACCCACGATCTGAATGTATATATGCAGGCACTCCAAAAACGGCAAAAATGGAGCAGAGGCCTTGAATTACTGTTGCAGCCGTTACGTCTGGGCAGGGGATGACGAACGGAAATCTTGAGTACTCGTCTATTATTGTGAGCATGTATTTATTTTTAGTTTTAGAGGGTAAAGGGCCCTTAAAATCCAGGTTAAGTCTTTCAAAAGGCTGTGTGGCCTTAATGAGTGTTGCTGGAGGAGGTTTGTAGAACCTGGGCTTATTTTCTGCGCATATCCGACAAGAGTTCGTAATTCTTTTTACGTCTTCAACAGAATATGGCAAGTTTCTGCTCCTGACTACGTGAATCATTCTTGTGATACCTGGGTGACACAATTCCCTGTGTATATACTGAAGATCATCTGAGCCAGTTACCAGGCCACACACCCTTGAAAGCGCGTCGACCGCGGCATTCTCCTTACCAGGGCGGTAAGTGACGTCAAAGGAGTAGCAAGAAAGCTCCATTCTCCATCTCGCTATTTTCTCGTTTTTTATTTTACTCGTTGTTTTTGGGTTAAACATAAACGAGACCGACTTTTGGTCAGTGATTAATTCAAAATGTCGGCCGATTAAGTAATGCCTCCATTTTCGTAATGCCTCAACTATGGCGTACGCTTCTTTTTCTATTGCAGAGTGTCGTCGCTCGGATTTCGAAAGTGTTCTTGAAAAAAAAGCTACAGGACGACCGGATTGTCTCAGTGAGGCAGCTATCGCACAGTCGGAGGCATCCGTCTCAACTAATAGAGGGATAAAAGGATCCACAGCAGAAATGGCAGACTGAGCAATGTTCCTTTTCATGTTTTGAAATGCTCTGATGGCGGAACAGGACAACGGAAAAGTAGATACTTGTGTCAATGGGTGTATTTTTTCTGAAAAAGACGCAACCCATTGGGAGTAGTGAGCAAACATACCGAGGGCTCGTCGTAAAGAGGGCATGTTTCCAGGGATTGGTAATTCCATTAGCGGTTTCAGTCGCTCGGGATCCGGCGTCATGGTGCCATTTTTGACAATGTATCCCAATAATTTGACGCTTTTCAAGTTGTAGGAACATTTTTCACTGTTTAAAGTCAGATTATATTTCTTGACGGCAGCCATGAATCGTTTAAGGTTGTGGTCATGTTCAGCTTGGTTATGTCCGCATACTGTGACATTGTCTATATATGCAACAGTACCCTTCAATTTTTCATTGGAGATTATTTCATCTATTACCCTCTGGAAGCTAGCCACACCATTTGTTATCCCAAAAGGAATTCGGCAGAACTGATATAGGCGACCGCAGGCCTCGAATGCCGTGTAGGGCTTATCCTCTGGCTTGATAGGTACCTGATGGTAGGCACTTCTGAGATCTAAAGTACTGAAAGTGTGATATTTTGCAATATTAGAAATCATTTCGTCAATACGAGGCAGTGGATAGGCATCGAGTAATGTGTATCTGTTGATGGTCTGGGAATAGTCAATGACCATCCTTTTCTTGTGATTTTCAGTGGCTGTTACGAGGACCTGTGCTCGCCATGGAGATTCACTTGGCTCTATAATTCCTTCCTTAAGTAGTTTTGTTACTTCTGCTGCTATGAACTGTTTGTCCGTTTCTGAATAGCGTCTTGATTTTATTGCTATTGGTTTGCAGTCAGGAGTTAAGTTTGTAAAAAGTGACGGGTGCCGCACTTTGACAGCTGCTAGTCCACATACGCTTAGGACTGGCTTGGGGCCACCAAAAGGAATTTCAACGCATGAATGTTGTTTTAGAAAATTGTGACCCAAAATCACTTCGCAGCAGAGGTTTTTCATTACTGATAATTTGATCCCTTGATAGGAGTTTCCTTTTAGTTTCAGGTTAACCATGCAATATCCAATTACATGGGACGATAAAGATGAATTTGCCATTGATATTTGGTTGGAACAAGGAAATATTTCCCATTTATTTGCTTTTACAATACTGGCATTAATAAAACTTTCGGAACTGCCTGTATCAATAAGCGCATGAATAGTCAATCCATTGATTTTTACCCTCACGATTGTTTTTGAGAGGCAGCCGGGGAATGCAGCTGATATTGTAATTGGTGCTACAGTAGCAAGAGTAGCCGAACGTTTTTTTTGAGAAGCTGACCGGCAAACTTTCGAAAAATGTCCCTGCTTATCACACTTGTGGCATCTAACATCTCGAGCCGGGCAGGACGAACGAGCATGTATACGAAGGCCACAAAAGTAGCATGTGGATCCAGCTGAGGCGGCAGTGATAAGTTGTTCGTGATTGTTAGAAAGGGGGGTGGCAGCATCTTGGACAATGGAAGAATTTTGAACATGCAGAGGAGGGGCTACGATAGCAGCTCCCAAAATATCGGGTTGTAAATAGAAGACAGACTGCTTCTGTGCCATGTCCAACGTTAGAGCTTGTTCATAAGCTGTTGGTAAGTCTAGGTTTTTATTCTCTAGTAGTCTTTGTCTTATTTGGTTGGACTGTATTCCATTAATAAATGCGTCCCTGATAAAAACATCTCTCGCTTGGTTCGCAGTTAAGGCTGTAAATTCACACTCGCGACTTAACGTCTTTAGAATCTGAAGGTATTGTTCAAGGCTTTCTTCTGGTTGTTGACGCCGGGTAGCAAGTAAATGTCTAGCAAAAATAGTATTTTTTTTCTTGACAAACATGGCTTCTAAAATGTCCACCGCAGTTTCATAATTTTCACATTCAGATAAATTTCTATAAATAGCAGTAGAGACATGATGTAAAAGAAGGGTATATTTCTCAGTACCTGTTAAAGCCGCGTTTGAAGATAACTGTAGAGCTGTAAGGAATCCTTCGAACATTTTTCTCCAATGCCGCCATTTGTCAGTAGATTCCGAGTCGGCCGTATCAAGGTCTAGACGATCGGGTTTCAAGTAACGTTCCATAACGAATGGTTAAATAAATTGTAATAAAAACTGGACGCCGAATATAACTTAAGGATAAGCTTTATTTAACCATTTGTTGCTTAGCTAGACAAATAGTGTTTAACATTCACTCTTTAATATACACGAATGTAGAACATTCCATTATTACTCCAAGGGGGAGACAGGCATCAATTATCTTTGTTACTACAGTGAGTGAGACGAGAAAACGAGAAATTAAAATTCTAACGAATAAGAAATTATTTATTATTATTATTTAAAAAAAATTATTTTTTGTCTTCGTGTCTCATGCTGAGGTTTGACGTTTCGTGAATGACTTCCAACTTCTCCTGTCTGTTGCCATTTTGCTTGTGCCATCCACCAGGATCATATCGTCATCAACTGATATCCCCTCGGCATACTGTGTGGCTTTGGGCCATTGACATCATTGTGGAAGACATTTTGGAGCGTTTTGAATGACTGACGGTGGGCGATGTTTTCTCTATTCGTTGCAACCAGGATCGTGTTTGTTGACGTTTCATCATTGACCACGTCTCACAGCTATACAAGAGTACAGGTCTATCATGTATATCGTATGATGCTACTCTTGCATCTGAAGGGATCCCTGCATTTTTTCAAATTATCAAAAACTGCCTGAAAACTCTCCATGTTGCGGATATACGTTTTCTTTAGAACAAATAAAAAGTGAATGTAAACTATAGATTGACTTTGTGAACAACAATATGATTGAAAAGGGTATCTTTATGAATGCAGAGTTTGTGTTTTCAAAGTAAGCTAAATAGCAAATGTGTAGCAGTTATATGACAAAAGGATCTATTTTCTCTTGTGTGTACATGCACTCTCTTGTGTAGCAATAAGTTGTGATTCGGTTGGGGAAAAAAAGGCACATCTAAACTCATGTCAATTTGAACACTTCTGTGCATGCGTGATTTTCAACCATTTCTGTTCTGTGCGCAATACAATACAGTGTAATACAATACAATGTAAACAGATGTGGTATTTCCTCTTTCCCCCATCAATGGTAATGGGAATAGATTTAAAACCAACTCAATTACGTTCCTACTATAATACGTGCCTGCCAAGCCAACTTACTTGCTTACGTTCCTGTATTCCTATTTTAGGAGTTTAGCTCAATGCTTGGCAGCGCCAGTGCGACACGTGTCCAATAAATGGATGGTAACTTTTAATGCCGCTAAGACAAAGCTCTTTTCTTTCAACAACTACAAGAAACCTCTTCAACCACCGATTTCCATGGCAAATAACACCCTACCTGAGAGTTCAATGTTCAAATTTCTCGGCCTAACATTCACAGGTAACATGAGTTGGAATAAATACATAGAAGACATTGCCAAGGCTGCTGCAAAGAAAATGAGCTCCCTCTACTGAGCTAGAAAACTTCTCACACCTGACAGTATCCTGTATCTCTACACAGCCACCATCCGCCCATGCATGGAGTATTGTTGTAACACCTGGGCTGGTGCACCATCCACTAGTCTCTCCCTCTTAGACAAGGTTCAATAAAGAGTCTCTAATCTAATAGGTCACTCACTATCCACCAAGCTCCAGTCCCATCACCGCAATGTTGAATCCTTGTGCTTGTTTTACAAGTACTTCAATGGAATGTGCTCCGATAAACTGGCTGCTCTGTAAATACACTCGACCAACCGGACAATCAGCTAAATTCCATCCATTTACTGTGGCAGTTCCCAGATGCCGAAGAGCCTTCTACTCCAATAGCTTCTTTCCCTGTGCTGCCAGCCTTTGGAACTCTCCCTGCTCCCCGACTGTATCGACATGCAGAGGTTTCAAACTAATGTGAACAAGCATCTCGCTGCACAGCTCCAAATTAAGGATACCCCCTTAAACTTTCACCCTAATTCTCAGTAGCCCCTATATGTGTACAGTGGCAACTTGCCTTATTTGAGGTGAACTAAGTTAAAAAAATATATATATACAAGCATGCTGATGAAAATAAAGTAGCAATTGGAGAAACAAAGAAGTATACAACAAAACATTTATTGATCACAAACCCGACTGGATTCTCTGTGAAATAGAGTTCATATGAACGTCTACAAAGAGAGTGTAAGTACAATCATGTGTGCATGCGTATATGTATAGATAGAGAGGAAATGTTTATGTACTATATTTTGCGTGCTAAGAAATTGAGTTCACGAAAATGTGTATAAAAAAGTCTGGGTAGATGTTGTAAACCATTTAATTTAGGTTATAATAATTAATAACTCGTAAAACAAAATGGATGACTTTTCAACAGAAAGGTTTAACAGATTTATTAAAAGTGTAATTAGAATGAAATGAGTTATTTAGCCGCTGTAACGCGAGATGTAATTTGCCAGTCTGACTCCGTGGCTAATGTTTACTTTTCACTCCGTGCCACTCGATAAGGGGCGATAACTCGTTAATGATCCAAGGGACATAATTCCGTTTTTCTTTAGTTATTCCTAACAGTAGAATAATGTGTACGTATGTGTGTGTGAGAGTAGAGAAAAGACTTACGTACCAGCATAGTGTGCTTGGGCAAAACGCACATGGAGACAAAGTGTCCATTGAGAATGTGTATAAGAAAGTCTGAGTAGAATGATGTGTGTGTGTGCGTGTGTGTGTATAAGTAGAAAAAAGTCTTGAAGTGTCGGTTATTGGAGTTTAATTGAGTGGGTGTAAATTTGAATGAGGAAACTTAGTATGGTCAAGAATTAATTATTTATTTACTTTTTACAATTGGAAGATTTATTAATTAATTTAACATTGTTGTGGGAGTTGAACTGAAAGCGTCATTACAGAATGTCTGTCTCTGTTGGAAGCCAAGAGGACGTTACTCTCCAAATCGAATGCAAAGGAAGCAACTCTGACAAGTTATCTCCCTTTAATATGTCCATACTGAATGTCTCATTATTTTCTAGCTAGAATGCTTCTAGCTAACAAGTCTTACATACCAGTATAGTATGTTTGTGTCTGAGCACACATGCTGTGTCATGTATTCATCAAAGCAATCGCTAGGTCCGCGGGTTGTCTCTGCCGAGAAGAGAAGAAAAGAGAAGAGAAAGAATTTTGCCTGTCAGCTCATTTATAGTCACTGGTAGGAGCACCATCTGGCATTTCAAAAGGGAAGACAACTCGGTACTGAAAACGCCCTCTGGTGGTGTGTGTTATTGTGTTTTTGTTAAACAAAGATTGATTTATATTATTGTCAAGAAGAAGTTGGTGATTTTATTTTGAACTCTGGTGATCCTTCTCTTATTCAATTCAAGTCAGATACATGGTCGAAGCAGCAAAATAGCTATCTCCCATTTCGACACTCAACATACTGCGACCACTCTACAAATTGGCATCCCCGACGTGATTAAAAGCACGCAACATTCTGAACAACAACTAAAAAAACGCAGACTCTCTGATCTCAACAACTCTACATATGGTCGACTTTCGATGCAACACAAACACGTAACTTTGTGATACCAACATTTTTAAACAAAATGTTGATGCCGACGGACACATAAATAAAAAAAGAAATAAGGAACCACGTTGATTTAAACAGAAACTTTCATGTCTCTTTGGCAGTTTAAAAACTATAAATATATTTTTAAAAAACATAAAAAAACGTTACTTTGCAACTTTCTGCTCCCAAAATATTGACCACAATAAAACAGATCGGTACCTAGACGTTACAAAAAATACACGTCAACAAATCATAGGTAAACTGGTTTAATTATATTGATTCTTTCATCCCGGCAAATTATCCAGATGGTGTCTACTCACGGAAGCAGTTGGAATTTTGTTGTGTAGATGACGTGTAGCAGCAATTAATTCTCTCCCCTCTTTCTCGTTGTCATTATCTTCTTGATAATGGTGGTCGTAAAAGTTATTAAAAAATGCCAGCACAAAACAAAGATTTAATTGGTTTTATTGTTCTTCTCAAGAATACATCATCCCCCATAGGGGTATGGGAGCACTGCCACAAAACCAACTGCTCTCTCCCGAGATCCAGAAAGAAAGAGAAAGATTTGATCAGCCTATTCACCATGTACCACTAGTGACTTCCTCCCATGACATAAAGTAAAGTAAATTCGTATGAATCAGAATGGTACAACTTTGTTGACCAGTTTGATTCTGTTGTCGGCATTCTTGCAGGAGAGACCATGTAGTGATTGCCAACATCCGTAAGTGAAAGTGACATTATGGAATCGACTGGATTCGAACTTGGCACACCCAGGTCGTCAGTCAGTGCCGTTATCCACTTAACCACCGTCACCTCCGTGACATTATATCCTACCATATATTTTTAATTGTAAACTTAAAACTTCCAATGGAAATTTTCCACTTACATGGAAATTTCTGACCATAACCTTATTTTTACACACCTACATCTAAACATTGGCATATTTGTACAAATCCAAACTTCACTGGCTGTTGAACTTCTTAGCAAAGTGGTGGGCCCTCTTTATGAAGCACAGGTTTGAATCCTGTAGGAATTTTTTTCCTTTATGCTTTTCTTTGTGTATTTACAGCCCTGTGGACTAAATTAACTGTTCATTTAAAGAACCCATGGAAATAAAGAGTGTCAAAAAGAAGCAGTGAGATACATAATATATATGAAATAAATTCCAATGCTTACTATATAACATGTTTACCCTATTCGTCGCTTACATGGAAATTTCTGACCATAACCTTATTTTTACACACCTACATCTAAACATTGGCATATTTGTACAAATCCAAACTTCACTGGCTGTTGAACTTGTTAGCCAAGTGGTTAAGTCGACACCTGTGGCAGGTGGGCCCTCTTTATGAAGCACAGGTTTGAATCCTGTAGGAATTTTTTTCCTTTATGCTTTTCTTTGTGTATTTACAGTCCTGTGGACTAAATTAACTGTTCATTTAAAGAACCCATGGAAATAAAGAGTGTCAAAAAGAAGCAGTGAGATACATCATATAAATGAAATAAATTCCAATGCTTACTATATAACATGTTTACCCTATTCGTCGCTTGATGCAAATTCAAGAAGATTATGGTTTACCATGATAATAAAAACAAACACAGATTAATCGCAATGCTGGAGAGATGAACACAGACAAACAAATAAACATACAAACAAAAGATAATTTTCTTAGGTAATTAAATGAAAAATTCATTCTAACAGCAGTTGAATGTAAATTGTGAAGTTTTAGAAATTTTTCAGCAAGATTCTAGAATTGAATTGTTACTCTCGTCTTTAAGTCCTTTTCCCTTTATGGGGTTAGCCTTCTTCATTCGTTGTCTTCACAATTTTCTATCACTCAATCCAAACTGTCTCATGTCTTCAGCTACCAACTGTTTCCAATTCCTTAGAGGTCTACCCACTTTTTGTGGACCATCTATCTCCATTGATCTTCTGAAGACATCCTTTGCACATGGCCGAACCAATTTAATATTCCACTTTAAATAACTTCCTCTGCATCGATGACCCCTAACTATTCTATTGAAGAATTTGTTCTTGTAATCATAGATCTGTTAGTTGGTTTTATACGGGCTATGGAATTGAAATCCATGGTTCATGTCTCTGATGCGTACAGAAGAATAGATCGGATACATGCAGTGTACAACTGTACTTTCATCTAACTTTTTCAGTGTTTCTGACACAACAAAAGTATTGTGTATATAAAAAAGAAATTAATTTGTCCAAAAAGATATTTGAAAAAGTCTGCACTATTTTGGAAAGTGCATTTGCATTCTCTTCTTTTTAGTGATATCTTTGTTTCTGTGCTATAGAGCCCACCACTATATATATATATATATGTATATATATATATATATATATACAGGGTGTTTCAAAAGTCTTGGGAACATTACAAATGCGTATATCTCATGAACTATTCCAGGTAGAAAAATGAAACTGGTGTCATTTTAAAGCTTGCTTAATCAAGTTTTTGGTCATACTAATGATTTTCGTGTTATCTTTCCAGGTGCAGTAATGGCGTTCTCTAAACAAGACAAGGCATTTTGCGTCCTCCAATTTGCAAAGACTGAATCGTGGACATGTGTTCAGCGTGCATTTCGCAGGAAATTTAAAAAAGAAGCCCCTGAAAGGAAATCCATTGTCAGATGGCATGCTAAATTTGTGAAAGATGGGTGTTTGTGCCCAAGTAAGCGAACAGGTCGCCCTTCAACTTCAGAAGATGCAGTTGAGCAAGTTCGGACAGCCTTTCAGCGGAGCCCCCGTAAATCAGTGAGAAGAGCCAGCAGGGAACTTCAGCTTGCTCCAGCAACTGTCTGGCGTGTCTTAAGGAAACGACTGCAAATGGTACCTTACAAGCTCAAGTTGGTCCAAAAGTTGAAGGACACTGATAAGCCACTTCGCCGTGACTTTTGCATTGCAATGCAAGAGAAGTTGGAAGATAACGGCTTTGATGACCGGCTTGTTTTTAGCGATGAGGCGACCTTCCATCTGAATGGCAAAGTTAACAAGCATAACACTCGCATATGGGGTACTGAGAATCCTCATGAACTTCTTGAGCACGAGCGAGATTCACCAAAAGTGAACGTGTTTTGTGCAATTTCCAAGAAAGGTGTCTATGGACCGTTCTTCTTTGAAGAGGCAACTATCACTGGTGAATCTTATCTCAACATGCTGGAAGACTGGTTAATGGCTCAGTTGGAACAAGCAGAATCTGATGACTTCATTTTTCATCAAGATGGTGCACCACCACACTGGAGTCTTAGAGTAAGGCAGTTTCTTAACACAAGGCTGCCTGGTAGATGGATTGGGAGATCTGGGCGAGGTGATGACGTTCTCATGCCCTGGCCTCCTAGGTCTCCAGATCTTACCCCGTGTGACTTTTTCCTTTGGGGCTTTGTCAAGCAACAAGTCTATGTGCCGCCCCTTCCAAGAGATATTGACGAACTAAAGGCTCGAGTAACGGCAGTTGTGGGAACCATTGACGTCAAGATGCTGGAACGCGTTTGGCAGGAAATGGACTATCGACTAGATGTCTGCCGTGTGACGAATGGTGCTCATATTGAGCAACTTTGAAGATTCCCCACAAAACTTGAAACTTTAACCTTTCCAACGGTACCAATTTCATTTTTCAACTCCTAATAGTTTTTGAGTTATTAAAAATCGTTATGTTCCCAAGACTTTTGAAACACCCTGTATATTGACATCCACCCCTAACATCCTTCTACCCCTCTCCCCTGTCCCTTTCTTTTTCCTTTCAACCCCCCCCCCCCCCCCACTACCCTAGCTAAGCGTTGGATAAAAATAAAAAATAAAAAATAAAAATATAAATAGCTGTAAATTAAACTTTTCTAACGGCAATTGTATTTTTTTCCTTCCCTTTCCTTCTCTTTTTCTTTTCCTGCCCCCCCCCCTTTCTACCCCAGCTCAGCGTTGGATATATAAAATATATAAAAAATAAAAAAATGAAAATATTAATTTCTAACGGCAATCATATTTTAAAATCGGTCACATGACTTTTATTTCTTTCTCCTCTTCTTTTTTGCTTGACTTCATTCTCCCTGGAATTAAGCAACCAGGTTGGATCAAAAAATAATTCTCTGCCTGATGAGACCTCAGCTCTTGAGAGCTGTAGATCGATAACATCGACATGCCAGTGTAGCAGACCTTGTACATGTTTGAATAAAAGCATTCACTATATATATATATATGTATGTATTGTTGTAAAAAGTAAATTCTTGTAACTTGAAAAATAAAAAGCACAAAAAAATCAGTTATTTTGTATAAAATTCTATGGGTCAATATGCAAATTTAAATTTACCAACAACATTGGCCCCTTATTATTTATCGGCCTCCTGTTCTCACAGTATGACGTCTACAATCAGAGTCAACCCCTTCATTTCTTCTGGCCTTTCATCTACAGAATTTCCTGCATCATTGCTAATATGTACTAGCTAAAATATCCACTAATCAACCTATCCACTCGAATATTTTACAAAATTGTTTTAAAAAAAATACTTTTCTTAATGGAAAAGATTGTTATTCTGTTACTTTTCTTTGCATTTATTTTTTAAAATAATTTTATACAAAAGTAATTATTCATGTTTTGTCTAAATTAACTGTGTCGAATTGAAATGGTATTTGTTTTTTGTAAGAAATCTTTCTCTCTGTTCATTTAATGTCACTTTTGCCTTGTTCAGGAGTCAGACATTTTGATATTTCACAAGCTTACTCTCCAATCCTCACGGTTCAGCGGGTCAACTCTCTCCAAATTTTACTCTGTGTGATCTTGTCCAATCACTTGCTTCCAAGTTTTCCTTGGCTGGCCAACCTTCCTGCAATTCAAGACATCCATACTTTTGAAATGGTTTATTCAGAAAATGAATGCTCCACATGACTGTACCAGCATAACCGATCTGTCCTTCGGATAACCTCTATACTGGTCAAATCTAGTGCTTCCATCAAATCCTCCGACCTAATGTGTTAGTTTGGTCAGATTTCACATTGCAGGCTCATCTAATCGTAGATCTGTCATTGTGCTGTAGTTGGGGTGAGAGAGATTGGGTGAGGCTTCAGCATTCGCTGCCATACAACATGATACTCCTGACAGCTGTTATCCGATTTTAAGGGTGTGTGTAGTGGTAGCACCTTACAAGACTCACCAGTTGTATTCTGAGAGTATCTGGGTAGGTGGTCATACCTGTTCCTCACATTTACCCTGAATTTTTCATGTGTGGCTCCAAGTGCCATACCCTGGTAAACCGTCTCAGTTGGCGGGTTAAATCTCATGAAAGTAGATGCTGCCCTGTAGGTTTTGTCTGTAGAATGGCAAAGGCTAGACCCACCACTTTCAACTGTGGTTGGTGATAGGAAGAGCATCCAGCCGTAAAAGCATGCTCTATATATATAAAAAAAAGTTTATACATTGTTTTGGAGTTTTTAATGTAATAAATGTTCTGAGACAAAGTCAATTTGAAAATACATATTTAGTTTATATCATGTTTTTGTTTAGAAAGGTATATTTTTGAAGGACATTAAATATAGTATCATGCTAAATCTATCCCTTTCAGAGGCCAGCAGAATTGAGGTGATGAATTTACATTTGGTTTGAAGAAATAAAATTAAGAAATATTATTAACAAAGAAATAGTTTTATTAAAAAAAAAAACAAAAGCCATTAGTATAAAAAAAATTAACCAATTTTATTTCAATTAGTCTTTTTAAAAAATAAAATTGATATTATGTTTCAAATTTTTTAGATGCGGATTGATAATTTTCATTATTTTGACTACTATTCTCATTTTGCTTGTAATATTAATGTATATATAACAATGAAGATGAGTATAGTAGTCCGAATAATCCAGAAAATTGATATTCTGTATTCATTTGTTGATTGAACTAGGTAATTGAAATATCAATAATTTGTAATAACAAATATTCATTTTTATTAAAATAATAGACATTTTGTATTCATTTGTTGATTGAACTAGGTTATTGAAATATGAATAATTTGTAATAACAAATATTAATTTTTATTAAAATAATAGACATTTTGTATTCATTTGTTGATTGAACTAGGTAATTGAAATATCAATAATTTGTAATAACAAATATTAATTTTTATTAAAATAATAGACATTTTGTATTCATTTGTTGATTGAACTAGGTTATTGAAATATCAATAATTTGTAATAACAAATATTTATTTTTATTAAAATACCTGTGACCCGTTGGGTCACAATCACTATTTATTCAGAAAGAAAAGTAAAATCTATTTCTTGTTCAATTTAAAAACTGTTTTATTTGCTTAGACAAATTCAACAAGATGTGTGAAAGGTCCATTTGTGACTGTACTTAACACTTGTCGGTTTCCGTACGTGCCGTTCTTTACGACATGATTGTTCTCGATGTTTTTGTTGTTTTCTTTAACAGTGTTACGACAAATGTTTGCAAAGCGTGTGTATAAATGAAACCCTTCGTCTTTGCCAATGTTCTTGTGGTATTGCATGCACTTGCTTTTGATGTTCCCACCTAAGGTGGCTTGTGGAATGATCAGCACATCTCCGGGAAGATCAAGAATTGATACTAACTTTCCATCTACGTTCTCACTGAGACGAACATTCAAAACGGACTTCACCATCCGATCGACAATCTCTTCTGTTGCACCTTTCATAAAACACACATAGACAATAAGTCCACGACCTACAATGAAACAAGAAAACAAAAGAAAAATTTGAGCAGGGGAGATAATTTAAAAAAGAAAAAAAAACAACATTATTATTTCAATATTTATATGCTTGATATGCTCCAAGATACCAACATAAAATATTAAAAATTCGGTGCTTATGTATTATTGGGGACATAAAATTTTCATTTTAGAAGAATTAGTTGAAAGGGGGAGATAATTCAAACTGAGTTTTTTTGTTGTAACCATAAGGAAAATCCAGAGAATTAGTAAGAAAATAAATTAAAAAAGGGTACTTATGCAGTTTACGGGCTGAACTGAAATAATAATGTTATAATTTAGAAAGCCATTCTTATAATGGGGGTTGATTAACTATTCTGTTTATTAAATTGTTAGGTGAAAGAACAGAATAGTTAATCAACCCCCCACTCCCCCAGGTTGAGAATGGCTTTCTAAATTATAACGTTATTATAAGTACCCTTTTCTTAATTTATTTTCTTACTAATTCTCTGGATTTTCCTAATGGACTACGGTTACAACAGAAAAAAAGTTTGAATTATCTCCCTTTTCAGCTGACTCTTCTAAAATGAAAATTTCATCTGTCCCCAATAATACATAAGCATAAACAATTCTTGAAGCCATCGACATTAAAACTAGACACCCTACAATTAATAACGGGTCATGAAGTTGCTTCTTGGAGATGGTGAAAAACACATTCAAATCTGCATTGCCGTTGGTGACTTTTTAGAGAACTCCCTCAAATATGCACGCTGCAGTCTTATTTAACTTCTTCTTTCAAGGTAGAAGCGTTCACGTTACGATCCCTGTCAAGCAATACTTAGTATTACCTACGAATTCTACCAAACACTTTGAAGCAAGCCAAAAAGACAAGCAATGTCTTATTCAACCATATTCAAGCCATCTACTGCAATCCAACAAACGCTTTTCTTTTCCAATGTATGCCATTTCTATATCAGATAAACACATCAAACATAAACTTTTGACTCGTTAAATAAATGCTGTTAAAATTTGAAGTCGTTTAAATGAGAACTGGCAACGTTATAGTGAAATGATATCAACTTTTTTTAAACACTATTTCTTAAAAAATATTTCAGCTGTGTATGCAATTGCATTCTTTTTATTCTTTGTTGGTTTGCTCAAATTGAAAGAATGGATGAGAGTTCTTGAGTTAGTAGATGTAGAACAGTTGAGGTAGTAGGCTCAGTAGGCAGACCAAGGAAAGAAGTGATAAGGATTGATTAAAAGGAATAAATAAAGACCTGGCCAGATATAGTTTAGTTTGGAAGTCAATTTCTAAAAGCTGTTCAAAATATGCCAGCATGTGAAACCGACATAAAACGAAATATGATGACGTCGAAGCATCACTCCTTTCATTCTTTTACCATTTGTCCGTCACTTTTACTTGAGCAGTCACTACAATACCACATTTACTTCCCTACTTAAAAAATTTACAATGGTTTGAATTGAATTTTGCTTACAAAACACACACACATGGATTTATAAATTCAGGTAATAATGGCACAGATAAAAATGGCACAAGTGGATAAATATGAAAAATGGCACAAGTGAAAAATATAGATGAAGATCTCGCAATGAGTTTATCAAAAAAAGGATACAATACATAAAGGGAAAGCATTAAAATGTTTGTCAAATTAAAAAGAGAATTATATCTACATTTAAGGTAAGTACATTTGTAGGCCCCTCACATAGCTAATGAGATTCTACATTTTCTTTTAGGCAATTATGTGTGAACATCATGAAAAACTTGGGGTAGGGTGGGGAAAACAAAATAAAAATTCTATTAATATAGAATTTAAAGTATGCGATCAGTTTTGCATATAAATTGAATGTAAAATGATCCCCCATTTCTGGCTATTGTCTAACCGGATAGTGTTTTAATGGCACATAACCAGCATTTTTTTTGTTAAGGGAGATAAATTGTGAGTTTTTTTTGGGGGGAGGGGGGAGTAAAAAAAAAAGAAACTCCTTTAACTCTACTACTAACCCTAAATACAGATGGTAATAGCCCCCCCCCCCCCCCAAAAAAAAACAACAACAAGAACATGGTTACATCTAATACTTAACTAATATGGTTACATGTCGGTCAAACGCTATCTGATCGGAAGTAGGTGATCATCGTTCACTCAGGACAAATATGTATTATGCTTGTCTCTTACTTACACAGCCCTAAACTAGTAATGTATAATAAACCATATTTCTAGTTGTGTACTCTGTTCAATAATTGAACCACTCACAACAAAACCAACTGAACTCTAATTCATCGCCTCATTCATCTTCCACACACGGCAGATATTTATTATGCTTGTCTAATTTTATGTTCTTTCTTTGTGCCATTTTATTCACTTATGCTATTATTACTGTGCACCAACTTTTTCAACGGAAATTTACCACCCGGACAATTTGCATATCTTTTTCACGGAATTTTTCTTTTCATTCAATACGGTTTTTTTAACAAAAATTATTTTAATAATTTTTAATAATAATTCTCATATTTTTCAAATATTTGAACTTTGGTTTTTTCGAAAGCCAACTTATCCATCTGTATTTCTCCTCTGATGATAAGATTTCGATCTTTGAAAAGCCTTGGCTTAAGGAAAGAAAAATAAACACTAGTTTATTACTGACAACCTTGCATTGAACAATTGAAATTTGAAATAAATTTGGACAATCGTCGCATATTTATCACTCTTTTTTCTTCTATCTCTCTCTCTCTCTATATATATATATAGCATGGTAGATCCGAGTTGGATGTATTGCCCTTGACAGGAATACTTCCTGTAAGAAGAGAGCTTAATGTAGGTACAGAGTAAAAGTAAAGTATACTGAACATAGAAAAAACAGTAAACCAAAAAATAGAAAAATAATCACGAGAGTTTCAGTTTGGCAGTTCATGAGAATTACTGCATGCTGATGACTTGCGTATCATTGCCGAATCGTTAGAACAGTTAAAGAACAAACTGGAAATATGGAAAAACGGTGTGGAGGTCAAGGGTTTGAGGGTGAACTTGCCTAAAACCAAAGTGATGGTGTATGGCTCTGGTCTACAATCCCTAAGGAACTCTGGTCAGTATTCATGTTATGTATGCCGGAAGGGTGTTAGAAGCAATGCAATACAGTGTAACCTACGCCTACTGTGCGTTCACAAAAAGTGCAGTGACCTGAAGGTTAAGTTAGCCCAAATTTAAGTGTAGGAGATGCATGGGACAGGTGTATCCTATTGACAGTTGTCCCCACAAAAAAGATGGCACTAGATGACAATACCCCCAAGGTAGTAGGCTCTTTCTACTATCTAGGAGATATGCTAAGTGCAGGTGGTGGATATGAACTCAGTACAGCCACAAGAGTGAGGGAAGCTTGGCCACAGTTTCGTGAGTTGTTGCCACTGATAACATCACATGCTGTCTCTCTCTACATCCGGGGTAAGTTGTATAACAGCTGTGTCAGGAGTGTTATGATATATGGCAGTGAATGCTAGGCCCTTGTCCAGCCATCTCTCACCCGTTTGCAGTGCAATCACAGATTCATGATCAGATGGATTTGCAATGTGAAATCTGACCAAACCCAACGCATTAGTGGATTTGCTGAAAGCACTACACTTGCCCAGCACGGAGGTTATCCTAAGGATAAATCGATTGCGCTGATATGGTCATGTGGAACATTTCACCTTCATGGATAAACCATTACAGAAGCATGAATGTCATAAATCGCAGGAAGGTTGACCGGCTGAACCATGAGGACTGGAGAGTAAGCTTGTGAAATATCAAAAAAACGTCTGACCCCTAAACAAGGCAAAAGTGATGTTAAATGAATAGAAGAAGAAGACTCTGGTTTAACCCCCCATATTGTCAATTATTCAACACCGGGCGTGCCTTCTTAAAACTAATAGACAACCATTTCAAAACAAATAACCCACTATACAAAATATTTAATAGAAAATCAGTGAAGATAAACTATTCATGCACTAAGACAATAGGTAGTATAATAAACACATACACAACCAAAGATTACTAAACAAAACCGAAACAATCGACAACAACATTGAAATATGCAATTGTATAGTGAAAAATGAGTGTCCACTCTAAGAAAATTGCTACTTAAACAATGTTGTATACAAAGCAACCATCTTTGTAAAGGAAGAGACTAATGACAAAAAAATATACATCGGGATATCCATGAGAAACTGGAGAGGATCTTTTTATAATCATAAACACTCTTATATAAATCCAGGGCTAAAAAAACATACCACATTGTTGAAACACTTTTGGGCACTAAAGGAAAAGAATTTTACACCAATGGTCTCCTGGTCGATTTTGTTGGTATTTTTTGTATTAAAATAAAAAAAATTAATAAATGTGCGATAAGTTTCACACATGTTTTCGATTCTTCATCGAATTATCCTCAGGTGTCAAAAACAAATGAACAAAAAAGCTGGGGAAAGAAGAGAATTTTAAAAAGACGGCAGAGAAATGCGCATAGAACGTTTTTCGCATTGTTACAGGAAGTCGTTGACGACCCAAACTCAGCAATGCTGGATGGCATCACAGAACAAAACCGCACAACGTTAAGCATTCCAAAATGTTACCACTGGTTTCATATGTGATGTTGTTAATTTTAGCTTCCAGTATTTGAAATTTTTAAAAATTGGTTTTGGAATATATAACCTTAGTGTTATTAACTAGAATTTGTCTTAAAATGGTGTCATATACATATATAACACTTTGATCCTAGCCAGAAAGCCAGACAAAAGGCGAAAAAGTCTTATTAAAATAAAAGAAACATGAAGAGAGAAAATAGATATTAAAAAAAACAGTCAAATAAAATAAGATTATAACCTAACTTTTTAAGCACATCATAAAACAGTAAATCTTTTTTTTACCATAGTTCATACAAGTATCATCATCGTTTTTACTAATGTCTTCCCTTCTTATGTAATTTAATCTTCGACATTAGCATGCAACAGCTGCACCCTTTCTTCCTTCTTTTCTTGTAATTTTTCAATAAACGCTCTCAACAGAAAAATAAAAAATGAGATTCTATTTTATTCATTCATTACACGTCAACATCCTAGCAAAAATGAAAGATTTTTTTAGAGTAGACTTTAAAATATAGATTTAACGTAAAATGATCATAAAAAATAAAAATAAGATTCACACCCTGGAAATATTTTAATAATAACATATTTTAGAATGAGTGTCCGTTTTATTAAATAAATATGACATAAATAATCACCCACTTCCTGACCAGAGAGCGATATTGATCACTCAGTTCTTGACCACATAACGTAGGACAGAACAAGTAACCATTTTTTTTTGTATTTCCGAAATGGCAGCCATGGTTACTTGTTTTGTTATTTGTGATCAAGGGTTAATTTATCGAGTCTTTGACAAAATGGCGGAGAATGAATCGTTTGCAATTTTCCGACCTCACAAATGAGTAAGTAAACCCAAATAAATTGTTTGGGAGTAATTTCAAATTTACCTTAAATTTTTTTTAAGGAAATACAGTTGGGAAATTAGTCTAAAACAATTTATTTACTTACTCATTTGTGAGGTCGGAAAAAAAATCAGAAAAATGCAGACGATTCATTGTCTGCCATTTTGGCCAAGAAACGACAAATTAACTTTTTCAAGAACTGGGCGATCAATAACATGCTCTCGTTAGGAAGTGGGTGATCATTTTATGCAATATTTCTTTAGTAAAGTGAACAATTTTATTATTAATAAATATATCCAGATATTTCCAGGTTGTTAATCTCATTTTTATTTTTCCGGTGACAGCCTGGGGGCAACGGGCATAATTTTATCGTAAAAATGCCAAAAAACTAAATGTCTTTTTTTAAAAACTTCAATCAAGTTACGTTTTGGTTGTTATTTCTTGTCAACAATACATTTTGTTATTATTGTTCATTAATTCGAATTAATTTGCTTCGAATAACAAACACCAAAATTGAAATTGATCTGTCACTACTGCCAGTGTCTGGTCGTCGCAAATCACAACAAATGGCCTAGGACTGTCTGTTTATTTACACTCATTCTCTCCGCACTGCAACAAGGTTAGACATGAAGGGAATCCAGCTCACTTAAATGGATGGGTGAAAATGTTGTGATCGGATCGGTCGGCATTCCTCAGTAGGGTCATCTTAGGCGACCAGCAATAAACCAATCTTCCCTCCTGACGAGGGAAGCAATGCCTGTGAGGATGACCTCCTTGGGTCGAATAGAACCATTTTGTTGTATTTGCAGATTAGTATCGCACTGGTCCTCAGCTCGCAAGGTCACTATGACCGTGTTTTACAGAGAGTACCTGCTATTCTCAAATAGCCATCCATCTAAGTTCATGGTAACAACATAGATTCAAAAAGACACAGGGCAGTAGACTTTCTGACACATTCTTTTTTTTATACTGGTCCAGATTAGGACCCGAGCTAAAATCGACTTAGCGTCTGTAGTTTCCAGATGTTTACGTAGATGGCTGGAAAATGCTGAAGCGCTTATCCAATAAGAATGCGAGAAAATAAGCAGACGACAAGTTAACATTTTAAGTGATTGAATCGTGAAATTCACTAATTGGAAATAAAAATTGATCAAAGCGATAATGAATTTTAACGAACCCTAACCCTCACACCGTTTTAACACTTGTTTAGTGATATTTTTCTTAAAAAAAAAAATTACGTACAATAAAAAAAATATTTTTTCTAGTTGTACATCCAGCTTCGTTTTGGACGTAGGAAACAGACTTTTCACTCGGCCTTTTCCGATCGTCTACGTAAACACCCGGAAACAAGTCGGTTTTAGCTAAGGTCCTTATCTGGACCAGTACCCTTTTATAATCAAATAATAGACTCCCCCACCCCCCCAAAAACGGTGATAGGTATGAATATAGTATGCTCACCAGGGAGGGGATAAGTATATATATATATAGAATGTGCACCGGGATGGCAATAGGTACATATATAGTAGTGCATAGGGGTAGCGATAGGTACGTATATAGCATATGCACAGGGGCGGCAATAAGTATGTATATAGCATGCGCACCGCCGCAGTGATAGGTATATATTTACCATGCGCTCCGGGGCGGCGATCAGTACGTATATAGCATGCACACCGGGGCGGCGATAGGTACGTATATAGTACGCGCACCCATGCGGCGATAGGTACGTATATAGCATTCGCACCGGGGCGGCGATAGGTACGTATTTAGCATTCGCACCGGGCGGCGATATGTACATATTTAGCATTCGCACCGGGGCAGCGATATGTACATATTTAGTATTCGCACTGGGGTAGTGATAGGTACTTATGTAGTATGCACACTGGGGCGGCAATAGGTACTTATATAGTATCTGCACCGGGGTGGCAATAGGTACGTATTTGGCATTCGTACCAGGGCGGCGATAGGTACGTATTTAGCATTCGCACCGGGGCGGTGATAGGTACGTATTTAACATTCGCACCGTGGCGGCGATAGGTACGTATTTAGCATTCGTACCGGGGCGGCGATATGTACATATTTAGTATTCGCACTGGGGCAGCAATAGGTACGTATATAGTATGTGCACCAGGGCGGCGATAGGTACGTATATAGTATGAACACCAGAGCAGAGATAAGTACCTATATAGTATGTACATTGGGCCGGAGATATGCACCTATATAGAAGTCGCGGACAGAAGTGGTACTTTTTATAGAAATATGTCATACTTTTGCCCTGGGCAACGTAAGAGGAATAGTGGGGAAAAACAGCTTTCGCAAAAGGCAAAATGTCAAAGTAGCGGTGAAATGGGGCGACCAGGGAAGAGAAAAGTAGAAAGATAAAGAGACGGCTATAGAGAGAGGGAGAGAAATAGAAGTTTGAATATAAAGATGTTACACACGCGATTTTTCTTCTATTTTATATTTTTTATGGCCCCGAGCAACGCCGGGTAGCCCTGCTAATTGGAAATAAAAATCGATCAAAGCGATAATGAATTTTAACGAACCCTAACCCTCACACCGTTTTAACACTTGTTCAGTGATATTTTTCTTAAAAAAAAAAAAAATTACGTACAATAAAAAAAATATTTTTTCTAGTTGTACATCCAACTTCGTTTTGGACGTAGGCAACAGACTTTTCACTCGGCCTTTTCCGATCGTCTACGTAAACACCCGGAAACAAGTCGGTTTTAGCTAAGGTCCTAATCTGGACCAGTACCCTTTTATAATCAAATAATAGACCCCCCCCCCCAAAAAAAAAACGGCTGTTTTTTTTTCTTTGCCGAAATATTGAAAGGTGAAGATATAAATACCGATTTCAACATATTCCGCTTCTTGTCCTTCGTTGCCCGGTGGTTGCACTTGCAGTTTTGCCGAAAAACATTGTTGCAATATAAGACGGGCTTTTGGTCCTCCAACAGAAGACGAATCTGATTTGGGTTTTTCTGAAGCCATGATGATTTCTTCCGGTGTAAACAAAAAAATGTAACCGGTGTCTTGGGAGAAATTGTCTCCTTCTTATTTACGTGCTTCCCACAGCGGCAAGATGTGGTGCAAGGTCAGAAAGTGGGGAATAGAGCCCCCTCCTCTCTAGGAGACCATCTGGTTGAGTACAAAAATAGGGGCGCTTCAGTCGATCGGCAATACCCCCGAAGAAGTGAGGAATGCCTGGGGGAATAGCCTCCTAGAGCCGAACCTAACCATACCATACCTCATTCAGAGAAAGAAGGGACAAAGGCTAAGGCAGTCGGAATGATGCCAAAGCGAACCTTGGCTTTGCCTCCTACATCAGTAAGATGTAGTACAAGGCCAGAAGGTGGGGAAAACTAACTCCGGTAAATTCGTCGTTTCCCAGCCAAAATGGCGGACAAAGAATCGGCTGCATTTTTCTGATTTTTTTCCGACCTCACAAATGAGTAATCAAATAAATTGTTTTGGACTAATTTCCCAACTGTATTTCCTTTAAAATAATTTAAGGTAAATTTGAAATTACCCCCAAAACAATTTATTTGGGTTTACTTACTCATTTGTGAGGTTGGAAAAAGTCATTGTCCGCCTTTTTGGGGAGCATTTTGAGGAGCACTCTGGTCGGGTACAAAAAGCCAAGAACGGACCTGTTGGCATCCCTGGTAGGGACGCCCCAGACGATCGATGATTACCCCCCCCCCCGAAAGAGAAGGTACTGCTTGGGAAGATACAGTCCTTCTAGGACCTAGCCGAATCGGCGAACCATACGCAATTCTAACAACAAAAAACGGGTCATATTACCAGCGAATAAGCTCCTGTTGGCAGAATGATGTCAAGACGAACTTCGATAATGTGGCACATGGCCAGAAGAGGAACGTACTTTGACTACGCAAAAATAGCCTGAGCAATCTTGTCGGCATTCCCCGCCTCAACCAACCCCCTTTCTCAAAAAGACAAGGTAAAGCTTTGAAGGATTCATCTCTTTCCGACAAAAGAAGGCCTGCTTATCGGTGATGAAACAGTTCCTTTTTGCCAGAATGATAAGGATGGTATAAAAAATCGGCGAACAAGACATTATGAATGTTGGTAAACAACACAGGTTGTTGGCATTAAAAAAGGGAAGAGGTGGGGTCGCGGACTCCTATAAATTGTTTCCCTTGAGTTAAATGACGCTCTCCAATTAAAGTGTCATGAAATAAAATGAAAACCGGTGTCTTGGGAGAAATTGTCTCCCTTGGATATACGACGTTCTCCCATTAGACTTCTTTGTCAATCGTTACCAACCACTGGAGAAATTCCAAATTTGCAGATTGTTCTACAAGTCCCCCCAAAATGGTTTTCTTTTTCACTAGTAACGGTTAGTAGATTTTGTTTTGTATTATTTGTTATTATTTTTATTGAAAGAGATGCAGATTAGTGACATCATTTGCAATTTTTATTGTGTAAAAAAAAACGATTGTGTACGTTTTTCAGCGTCCCAAATTCTCTTTTCAAAAGACAATTATTCCATTTTATACTTTTAAAATTAGATTTTCCTCAGTCAGTTAAAGAGACATCCATCTAGACTGAGGCAATTTTAATTTTTGTCCCAATCCAGAGTGCCCCTTTTGGAAGAGCTGGATTTTCTCTATATTAAAAACTGATCTTGTGTCTAACTCTGTCCTCGTGGGGAGACAAGTAAATAGGGGCATTAAAAAAAGTGAACGTAGTATTTTGTTTTACTACTTTTAATATTAGAAAAGAAAATTATTAAAGGGTCCTTATATAGATCAGCTCCTACAGCTGTCCATATTGGCTTGGTAGAATTTGGCAACGAGTTACAACAACAGCCGAAAGACGACCACACAAAATGAAACTCGGATTCCTGAGACATAAAAAAGATGGCGAAATTGACTTTTAACGGTCCTTAAAAATGTATTGTAAAGTTGTGAGACAATGTACCACTGATAAATTTGTAACAATATTCTGTTAGGGTCAAGGAAGTTTGATGCACATAAGGAGGGGTTACAAGAAGGTTTCCAATGCCATAACAAACAAGCCCCATGTCACTGTGAATAGTAATGCCAGAGATAATAAATTGTTGAATGAAAACAAACAAAAACGCGCCCCTCATTAACACTAACCCTAAGTCCGAGTGACAATGCGAAAAAGTAAAAAAAAAAAATGGTTTTCTGCCCTAAAACTTTAAAATGGCCGGAAAGTGGGTGACTGATCATTTTACGTTACATTTATATGCGAAACTGATCCCCACTCTAAATTCTGAAATAATAATAATTTGTTTTCTTTCAGCTATGTTTTTCAGGTTGTTTACACGTAATCGTTTAAAAATAGTAGAATCTCATTTATGTGTGTGGGGAGGGGGCGTTAATCTACAATAATACCCAAACAACTGTTTGTTCGTTTACTGTTTTTCGTTTCAGGAACCCGAGTTTAATTTTCTATGGTCGTTTTTCGACTTGTCATAACTCGTACCGGGGTAAACTTTACAACTGGCGACATAACTTAGGGTACTTATGCAGTTTACGGACCGGGCTGGAATAATAACCTTATAATTTAGAAACCTATTTTTAACATGGAGAGGTGAGGGTGATTAACTATTCTGTACTTTCACCTAACAATTTAATAAACAAAAGATTCCGTAAAAATTGAATTTAACTTGAAAATCCTACCCAAAAAAATAGCCTGGTATGTAAACTGCATAATCACCTAAATTTGTTCAAAGGAAATACAGTTGGGAAATTAGTCTAAAACAATTTATGCCACCATATTGGAAATAATCTGATATTCTAGAATATTTACCAATTTAAAAAGTGTTTTTTCCTATCTACACGTAATACTAAATTGATTTTAACGCCAATACGTTCAGCATGTCATAATCTTTAAAAAATATATACAATTTTTGAGCTAATGTATATCGTTTTTCCGATAAAATTAGATGAGTTGGGACACGACACGTTTACCAAAACCTATTCATTTGTGATGTATTTGCATTGACGAGATATTCGGCCGACGGTTGGCAGCGCTTTTAAAAAATATATATATATAGAAATATATATATTTAAACATTTTTTTAAAAATGGAAATCGCTCCAGAAGCCACTTAATGTAAGGAGCTAATAAAAACAAATATGATTATCGCAAAGACAGAATATGCCTATTGGCCTTAGTCTTGAAAAGACCAAGGTTATAGGTAGGAGGAAAACAGTCAGCAGGAAGAGAGTTCCACAAGCTTGCAGTTCTTGCAAAGAAGCTACTTGAATAGGAAGCTGTATTACAATGACGTATCAAAACAGCGAATTGAGGAACACTGCTAGACCAATGAGTCAAACGAGCTGGAACAAAAGAAGCAGGGAATAGATCACATAATTCTGAAGAACACATGCCATAATTGGATTTATAGAAAAGACTGAAACTAGCAACATCACGTCTGTGAGAGAAGAAGAAAGGGTAAGGCCAATCAAATTACAGACACGTTTCTGCACCTTATCAAGAACCCTCAAATGGGACAGAGATTCACCAGCCCAAATATGACAACAGTACTCCATTTGTGTTCAATATACAAGCATGACGATGAAAAAAAATGTAACAACTTGAGACAATATACAGGGTGTTTCAAAAGTCTTGGGAACATTACAAATGCGTATATCTCATGAACTATTCCAGGTAGAAAAATGAAACTGGTGCCATTTTAAAGCTTGCTTAATCAAGTTTTTGGTCATACTAATGATTTTCGTGTTATCTTTCCAGGTGCAGTAATGGCGTTCTCTAAACAAGACAAGGCATTTTGCGTCCTCCAATTTGCAAAGACTGAATCGTGGACATGTGTTCAGCGTGCATTTCGCAGGAAATTTAAAAAAGAAGCCCCTGAAAGGAAATCCATTGTCAGATGGCATGCTAAATTTGTGAAAGATGGGTGTTTGTGCCCAAGTAAGCGAACAGGTCGCCCTTCAACTTCAGAAGATGCAGTTGAGCAAGTTCAGACAGCCTTTCAGCGGAGCCCCCGTAAATCAGTGAGAAGAGCCAGCAGGGAACTTCAGCTTGCTCCAGCAACTGTCTGGCGTGTCTTAAGGAAACGACTGCAAATGGTACCTTACAAGCTCAAGTTGGTCCAAAAGTTGAAGGACACTGATAAGCCACTTCGCCGTGACTTTTGCAATGCAAGAGAAGTTGGAAGATAACGGCTTTGATGACCAGCTTGTTTTTAGCGATGAGGCGACCTTCCATCTGAATGGCAAAGTTAACAAGCATAACACTCGCATATGGGGTACTGAGAATCCTCATGAACTTCTTGAGCACGAGCGAGATTCACCAAAAGTGAACGTGTTTTGTGCAATTTCCAAGAAAGGTGTCTATGGACCGTTCTTCTTTGAAGAGGCAACTATCACTGGTGAATCCTATCTCAACATGCTGGAAGACTGGTTAATGGCTCAGTTGGAACAAGCAGAATCTGATGACTTCATTTTTCAACAAGATGGTGCACCACCACACTGGAGTCTTAGAGTAAGGCAGTTTCTTAACACAAGGCTGCCTGGTAGATGGATTGGGAGATCTGGGCGAGGTGATGACGTTCTCATGCCCTGGCCTCCTAGGTCTCCAGATCTTACCCCGTGTGACTTTTTCCTTTGGGGCTTTGTCAAGCAACAAGTCTATGTGCCGCCCCTTCCAAGAGATATTGACGAACTAAAGGCTCGAGTAACGGCAGTTGTGAGAACCATTGACGTCAAGATGCTGGAACGCATTTGGCAGGAAATGGACTATCGACTAGATGTCTGCCGTGTGACGAATGGTGCTCATATTGAGCAACTTTGAAGATTCCCCACAAAACTTGAAACTTTAACCTTTCCAACGGTACCAATTTCATTTTTCAACTCCTAATAGTTTTTGAGTTATTAAAAATCGTTATGTTCCCAAGACTTTTGAAACACCCTGTACTACTCAAAAACATTTATTGTTCACGAATCCGACTAGATTGACTATGATGCTGTGTCCTTAAAAATGTGTACAAAGAGAGTCTGTAAATGGTTTGCGTGTAAATAGAGAGGGAAGCTTTACGTACCAAATTGTGTATTCATAAGCATGCACATGGTGTTTGCTATGAAATTGAGTCCATGAGAATGTATATAAGATAGTCTGAGTATTGATTTACTCCTCTCCAGGAGTTAGGCACAAGGCCAGTTTTTATCTTACTCCCACAAGTAAGATGTGACCCAGGGTCGGGAAAGTGGGGTTTAAAAATTGCCTGGGCAGCCCCGTCGGCATTCCCCGGTAGGGGCGCCTCAGGCAGTAAGTAATAAACTTACTCCTCCCCGAAGAGGGGAGGAAAAGCCTGGGAGGGTGGACCTCCTAGAACTGCACAGGACAGACCCATAGACCGGACCGGCGTAAATCAAGCCCCGAAGGCCAAGATGATACCAGTTTATGGGGTGTAGTATCCATCGGAACAGATACTACACTTTGATCTTAGCCAAAAGGCCAAGAAGAGTAAAAATATAAGATAGTCTGAGTAGAACGATGTGTGTGTGTGTAAATAGAAAGAGAATTGTGTGGACGCGCACATGGTGTGTGGTGTGTTCCTCATGGCCAGACCCGGATGAGAAGGAGAGAGCGAGATGGGGGGGGGGGGAGGTCTGATGAGGTGATCTGTCTAGTCCAGTACCGGAAGAGAAAACTTTTTGCCGTGTAACACTTTTTATACACTGATCGTAGTGCCACCTGGCATTTTCAAATGGCAGATAACTCGGGCCTGAAAATGCCCTCTGGTGGTGTGTTTGTAGTTGTGTTGAGAAAGGGAGGTAATGCTACAAGTTTAAGAAAAGGTATTTTTGAAATCTGTTTTCATTTATTTTGTTCTGGTGGGATGCATGCATTTGAAGTATTAGATTCCTCTGTGGTGTAAGAAGCGGTGTAGTTGTGAGAAGTCTGTAGTGCAAGTGAGTCTACACTGTTGTTAGGTGATGAATGCAAGTGAGTCTGCATTTTTTTTGGAGCGTGTTCATTTTAGTTGATGAGGTCTTAGTGGAATTAAGGAACGTTCAATTGTTGGGATCGCTGGTGCACAATCGTTAAAGTCAAATGTGCAAGTGGATCTTCATGGTTGTTGGAGCGTGAGGTTTGCAAGTAAGTTTGTGGATTTTAAGAGACAAGTGAAAGTGGATCTGTACTGGTGTTGGAGCGCGTCATTAGTGTTTGTGGAGTTGATCAGTGAACGTCCAGTTGTTGAGTAATTTAATAGTAAATATGCAGCTGTACTCGTTTTAAACTGATGTGACTTCTTTCATAGTGTTGTCAGTGATGGCCTCGTTGGTCAAATTTTCAGGAATTTTGGGTACTGGTATGGCCTGTGGTATGACTACAAACATGATTGGGATTTTGTCAATGAAATGGCAAAGGAAGGATATATTAGGGTCACCAGCTAGCAAGGGCTAACTCAAAATGAATGGAGTTTTGTGAATGAAAAATGAAGGAAAACATGATTAATTAACAAAACATTTATAAAAAACACAATTTTACATGAATATAAAAGTTAGTTTTTGTGAAGAAATGTTCATTGGTAAAGCTTATACAACTCGTGTTCTTTGGTAGAAATTGTTCAGTGGATAAGCATACATGAGTGCTAAAGATGTGTATGTCTATATTTGTTAGTGCATGTAAGTGGTAATGTAATACTGTGTGTGTAGGTAGATTTACCTTGTTCTGTTACTGTGTGTGTGAGTCATAGTGGTTTCCTTCTGTTTGCCTGACTTTTGGTCAGTGTGTGAGTAGGTACGCGCAAGGAAAGCTGTATGTGCATTCTGAAGTGTTCATTTCTTCTTGTTGCCCCAGCCGGGGGTTGAGGTGGAGCGTAGTTCTTGTGTGTTCTTTCGAGGTGTGTCGCTTGGGTCTGTCTGGAGAACTATTCCTTTCCTCGTTCTTATAGGGTTACAAAGTTTGCGTCGACTTGCCAATTTAACATAGACGTGTTAGATTTTGGCTTAGAAACGATATTCATTGAGTTCACACATTTCTGTTAACAACCCTTGCTTTTTGGAATTGAAGAGGAGAACGTATCCCAATGAAGCAGGGAAAGAAAGAGTAGCAATTCAAGCCATTTACTTTTTGGCGTTTGTTTGGATCGCGTCTCGGTCCACCACAATGGATGAATGTCGGGAAAAGTTTGATTGTTGAAGAACATCACCCATCTTCTATTTCGGCAAAATCACTTCCTACTACTTATTCTAATATTTTGTACATATGCCTAATTCCAATTCATTGCTCTCCAATTGCTGTTCCCCCCCCCCAATAAAAAAGCACCTGAACCCTACCACTAACAAAAGAATAATAAATAAAGGAATAAAAAACAATTTGTCTTAGTAGCATTAAATGTTACCATCCATTTATGTCCCTATTCCATTACAGACGGTATTTATCTACCTCCCACAAGGTAAAATGTGACACAAGGTCGGAAAGTGGGATTTGATAAGTCAGCACTCTAGAGGAAGAGCACTTATGACCGTCAAAAAATGCCTGGGCAGCCCCGTCGCGTTGGCATTACCCAGGGGCGCCTGGGGCGATTAGCTATAAACTAACCCCTTCTCAAAGAGTGAGAAGGCAAAGCCTGGGAGGGTGGGCTTCGTAGAACTGCACAGGACAGACCCATAGACCGGCGTAAAATAAATCAAGCCCCGAAGGCCAAGACAATACTGGTCTATGGGGTGCAGTATCCATCGGAACAGATACTACACTTTGATCTTGGTCAAAAGGTGAAAGTCATTTATGACTTCATAAAACATGAATGGTAGTTGGCAAAAACCAGTATGACTTTATAAAGAATGGATGATAGTTGGCAGACGCAGTATGACTTCCCCTCTTTGGGGAGGAGTAAGTTTATTGCTTACTGTCTGAGGCGCCCAGGCAATTTTTTTTAAGAAACTCCGTACTCTTCCTCTAGAGTACAAATTCCCACCTTCCGACCTTGTGTCACATTCTACTTTGTGGGACGTAGATAAATAGGAGTATGACTTTCTAAAGAATGGATGATAGTTGGCAGAAGCAGTATGACTTCATAAAGGATGGATGATAGTTGGCAAAAACCAGTATGACTTTCTAAAGAATGGATGATAGTTGGCAAAAACCAGTATGACTTTCTAAAGAATGGATGATAGTTGGCAAAAACCAGTATGACTTTCTAAAGAATGGATGATAGTTGGCAAAAACCAGTATGACTTTCTAAAGAATGGATGATAGTTGGCAAAAACCAGTATGACTTTCTAAAGAATGGATGATAGTTGGCAGAAGCAGTATGACTTTATAAAGAATGGATGATAGTTGGCAAAAACCAGTATGACTTTATAAAGAATGGATGATAGTTGGCAGAAGCAGTATGACTTCATAAAGGATGAGTGGTAGTTAGCAAAAAGCTGTGGACTGTAAGTTTATTTGAAAACAGCAGCAACAACCTGTAATCTGCATGTAGCAGTCATAAATATCAATTTCAAGTTAAGAAATTATATACTTAATAATATATATAATAAATACTGACTCAACGGATTGCGGTTGGTTTAGTTTGATACTAAAAATTCAAATTTTAAATCCTAATATAAGAAGCCTAATAAACATCCAATTGTGCAATGAAAGCGTTCATACATTATGTAAAGCCGTGTTTTTACAACACGGAGCAAATATTGCTATTTAATTTGTAGAAGGGAACTTTTGGGCTAATAACCTATCGAAAAATCAAGTGGTGGGGGAGGATCATTTTACGTTAAACAATCAAATTATGCTCAGTTTCAACTATCGGCTTCGATCCTCGCGGTGTTGTCTCACCATTCACCTGACAAACTCATTAATCCTTATCCTCGAGTGGCATTTAGGCCTTAATAAGCGGTGACTCATTAGTATGAAAAAGGACTCAGAAAACTTAAACCCCCTTCTAATAATTTTTATTTTTTATAATCTGAAGAGTTGGTGCTTAATTGATAGTATTCCTGATTCCGAAGAATTTAGAAGAAAAATAATCTGTGACTACAGGAGTCTGATTTAATCGTAAATATTTTGTTCGTAAACTAACAACAAATGAAATTTAAAAAAACCAAAAAAAACAAATAAAGAAAATTGGTTGCAATGATTAACTCCACAACATTCAGTTGATCCAATTTTGAATGTTAAATCTTTCTCTAAACTTTGGGTCCGACTTAATATAATCCTCTACTAAAAAATGTGAAAGAGATTCTAATTTTCTGGCATTTGTTATTGTGTATTCAAATGTTATTTCTAGTTTTAGTGAAACGAACGACTTTTGTTTGTTTTCACCGAAACTTCAAGATTTTAAAATTTTCTCATCTTTCAAAAATTAGTTTGCAAAATGGTCGCCATTTTGACTGACTTACGATCTGTTTACATGAAGCGAAGCAGAGTTTAGAATCTTTAACCACCACCTGAATTATGAGATGAAACCAAATTTAGGGTCTCTACTAACATCCGGGTATCTCTCGGCCCAGATAATGTAATTTGTGATTATCTTCATTTCGAAACTTAAACAAATTTGAACATCTTAAATAAAAAAAAAACATGTTGCTTTTACAGTTTGAGTCTCATAGCGGACAATATTGGTTTGGTAAAATCCGGTAATGACAACGAGCGAAAGGCGACTACACAAAATGAAAACAGGGCTCAAGAATCAAAAAAAATAAAAAGCAACAATTTCAGTTATCTTCTCTTGGATTCAAAAGAAAATGCTATTACTTGTATTAAATATTAAACCTTTTCAAATGAGATTTTCCCTTTTTGTGATTTGATAATTATTGCTTAAAAATGTATAGTTTAGCAGTGCTTCTAAAGTGCACTTTACACAAACGGCCAAGGATGCCATTAAAAGTTTTTATATTTTACTTGAGAGGATGAAAAATAAATACTTAATCTTTCTTCTTTTTTATTAATCATATTTTTGTTAATATGTATTAATAGTAAACATTGGAATTTATTTCTCACCAAATCTTATGTATTTTGCTGTTTTTTCTTCACTGCTTGTTTCCTTAAATAAATGGTTAATTTAGTCCATGGGTCTGGGAATAAACAAAGAAAATCACAAATAGAAAAATGAGACTTTTATACTAGGATTCAAACCTGTGCCCCATACAAGCGAGACCACTCGTTGGGCTTGTTAGTCAAGTGGTTAAAATATCACACATTCTTGTCTGAAGTACAGGTTCGATCTTGTACATGTCTCAATTTTCTCTTTGTTGTTTTCTTTGTTTATGTCCAGCCATGTGAACTAAATTAACTCTTTATTTAAGGGTATTACTCATGCAAACAGTGTCACTTCAGACTTCCTGTCCATGACATCATATCTTGACACGGAGCCCTAATTCTAATCTTTTGACTTTTAAAAATTTTATTTATTTTCCACTTTTCTGCATAATCTAACCTTTTTGTGGAAAATTCCGTTTTTAGCATTATTTTTGCACACACCAATCCAATCTTGCTGGATTAGAAGAGAATGAAACAAATATAAAAATGGCTTTATTTATTTTTTTTCTCTTCCAGTGGTCACACCAGAATATTCAATTTATATGGGCATTGATAAACATGAAAGTGAGTAATCAGTTTACTGCAATTTTTGTAATTTATGTTAGTAAAACGATTGGTTGAATTTTATCTTTAAATATCTCTTTTATATAACATCCGAGTTATAAATAAGCTTAAGATTAAAATTGCTAATTTATTAAAAAAAAAAAAAATTGTGAAATTCAATGAAAATATTCTGATTGGCGTTTATATATTAAATCATATGCGGCGTCAACTTGTTTCGGAATTCTTTTGTGCATTTATACATTTACTAGATCTGCTTTTCACGGTGTTGCCTGGGAGTCTGTTTACTTTCAGTGTTTTTTTCACCTTTTTTAACTGCCGTTGTTTTTTGTTACCAAAAAATATTTTTTTTTAATAGGATGAAGTTAAATTTAATTATGATGTCGTTTGGTCATCAAATTATTAATTGAACCAAATTGTTATAAAACTATAACTAATTTTCTTATTGTAATGTTTTGATTTATATTTATTTATAAAATTATCAGATTTAAATAGTTTCTAAAATTTGCATGAAGATTTCGTGAAAATCTTAAAGCCAGAATGACTTTCTATTCAACAGTTTAAATGCTTCCAAATTCCTTAAAAATTTTGAAGAATCACAAAGTAAATTCATTCATCTGTTTCAACTATTAACAAAAGATTAAAATGGCTGACTTGTTTACAAAGAAGCCGAAATGCATTCTGGTGGATTTAATTTCATAATTAAATTATTTTTTAAGTATGATTTTTAAAAGTTTTTTTAATTTTATGCAATTGCAATTTTGATTGCAATAAATAATGTATCAAAAGTAAATAAAAAAAACTAATAATGTGTAAGTCACGTAGATGAGAGAAACACACATACAGGCACACGAGAAGTCGTTAAAGGAGAAAGCAGCTAAATTATTCCTGGCATTTTTAACAACCAAAAGACATTAATTTCTTGATGATTTTTAAAAGAAAAACAATAGAAACAAGGAAGCTAATTTAGTCCTACATGTATATGGAACGTTTGACTGCCATAACATACATGTCAACTCTCTAAAAATCCAACCCTCCTCACCGTAGTGGTGGTGGTGGTGGTAGGGAGTGAACGGGTAGAGTCACAGCTATGCTGTCAAGAACTTAAGTTTCTGGTAGGGCCACCCAAGACAGATTGGTCTGACACCCAACGGTATTAGAACCCCAATCCGGCTAATCAGGGCTCTCGTAGAAAACCAAGAAGCATCTGATTCGGCAACTAGCGGCTGCAAACCCTCTTGTGGATAATCTGCGGCAAACAAGTCGTTCTCCCAACAGGGATATACTTGTGGTTGGGGACCGCTAGTGAATTTATTACTGACAAGATACTCCATACCTTACTCCATGCTCCTCTCACAACATATGACGAATTCTGGTATGGCGTCCGCAAAAACTAACACACTCGCTACCCCAGTGATGCGAGTGTCAAATCAGCAAACTGGGATGATCATGAAACATAGAAAGGACTATTTTTTGGCCTATTGGAACGTCAAAATCTTGATGCAGAAAGAAACCCAAGCGCTCACAATGTACCCCTCTTCAAGTACAACATCGCCATAGCCTGCCTCTCAGAAGTCAGACTTTTTGATATGGGCTGTCGTAAAATCAAAGTCCCTCAACATGACGCCTCATATCATTTCTATGACAGTGGTCCGATTGATAACTCTGGTCTTCATGGAGTTATCTTTGCTCTTAGGGATTGTGCCAATGCATCACTCCTTGCCTGGGAACCAATCCCCTTCCCCCATCTTCTGGGCTGTATCTGCTTGACAGGTTTGGTTTTCAATGTTCGTGTCATTGCCGTCCATGCTCTCACCCTTAACGCTGACGATTACGATAAAGACTGTTTCTACAACAACTTGCAAGCTACTGTGGACCGCGTACCCTTGAGTGTTCTTCTAATTATTGCAGGTGATTTGAACGTCGGCACAGGCGACATCAGCAACAATCATATTTTCAGACGATTTGCGATTGGAGACCAAGGTGCTACACGTTTTCAACATCCACAGCAACACCTACTTACTTGGTACTCAAATGACGGTGTCACAGCTAACCAAATCGACTACTTCCTTGTTAAATGTTGCTGGCTGTCAAGTATCTTTGATTATCGAGTGTTCCGAAGCACAGAAACCGGTAGCAAATTTGGTTCTGATCATGTATTGGGATGGGAAAAACTACATCTTCATCTGAAGTCGCGTGCTAAGCTGCTCAGGTACGACATTTCGAAACTGAAAAATAAACAAATCGCTGATGCATTCCACGTAGAACTATCCAATCAATTCAACGGTCTTGGGGTACGCAAATCTGAAGATGCTGCCTCAGATGAGCTTTGGCAAACTGTCAAGTGTAACCTCCAATCCATGACGTCTGAGACGCTCGGAACCATCAAGCGAAAAGACAAAGATTAAATCTTGGGCCAAACAATTGAAATTGCTTAAAAACAAAATCAAGTCCGTTGCAACAAATTTGATTACTTCAAACAACTATGCCGTGGAGCTACCCATTCTGTTCACGCTGATCAAAATACGTTCTGGAGGAGAGTGGCAGAAGACATGGAATATACCTCAGTTGTTAGGGACACCCGTAAACTTTACAACTTCCTCCATTCAAGCACAAAGACAGGCTGGGGTAGTAACCAAACCATCTTGAACCAGAATGGTGAGCCAATCACCAATCTCAATGAATGTCTCATATGCTAAAGAGATAACTTCGCCAATCTGCTAAATCTCGACCAATAGCCCCCATCAACTGCTCGTATGAATAACGCCGATCTAAGTCCTTATGACTGCCGAACAACTACCCCCATGCTTGAATAGGTTTTTGCTTTTATCAAAAGACTAAAAAATAACAAAGCTGCAAGCAAAGATAACTTTGCTGTCAAGGACTTAGACTACGCAGATGATATTGCGCCATTCGGTGAAACATTTGCTGATGTTCAGTCTGCTATTAATGAGCTTCAGCATGTCGTATCGCAGATTGGGATGAAAATAAATGCCTCAAAGACAAAAGTACTCACTGCTGGCTTCGCCACAACAATCAAAACACCCATCGTCCTCAATAATGATGCTCTTAAAGAGGTTGAGAGGTTCAAATATATTGTGTCTGGTATTACAAGCAACCGTCACAGAAGGAAAACAATGTAAATAATAATGAGTGAAAATTGTATTTTAAAAATATTTTCCCAATTTTTCTTGGGAAATGTAAGGAAAATGAGTGCAATAAAATGGTTTATTGAATAAGCAACAAATGATATTCAAACATAAAATCAACGTTATCATTAGAAAACAATCATAACAATTTTCGATTAGCAGAAAAAAAAAGAAACGGTTTTGGTTTCGATACATTTTCTCTGAATTTTTGAGTATTTATTAAGGGGAGAAAAATAAGAACTACAAATAAAAAACGTAAATTGTCAAATTTTGTAATTTCTTCCTTTTTTTTTTTTTTATCTGTTCTAAAATGTTTCTTCCAATTTTTGTAGACGAAGATCTCATTAAATGGGGGTTTCCAGAAGATGTTTGGTGAGTGGATTTTTATCTTAAATTTTAGAATATCAATGGATTATTTTTTATCATGATTTGCAATATTCTATGGATACACTTTTAGAAAAAGTGTTGACATTGTGTTTAGAATGAATACAGATACTCTTGTCATTGGTTTTATCTTTCGAAATATTTTTTGTTCTTGGACTCCTTCTCCCTCTTTCTTTCTTTCTGCTTCTTCTTTCGCAATCTTCCTTGTCACTGCAACGCAACAGGTTTAATTTTGAGATTCTCGTCTTTTTATTAAACTCCCCAACCACTTCCCACAATATATTTCCCTTTCACCCAATAAATGCTTTCCTCCCCTGAAATCTGTTTGGTATGGCCACAAGGACTGGTGTACTCACGTCTGTATGTAGGCTCTTCTAAGGTCAAGCACTGGTACATTGGAGTCTTTTTTTCGTCACTCCCATATATTTTGTGCACAAATGTCAGCATGGGCTGTCTTAGTTTGCGGACATTTAATACCAGTTGCACCATGGACTTATTCTGTTGGAGGACTGCCCTCAATGAAATTTGTTTTGGTGGGGATCAAGTTTCTCCTCAGAATAGGGAAGTAGCCATTAATTGTCAAGCCACATCTGCAGCTCATACTGGTTTTCTGACCGGATGTGAGCAGAGACTTTCTATGCGGGCACCCTGTTTGTAAATTTGCTAGCTGGTTTATCCCCTGATCACTTGGTCTTCTCTTAAAACTCTGGTTCTTCTATTTTGGTTGCAGTGCAGGTGCAGTATTTCATCTTCAAGAATATAGCTTCACCAGACTCATTGATGCTAACTCCCACCAGCATTTTGATTAGGTCTGTACAACTCATCTACATAGCCAATGACACAACTGATTTGCATGACAAAAATTACTTGACTATTTGTTTATATTCAAGCATTCCTGGGTTTATGCCAACTTTTCTTGTTTCAAGAAAGCCACTGTCCTTTACCACCGCAGACCCAACACACAAAGCAACGACGTTTTGCCCAACAAAGATGGTCATCTCGAGCAGGGATAGTCGACAATTCATACCGAATCGTTTTTTTTTTTTAAACCGTAACCGTTCGGTATTGTGTTTTTACTACAGTAAGCCACCATATACAAGGAAACACGGTTGAAAAGATTTTCCGATTTGAATAAAATGGAATATTACCAAAAAATGCTATATTAGTAAGAGGACAGATTGAACAAATATATGATAAAAACATTTAATTGACTTGTAGGAAGAAATCTTTGTTTACAGTTTGTTTATCATTAACATTTTGAATTTTCAAATGAAAAAAAGAGAAATACGACAGACAACATGACATCGTATTTTTAACATTTTCAAATGAAAAAGAAAAAATCAAACGCGTTCCGTATGATGTCGAAAATCTATTTGATTCACTATTTCATTTCATCATTTTTGCTTAATTTTATTTGTAAAATTATTTTGTTTGTTTAAATAAATTTTCGTTTTTTAATTTCTTGCATTTCTGAGTTATATTTTAGCTTCTGATGGGTTAAAGAATTAGATAGAATGTATATTCAAACTCAGTTTTATTCTTCAGAAATCTTTCATGAATCTTTGGTCACTGTTTTAACGAGTTAACTGTTGAAAAGGTATCAGAACTTTGATTACAACAGTCAACACCTTAAAACTTACGAATAGGCTATATTGCCGGTCCTGGCAAAATAACGATTCCTGCGTTATTTTGCCGGTTCATGTATATTTAACTAAATTGTTAAACATACAGTGACGCCTGGCACAATAATGAGTCTTACGTTATTTTGCCGGCTCGTGTTTATTTAACTATAAATTTTTTTAATTATTTTTTTTTATTATTTAAATTAATTTTTTCGTTTGATAAAGTTTTAAATAAACTTTATCAAACGAAATTTTATTAATAATTTAAAACTTTGCCTGATTGTTTTTTTTTTGTTTGTTTTTAATTAAACTTTGCCCGATTGATTTTTTGTATAATTTAAAACTTTATTAAGCGACAATATATTTTAAAATAACGATAAAATTAATTTTTACTTCCGGTTGATTCGATTAGGAGTGAACTCTTAAAAATTACGACTTATTTTATGATTTCATTGAAAGAACATTTTAAAATAGAAACTGTTTAAATCCAGTGATTTTCTGTATATGTTAGCATTATCAAAGTTTTTCTTCATAAAGAAAATCAGAATTTTACATTAAAATCTTTCCTTTGTAAAGCACATTTTTAACAAGTTAATTCAACAACTTAATAACTTCATTATTTTTAAAAGTTTGGCTTTGGTTCAAGGATTACGAAGCAACACCTATTCAAGCACATTTTTAACAAGTTAATTCAACAAGTAAATGTTACCAAAGGCAACATAAATTCTTCTTCTACCTACCTGTATAAGTTTATTTGTTTATTTTATTATTTATTTTTATTTAAAAAAATCATTTATCAAAATAAATAATAAAATAAACAAATAAACTTATACAGGTAGGTAGAAGAATAATTTATGTTGCCTTTGGTAACATTTATTTGTTGCTTATTTTTTTCTTTATATATAACTTTCCTTAATTTCAATTACTTAAATCGAGAGCAGACTTAGTAATGTTGGGAAAATTCATCAACATTAATTATATTATGAAAAGTAACTAAATAAAAATAAACCGAAAAGAAAAATAGTATTTTTTTTAATAATAAAGGTAAAATATCTATTTTAAAATGATTGTGATTGTTTGGTTCATTTGAGCCACGCCTACTGGTGCCCGTGGTATCTCCGGCTCCCGTGGCAGGTATAAAAAGTGCTGCCGCTTCACAATGTTTGTTTGTAAAACAATTCAACCTTGGATTAAAATGTGTAGCAGTTGAAAATAAAAATTAATTGAATGAACGAAAATATTAGAGACAATTAGATTCTTTAGCCGGATTTCAGATGCTTGTGTACGAATGGGGTCCCAATATTTTCGTCTGCAAACAGCAATTCGTAAAGAAATTACATCAGATACTCTTTACAGCAAATGAAATCCGACTAAATAATCTAATTGTCTCTAATATTTCCGTTCATTTAATTATTTTACTTTTAATGTTTTTTTGTATTAAAAGCGGATATTTCTTTAACCGACACAATAGGGCAGGTCGATTTTATTTTATTTTTTTAACCGACACAACTGATGATGAAAACAAATTGTTTTTAAATATTTGCCCTTATTTATTTCATTACCTTTTCTTTCGCAAGGCCATAACAATTAGGTTTTAAAAAAAAAATGAACCGGCATAATAACGATCCCTTTACATTAGTAAATAATTATTGTGCCGGGCATCACTGTATGTTTAACAATTTAGTTAAATATACATGAACCGGCAAAATAACGCAGGAATCGTTATGATTCATATCATGGAGAATGATTCAGTCACAAAATTATCGAAACAGTGGCATAATTCAACTAAACGTTGAATAATAACTAATCATCACACAAGAGAATGAATAGCTTCCATAGTAAAAAAATTTTTTTCAAAAAAACCGAAAAACCGAACCGTAAACCGAGGTTTTAAGGGAAAGAAACCGAAACCAAAATTTCAAAACCGCCCAACTCTAGTTCACAATTCACAATGTTTCTGCTGATATAAGTCCGACTTTCTGCAGATGCATTTTTTGAACTCTGGAATCTTCTATGGAACTTCAAACTGAACCATTTATTTAGTTCATTTCTACCTTGTCATTGGCTGACAGAATGAGAACAATCTACCCTCATGGATTGAATAAATGGTTCAGTTCAAAATTCCATCCAAAGTTTGAATAAAAGATTTCATAGTTCGAAAAAATGCATCCGAAGAAGGTCAGAGGTTACATCAACTTAAACGTTGTGAATATAACAACCAAGATGAGAATAATCGTTTGAATAATCCAAATAATACAAGATACTGTGGACATTCATTTTTTTTTTAATAAAGTTAAAATCGATTATTTTTTCGAGAATCACAAAATGTGTAAATCAGTTCTTAGCATTCTTTTTCATGTTTATTTATTTTTTATGTTTTTATATTATGCAAAAAATAAAACGATAAAATTATTGTTTAATAAAATTAATTTTTTTTATAGAAAAATAATTTTCCATTTTTTTTCCTAGGTTCCATGTTGATAAAGTTTCTTCTGCTCATGTATATTTGCGGTTGCATCCGGTGAGTCTGAAATTATGGGGTTTTGCCTTTTTATAACATGTTCTTGTATCATGTTTCGTACCATTATCAGTGGTGAAAATATGTTTGCCATTGTAAACAGCTGAATGCTGCGTATTGTCATGATATTACCCGTCGCTGGTTGTAAAAGGAGCATCCGTGCTTGTGTATGTAAATCCGGTTGTGAAATATGTCAGTTAAAAATAAAATGACAGGAAAACCAATCTGTTATTGAAAAATATTAGCGTACACGGAAAATTATGGAAAATGAGTAACTAGAATTTTAATAAAAAATATAATGAATGTATGTATAAGATTATCGATTTTACAATGTAATGACGCCATGTGTCGTCTTTATCTTAAAAGATTTATATGAAAATCTAAAAAAAAGTTTGATGTACCTCCATTGAATAGCTAATAATTGTGTCGTTTGAGAACTATGCATATTAGTTTAATTTTTTAAATAAAAATATTTAATCATTTTCCGTAATTTTTGGTGAATGCTTATATTTTTCAATAACAGGTAAGTATTTCATACAGTTTTCCTGTCATTTTATTTTTAACTGCCATATTTCACAACCGGGTTTACATACACAACCACCATAGCATGCATAATTATTGTGATAGTAGCATCCATTGCAGTCACTTGTTTCTCTCCGCAGTTTTCAATGTGTGTCAACAGCGTGTTGCAGTCTGTATATTAATATCAGATAATTAAGCAACTTACGCATTTTCAGGATACGAGTTTATTCATTTTTTTCTCTTTCATTTCTCTACAGAGAATCGTCAAAGGTGTATTATGTTCATTATGTATCATATGTACCAATTAATTCCTCCCCCTCCCCGATTGTTCTTCAGGAGGGGGTGAAGAAACTCGACCGAACCTTCGAAATGTGCATCTCTGTTCTGACACCCTGTGTTTTAAACCAAAAAAGCGGCTCTTCTTTCTTTTCTCTCCACATACTTCCAGCGAGTGACGTCAAGTGAAGGAACATCCGCCCCATATTATTACACTTTGAGTGCTTCTTTACTTTCACAATGACATGTTACGCCTCTCTTACAAAAACAAAAAAATAGCTAAAGAAATGTATAAACTTACGTGGTAGCTGAAAAGAAGACTGTACATTAAAACTTATGCAAATTCGTCCAGTATTTATTAAATTAAAAATAAAAAACGATTTTATCGGTCGGCCGCCAGATTTTATCATGGGTTGCTAAGAGAGAAGGGAGATAACTCATGTTATCTCCCTTGCATAATCAGTAAGCCGAACTGGTTACAAAATGTCTAACGATACATAAAATCGTTTTTTTTCTTTTTCTTATAATTTGATAAATACTGGATGAATTTGCGTGATTTTTTCTGTACAATCGTATTTTCAGCTAACACGTAAGTACATAACAAAGTTTATACATTACTTTAAAATATTTTCATATCGTCGTGAAAGTAAAGAAGTGCCACACTTTGTTTTAGATGAAAAATTAATCTCATGCGGGTATAAATCTTTGGTGCCACAATGAAAAATGTCTTGTCAGGACCATATATCGATTAAATTTAATCGATCATTTACAGACTATTTGTTTACAAAATATACAATGATTAAACAAATTAATCTACAAAACATGTATTTGCTATTCGACTGCACTGTACTTCTTTTTTGAAGAGTTCTACACATGTTCCATGTGTTTGCTACTTCTTTACCATAACCCTGTAATGAAAAAAAAAACATTATTTTTTGATACGTCGTTCAATTTTTTACGTGTTATTCCACTCGTCATAAACTCTAAGAATCTTACTCTATTTTGATAACAAACAATTATTTTTTTTGCTTAATTTTACTTTTTATTTACTATGTAATAATGTTATGGATGTCCGCCATTTATCTGTATAAACTATAGCTGCAGAAAAACATGGTCACTATTTGAATCTTTAGGTTCTCCAAAATCCTAAAGACAAACTTTTTTGATTAAAAAAAATTAATTAAACCATAGGATTTCCACGGGTTACTTAAAATCTATAAAGGTAAAAGTAAATTCTATTTACCAAATCAAAAAATAAGCTCAGTTGGTTTTCATGTATCTGTCCAAAGCCACAGTCATTATTTGGATGTTTATAGGTGCCCTGTTAACATATTTTTCACCAACTTTTTCATAATTTCTTTAACTTAATATCAGAAATTTTCTCAAATTATTTTCAAATAAATTATTTTAACTTATTCAATATTATTTTCGATTTAAAAAAAAAAAAAATTCTTAAAATTTCCAAAATTAAGTATTTTTCAAAGTTACAGGTAACCATAAAAAAAGCATTAAAAAAATAGGTTCATGGGGAACCTAAGCATCCAAAAAATGATGATTATTTTGGTTTTGTGCGACTTTAGTTTATATACACATGATGGACACCCGTTACATTGTTATGTTGTAAGTAAAATAAAAAAAAAAGAAGCAATTATTGAAATGCAATAGGATTCTAAGAGTTTTTCACTCTAGGTAAACCCACCTCTAAAAATTGGATAATTTCAAAATTAATGCGGCTTTTTTATGGCAAGGTTATTGTGAAGAATCATTTAAGTGTTGTTTTGAATTGCATACTTAAAAAGTGTGTGATAATTATTAAAACAAGATAAGAAAACTGAGTCTCTGAATAAATGTTTTGCCTTTTCCGTTAATTTGTTATAAGTAAACAGTATTGTTAATATTATATATTAGGAATAAAAAGCAAAAAGGAACAAATTAAATATATTTAAAAAAAAAAAAAATTAATTTAATAATTCTTAATGAACATTTTCTATCTTTTTTTAATTTTATAGCTAGTATTTAAACATTTTTTATACCTCCTTTTATACATAAAACTAGTATTTAAACATTCTTTATACCTATTTTTATGCATAAATCTAGTGTTAAAACATTCATTATACCTCCTTTTATACATAAAACTAGTATCTAAACATTGTTTATACTTATTTTTATGCATAAATCTAGTGTTAAAACATTCATTATACCTCCTTTTATACATAAAACTAGTATTTAAACATTCTTTATACCTAATTTTATGCATAAAGCTACTGTTTAAACATTTTTATACCTCCTTTTATATAGCAAGATAATAGGCGGTTGTGTAAATATAGGGTTAGAATATGTAAGATAAAAACTAAGTGAAGTGCAATCTTCAAGTTAGAAGTTGAGTAACAGCTATGTATCCCGGAAGTGACGTCACGAGCACAGGAAGCAGTTGCTTACTTGGCAAATCGATAGAGGGAATATCTTTCTTTCAACTGAACCAGTGGAGAGATAGAGCAGTTGGGAATGGATAGCTGCTGCCCCCCCCCTCATCCATGAGGTTGAGTGTTTCATGTCTGTACATGTATGCTATAAATAAAGAATAATCCCAATGAGATTTTTAAAACTAAGTTGCACTTGCGATGTTTCTTTATTATTAATAACGTTTGTGAAAGCTGTTATTGAGAAGAAGAAGAAATAAACATCTACAACAATAGAAGAGAAGATGGAAATTTTGGCTGCCACCTCGCCACTGTGACGACAGAAATTCGACCAGCTGATTCTGTCGGTAGAATGAATTCACTGTAGGGAGTGAAGATCACCCCAACTGAATTACATTTATGCATATAACTAGTGTTTGAACATTTCTTTCATCTGATAAGGGTGCTTGACATGGTCTCCAATCAAGTTTATATTGGATTATTTTATTTTGATTAAATTTAAATATTGTAGATAGAAGAAGAAAGACACTATCTGAAAGGAGTAGATATAAATGATATCTGGTTTCTAAAAAATCATGACCATACTGTACTTTGTTTTTATAGAATATCTAAATCTAACACTTATTTAATGCCTGTTAAAGGACACTAGAAGTGAAAAGAGTTTATTTATTTATTTTAGCATGCTTATGTGTAAATTATTTCCTTGATGATGTTTACTATCATAGGTTTAATAGTTTTTGTATAAATAGACAGCTATGCAAATTAGTGGCTCCAGGTAATTTCTAACTGTGAATATTCACACTAGGTTATCTGCCCTTGAATATTTTATAATTAAGTCGTTTTTTTAATTTATTTTTTTAAATAGGATTTTCAAAATTAAATTTAATTATTACAGTATCGTTGGGTCATTAAATTTTTAATTGAACCAAATTGTTATAAAACTATAGCGAATTTTGTTAAGGTAATGGTGTTTTAATATCTAATTATAAAATTATTATTAGATGTAAATAGCTTTTAAAACTTTCAATCGTTTAATTAAATGAGAATTTGCTAAGAATTTTTAAGCCAGTTTAATTGACTTTCTATTCGACAATTTAAATACTTTCAAATTCCTTTACAAATTTCCAAAGGTCACAAAGTAATTCATTCTTTTTATCACCTGAACAAAAGAAAGTGGCTGACTTGTTTATGGAGAAACAGAAATGCATTGTTTCGAAATTAGATTATTTTTTAAAAAGAATTTTATTTTACACTATTGCATTTTTGATTTCAATAAATATTTGATTAATAGTAAAAAAAAATAATTCAATTATAATTGTAATTATCAAAGTTATGTTGACACGAGAAATACACACATACACATGTGATATTGTCTCTTAATTTTTTAATGTAAAGCTTATCTATTGTAATTATTACCTTCTTAAGGAGGTTATGTTTACGATCAAGTTTGTCATAGCCTAGTGTCCACATTGTTTGACCAATCGTCACAAAACATGGTCATGGTTTTACTTAGAACTAATTTAACTTGAGTATATCTAGGTCAAGGAAGAGTCACACATTTGACAATAACTTTGGTTCTGTTCATCGCAGAGACTCGCTACTTGGCCCATATTGCAGCTAACGAAGTTCCACATCTTATGACATTGATACTGGCTGTGACCTTGAAAATTTCAACTTTTTGATGTTTCTAAATTTTATCGATAGATCTGATACTATTTGATGACAATAGCCACCATGCAAAATTACAGCCTGATCAGATAAATAATTTTTGAGTCATCAACATTTCCATGACATAATTTCATACAATCAGGCCCAGATAAGACTGGCTCATCCTTATGTTGTCGGGTGGAGGAATACAGTCTCACTTATCTTTTTGTTTCTTTTGCTTCAGGGTGACACAATTGAGGATGTTCCTCAAACCGTGATCGATGATTGTGCTCAGCTGGTAAAAGCAAACAGTATACAAGGTAAATCACATTTCCATCCTTCGGCAGGGACTCGTTTTGTTAGTTAAAACAAAAAGTAACGGGTTAAATTATACAAATAGATTAAAATCTTTAGGTTCAACTACTTTACTAGCGAGAGAATGAGGCGGGGAGGGGAAGGAAATAGTTAGGACTATAAAAATAATTAATGAGATTTCTAAATATGAAACATAGGTTTTAAAAATTTCTTTAGGTACAACTACTTTACTAGCGAGAGAATGAGGCGGGGAGGGGAAGGAAATAGTTGGGACTATAAAAATAATTAATGAGATTTCTAAATATGAAACACAGGTTTAAAAAATTTCTTTAGGTGCAACTACTTTACTAGCTAGAGAATGAGGCGGGGAGGGGAAGGAAATAATTGGGACTATAAAAATAATTAATGAGATTTCTAAATATGAAACACAGGTTTTAAAAATTTCTTTAGGTTGAACTACTTTACTAGCGAGAGAATGAGGCGGGGAGGGGAAGGAAATAGTTGGGACTATAAAAATAATTAATGAGATTTCTAAATATGAAACATAGGTTTTAAAAATTTCTTTAGGGTCAACTACGTTACTAGCTAGAGAATGAGGCGGGGAGGGGAAGGAAATAATTGGGACTATAAAAATAATTAATGAGATTTCTAAATATGAAACACAGGTTTAAAAAATTTCTTTAGGTTCAACTACTTTACTAGCGAGAGAATGAGGCGGGGAGGGGAAGGAAATAATTGGGACTATAAAAATAATTAATGAGATTTCTAAATATGAAACACAGGTTTTAAAAATTTCTTTAGGTTGAACTACTTTACTAGCGAGAGAATGAGGCGGGGAGGGGAAGGAAATAATTGGGACTATAAAAATAATTAATGAGATTTCTAAATATGAAACACAGGTTTTAAAAATTTCTTTAGGTTCAACTACTTTACTAGCGAGAGAATGAGGCGGGGAGGGGAATGAAATAGTTGGGACTATAAAAATAATTAATGAGATTTCTAAATATGAAACATAGGTTTAAAAAATTTCTTTAGGTGCAACTACTTTACTAGCGAGAGAATGAGCGGGGAGGGGAAGGAAATAGTTGGGACTATAAAAATAATTAATGAGATTTCTAAATATGAAACATAGGTTTTAAAAATTTCTTTAGGTTCAACTACTTTACTAGCGAGAGAATGAGGCGGGGAGGGGAAGGAAATAATTGGGACTATAAAAATAATTAATGAGATTTCTAAATATGAAACACAGGTTTTAAAAATTTCTTTAGGTTGAACTACTTTACTAGCGAGAGAATGAGGCGGGGAGGGGAAGGAAATAATTGGGACTATAAAAATAATTAATGAGATTTCTAAATATGAAACACAGGTTTAAAAAATTTCTTTAGGTGCAACTACTTTACTAGCGAGAGAATGAGGCGGGGAGGGGAAGGAAATAATTGGGACTATAAAAATAATTAATGAGATTTCTAAATATGAAACACAGGTTTTAAAAATTTCTTTAGGTTCAACTACTTTACTAGCAAGAGAATAAGGCGGGGAGGGGAATGAAATAGTTGGGACTATAAAAATAATTAATGAGATTTCTAAATATGAAACATAGGTTTAAAAAATTTCTTTAGGTTCAACTACTTTATTAGCGAGAGAATGAGGCGGGGAGGGGAAGGAAATAGTTGGGACTATAAAAATAATTAATGAGATTTCTAAATATGAAACATAGGTTTTAAAAATTTCTTTAGGTTCAACTACTTTACTAGCGAGAGAATGAGGCGGGGAGGGGAAGGAAATAATTGGGACTATAAAAATAATTAATGAGATTTCTAAATATGAAACACAGGTTTTAAAAATTTCTTTAGGTTCAACTACTTTACTAGCGAGAGAATGAGGCGGGGAGGGGAAGGAAATAATTGGGACTATAAAAATAATTAATGAGATTTCTAAATATGAAACACAGGTTTAAAAAATTTCTTTAGGTGCAACTACTTTACTAGCGAGAGAATGAGGCGGGGAGGGGAAGGAAATAATTGGGACTATAAAAATAATTAATGAGATTTCTAAATATGAAACACAGGTTTTAAAAATTTCTTTAGGTTCAACTACTTACTAGCGAGAGAATGAGGCGGGGAGGGGAAGGAAATAATTGGGACTATAAAAATAATTAATGAGATTTCTAAATATGAAACATAGGTTTAAAAAATTTCTTTAGGTTCAACTACTTTACTAGTGAGAGAATGAGGCAGGGAGGGGAAGGAAATAATTGGGACTATAAAAATAATTAATGAGATTTCTAAATATGAAACATAGGTTTTAAAAATTTCTCACCTTGCACTCGAGATTTATTGGCAAATTACTTGATCAAGTCATTATCATCATCGGTTTAATGTCCGTTTTATATGCTGGAATGTGTTGGGCAGCCTTTAGAAATTGACTGCCAAACTGTTGTGAAGTTGTAAATTTACCTAGTCAATCACTAGTGTACTTTTCATTTTCTTCAACTCTTTCGACGTTTTTCTTTTTGAACTTGCATACTGCTTGAAAATAGTTCCTTAAGTAATTTGTACAAGTTTTTTCCAAATGTTGTGCATTTTTCCATTTTTATTTTGTGTTCACATCCACAATACCAACATTTCTTTTTTAACATGTACGTATCGGCGACTATTTGTTCGCTCGGTTTACTTTTATGATCGTTGTATTTTTTTAATTAATTCTTGTTGCTGTATAAAGTTAATGTACATATTTCAGAACATGTTTCCTATTTGTAGCTGTTCTATTATTTTATTCCTGTGTGACGCATTGCACATACCTTTAATTAATCTTAATCGAATTAAATCTTTGATAGTCTGTTCTTCTTGTCCGAGTTTTTCAAACTCACAATATCTATTCGCATTTCGTAGACGGTGTAGATATTTGATGATTGGTTCATCAATTTCTTGTTTCATTGACATAAACTTTGTTCTTTCTGCCATGACTAAGCTTTTCTTAGGTCTCATATTTCTTTTTATGATCGACTTATTCTTCCGAAAGTCAGGTCTTCTAGGTTAGTGGGATACACCATGGTTGAGACTTTCATGATGGCCTCGCATCCAGCTGTAGCCAAAACTAAATCTGTTATTTCATTTTATCCTCCCATCTTTTAACCTTTTTAGTCGTTCCACTCGTAGTGAAGCATCTTATCGACGTGTCCACGAAGTCAGGGTCCTCGAGAGACAATTGCGATCCTATCGGCGACGCCATTGTTGTGAAGTTTACCTAGTCAATTGCTAGTGTGCTTTCAGTGCTAGCTATACTTAAGGAGAGACTTATATTGTAATCTATTTCTACTTATGCTAATTATGCATATCAATTAGACAGTATCACCACAGTAACCCATCTCTGGCCAGGTCTTTATTTATCTCTCTTTCTCTCAAGTCCATTCTTATCACTTCCCCCCTCTTTCAACGTGGCAATACCAATGAAGTCTCTTGTTTTTCACAAATCTCCCTATATTGTCCGGATTTAATCTTACTCTGAGCTCGTTAGATCTAAACCTGTCTTTAAAACTCACATTACACATACATTGTATCATTTTCATATCATTTCTCTCCATGCAATGTATGTCCTCAACCCTCACTGGCCAGGTTTCACTTCCATACATAATCACACTTCGTACACATGCTTGATAGACTCTTCCTTTGGTCGACAGTGGTAATGCTTTGCTTGTTAGTAATAGCAATAGTACTCTGAACTTATTCCACCCACTCCTAATTCTTGCAATTACACTAGCACCTGCTCCCCCCTGTGCTCCAATGGTATCACCAAGATAACAAAACTTCTGAACAACCTTCGTCATTCAAAAATACTTTCTCCACATCTGAGTTCTCATCCATCTCCGTTCTCTTACACTTCTTGCACACAAACTGGTTATCATCTCTTAACCTACCAGTAATTCAACTGCACTTCTTGTGTACCCGATGCTTGCAAGTACCACAAAAAAATTGAGTTCATCCGACTCCCTTTTCTACAAAATGAGCATGGAAACGTTCCTCTGTCTGGGGGCTCTCCAATACTACAACCACTGACTATCACTTTGGTCTTGGTAACATTCACTTGGCAACATTGACAGCAAACTTCTTGTTGGACATTAGTAGACTTGTGCACACGTGTTGAATTGCATTGTGGGATTACATTTTGTTCCAAGAAAAGAATCTCAACATAACTAACATTACTTTCTGTCTGAGATAGCCCCCACCCCCCTTTGTTTAAACATTTTTTATACCTCCTTTAATGCATAAAGCTAGTGTTTAAACATTTTTTATACCTCCTTTTATACATAAAGCTAGTGTTTAAACATTTTTTATACCTCCTTTTATACATGAAGCTAGTGTTTAAACATTTTTTATACCTCCTTTTATACATAAAGCTAGGGTTTAAACATTTTTTTATACCTCTTTTTATACATAAAGCTAGTGTTTAAACATTTTTTATACCTCCTTTTACACATAAAGCTAGTGTTTAAACATTTTTTATACCTCCTTTAATGCATAAAGCTCGTGTTTAAACATTTTTTATACCTCATTTAATGCATAAAGCTTGCGTTTAAACATTTTTTATACCTCATTTAATGCATAAAGCTCGTGTTTAAACATTTTTTATACCTCCTTTAATGCATAAAGCTCGTGTTTAAACATTTTTTATACCTCATTTAATGCATAAAGCTCGTGTTTAAACATTTTTTATACCTCATTTAATGCATAAAGCTCGCGTTTAAACATTTTTTATACCTCATTTAATGCATAAAGCTCGTGTTTAAACATTTTTTATACCTCCTTTAATGCATAAAGCTCGTGTTTAAACATTTTTTATACCTCCTTTAATGCATAAAGCTAGTGTTTAAACATTTTTTATACCTCCTTTAATGCATAAAGCTAGCGTTTAAACATTTTTATACCTCCTTTAATGCATAAAGCTAGCGTTTAAACATTCTTTATACCTCCTTTAATGCATAAAGCTAGTGTTTAAACATTCTTTATACCTCGTTTAATGCATAAAGCTAGCGTTTAAACATTCTTTATACCTCCTTTAATGCATAAAGCTAGTGTTTAAACATTCTTTATACCTCCTTTTATACATAAAGCTTGTGTTTAAACATTTTTTATACCTCCTTTTATACATAAAGCTAGTGTTTAAACATTCTTTAAACCTCCTGCAGTTAAATACCTGGATCTATTTATCATTGCTGGAATTAAAAAACAAAACAAAAAAACAATTTTTCTGCTAATTCTTTATTTCCTGTAGAATTATCCTTCTGCTTTTACTTGTATGTTCATCAATATCTATACTATATAGTTGAATTGGTCTGTGCCTGCATTCCCAATGGATACAAAAGCTACTCAACCAAATATGTACACACACCCAGGATATTCCTAGCCAGATATTAGGTTCCTCAAAAACCGGCAACATAATCTGTAAGTGTTAAATTATCAATCGCAGACTCTCATCTTAACAAATATAAATAATCTCCGAAGCAGGTAACAAAAAAAAAAAAAAATTTTACACGTTTTTAAAATTTAAGTTTTGAATTTTAAAAGTAAAAAAAAAAATGTTCTGCTATTTATTTGTGTATTTTGTTTTTTACATGTAATTAAGGAGAGTAGAAAGTGGAACTTTGGTTTACTTTTGACAACCTCGTAACTCTCGCTTCCTTTATTTTGTCCTTTAGTCCTCACATTCCATGAGCGATGTTTCTGACAAAGGGGGAAGAATTGCTGTTTTCTGGGTCGGAATCTATCCATCTAACACTTATCGTTGGCTAGTTTTTGACCGTGAAGTAATATTTTTTCTTTTTAGCTCCTTACATCAAGTGGCTTCATGCCTTGTCTGGAGCGATTTTCATTAAAAAAATAAAATTATATTGCGATCACGACTAAGAATTAAAAAAAAAAAACTTAAAATAAAAGTTGTTTATTTATGGTTGGTTTAGCAAAGCTAACCGAATTGATTGTGAAACAAGACTTTATTATTAGCTAGCTGTACCTACACAGTGTTTCCCAGGAGTAGCAGAAAACATGACTGACTTATTTACGCAGAAATGGAAAGTCATTTTGGTGACTTTAATTTTGTAAGCAAATTATTTGGTGAAACAGCAATTTTTAAAAAGTTAATTTTAGTACTTAACATTACTGAATTATTAGTAAAGAACGAATAATAATGTTTAATTAATATAGAAACTTCCATTTAATGTTTAAAAATATAACATATTTTTAGATATCAAGTTTTGCAGAAATCAATAAATTATTTGTAAATAACTTCCGACATGACTATTTCCCTTTAATGCATAAAAATATTCGATGAGTAAGGGAAAAAGTCTTCACTCTAAAAGTTTTCTTTTCCGGAATAAGAATTTTCAGAAAAAAACTGATGTGAAATAAAATATAATATGTGCCAATAACACAGTGGAAGTAAGAAACCAAAAAAATAATCTAGTTTTAATCGAGTATCAGAATATCAGATGGATTGCTATTTGGGTCTGACTTTGCAAATCTATAAGATAACTTTATATGTTATAATAAAGATAAGGAAGAAAGAAAGAAAGATGATGTTTGTAACTAACATTTTCTAAAAACAATAATTTTTCAAAGTAGAAATAAGTGTTCTGATATTTAAAAATTATATTTACACAGTGCACCCCCCCCAGCCTACTAGAATCCTTTTCGATTAATATCAGTTAAGCCAGATAATTTTCACATTATAAAAATATACTTATCACAGAAATTATCCATTTAATGTGTAGTGATATGATCAGTCTGTCATAGACATTTAAGTGAAAAAAAGAAAGTACTTTTTGACATAACACTCCCCAGTAAATATGCTAAATAAAATTCTAATTTTAGGAAATACTTGTTATGGGAATTAAAAACCGATAACCAAATTTTACAGGAAACAATCCAATAGTTTTTTTATTATTTAAGATATTCAGATTTTTTCATCGTTTTTTATTAAATGACCCGAGGACCGCCATTTTTTAAAATTTATCATGGGCGATAACTCGTGTCTGTCACTTTTGGTGCAAATAATGAATTCCTATTTAGCAGAATGTGTGTGGTGATAGAAATTCAATAAATTCAATATCTTAAATAATAAAAAACTACTGGATTGTTTTCTGTAAAATTTGATTATCGGTTTTTAATCACCATAACAAGTAAGTATTTTCTAAAATTAGAATTTTATTTAGCGTATTTACCGGGAAGTGTTATTTCAAGAAGCACTAAAGAAAACAAAAAGGAAAAAGTGTGATAAATAAATGGAGTGAAATAATAAAATATGAAGATGATGGCTGAACTCTGCTCAATTAAATATTCCTAATAAATAAATGGAGTGAAATAATAAAATATGAAGATGATGGCTGAACTCTGCTCAATTAAATATTCCTAATAAATAAATGGAGTGAAATAATAAAATATGAAGATGATGGCTGAACTCTGCTCAATTAAATATTCCTAATAAATAAATGGAGTGAAATAATAAAATATGAAGATGATGGCTGAACTCTGCTCAATTAAATATTCCTAATAAATAAATGGAGTGAAATAATAAAATATGAAGATGATGGCTGAGCTCTGCTCAATTAAATATTCCTAATAAATGTGGGAAAATAAAGTTGAGAGGATTTATTATTATTATTAGTCTTCTGCTTGAGGACGTTTCTGCATGAATGACTTCGAACTTTTCCTATCTGCTGCTATTTTGCTTGTGCCATCCGCCAGAATAAGCTCGTCATCAACTGATCCCCGCCATGTCTAACACGCAGCTTTGAGTCATTGACGTGAATGTAGGACACACTTTGGAGCATTTCGGATGACTGACGGCGGACGACCAGTTGAGACGTTGTTGTGCGACATACTTTCTCATAGAGGCCTGTAGAGCGAGACCGGCAATTTTCTCCATCCGATGAGCTGCAGCCATTTTGCTTGTGCCATCCGCCAGAATAAGCTCGTCATCAACTGATCCCCGCCATGTCTAACACGCAGCTTTGAGTCATTGACGTGAATGTAGGACACACTTTGGAGCATTTCGGATGACTGACGGCGGACGACCAGTTGAGACGTTGTTGTGCGACATACTTTCTCATAGAGGCCTGTAGAGCGAGACCGGCAATTTTCTCCATCCGATGAGCTGCAGCCAGGATCGTGCCGTTCTAACGTTTCATCGTTGACCATGTTTCACAGCCATAAAAGAGCGCAGGCTTGACATGTGTGTTGTAACAAAGAACAAAGAGAAATGTAACATTTTTGAACAAATAAATCAATAATGAAAAAAATAGGCAAACTTTTTATATCGCAATAAAATATATTTGCTTTTAAACAATTAAACTATTTACATCGGCAACATCAGTTTTACTTTGATGATCGTTTATTGGTACTTTACGTTAAATGACCACAAATAAGTTTCACTTTTTTATGTAAAACTTTGAAGAAGCTTTTCCTGATGTTAGATATTGAATAAGTGTTATATACTATTTTAGAGTAACCGTTCCGTAAAAATCGACAAAGAGAAATTTACATTTCTCAAACAAATAAATAAAAAGTTGAAAAAATATGTTACTTTTTTATGATATAATAAAATGTATTTGAATTGAAACAATAGACTTTTTACATCATACTCCTCAAAATTAGCTTCATTGCAATACTCATTTATTGCTACTTGACATCAAGCGAACACAATTCTCACTTTTGATCTGAAATTTTAAATAAACTGCTCCTGATATCATATACTGAATTACTTCCCTTAGTGTTATATTTTATTTACGCACACAAACACATTTCCTTTTTCAAGTAATTCTGTTTGGCAAACCAGCAGAGTACTTGACTCAAAGTCAGCAGCAAACGGTTGTTAGGTCAGATTTAGTTCCTGATATTAAAGCCTTCCTGTTTTGGGTCGCTTACTCTTCCGGTTTGCCAAGTTTTGTACTAATTTTTATTTATTAATTTATTTATTAAATTGTTAGGTGAAAATACAGAATAGTTAAACACCCCATGTTAAGAATAGCTTTCCAAATAATATTCTTCAGTTTATGAACTGTGTTTAAATAACGTCATTATCTAGAAAGCCATTCTTAACATGGAGGAGGAGGCTTTGTTAACTATTCTATACTTTCACCTCACAATTTAATAAATAAATTTGTAAAACTGAAACTCTCACCAGAAGTTATATTATGAATGAAGTTTAATATCAGGAACTAAATCTGACCAAACACTGTTTGCTGCTGACTTTGAGTCGGGTACTCTTCTGGTTTGCCTTAATTAACAATTGGTTAAAATCTAATTTTCATCCTAATTCTCAGTAGCTCCTTACGTCTAAAGTGGCAACTTGCCTTGTTTGGGGTGAACTCAGTTAAAAAACAATAATTAAAAAATCTGTTAAAAAAATCAATTAACATACATACTAGTATATATGTATATTATTCACTGTTTTTAATGTCGTCTGCATCTAACACTTGATCAACTATTTTGCTTTTCAGGTAACAAGATGAATAACATTGATGTGATATATACAATGTGGGAGAATTTAAAAAAAACTGCTAACATGGATGTTGGTCAAGTAGGTTTTTTCAGCGACAAAGAGGTAAGAACAATCTTATTGCAAATTGTTTCTTGTTATTTTTTACGTTTATTTTTTCACATTCAAATCGTTTGATTATACAATTTGTTACGAGAAGGAGACCCGGCGTTTCCTAAGATTGAATGTCCTTTATGCCCATAACATCATGTTACCATTTTTTATTATTTTTTACATTTATAATCAATTTTTGGGGTGGGAACAAGGGATGTACTTCGCATTGATTGGATGGAAGGGAGCTTAAGTAAAATGACATTAATTAAAATAATGTTTGGTAAATTTATAGTCTTTAAGTTTTTTTTCTTCGTTCAGTTTGGTGTGTGTGTGTGTGTGTGACATTTGTAGTAAAAGAATTTACTTGGCGGCTTTCTGGGTCTTCTTGAGAAGAAGAACAGCCTGAGTGTTTGGAAGGACACTACCTTGGGCAATGGTCACTCCAGACAAGAATTTGTTCAATTCTTCATCATTACGAATGACTAATTGCAAGTGATGGGGGATGATTCTCGTTTTTTTGTTGTCTCTCGCAGCATTTCCAGCCAACTCGAGAATCTCAGCGGCCAAATATTCCATTACGGCAGCCAAGTAGATGGAAGCACTGGCACCAACTCTCTGTGAATAGTTGCCCTTACGGAGGAGATGATGGATGTGACCAATAGGAAACTGAAGTCAGGCACGGGATTAACAAGTCTTACTCTTTCCCTTCACTTTACCTCCTTCACCACAACCGGACATGATGATGTGATTGATTTAGGAAAAATAGATTAAAACTCAGAGCTTTCATGTTAATTTAGCCCCCCCCCCCAAAAAAAAAACATACAAAATGAAACATTTTTCCAGAAATAATCCACCCAAAAAACAAAAACAAAAAACAAAAAAAAAGCCATACAAAATGAAACATTTTTCCAGAAATAATTCACCCAAAAAACAAAAAAAAACAAAAAACAAAAAAAAAAGCCATACAAAATGAAACATTTTTCCAGAAATAATACACCCAAAAAACAAAACAAAAAAAAGCCATACAAAATGAAACATTTTTCCAGAAATAATTCACCCAAAAAAGAAAAAAAAAAGCCATACAAAATGAAACATTTTTCCGGAAATAATTCACCCAAAAAAGAAAAAAGAAAAAGAAAAAAAGAGCCATACAAAATGAAACATTTTTCTAGAAATAATTCACCAAAAAAAGAAAAAAAAAAAAAGATAAAATAAGCCATACAAAATGAAACATTTTTCCAGAAATAATTCACCAAAAAACAGTGAAATAGTTTGTTGCATTTTGTACGTTTCTTTTGTTGACAAAATGGTTTAATTATCTTCTTTGTTGCGGGTAAAACTTGATGAAGAATGGCGTTTCCAAAATGTATGCCAATATAAAAATATTAAAATTCAACTCTGTTAATTCAATTTGATAATAAAAGAAATAAATCTTTATTAACCAATTATTAATTAAAACAAGATAAAGCACTTACGCGGTAACAGATGAGCTTTACCTGCCGAATACTAGTACAGCAGGACCTGGGTGTAAACTTAAAGTGCATCCAGTAGAGATCCTCCAATTTGTGAGTGTGGAGTCACTCCTTTAATTAGCATTATCCTCAGAGCAAGTCTGACCTGAAGCGGTAGTTCCAGTCATGGGTTAAATAAAATTGGTCTCAGGCATAACACTAAATTGCCTCGGACACCCTTGGGCAAGATGATTATTTTTTTTTTATCTTTTATTTTTTTTTGTTTTTTAACATAGTTCACCCAAAACAAGGCAAGTTGCTACTGTAATCATAAGGGGCTACTGAGAATTAGGGTGAAAGGTTTGAGGGGGTCATTCTAAATTAGGAGCCGTGCAGCGAGATGCTTGTTTACATTAGTTTTAAATTTCTGCATGTCGGTACAGTCGGGGAGCAGGGAGGGAGTTCCAAAGTCTGGCAGCATGAGGAAAGAAGCATCTGGGGACCTCCACAGTGAATGGATGGATTTTAGCTGATTGTCGAGTTTGCCGAGTGTATTTACGTCAAGGGGGCACCAGAGCAGCAAGTTCATTGGAGCACATTCCTTTGAAGTACTTGTAAAACAAGCACAAGGATGCAACATTGCGGCGATGGGACAAGGGGTTGGATTTTGTCTAAGAGAGAGAGACTAGTAGATGATGCACCAGCCCAGATCTCACAACGATACTCTATGCATGGGCGGATGGTAGCTTTGTAGATATATAGGATGCTGTCAGGTGTGAAAAGTGTTCAAATCTACCCTACCCAACCATCCGAAATCTATCTTTCCCAGCCATTTCTACCTCTTTTTTCTGCCTACCCTATTCCCCAACCATATCAATTACTCAACCTCTCACCCACAATCATCCTGGGTATGACACAAAACTGCATCCAGTTGTGAGCCCCCAATTTAGGAGCTTTGGAGAGTGTGGAGTCACCATTTAGTTATCACTACTCCCACGTCCACTCCGTCAGAGCCACATCTATCGGTTAAATAGAATTTATTCTTTACAGACTATTTGTTTGCAAAATATATGCCTACAAAGCAAATGAATTTACAAACCAATCGTATACAAAACGTACAACAGAAAGTTTATAATAAGGGGAAATAATAAATGTCATTCTGAATTATCTCCCTTTTACATAAACTTTTATTTCTGTAAATTGCTATTTTTACTATCGTTTTCCCTTTCTTTTTTTTTTATCTCAATATATCATACGCAGTGAAATGTTTAATTGAAAATAATTTATTTAATGAATTTTGGAACTCCTCACTGACGTGAATCCCAGATTAAATGTGTTAACTGTCCAGGGCACACGATAGTGAAATGTGTAAAAACATACCTACTTCTAAATTAACCGTATTCTTTTTTTAATGTCCTTTTTTTTTTTTAATTCACAAAAAATAATTATGAAACTTACTTTTTCCTACTTCCCAGTCGAGAATAGATGAAAGGAGAATACAAAAAAGTATTCTTTTTTGACTCGCCCTGGACCATTTTTGCATTGTTACCGTCTACTTCAATGAGTGACCATTTGGAAATGGCAAATACTTTAAGTAAAACCCAAACCTTGCAAGCCGATACTAATCTGCAAATACAACGAACATAAGAGAGCAACACTGGCTGGCGATGATAGATCGAATTCAGAATTTTAAAACAAGCCTTGCTGATTATTAAATATCATCCTAAATAAAATACAAATAAGACATTTGAATTGGAATTTAAAATCACAATTTTAATGAAATTAAAAACAGGAAACTCACAGTTCAAGATCATATTTACACTTATTTAAAATATCAATGCCTAATTTCATTTGTTTTGTACATTTTTAATTTTAAAATAGGTTTTCTTTTTTTTAGCAATCTCGTTCACCATTTTTAGTAAAATAATTCAATTTGTAATTATCAAAGTTATGTTGATGCTAGAAACACTCACACACAAACGTTTAGTTGTCTCATAATTTTATTAATATAGAGAAGAAAGAATATTTTGACTGAAATATTGTTTGCGGTAAACTTAAAATAAGATTTTTAAATCCTTGCAATATGCATAGGTCTTTCAGAATTTGTTATTACATAAAGATATTTAATTTTTTTAAGTGTTTTAAACATTTATTCAGTAACGAACAATAAAAAAAAAAAAGTGTATTTCAGTAAGTCCCTATTTATTTGCCTCCACATAAAGACAATGATTTTTTTTTTTTTTTCATGAAGACTTAGGTGTTACAGGATGACAACATATATTTGATTAAAACAAATTTTAAAGCAATTTGGAGGCATGATTCTATTTTAAAAAAAAATATTTTTTACATTTTACATTTAAATGATAAAAACTTGTAAAAATTGGCTTTTAATTCTGCTGGATTTTTGAATAAGATATTACATATTTAATTTTATAAAATTTCAGCGTAAAAGCATAAATATTATTGTTGGCTCTTACAGGGTGCGGATGATCTTTGTTTATAAGATTATCGTCTATGAAAAAATAACAATAGTTTAATTTTTAAAGATTTATTCATGAAACTTGGATCAGTTTCTTTCGTGACTTATTCTGTCAATTTCAATCGACAAACACGCCCATCGTTTTGATGACAGCCTCAGAATCAGCTACAAACCTTCATCACTGTCTTTTAAGCGGCCTCAGAATCGGCTCCAAGCCTTCGTCACTGTCTCTTAGGCAGCCTCAGAATCGGCTCCAAGCCTTCGTCACTGTCTCTTAGGCGGCCTCAAAATCAGCTCCAAGCCTTCATCACTGTCTCTTAGGTGGCCTCAGAATCAGCTCCAAGCCTTCATCTCTGTCTCTTAACTTCGGCCACCAAAGGCTAATGGGATATGGGCTTTTATCTCATCCTTCATGTTGCAGCTGGATCTGTAGATGTCAATTCCACCCCACCACACACAAAGAAGTCGAGTAGCTTTCAGTGAGGGGAGACGGGAGAACAAATGTGTCTTTCGACTGGTATGTCAGGGTGCCGAGTATTGGTGGCTCATGTACGGTGTCCCTCCAGCTACCTGGTCGATCCAGAATTTCACTACCTAGCCCAGAACACGGATATAGCATTGGTGTTCAGTTTCATGCCCCCCAGGGAAGAAATAGGGTAGCATGATGACATCACCTGAAATCTTATTTGTCCTTCCAGTATGGATTCCAAAAACAACTCTGTTTTGTCTTCCATAAATATGGAGGTTCATAATCAATTAGTCTGCAAAAAAAAGAATAGAAATATGGTTTACTGTTTTTATGAAGACAAGACTGACAATGAAAGTAAAAAAAATCCATAAAATAGAAAATTGCAAATAATTATTGTCCACATCCATGTGTACATTTTTTGTTTTTTTGTTCACTAAGTGAAATTAAGAACATTTTTAACAAATTATTCCCTTGCTTTTCCGTATATCTGATTAGCTTTGGCATCATCATAAAATGAGATTGACAAAATCTTGATTATGAGTGCAATTCTATCGTTTGTGGTAACTTGCATTTTTTAAATTCATTTTAAAGAAAACTTAAGTAATATATTTACAAAATCCAGTTAATTTACATTTTAATGCATTAGTTTAATGAGAAAAGATAACTTAAAAAAAATATTTAATTACTTTCTTTGCAATATAAGTCCATATTTAATTTGAATTTCAAAAGCTGAAAAATGATTTAAATCTAGAATATTATTTTCTTTTCTGATTAACTTTCAATTAATATCTTTCAAATAAATTTTAATTCAAAAAAATAAATTGAAATTATTTTTATGTTTTACATTTAATGATCTCTGTAAACAGTGAAAGCTAAATTTAATTGAAAAGCCGATAAATTATTTCAGTCTTTTTTCTTTTCCACTTTCTGAGATTGAATCTGTTTTGTGTCATTCCAGGTGCACAAGGTGCGAGTGGAGAAGCGACATAACGATATCGTGAATCGTTTGCAAAAGACGAAAGTGGAAAGATTTCCAGATTTGAGAGCGGAACGAGAACAGAGGGACCACAAAGAGGCAGTTGAGAAACGGAAGAAGATCCAACAGGAAAAACAAAGAGAAAAAGAAGACATTCGGAAACGTAAAGAACAAGCAGAACTGAGGTGGGTCATCTATTATATAAAGGGCAGTGTGTATGTGTGTGTGTCCACCTAAACATCAGAAACTACACAAGACACACCCACAAAGCTGATATATTGTTTTGCAGCACTACTTCGGACAGAATATGGACACGTTTTTTTATAATATTCATTCTATGGGAGTCAATAGGAACAAAATTAATCAACAGGGTGGTCAACATTGAAATTATTTTTATTTTTTTCCCCATCGACCTTTGATGTGAAATGATACTTTTTATCCTGACATTTAAAAATGTAATATTTGTGTCATATTATGTCATTGGATAAAAGTCAGAAACTTTGGTACTTGTCCAGATTAGGACCCAAGCTAAAATCGACTTGGCGTCTGTAGTTTCCAGATGTTTACATAGAGGGCCGGAAAAAGCCAAATGAAAAGTCGGTTGTCTGCGTACAAAAAATCCAAAACGAAGCTTGATTTACAGCTGGAAATAATGTTTTTTTTACACGTAAATTTAAAAAAAAAAATTTTATTTGAAGAAAAATATCACTGAACAAGTGTTAAAACAGTGTTAGGGTTAGTTATAAAATGTTTTTTCTGCATGAAAAAGTTGTGTTTTTTCACTGAACAAGTGTTAAAATGAGGTTATGGTTACAGTTCGTTAAAATTTATTATCGCTTTGATAAATTGTTATTTCCAATTAGTGAATTTCGCGATTCAATCAATTAAAATGTTTACTTGTCATCTACTTATTTTCTCGCATTCTGATTGGATAAGCGCTTTGGCATTTTCTGGCCGTCTACATAAACATCTGAAAACTACCGATGCCAAGTCGAGTTTAGGTCCTAATCTGGACTAGTACCGAAACTTCATAAGATACATATACAAATCTTACATAATCAAATTAAATGTGATCTCGACTTAGTAACGGTAAAAAAAAATACTGCAATATTCATTCCGTTGGGATTGATTTCTGTTGATGGTGTAGCGTTATACCTTTAAGAAAAGGGATGAAGGATTAAGGTGCCCTTAATCAAAATGGAGTTTTCATAGATTCTGTTGCTGTTAAGGTGTTTGATCGGCTTCCATGGGTGAGTAAACAGCGAAACAGACAACAAGAAATACAATTTAAAAATCGTATACTTTTATTTTAACTTTTCAAACATTTTTTTGTGAAAAAAATTCACTTAGCTAACATGTAACCAGCTAGTGTCCGTGTGTGTAGCTATGGCTGTCGCAAGTCACCCAAAAGCTTGTGTGTGTAGCTGTCGCTTGCTTGTTTCGACTGCGACAAAACTCTAAGTCTCGCTGTCTCCATCTATTTTCTTCCCTGCTTGTATAAACATTTCACCTTCATCTTTCCATTTGTTTTTTCCAACGAATTATTTTTTTTGTAAATTCCAACAGCAAGAAAATAAAATTGCTACACCGACTTTAGTTACATTCTAAAAATGTGTGGCACCTTAGGCGATTTATTATTTTCTGTCGGTATTTGAATTCCGTTAACATCCTGTTACGTCTGATGTTTACGCGTCGTTATTGGTTTAATTACAACTCAAAAATGAAGAAAGGACGAAGTAGAACCTTTTAACAAATTTATTTAACAAAAATACTGATGAAATGTAGAAAACCGCTGAACGCGAGATGCTTAGTCTGATCGTGAGAGCCGTTCTGTTTACTTTTCAACTGTCATAGCAGACGACTTTTTTTTATTCAAGAGCGATAACTCTTTCTTTTGATTCAAGGGGAAATAACTATTCTGTTTTGTAAGGTTGCCCTAACACATCCGATCTCTGGTTTGGATTAAATTCCATTTTAAACATCCGATCTCTATTTTGGGTCAAATTCCTTACTTCTAAAATTATCTGTGTTGGAATTTTATTCTCAAATGCGTAATTAAAAAAATATTCGGTGCTTGCCTCCATCTTCTTTCTTAAGAAGATTTCAAGGGCAGATAACTGAAATCTTCTTAAGAAAGAAGATGGAGGCTCAGTGAACGAATCGCTGTTATGATACGCAGAATGGAAAAATACTTGTAATTAAAGTTCTAGTGGATAATTTTTTCTACTTTTTTGTACAGTGAGTAAGAATATAACGCTGAATAAGTATATAATATTGTTTTTATAAAAAATAATTTTTTAATACGGCCGCTGAACAGCACAAGCACCAAATATTCTATTTCTCATCATCACTATTGCATTTAAAACAGTTATCCTCATTTTTCTTGTTTATCCTATATTACAACGTTACTTTGGCACTGGTTTCGCCAATTCTTTCGAAAATCAGGTACTTACAGGAGGGACCACAGGAACGTTACCAATGTTCATTAGTGAAAGTGATACAATAGAACTCACTGGATTTGAACTCCATCATTATCCATTTCGCCACCTCAGGAAATAGTTGATTGGTTGGTTTAATCATGTGACATAAGAAAGATTTCAAGTCTGCTGATAGATTTTAGTGAAACCAGTAGTTGTTAGAGATAAGAACAATAGTTGATCTAGAAAACACAAATTCTTCCCCCTTTGTTAGAAATATTGTTCATTGAAGATTAAAGGATAAAAAGAGGGAGGGGAGTTATGAGGCTGCTAAAAGTAAACCCAAGGTCCATTTAAGGGTTCCAGACTGATGTGGGATTTCTAATTGACTGTTAATGTTTCGATGCAGCTTCTAAGTTTTTTTGTTTTTTTTTAATTTTAGTTTGGTTGATCTTGTTTCAATAAAAAGTAAAGCATTCTCTACAAAGTTACAAAGAGTTTTTTTTTTTTTCATTAATTATATCTTCTTCTTTATTTATATCTTTTTCATGTTAAACTTTAATAAAATTCTCTAAGTGAATATCAATTTTGATTTATTTTCACTTGGATAAATAAGTTTTTTTGTTTTTTTTAAATTTCAATAATTTGGATTTAATTTGCATTAAATATTTTTTTATTAACTCAATCGATTTTTAATTTTTTTTTTTTTTTTCAGATCTTATTCATCGTTAATGAAACCGGAGAATATGACTTCAAATTTTGTAAGTATTTTATTTTCCTTTTCGATTATATTTTATTGCTTATTATTTAACAGGACAGAAAATTCTTTCAATATCACAGAATAAAATTTTTTTTTTTTTAAGGCAGATGATTTTTAACTCAACTTGTTTTATTACAATGATTTCATATATAAAGTAGATGTTTAGGAATTTTTTAGATGAGGATTGATTGATAATTTGTATTATTCTGACTACTGTTCTTATCTTAGTCGTTATTTTCAGGTGTATTTTTTTTAACTATCTTTCTGTCGGACTCGGGAACATATAAATGTATGGTTTTCATCAGAGTACATTCTTTTAAAAAATGATTATAAATCCAATTTTAGTCAATTTGAAATTACTTTAAATTTATCTTACATATTGGTTTTGGAGGCGGGCTCTGACCTTTCTTCATACTTCGGACGGATAATCTACTGACATTTGTTGAACTTATGGACATCACTCGCCCTTTTAGCTCGCTTCAAAGTGTTTGGTAGAATTCACAGGTAATAGTAGGTATTAATTGACATGGATCACAATGTGAAGGCTTCTATCTTGAGACAACGACTGAGGTCAAGGAGAAGCTTCTACAGCCATGTCGAACTAAAACCATCTCAGGAAGAGACCAGACTACAGCTGTGGACCAGACGGCTTGTGAATCCCCCCCCCCCTCCTACTATATGGGAATCCTCCCTTCCGGTTCAGAAGCAGCCTGGCTCCAGTGGAAAACACTAAACCGTCTGAGAATGGGAATGGGGCGATCAAAAGTTGCTATGAGTAGATGGGGCTACAAAACTGACCCAACCATCTGCGAATGTGGAGAGGAGGACCATGCGATGCAACACTACCTGATCTGCCCCCTACTGCCCAACTGGTACAGCTTGAAAGATCTTGCAGAGTACAACAGTAATGCAAAGGACTGCATAAAAAAGTGGAAAACTGTTGTATGGCCACATGCTTCAAAGACACACAAAGAAGAATCTTATATATTTGTGCGTGTTAGAAATAGTACGTTATTTGGCAATGTGAGGAACAATAATTTGAATGTATTTGTAATGAAAATATAATAGCATTAAAATTATTAAAGAAACTAAAATATGATTAAGATTTTAAACTCCACCTAAAGTGGTGATGTGGAGATGATATCTTTCTTTTTAAAATATGGCAATGTAAAAGTATTGTGATCTTCAATCTAGTATTTATTTCAAATCATCAATTACTTTTTAATAAATACATTTTTCATATGTATTTAATATTTTAAATTAATATATTTTACAAATGTATTTAACATTTGTTATTTGCATGAAAAAAAATTATTTTTGAACTTTATGAATGAATAGAAAACTACATTTTGGAATTTTTGAGATGAGGATTGATAATTTGAAATTTTTGAACTACTATTCTCATCTTGGTTTTTCAATCTTCTAGTTGAACTCGGGAATCTGTATGGAATTTCAAACTGGACCTTTTATTCAATCTTCCATCAGTCATTATCAAATAGAAGTCTTAATTTATGTTATTTTTAGTTATTATTGCCTGTAGTAAGGATTGAACTTTAAACCTCCAGAAGACTGGGCACTTAGAATTGATTGTTAACCAATGGTAATGGTTAAAAGTGTTGGTTAACAATCCATTCTAAGTGACAGTCTTCTGGAGGTTTAAAGTTCAATCCTTACTACAGGCGGTAACTTAACATAAATTAATGACTACCCGATCATGCCGGATGGAATGAGAACAATCTACCCACATGGATTAAATAAAGGATTCAATAAAAAAAATATGTACATATTTTTATTTAAAAAAAAAATTTCTTGTTTTAGAAGTTGCTCAACACAAGGCATGAAATCACTTGATGTAAGGAACTAAAAAGAACGAAAGATGATTAACGCAGAGACAGGATATACCTATTGGCCTTAATCTTGCAAAGACCATAGGTATAAAAAAAACAGTTATCAGGAAGAGAGTTCCACAAGCCTGCAGTTCTTGGAAAGAAGCTAATAATAAGATATATTATAACGAGGTAACTGAACAGTGAATTGGTGAAGACCACTAGACCAACGAGTCAAACGAGTTGGAACAAAGGAAGCAGTGAATAAATCAGGCATAAACATTCCAAAGTTCAAGGGTTTCCAAGTTCAAACAGATATTCCTGAAGAAGGTCAGAGGGGTTACATCAGCTGAAACGTTGTGAATAGTCATTTGAATAATCCAAATGAATAGAAACCATTGATAAATTTTGCAAAGCCAGAGAACACAAATTTTATTTTGTTTCTTAACATTTTAATTGGAACAAAAAAGTATAAGTTTCCTTCATTCACTGAATTTAAGTGTTTACTTGTAATATGTAAAATAATTAAATAAAATTACTCATTTAATGAATTTTTTTTCTTAATTGATAAAATGAAAACTTTTCTATTTTAATTAATTTCTTTTTTTCCTTTTCTCTGACAGGATTCTGGTAATGATTCGGATGATTTTATGTGAGGTTCTCATTCGCCAAACAGACTCAACAGTGTAACATGTCAAAGGACATTTTGTATATTTTCACTTGAGTAATTGACTCTTCTAAATAAACATTCTGCATGAAGCAGATATATATATAAAAAAAGACAATGCAAAAATCTGTAAAGAAAATTGTGTTCATCTTTCATTTTTTATTATCTTAATACCAGCCGTAGTATTTGCCTGGCTGGATCTATTTTGCCAAGTGGAGAGATAGGATTTATAAAAAACATTGGGTGCTTCTTTACTTTCACAATGACATGTTAGGTCTCTGTTAAAACAAAATTGCTAAAGAAATGTATAAACTTTGTTGTGGTAGCTGAAAAGAAGACTGTACACCAAAAATTATGCAAATTCATCCAGTATTTATTAAATTAAAAATAAAAAACGATTTCATCAGTCAGTCGCCATATTGTATCTATCAATCGCCAGATTTTATCATGGGTCGCCAAGTTATCTCCCTTGCCTAATCAGTAAGCTGGACTGGTTACAAAATGTCTAACGATACATAAAATCGTTTTTTTTTCCTTTTTTTTTTTTATAATTTAAATAAATACTGGATGAATCTGCGTAATTTTTTCTGTACAATCTTATTTTCAGCTAACATGTAAGTACATAACAAAGTTTATACATTTCTTTAAATATTTTCATGTCGTCGTGAAAGTAAAGAAGCACCAAAAATTGTTTTACTTTTTTATTAGTTTAATGTTTATTTGCATATTTATCAAAGTAACGTATAGGCGAGAAATGCGTACACACACAAGATCATGTCTGATTGTTTCATTAATAAAAAGATTATGAAACGTTTCTTGGAAATCGTGTTCTTTCTTGAACTAAAAAGTGTCTATTTAATTTAATGTGATAAGAAGCTAATCATGTTTACAGTTTTTTTTTTTTAAATAGGATTTTTAAAAATTCGTTTTAGTTTTCCCTTATTTTTTTATTTGAATAAGTATTTGATTAATAGTAAATAAAAAAAAATAATTCAGTGCATATTTATCAAAGTTACGTGTAGGCGAGAAAGACATACGAGTATACTAGATCTTGTCTGATATGTGATAGTTTTATTAATACAGAAAATTCTTTACTTTGCATTTGAACCTGTATGAAAGACATTTAAGAAAATGTCTTAAAAATTAATGGTAATATTTTTAAATATTTCTTTTCTTGTTATTTTTTTACATTTAAAAAGTGTTTGACTTTTAAATGTATAAAAGACCATAACTGGAACAATTGGGAAGCGTCTACTTTTTATTTGAGACTAAATCACTAAAAAACAATGTTGCATAATGAAATCATTTTTTAGACATTATATAAATTTTAATTTTATTTTTCAATGAAAAAGCATAAATATTGTTGATTATCATGCTCATTGTTTTTCCTTTTTGTTAAGCAAAATTAAATTTTTTTTGCTTCTCGCCCATCTTCCTTCGATCAGTCGAAATATGCAGCTGATCTAGAAGTTGGCCTGGGTTCAGTTGTGGATTGGGGTACGAAAGAGCTTGTTTCATTTAATCCAGTTAAGACTCAGCTCATGTCTTTCAATTGTAGGCGTGTCCCTTTTCTTCCCAAGATTCTCATGGATGGCTCTGCTATTGCGGAGAAATCGACTTTGAAACTTTTTGGTCTTTTTCTCTCATCAAATCTTTCTTGGAGTTCATACATTAGATCCATTGCTCTTTCTACTTCTCGTAAAGTCGGTTCTCTCTATCGTTCCAAACACTTTCTCACACCTCTATCTCTACAAATCTACAATCAGAACATGTATGGAGTACTGTTGTCATATTTGAGCTGGTGAATCTCTGTCCTATTTGAGTTTTCTTGATATGGTGCAGAAACGTGTCTGTAATTTGATTGACCCTATTCTTTCGTCTCTGCACCCTTTCTCTCACAGACGTGATGTTGTTAGTCTTAGTCTTTTCTATAAATACTATTATAGCATGTGTTCTTCAGAGTTATGTGATCAATGACCTGCTTCTTTTGTTCCAGCTCATTTGACTCGTTGGTCTAGTGATCTCCATCAATTCACTGTTTTGTATACCTTATTGTAATACAGCTTCCTATTCCAGTAACTTCTTTCCAAGAACTGCAGGCTTGTAGAACTCTCTTCTTGCTGACTGTTTTCCTCCTACCTATAACCTTGGTCTTTTCAAGACTAAGGCCAATAGGCATCTCCTGTCTTTGTGATAATCATATTTGTTCTTATTAGCTCCTTACATCAAGTGGCTTCATACCTTGTCTAGAGCGATTTCCATAAAAACAAAACAAACAAAAAAAACCTGATTTTTGGGGGGTCACAATGAGAGTTCTTGGGTAATCGATGTAGAACAATTGCGGTAGCACATCAGTTCTCAGGGAAAGGACAAGGAAATTATGGGAGGAAGTGATAAAAATAGATTTGAGGGAAAGAGGTATAAATAAAGACCTGGGCAGAGATAGGTTAGTTTGGAAGTTAATTTCTTAAAACCATCCAACACATGCCAGCATGTAAAACTGATGTTAAACCGAAGATGATGATGGCAATCAAAACAGTATTGACAAAATCTTGATCACAAGTACAGAATCCATATGTCACATGTCTTGTACATATTTTATTTACCTCCTCTCCAGGGGAGGTTAGACACAAGGTCAGCTGTGGGTTTGAAAAGCCAGCGCACTAGGATTAGTGCTCTCTGGCCTATAAAAATGCCTGAGCAATTAGCAATAAACTGACCCCTTTTCCCCTAGGAAGCTGGACCTCCTAGGATTGAATAGAACCATACCTTAGCCTGACAGCAACAAAGTCACTGTCAGACTGACCTCATTTTCTTTCTTTTTTTTAAACTTTAAATTTGACTTTAAATCTTTGAATATAAAAGAGGTCAGTGACAAAAGTAACTTTATAACATTTGTAGGAGTATATCAGTAGCAGATGTTAATAAATTTAACATTAAAGAAATCATTAATTAAAAAATTTTTTTTTTTTTACTTTTCTGCAAAACTTATTCAATTCTTAATTTCCATAAAGAGTATTATGCGACTTTTGGATTTCACTAACTCAAATGAGAGCAGATTGTGTAACAAGATGGATAGTAAGTTGACTAGATTATGTAAAAAAGAATTTTTACTTCGATGAGAATGGGTTAGAGTAAGTTAATGTGTCAAAGGAAGTGATGTAAGAAAGGAAGTATGTGGCAAAAAGACGAGAGAAGTTGAGCCTCTTGGGTTTGAACGGTGGAACTGAGCAAACATATTTTGGAGGTATTCCTCTCCCCACGGATGACGTGTGGTGGTGGTGGTGGTGGTGGGAAGACATATTGTGTATTATGCTAAGAGCAATTTAAAAAAAAAAAGAAAAGAAAAATAATAAACTTAAAACGAATATGTGTTGTTATAAAAAGATGACAAACAACTCTTACTATTGCTGCTTTAAAAGGGAGGTGCAAACAACTATACACATACAACTATGTAGTTTGCTACATTCGCTGCTTCTGCTATGAAAGAAACAAAGAGACGGATAACTCTACAGTCACTACTGCTGCTACTGGTGGATTGGGGTCATAAATGGTTGGTAACTTTAAATGCCACAAAGACAAAGCTCCTTTCCTTCAATAACTACAAGAAACCTCTTCAACCACCGATTGTCATGTCAAATAACACCCTACTTGAGAGTTCAACATTGAAACTCCTCGGCCTAACCTTCACAGGTAACATGAATTGGAACAAATACATTGAAGACATTGCCAAGGCTGCAGCAAAGAAGGTGGGCTCCCTCTACTGTGCTTGTAAACTTCTCACACCTGACATTATCCTGTATCTCTACAAAGCCACCATCCATCCATGCACGGAGTATTGTTGCCACATCTGGGCTGGTGCATCACCTACTAGTCTCTCCTTCCTTGACAAGGTCCAAAAAAGAGTCGCCAACCTAATAGGTCCCTCACTGTCAACTAAGCTCCAGTCCCTGTCCCATCGCCGCAATGTAGCATCCTTATGTTTGTTTTACAAATACTTCAATGGATTATGCTCTTTTGTACTTACTTAGTCATAGTTTCTCACTCACGGTACGAAAAAGAATTAAAAAATATCAAGCAAAACTTTAATTAGAACGATCTGATGTCTTTAAGCTGGGCAGGATGAGATAGCTTGGCTATGTCGAGCGAAGCTCCAGCTGGATCTCCCGGGTCAGAGACATGTCCATTGCATCAAGTCGGCAGGCTGGAAGACCAAAGCTTTCTTGGGATGAGCTGTGTAAACACGACCGTCCGGTTTTGGGGATTGTGAACTTTGATCCGAGCCTAGAGAGGGAGACTTCAATCAAGACTGACAGAAAGACATCAGATATTTATTTTATACCAAGCTTAGAGAGAAGAGTCTCGAAAAGAGTGTCGTCTTCTAGCTTGACATGGCACATCCATCTGCAGTCTCTTGAGAGTGCTCCCTGGAGTCATAAAGCATGACACTCCTTACACAGCTGGTGTATTCAATGCTTACAAATACCACAAAAAATTGAGTTGCACAAACCAATCATGTACAAGACATTTACGGTTTCAACATAAAATGACTTAACAATTCAAAGCCAACAACCAAGTAACAACTTGTTGGCACACTACGTGTAGTGGAAAATGAAAACAACAATGTTAATTCATTAACTCTCTGTGGTTAGCAGAGTTGTCCCCCTTTGCAAATTGGCTGTTTGGAGAATTTGAAAGCTAGATGGCTCTGGTTGACAGTCAATTTGCATAGGTGGGGCAAAAAGCAGCATAAAAACTCTACTCTTTTGTGAAGAGCGCGAATGCTCAGTGAGCTCTTTTTCGGATACTTTGTCATTGGTTTGTCTATATTGCGCGCTTGATTGTTATTTCCTATTATTACTCTTGTTATTATTGTTACCTGTTGAACATTACCGTTTTTTTTTTTCCCTTGTTACCTGTTGACATTTGTTATTTGGAATTACGTTTTTTTTTTCTTCCCACTTTTTTTTTTTTGTTTTTTTTTCCCACTTTTTTTTTCTACTCTCAATAGTCTCTAGTTTTTATTTCTAGATGACTACTGAAATGACAACATCCGAAGGAACTGAGTGGTCAAAACCACCCAAGATTCAAATAAATGTGGAACAGTTCGTCGAAGAGGCAAAAAAATGTGTACACATGGTCACGGAGACCGGTTTACTGGTGGACTTACCTAAATTGGAGGAGATCCAGAAAAGAACTGTCTCCCTTTTTGTCATGGACAAAAAAATCAAGAAGTCAATCAGAGCAACACCAGAACTAATCCTAAAGCTACTACACTCTGTTGGATTTAAGCCTCAACGTCTGATCAAATCCAAAGGTTTTAACACATGGTCGGCTTTGTTCCCAGACGAGGACACATGTAACAAACTGTCCTTAACGCCAATAATTACCCCGGATTATATTCTACGCACAGAATACATGGGAAGAAGACGCTCCTCAGTTTCTTTTTTTAATGTGCCCTTCCATGTGAAGGGGGAGCACATAGGAGCATACCTCTTAAAATATGGTGAAATCACGGATGTAAACCACGAAGAATTTTCAGGAGTTTGGTCCTTCGAAATTTTCGTCGACAAGAAGGCTTACGATAGCATCCCTTACTACATGCTCATTGGGGAGGAAAAATTGCCTATCATACTGACAGGACGTCGACCTATTTGTTGGTATTGCGAAGGAATAGGGCATCTAACAATGGATTGCCCTCTAAAGAAGAAGGAACCAACTCCTAAGGCGACTACCAGTAAGTCAAGAGCAGGAGCTCATTTAAATGCACCGCCACGCATTGGAGTACCAATACTATCGTCAAGTGAGGAGTCCGACGAAGAATTTCCGGCACTACCCACAGCCAAAAAAAATGACGTTGAAACAGAAAATAAAAGAGAAGGCTGGGTCATTGTACCAGGGAAAAAAACCCCGGGACGACACACTTTGGAGGAAATAAGAGAAAAAGAAATGTTAAAACATGACCCCGGAAAGGACTCGTATATAAATGCAAAAAATTTACTAAAGAAAGTAAATAATAAACCCAAGCCCACTCCTGACTCTGCCCCCCAAAAAAACCCTAAACCGCAGACCCCCAAATCAATGCCCCCTCCTATAACTGGTCCCATTGTCGATAAGCCCTATAAATTAATCCCCCTGAGTCCTCAAAAAGTTCCCAAAAGATCCCCTAGACCTTCTCCTTTTGTGTCCCCTGCCCAGACCCCCAGAAGCTCCCCACCTGCATCCCCCTCAAAGCACCCTCTTCCCGCACCTTCTCCAGCATCTCCCTTAGAGCCTAGCTCCCCCTCCCCTTCCCCCATGGAAGAAATGCCTCCACCCACTCCTAAAAGACACAGGAGTCCTTCCCTAGAGAAGAGAAGTTTTAAAAAAGCTACTTTTCTTTCCGGAAAAGATATATGCAGATGTACGCAAATACAAATTGACACGGTGAAGAATATGCGTAACTCCAGCCTCACCGGACTATTAAAATTCGAGGAGGTTGGAGGCTTTTCGATAGAAGACCCCAATAATTTCCCCAACGCCACAAGAGTGGTAACAGTTATAAGGAGAAGAGCTGAAGCAAAGGCTCTATGGGAGATGTTGGAGGAGGCGAACTCAGCCTTCAATTTTGACCTCCCCCTTACCATATTCAAATCAAGTGAACTCAGAGAAATGAAAAATAACTGTTTCGGAAGGCTACCCATTAGAGTTCACCCCTCCCTGTATAGGATAGCCAAACTAACGTATCCTCGTGATATCGGCGGTATCTCCTATGATGGTCTGATTAACGACCAAATGGGCCAAGAGTCCATTGGGAGAGCCGTTGGTACCCTGACCTCATCTATGTTCGTTTCTCAAACTCAACCCTAAGGCATCTTTATGGCTCTCTATCTAGCTACTTTAAATGTGCGGGGCCTGAGGGCAAATGACCGTAAATTTCGGGTCGCTACCGACCTTCAGCGCCTCGGAGTGGATGTATGTTGCTTGCAGGAGACCCACCTGATTTCAGGGGACCATTTGGGTGCGTTGGGTAAGCGTTTTCACGTTTATTCAGCGTACTTTAATTCTTCCGCAAGGGGGGTTTCATGGCTGGTAAGCAAGACTTTAGATGCGTCGTGTGACCCTTTCTACATGGATCCGGAAGGGAGACTATGTATTTTGGATATTACCATAAAGGGGAAAGCATTTCGACTCGTTGGGGTTTATGCTCCCAATATCCATACTGAGCGTTCTTCCTTTTTTCGGCGAATCGAGCAGTTCTTGAATACTACTCGGACGGTCATTTTAGCGGGAGACTGGAACGCGGTCCTGGATCCCGATTTAGATCGTAATCGGCCTAGGGGTACTAACACTGATCGGGACGCTAAAATATTCCGGGACTTTCTCGATAAGTTTGATCTTATCGATAAGTTCCGGAATGAAAAGCCCCGTGATAGGGTATGGACTTGGACAAATAGGCGCGGCTCCGATTTGGTACAACTTTCGAGTTATATCGATCGGTTCTTAATTAGAGGAGTCGACGTAGGGGTAGTTGAATGTCCAAGTCTTCATAATATAGTTTACTCGGACCATAGACTTGTTCGGGTCCGTGTGAACTTAGATAGACCTAAGCCTAGATTAGATGGTCACTGGAAGCTCAACACTTCGTTGTTCGATGTGAAGGGCTACCGGGACCAGCTTCTACTAACCTTACAGCGGGAATTGACGGGGGCTGTAATTGGGAATAGGAAGTGGGGCCATTTTAAGAAAGTAATTAGGTCCTTTACTGCCGATTTTAGCAGACGGCTCAACCTATCAACTAGGGCAGTTAAAGTGGCACTAGAGTCTAGATTAGATCGGGCGATTGAGGTGGGGAGTAGCTCTAGTGTTACTATAATTAAGGCTAAGCTGAATTCTTTGGCTTTCAAAGAACATCAAGCTTTAGTAATTAGGAATAGGTTAAATAGAATGTCTGCGGAAGCAACAAACATGGCCGCTGAACTGCGTGCAGAGGAGTTTCGCCATGCAACTGATCGACATATCGCTCGTGTCTCATTACCGGATGGGCGGCTCGTGACTACAAACGAAGGTATTCTGGAGGCCTTTTGCTCTCATTTTCAAGAGCTTTTTACTCGGGAACCTGGTCTGTCTTTAGCACAATTCGACCCCTATTTGGCTGACTTTTCTCGCCTTGAGGCGACCGAAGCGGCTAGGTGCGAAGGTTGCATAACAGAGGATGAAGTTCAGGAAGCGTGGAAGCAGGTCGGCCTTAACAAGTCTCCGGGGATTGATGGTCTGCCCTATGAAGTGTATTTGAGGATGTCGCCCATTTTTGTTCCCTTGCTTACAGTTTTGTTTAATTCATGGTTTAGGAACGGGAATATTCCCCAGTACTTGACCATGGGTTTACTGAAGCTGATACGCAAAAGCAAAAATGGTGGGGATGGGTTAGATAACTTTCGGCCCTTAACAATGCTTAATGCGGAGTTAAAGATTTTGGCCAAGATCTTAGCTAATCGTCTGCAACTTGTTTTGCCTGGTCTTATTAGCCCTGAACAGACTTGTGCTGTAAAGGGCCGGACCATTCAGGATAACTTGCATTCGATACGCTTGATCATTGAGAAAGTCGACACTGAAGCCGCGCTGATCAATTTAGATCAGTCCAAAGCATTTGATAGGGTGGACCATCGGTATTTGGAGGCTGTTTTATCGGCGGCCGGCCTTGGTCCTCAGTTTCGCTCTTGGATTCGCCTCTTGTATGCGAACCCCAGTGTTAGGGTAGAAGTGAATGGGGTGAGGTCGGAGGCTTTCAGGTTATCCAGATCTCTTCGTCAAGGGTGCCCTCTTTCACCGATGCTTTATGTGCTTGTTTTGGAACCCTTCCTTAACAGGCTAAGGGTGAATCCGGTCCTACGTGGAATTACTTTGCCAGGTGCTTGCACCACGTTAAAGTATTCTGCCTATGCCGACGATGTAACAGTGCTTGTAACGAGCAATGCCGAGATTAGTGTCGTCGGCAGAGAAATCAGAACATATGAAACGGTGACAGGGGCCAAAATCAACTGCGTTAAGTCTGTTGGCTTGCGCATCGGTGCCTGGAAGGGTGTTTCCTTGCAGGGACCCTTTGGCTGGACAGATGGACCTTGCAAGCTACTCGGCGTCTGGTTTGGTCCTGATCTTCAGCTGGAGAAAAATTGGTCGGAAGTCCTGAAATCGATAAGGGCCACAGCTGGCCTGTGGACCCGTAGAAATCTTTCATTAAAGGGGAGAGCGGACGTATGTGCTTCTCACATTTACCCGATTATCCTATATCGTCTTTCAGTACTTCCACTCCCGTCGGATACACTGCTTGAGTTGCAGAGGGCTCTTTTCAATTTTTTATGGGTTGGAAAGGCCCATATGGTCCGTCGCGAGGTTTGTTGCCTTCATCCTTCTGAGGGCGGTTTGGGTATGCCGAGCATCGATATTCGATGTCACACACTTCGGCTCTTTTATCTAATCCGAATGAGTACACAAAGTGAGGGAAACGGTGTCTTCTGGAAGGAAGACGCTAAGAAAGCCTTCCCGGCTTTGAGAAGTGTGCACTTGGACGAGGGGGAGGCACATAGGTTACCCCGAGGTGAGTGCTCCTTCTATCGCGAATGTAGACACGCATTGAAATTTCTTTTAAGAGCGACAGATGGCCTCTCTGACACTCTGCTGTTGTCCCGTAAGGCATTATATCGGGTAATGGTGAGGGGGACCGTTCGTGGAGATAGGATTGAGGGGCTCGATTTGACGAGGGGGGAGCTTCGCTCAGTCTGGCCTTGGGCGCCTGGGTTAAGGTGTCTTGATAACGACGAGGCATCGCTGACCTGGCTGACGATTAGAAATGCACTCTGGGTCGGTAAGAGGCTTCATTCAGCGCGATTGAGTAATTCTCCGACTTGTGTTAGATGTGACGACGAGGACGAGACTGTAAGTCACGCCTTCGTTTATTGTCGCATTGTCGTGCCGCTGATTAAGCTTGTTTCAGGCTTCATGGTTCGTATTCTTAATGTGTCGTCTTTCGAACTGGAACCCATTAATGTATGTAGCAACTGGGCTCCGACAACTGATAGTCAAAAGCGTTCAACCTTTTTGAGCTTACTAGTCGCTATGAGAGTTACGATTTGGAAGACGAGATGCCAGACAGTCTACGGAGCTGAGACCTTCACTGCTCGCGACCTTATTGCGATTTTCAAATATTATCTGAAAGCTCGCATTAGGGCCGAGAGGGTGAAACTCTCTTCGGCAGATTTTGGTGAAAGGTGGGTGACTGGTGCGCGACTGTGTAGAACGGCTGGGGCTAGATTGGAGTGGTATTTAGACGTGCCTTAGGCGAATATTGGGTCGGAAAAACGAACATATATTTCAATTAAGTTAGGTTAAGACATTTAATTTTATTTTTTAGATTTTTTTGTTGAATTTTAAGTTCAACAACTTAGCTAGGGTGTGATTGTATTCATTACTCCCCCTTTTATTTTGTCCTCTTCCCACCCCCTTTTTATTTTCTACCCTTTAAATCCCCCTTCCCTCCCCAATTAGGTGACAGATTGCCGATTTGTCGGGATGCGGGTCACCCTTCAATATTTTCGAAGGAGGTGTATTTAAATAAAACGTTGGGGCCCGCATCAAATCTTTATTTTTCGAGTTTTCGATTTCGACCGGCAAACCGGCACCTCTGCCACATTGTGATATCAGGGGGCTTTTTACTAACAAAAATATTTTTTTTTCCATGTAAATATTCCCATTTTATTTTTGTATATATATATTTTTAGTCCCTCCCCCCCGTTGCATATTTTTATATGGGTTTTAAGTAGGTTCATAGTATGGGTTATTATGGTGATAGTGATGGATGTATAGCATGAATGTGGTATTTTGGTAAATGATGGTCGCGATTGAAACTAGCTAAGTTGAGTCCGTTTTTAAGTTAGAAGTTGACCTATCCGTCCCCTCCCCCCTTTTTGGCCTTGTGCCACATTTTATATATGTTTGCATTTTTGTAAATTTATATAAATAAATAAAAATGCTCAGTGAGCTGAGTGAAGTGAAGAGCGAAAGAGGGGCAGAAGGCAGTTCACAGTTCGCAGTTTGGAGAATTCATAGATTTTTATCTTTTCAAAAAACTTTCCTTTCACGGATAGACAACACTACGTAAATGTGTTTTATGAATTGATGAGTTGCACAGTCATATTTGGTTGATAGAAAATAACCTTTTTCTTATAGGACCTTCGCAAGCTTTATTTCATGAAATTTAATTTTGCATAATTCTTGAGTGGATGTGTGTGCAAAAGCAAACATCCTCTGATTAAAGTTTTCTTTGATCTCTCCAGATGTTGAAATTAATAAAGTTAAATGAATCATTGAAGTACGTGCTTAATGATAATTGGCCAAATATCTTATTTATGAATGATGCCCTAATTGTACTGGGTTAATTTGCTACATTTAATCCTATTAGGCGTAAATAAAATCTGCAGAGAATTAAAGACCTGTATCAATTTGCTTTTAAGGATTATTCGAAATAATGATTAGTGGCTTAGCAAATTAATTTCTAAAGAAATATTAATTATGTATTGTCATATTCTTAGTGTCGGGTAAGAGTTAACTCATCTTGAAAACCAATTTGATTCCATGGGAATCTAAAGTGTACTGTATAATCATGATGTGTTGTATAGTTGCATTATCGTTGGCAAAACTCACGACCAAATATTGATTCCTTTCTCTTCATGTTTCTGTACACTTTTTTAAATGGCTAATAAGATAAATTTTGAGCGATGTTTTTGTGTAACATTAATATAAACATAAAATCCGGCAGAATATATAGAAACAATAAATAGAAAAGTGGATATACCACATTTCGTTTATTTTAATCACAGAAATTGTGTCAGAGTGAAGCAGAGATGCTATGTTTGATAACTTTTATACAATAAGTGAATTATGAGGAGGAAGGAATAAAAAGAGTGTTATAGACATGAGAGTGACGGTGAAGGAGAAAAGATATTAGTTCAGTGGCAAAGTTATTGATTAAACTTTAAAATTTAGGTAATATCACGACCATGGAAGGAGAAGAGAGAAGTGGGAGGTCAATGGAAGAGCATGAAGTAGGAAAAAATTAAGAGTCTGGGACAATATGACTCATATCTGGATATTTAGATCGAGGGTGGAAGAAAAAATTCCTATACTATTAGGTTTAAACTGGAAGAGGGGCAAAAAATAAAAAGGGGACATTTAAGTAAGAAGTCTATGTGTGTATGTGTGTGTAGGGGGGATGGTTGCATCAACCCGTGTCAAACTCCATGTTTTTTCTTCTGATGATTCTTTTTGGTAAAATTGGCATAATTTGAAAATATCTCATTTGTTGTCTGACTATGTAATTGAAATAATAGCTGCTTCATTGAGATACATAGAAACATAAACATAGAAACATAGATGAATTCTGGTAGAAGGTCATGAGTCGTCCTATGGCACCAGCTCCTTGTCTTCATCGTTGTATGCGTCCAGTGATGACAGCAGCCTTATAATTGAATTTGATTTCTTGGTCAATCCAGAACTTATCCAACCGCTTCTCAAATATCTTTACAGTTTCGGCTTCAATTACACTTGATGGCAATCTGTTCCACAAATCAACACAGCGATGGCTGAATGAATATTTTTTCAGGTTCAAACGTGCCTGTTTCTTGTAAAGCATCTGACTGTGTCCCCTGTTGCCTACGTGTGATGTATGTTGTGAATATTTTTGATTAGCGAAGCCCCTGAGAAGTTAAACTCAATCCCATGAGCAAAAAGAGCGTTTTTATCATAACAATGTTTAATAGCTCTTTTGCGTACGTATACCCTTTTGTCCGGTGTATGTTGAGTTTCCTCAAAGTAATTTGTGTTGCATGTTTTTGTAAATCTTTACAATATAGGACTCATGTTTCACAGGTAGACAGAAGTGTCGAAATAACAAGAGCTTGCTACAAATTGATTTTCGCCCTCATGCCGAGTACATTATTTTGGAAAACTCTTTTAATAAGTTTTTCAAATGCAATATGCATAAATTCTGGTGTTGGTGTCTTTATTGCAGGTTGTGTCAGCTGATAGAATGCTTCCAAGATCCTTGGAATGATCCACCTGATTGATTTCCGTGGCATTCATTTTGAGTGAATTAAATGGGATTTAAAAAAAAATTATATTTACATTGTGGCTGAAGGTTAATGTAGCTACTGACCGTGGTTGTTTTTGGTCTTAATAAGGAAAACAAAAGCAGGAAGAGTTATTATACTTTTATTATTTATTTTTTCAAGTCTTGGGAAAATCTTGACTGCAGATTATAAATTATACAGTCTAGGAGTAGGAAATCCGGATTTTCCTCTTTAGGATTATACTTTAAAATAAGTATTTCTCACCTCGGTTTTGTTCCTCCAGCCAGACGCATGTATTTCTTTGACAAGACTTGTCGGCCAGCTTGGCACTACATACAAACTGAAAATTCTTTCTCTTTTTTTCTTCTTTTTCTAACGTCATGTCCATTTTGTTTTTTTATATTCAACTCACTTAACTGAACAAAACATAGATGGATTTGCGGTAATCTTGATAGTTTCAGTGTCAAGCTTTTACAATGGTTTTAAATGAAACTAAGTTGCATAGAGAGTTAACTTAATGTGCGAATCAGCAAAGCCTCGACTGGACAAGGTGAAACCAATCTGGAGGTCAAATCTTCCTACCAAGATGAAACATGACTTCTTTGAAGCCATCATTACATCAGTTCTGGTATATAGAAGATGGACCTCGATTTTTCCCAAGTAATCAGAAAAGAATCTTTACAGTGTGTACCAGAATAGTAAGAGCTGCTCTCAGCATCTCCTGAAGGCAGCACCCTGCAAAGATTTTACAATAAAGACACCAACACCAGAATTTATGCATATTGCATTTGAAAAACTTATTAAAAGAGTTTTCCAAAATAATGTACTCGGCATGAGGGCGAAAATCAATTTGTAGCAAGCTCTTGTTATTTCGACACTTCTGTCTGCCTGTGAAACATGAGTCCTATATTGTAAAGATTTACAAAAACATGCAACACAAATTACTTTGCGGAAACTCAACATACACCGGAAAAAAAGGGGCAAAGATATGGACACCTTCCTCATATCTCAGCCTTTATCAGAGAGAGAAGAACCAGATTTGTTGGTCACTGTGAAAGGGCTTAAGATGAAATGATCAGCAATGTTTTTTTTTTGTGGATGCTAAAACGTATGTAATTCAGTGGGTAGACTAGCAGAGTACATACAATGTACACACAATGAAGACCTACCTGGTGTGATGCAGGATAGAGTAAAAGTCAAGAAGATCTAGATAATGATGATAATGAAAATCAAACTTCGCAAAGGTAAAGGTCGCATAGCCTGGACGCGCACGAGTGTCGTTGCCGACATCACATAGTGGCGGTGATTTGAACCTTCCCTGAGTTTTAGTCAGGTACCCATTTACAGAGGGAGTTTTCAGACCTGAAAATTCGCATGCGTGAGTGGGATCGAACCCGGATCGTCCAGCCCAAAGACAAGTGCTATAACCACAGGCCCTCCCTAAATTAATATGTCTCTACATTGATTTTTAATTCGTAATAGTTTTTCAGCAGTTTAAAAAAATATATTTTCGTTTCATCATCATGTATGCATTACAATTTCATGTTTCGTACGTTGAGATTATAGATATGATATATATTATTTGTTTAATGAAAATCGCTTCAGACAAGACATGAAGCCACTTGATGTAAGAAGCTATAAAAAAATTACTACTACAAGGTCAAAAACTAGCCAACAACAAGTGTTAGATGGATAGATCATTACTCAGAAAACAGCAATTCTTCCCCTTTTGTCAGAAACATCGCTCATGGAATGTGAGGACTAAAAGAAAAAAATAAGGGAAACGAGAGTTACGAGGCTGTTGGAAGTAAACACAAGGACTATTTTCTACTATCTATTTTGTGGTTGTCAGCAACAATCTGATGTTGACAACGTTAACTTTTGCAGGGAGGCGTCCCCTGTTCTCTTATATACAGTGCCTGCTATTCTATTGTACTGCTTACATCTTGGCTGACGATGTTTATTTTTTTTTAGGCTGATCGTCATGCCAAACTCTCGGCATGCGTGCGTGAAGCAGGTGATGAGTCGCTGCGATGCTTTTTCAGAGTGCGCCGTCAGTGTTGCATCATCAGCAAAAGACATCTTATGTATGAGCAGGGCTTTACGCGCTCCACTACTTTTGGAGCTGCTCCCGCTCTTGCTCCAACGCCCAAAATTGGAGCTGGCTCCTCTCACGCTCCCCATTTTCAAAAAGGAGCCACTCCTGCTCCAACTCCTATAAAAAAGAGGCGGCTCTTTTTCAGCACTCCATAATAAAAAATATACCTTCTTTCATAAACGTTCTATTCATCCAATAAGTGGTCGAAGGATAGCGGTGGGCGTCAAAGGATCTCGTCAATATGGGTTGAGATGTCACTTTAAGTGTAGGACCGTAAGATAATATTTGACAAAATCTCGCTAATATTTTGAGAGTTATAGGAGAACATGTCGGACGAAGTATAGGATTATACGTAAATTTTCGTTTCCTGAGAACAAGAAAACAATTTTGCTTTTTTAAATACATGGAAATTTTCTAAGAATTTTAAGCCAGTTTAAATGACTTTCTACTCGATAGTTTATAAATTCCTTTCAAGTTTTGCACACACACGAAGTAATTGATGTGTTGTCAATTAAAATGGCTGACTTGTTTACGAAGAAATCTAAATGAATTATGATGGATTTAATCTCGTAACTTGATTACGAACCGGCTTGAAATAATAACATTATTTAGACAACGATTTTTTTACATTGGGGAGAATGGGGGGTGGTGCTTTGTTAACTATTATGTACTTTCACGTAACAATTTAATAAACAGAAGATATCGTAAAAATTGAATTTAACTTGAAAATTTTATGTAAAAAATAACCCGGTCCAAACCTTTAATTTCGTAACGTAATTACGAACCGGATTGAAATAACATTATTTAGAAAGCCATTCTTAACATGGAGTGAGGGGGGCTTTGTTAACTATTCTGTACTTTCACCAAACAATTTAATAAACAAAAGATATCGTAAAAATTTAATTTAACTTGAAAATCTTATCTAAAAAATAGCCCGGTTCGTAAACTGCACATGTACCAAAAAAATAATATCAAAAATATTCTTCACTGGGGAGGAGGTAGCCCCGTATTTACAAGTATATCTCCTGTAAAAACGGTTATAAAATCTATTTTCAATCGATATTTATTCGATAATTGCCGAATTTTCCTACTTGGCCAAAATTGCCGAGTTTTCCGTTGCCGAATTTTCCATTGACGAATTTTCCGTTGCCGAGTTTTCCTTTGACGAGTTTTCCTAAATTGTGTATTATACATACATACTTCTATCCAGTCAAGCAGACTATCTAGTCTAAGAGAAGAAAAACAACATAACTTTCACTAATACACTTAGGAACGGTATGAATCCACATATATCCTCCCCAAAGTTATATGAATTAAATAGTAGGGTAGACTGTACTCTGAAACCTTGACTGGTAACTTACCTCCCCTATCTAGAGTGCTAATTTTCGGAGTTTTTATTCAACAGAAAGATAGCAGTGTACTTTTTAAAAGGGCCTTAGTTATTATCTCAGGTCAGCTAGTAAACATTTTGAATTCTCTCTCTCGCCCCCCTCCCGACCTGCACTCAGATGGTGTCAAAATCGTTCGTACCTCTAACTCAAATGTTTAATCTTTCCAAAGAAATAGAACGCTCAAGTCACTGACTACAATAATAACTTTAATGACGCCTTTGATCTGTCTCATCGCTTGATAGCAAGTCGACTGGGTTGGGGGTGGGGGGGGTGGGGGGGTTAACGAATAAAACAATAAAAAAAAAAGATTGTTAAAAACATTACAATTAAATCGTCTTCCGCCTGAGCCTCCTCCCTCTCTCTACCAGAGATATTATTTGAAAAAAAATTCAGAGTAAACTCTGAGACTTTCTTTACTTTTCCTTTATATTGCTGAATAAAAAAACTAATGTTTAAAAAAAATCAAATAATTTTGGAGCGAGGAGCGCGGAGCGATAAAACCACCGCTCTTTAGTCCCAAATGGAGTTGCTCCCGCTCAACTCCCGCTGAATATAAAATGAGCCCTCCACTCCTTCGCTCCAGCAAAAAGGAGCGTGCTCCTGGAGCGCGCTCCTTTTTGGAGGGCTCCGTAAAGCCCTGTGTATGAGTACCTTCATCACTTTGGTCTTAGCTCGAAGGCGGGCAAGGTTGAAGAGGCTGCCTCTGCTTCTGGTAAGGAGCTACACTCCATCCTCTGACTTGTTGAAGACGTAGGACAACAGCAGAGAGAAGAAAATGCCAAAGAGTATCGAGACCGGTACGCATCTTGTTTCACCCCATTCTTGATTGGGAAAGGGTTAAAGGAAGACCCATTATATGGTTCGGTGCCCTGTATGTCTTCATGAAAAGATGTAATAGTTTTCAGGATCCTGCGGGGACATCCAATCTTCTGCAGCAGAGTGAAAAATCTCTTTCTGCTGACAAGATCAAAGGCCTTGGTTAGGCCGATGAAGACAATGTACAGTGGTTGTCTCTGTTCGTGGCATCTTTCCCGGAGCTGTCGTAGGGAGAATATCATGTCGATGGTTGATCATAAACTGGTATTTACGGTGTAGTATATCAGAATAACTTTAACATAGGTTTCAGAATTTTTTAGATGAGGATTGATAATTTGTATTATTTGGATTATTCGTACTACTGCACTCATCTTGGATGTTATTCTAACAATGTTTCAAGTGATATAACCTCCAATCGTTTTTAGGTGCGTCTTGGCGAACTCAAGATTTCTGCACAGAGCCCATTAAGATCGTGCCTCAGGATCGTCTGGTCTGCATGAAGTCCTTCTCGTTGGCCGTAGCTATTCGTTATACCTGCAAGATTGCTGGTTTTTACTCCCAACGCCCAGAGCAGCAAGGATCAGCGGTTGCATACGAAGTCGGGGAAGGTTTGACCCAGAAGACACAAAGAAATGTCGGTTGCACATGCATAGAAGCAACGTTTTTATCCTCACTCCATGGATTTGCGGTTCCATGCTCGACACATCGTAGCTTGCCGCACTCAGAGGGAGAGACGACCAGATGATGACAGACCCTGATGTTGACTATATCTGTATTTTCACCAGAGTCCTGTTTACTGAGTAGTTCTGACACTATCACGTTTCCACCACTTCTATCACGGTGAGAAAGGATTGGAGTTAGGGAGGCGAGGGAGGGGGGGTCGAGGTTTGGGATGATGTAATCTTTGACCTTCTTCAGGTGCATCTTTTTGAATATGTGTACTTTCTAGTTGAACTAACGGAATTTTAACCCGAGTCCTTTATTTAATTCAAAAGGGTAGATTGTTCTCGTTCTGTCAGCCATGACCGGATAGAAGTGTTAATTTTACATTATTCTTAATTATTATTAGCATTAGTAAGTAGTTAAACCATCAACCTCCAGAAGTCTGTCACTTAGAACTGATTATTAACCAACGTTGTTAACTGTTATGCCATGGGTCAATATGGAAAATTCTAGTATGGATTTTGGGAGCCTTAAACCTAATCTTTTTTAGATGTGCAGTATTACTACTTATTACTATAAAATTATTATTATTATTATTATTATTATTATTATTATTATTATTATTATTATTATCATTATTATCATTATTATTATTTTTATTATTATTATTATTATTATTATTATTGGTATTATTATTATTATTATTATTATTATTATTATTTACTCACTAGGAGTTATCACACTGGTCATCGTCAGTGATCGCCCACTGCCAACAACCTGTGGTATTCCCTGGAGTCTGAGTGACAACAAGTCTCCTCAGACTTCCAGTATGCTCCACCTCTTTTCGTTCATCACTGCTGATGACCTTGCGGTATCGCAACAGCCACCTACCACCGATTTCCCGCTGATAAGGGCCATTTGTCCCCTCTGAGGCCCGAGTGGCAACAAGCCTCCCCAAGGTTCCAGAGCTGTCCGCGCTCTTCCAGTGGAGGTCTGGTTTGCACTTTCCCTCCTCGACCCTCTGTCCATAATTTTCGTGGTGTCAGCCTATGCTTGCGCCTCTCTCGTGCGGTTGTATTTTCCCCGGTTCTGTTGTCTTGTGCTTCCATGTATTTGTTCCCATTCGTTGCTTATGTGGGTTGGTTTCCGCATTCGAGGACATTTCTCAGGATTGTATCTGTTTTGATCATTACTGTCCTTTGTATGGTCTCAGTTATCCCTTTGATTCCTATTTCTCCTAGTCTTTTCTCCATGTTTTTGGGGACTGTTCCTAGTGCTCCTATGATTATTGGTGTTATACTGACTTTCTTCATGTTCCATATTCCTTTCAGTTCTCTGGCAAGTTCAGTATATTTGCTTCTTTTTTCCGTCTCTTTGATCTTCACTCTGTGGTCCGCTGGAACGACAAAGTCTACGATTTTGCAGGATTTTTCTTTCTTGTTGATTATTATCATATTCGGTCTCCTTGCTGTTATGGGTTTGTCTGTTTGTACATTCATATTCCATATGATTTTGTGTTTTTCGTTTTCTAGTACAGCTTCTGGTTTGTGTTTGTACCGTTTTTTTTGCATATTCGAAATTCAGTTGTTTGCACATTTCCCCGTGTACTTCTTTCCCCACGCTGTCATGTCTGTTCTTGTATTCCTTTTGGGCTAGCTTGCTGCATTCACTTATTATATGATTTATCGTTTCGTCTCTTTGTCCACACAATCGGCATTTGCTGTTTTCCTGGGTTTTATCTATCTTTGCTTTAATAAAGTTTGTCCTAATCGCATTGTTCTATGCGGCCGTCAGCAGAGATTCTGTTTCTCTGTTCAAGTGTCCTTTTCTTAGCCATGCCTAGCTGTTTTCATTGGCTTCATCGCTTGTGAGTCTTATAAAACGTCCATGTAGTTGTTTTTCTTCCCACTTTTCCTTTCTTGTCTTTTTGTTTCTGGGTTCAGTGCTTCCGGAGTTGTTTGTTGGGCTGGTGTCTCCAGCTTTTTTTTGGTGTCTTCCACACAGTCTTCTATACTTACCAGTCCTCTACCTCCTTCATTTCTTTTCATGTAGAGTCTGTCCGTATCGTCTTTTGGGTGCAATGCATTGTGCATGGTCATTAGTTTTCTAGTCCTCTGGTCAAGGTGCCTGAGTTCTTCTTTGGTCCAGCCTATGAATGGTCCAGAGTATCTTATTAGTGATACAGCCCATGTGTTTATCCCTTTTACTAGGTTTCTGCTATATAGTTTAGTTTCTAAGAGTTTCCTTGTTCTTCGTAGATATTCTTTTCCAATCTTCTCTTTCATTTCTGTATATTTGATTGTGTCTGCTTCCAGAACTCCCAGGTATTTATAACTATCTTGTTCTCCTAGCGCCCTCATCTCCTCTTGGTTGGGGAGTTCTATACCTTCTGTCGTCTCCAGTTTTCCTCTTTTAATCTCTAGCAATGCACATTTTTCTATTCCAAACTCCATTTGGATATCCTGGCTGAATATCCTGGTTGTATTTATCAGCTTTTCCAGTTCTTTTTTGTTTTTTGCAAACAGTTTAAGGTCATCCATGTACATCAGGTGGTTTATTCTTTGTTCTGTATCCGTAAACCTGTATCCGGCATCATCATCATTATTATTATTATTATTATTATTATTATTATTATTATTATTATTATTATTATTATTATTATTATTATTATTATTATTATTATTGTTGTTGTTGTTGTTGTTGTTGTCGTCGTCGTCGTCGTCGTCGTCGTCGTCGTCGTCGTCGTCGTCGTCGTCGTCGTCGTCGTTATTATTATTATTCTTATTATTATTATTTCTTACTAACTAGGAGTTCTCACAGAAGTCATTACTAGTGAACGATCATTGTTAAAAACAGCTGGTGTTCCCTGGAGTCTGAGTGACAACAATTCTCCACAGATTCCCAGTACTGTCCGCTTATTTCGATAACTGTTGCAAATCACTTTGCATTCTCACAACAGCTGTTTAGCATTGATTTTTCTCTGATAACAACCTTTAGCTTTCTTTTGAATTTGAGTGGCAATACGCCTCCTCAAGTTTCGGTTAATCTCCGTGCCATTCCAGGTGAGTGTAGATGATGCTCTCTTTCTTCTGTCTTTCCATCCTCCTAGAATATTCACAACCATTTTCTGTGGTACCAACTGATGTTGATGCCATTATATTTTAAAGATTTATTTATTATTATTATTATTATTATTATTTGTACTCACTAGGAGTTCTCACACAGGTCATTAGTGATTGCTCACAGACAATCGGTGGTATTCTCTGGAGTCTGAGTGACATCAAGTCTCCCCTAGATTTCCAGTCTTCTTCTTCTTCTTCTTCTTCTTCTTCTTCTTCTTCTTCTTCTTCTTCTTCTTCTTCTTCTTCTTCTTCTTCTTCTTCTTCTTCTTCTTATTATTATTATTATTATTATTATTATTATTATTATTATCCACAAAGAGTTCTCACACAGTTCATCATTATTAATTGCTCATTGACACTAAACGGTGGTGTTCCCTGGAGTCTGAGTGACAACAAGTCTCCGCAGACTTCTAGTACTGTCCACCTATTTCGACAACCATTGCACATGATTTTGCGTTATTGCAACAGCCGTTTAGTATTGATTTCTCGCTGGCAACGACCATTGGTCATCTGAGATTTGGGTGGCAATAAGCCTCCCCACGGTCTCAGTACTATGGGAGGTCTGGTTAGTACTCTCTCTCCTTGGTCTTTCCATCCTCCCTGACCCTTCACAATCATTTGTGTGGTATCAACTGAGGCCATCACAGTGTGTGATTTTTAGGTGGGGGTGTAGTTTATGATATTTATTGCAGTTTCAGTTCCCTTTGGTTTGCATGGTGTTCTTTCTATTTAAATAAAATATTTCTTCTTCTTCTTCTTCTTCTTCTTCTTCTTCTTCTTCTCACTAGGAGTTCCCAATAAGTCATCTCCAGATTTCCAGCATTCTCTACCTTTTTTGATGACCGTTGTAAATTATTTTGCTTTATCGATTGTTGAGCCTTTCTGGAGATCTGGATGGTGTCCTCCTTCCTCGATCTTTCCATCCTTCTTGACCCTTCATGCCCATTTTGTGTGATACCAGCCGAGGCTGGTGCCACCACATATGTATGAATGTGTGTGTGTGTTTTTATGGAGGGAGAGGGGCAGGTTATGGGATTTCTGGCAGTTTCAGTTCTCTTGGGTTCATGTCACGTTCTTTCAATATTTTTGTTTTATTTCTATTTCAATTTACCCGTGGCTGGTTAATGTTCCTGGTTATGTGGGTTGGTTTCTGCATTCGAGGACTTTCCTTAGAATTTCGGCTGTTTTAATCACAGCCGAAATACTAAGGAAAGTCCTTATAATAATAATAATAATAATAATAATAATAATAATGACAACGTTTTTTTTTACTGTTACTCATATTGTAATTTTTTATAAGTATAAATAATAGATTAGAACATTAATAACAAAATTACAAGTAAAGGTAACTAAATAAAATAATAATAATAATTATTATTATTATTATTGGAGGTTACATCAGCCGAAACGTTGTGAGAATAACATCCAAAATGAGAATAATAGTCTGAATCATTTAAAATGATACAAATTATCAAACCTCATCTAAACAATTCTGAAACAAGCTTCATCAGTTTGATGTTTTAATCTTTCACGTACACTGGTTATTCTGTTTAAAGTGGAGCCATAGTAAACTGCTAAAATAGTCAGTGAAGAGGAGGAGGAGGAGGAGGAGGAGGAGGAGGAGGAGGCTGTGTGAGATGCCCATCTCCATGGTCACGTGAGTAAAGAAAATGAGAATGGTCCAAGGTTTGGTGATTGTTCACAGAATGACGTTGGGTTAATAAATTAATATTTTAAATATTCTACACTCTTTGTAGTCATCAACTCAGATTTCACCAGAGCCTTGTTAGCCGGGTACTTCCGAGAGTAATGCGGTTCACATGCGGGAATCCATATAAAGCCACTAGACATACCATGGAAATAATATATGACATAACCAGCATTAAAAAAAACAAAACTTATTTTCGTTTATTTTTAGTTTTTGTGCATGCATGTGTGTGTGTGTTATGAAAAGATCGGCGAATGCAATCATTTAGTGAGTTTTTATAAAAGTAAATTTGCAGGCACGCGTGTGTCTGTTGTGTAATTGTGTAAGCTGACTTGAAGTGTCTCCTTCATTTATTGATGGTTCTAGCAGATTTTATTAATGCTAGAATTTTGTGATTCAGCAGAGAACTATGTGCAATGCCATCTGCACACACACACACACATATATGCAAACACACACACATATGCACGCACAGAAGTATACACACACATGACAGATGTTATATAATCTCTGACTATGGAATGGCCGTCTGAAGGATTACATGTTTGAGAAAGGAGGAGAAAATTGTGTATGAAAAGATTTTCTTAAATATAATTCTGCCAGCAGCCGTGAAATGTATGAAGACGCTTATGCCTCTCCCCTGCTCTCAACCATGAACCTTATATTGTCATTATTATTATTATTTTAAAATTTCTATAATTTTCAATTTTCAAGTTAAAAAATAAAATTTTGCTTGAGAAAAGTTCTATTTGATCTTGTTTTGAGACTCGTTGTGTTTGATCTCATTTGAGACTCGTTGTGTTTGATCTCATTTGAAACTCGTTGTGTTTGATCTCATTTGAGCTTTGTGTTTGATCTCATTTGAGACTCGTTGTGTTTGATCTCATTTGAGCTTTGTGTTTGATCTCATTTGAGACTCGTTGTGTTTGATCTCATTTGAGACGCGTTGTGTTTGATCTCATTTGAGCTTTGTGTTTGATCTCATTTGAGCTTTGTGTTTGATCTCATTTGAGACTCGTTGTGTTTGATCTCATTTGAGCTTTGTGTTTGATCTCATTTGAGCTTTGTGTTTGATCTCATTTGAGACGCGTTGTGTTTGATCTCATTTGAGCTTTGTGTTTGATCTCATTTGAGCTTTGTGTTTGATCTCATTTGAGACTCGTTGTGTTTGATCTCATTTGAGCTTTGTGTTTGATCTCATTTGAGACTCGTTGTGTTTGATCTCATTTGAGCTTTGTGTTCAATTACATTCGTTGAAGAAGAGCCGGAAACACCACAAATATAATCTAGATACTTGAACTCTCATTTAACATTGAATATTTTACTTAATTTACTTACAGTGTCATCATCGTATGATTCTTAAAGTGGGAAGACACGAATGATGTAATGGATACAAATGCAGAATATTCATTTATAATATCTTTGGGAAAAGTGTGAACCATCTTCCTCAGCTATGTGCTCAATCAATCGTATACAGTATGTAATGTGATTTTGCATTTCATAACCTGAAAAGGGTTGATATGCCGTAGAATAAACAAACTTAACTTTAATTTGGATTATTTGAATTATTCAGACTACTATTCTCATCTTCGTTATTATATTCACAACATTCCTGCTGATATAAACTTTGACCAACTTTTGACGCTGACTGGATATATATTTTGATACAACGAACCTGCTGTAAAAAGTGCCCAGAGGTCAAACGATGGGATGGACGACCTCATATTACAATCAAGAATCTTCTGGAGGAATATACTGGCCTCTCAGTATGAGAGCTTCTGGCCACAATGAGTGAACGAGCATCATGGAAAACGAACTTCATGAATGTTTCACAATCAATTGATGAATGACCCAAGACAATAGACAATGAAAAGTCGATTTCAAACTTAAGACGAACGGCTGGAACGAACGGCTGATCGATTGACTTACAGACAGAGCATCTTATAGAGATCATGGACACATCTAAAATAAACGAAGAACAAAGTTTGCCTTTTAAATGTTAAACTAGACCTCCCGTACCTCGTTGGGTCAGTATTTGTTTTTAATGACGACTTTTTCATTGACGTGTTTATCGAGGATCCATTAAGATTTCTGCTTCGCCTTCAAAACCTGCTGGACATCCGACATTGCTTGTTTTTATCTCAATAAAAGTGCATTTTCTAATAAATTTGAATGGAGAAAATATTTAATCCGGATCTAGATTTCATATTGATACAATGAGAAAGTAAGAGGTATTATTCCCCTACAAAAAGAGTACTTTCACTGCTACTTTTTCACACCAAGGACTAATTCTCTATGCAAGATCGTTTTGAATTTAGCAGGAAGAGAGAGAGAGAGAGAGAGAGAGAGAGAGAGAAAGAGAGAGAGAGAAAGAGACAGAAATAGAGAGAGAAAAAAAAGAGAGAAATAGAGAGAGAGAGGGAGAGTTGTAGTTAAAACACAAACAAATAATAAATTCTCTTAAAAACATAGAAAATTAAATCTTTATGAATACTTTTAATTTGTTCCTGCATCTAAAATTCCAATGTAATCACAAAACTACAAATAGAATAATCGTATAGAATGAAAAAAATAATTTTATATAAAAAACAAAACAAAAATAAACGATATAGTTAAAAAAAAGTGAAACAAGAATAACGCGTAGGTACAGTTAGTAAGAAATATAAAAAAAATACTAACTCAATACTTTTCGAATTTACTGCAACTCGTATATACGATACAGAAAAAAGGAAGCCCCCCCCCTCATTGGACTTTTCGACACATTCAATTTTCACAAAGTGAAAAAAATGGTTTATTATACACCAGAATACATTTTAGTTTGGCCGAGCTTAACGCAACATATAACTCTCTATGTTGAACACACGTTTACATTGTGATGTCATACTAGACACCTTCTTTCTCCCTCGTTTTTAATCATTTACATTATACCATTCATCTAATCATTTATCATTCGACCTTTTATTAACGTTATTTGCCCTCCTCCTTCTTCCCACCAGCTAAAACATTCATGTACAGATGAAAAGTGTAACAAGACAACAACAGCATCAGAGTTTTAGTATTATATAGATTATTTTTTTCCATATTAGGACCCACGCTAACTTTAACCCTAACCCTAACTCTAATGCTAACCCTGACCCTGACCCTGACCCTAACCCTAACGACGGGTCAAAGTTAGCGTGGGTCCTAATCTGTGAAAGCACTTTTTTTTTAAATAGATAAAATAAAAAAGCGTAGATCCTCAAATCTCATGGTGAAGGCGAGATATTGTGAGAACTCTCATACTAACACGTGGTCGAGAATTAAGACCAAATTTCGTTCACATTTGCTGACCAGATGCACTACAGACAGGACGAATCCCAAGGCACTTCCTCTAATAAAATAAAAAAAAAACGCAATGAGAAAATGCAAGTCTTCACATTATCTTCGTACATGAATAACTTATGCATTCTTATTGTACAGGAACACATTTCCATGAACAGAGTTTCTTTCTAAGAACTTCCCGTCTGTTAAACACATTACCACGAGACTGCTTCCTTGCAGACTAAAACATGGTCGTCTTCAAATCCAACATCAACAAATACTTGTCATAAGCCATCCTCGTAAGTAATCGAATTTTGTTCATTCCATTCAATATTTTCAACGCGCCAAAATATTCTTCATCATTCAACTGACAATACAAGCATCTCATTAACCCTTATGCTCTAGTGGCTTTTGGCCTTGATAAATGGTGACTCATTATTAAGAAAAAATACTGTATGTAATCTTATGCCTTAATTTTACTGTTTGACTATCTTTATAGTTTTTCATAGACAAACTAATAATAAATGAAATGTCTTTGTCCACCACAGCTTTTTAAACCGCTTTATGTGCCAACATAACACACTGTGAATTTTAGCAATACCCCACGTACTCAGATAATTAATTTAAATTCCTTACCCGTTGCTAATCGTGATAAAATAAAATATAAAATATTTTAACTTTTCACCATAAAACCTAATAACCAATCAGCTAACCAAAATTTGTATTTGCATGCGAGTCCAATTCTGATGTCTAGCTAGAATCTGTAGATGGATAAGGCCTCACTAGGAGTCAGATTTTCTAAAGCTGGTCCCGTCCAACACATCAGCCTAGAATGGAATCTGCCAGGATGCATGGTGCCCCCTTTTCGTAAAGATTACTATTGCCTGTTTTTAACTGCCAAAAATAAAAGGTATTTTCTGTTAAACAACAATGCCCTGGTCTATTCTTTCTTCTGTGAACCAGACGGACTTTCTATCTGGTTGTCTTGAACATGGAGTCAAAAGGACCGTTCACCTCAACTAAAACGTTATTCATATAGTAATGGATACCCAATCATCTCAACCTCATTCATTTAACTCACCATTGTACATCTATCTGCTGCAAAAAAGTTTAATTCTTTGTTTTTTATTTTTATACTAATGAATCACTATTTATCAAGGCAAAAAACCACTTGAGGATAAGGGTTAATGAGATTGTTAATTGGATGGTGAACAATACTATGAGAGGGTTGGAAACTATGGGTGTAAAGGTTAGGATTTGTTGACATTGGACTTGAAGGCGACCATGTTGTTTTTTATTAACGGTTCAGGAATTTGCTGTAAAACAAACTTTTTTTTTTACATATGGGTCTTGTCGCAAAATAAAAATGGGGGGCGAAAATAAATTTACAAAAAAAATCAATGCACCATAATTTAGGCTTGATTATTGTAATGTCTACTCCACAGTTTTGGAAGCGACTAAAAGGCGAGCATTTCATGATTATTTCTTTACTGTCATCCGTTTTTCAAATCTACTCAGTTACGAAAAAAATTGATATAGTTTAAAATTAATATTAGAAATTAATTTATACGTTTTAGCTATTTATTTTCATGTTATTTCATAATTTTTCATTAGCATTATTTCAAATTTTCATTTATTTGTTTAAAAAGAAGCAAGAATACATTTTAAAGACAGCATTACTGTTATTAAGTAGTAATAGCAAAATTTACAAAAACTGCCGAAGTGTTAGAGACGCTAGATTTAAATAATTTCTCCTTGCCATTTCAATCCTCAATCTAACCCTAATTCTAACATTAAAATAAACCTAAACTATCCCTAAAAATAATATTGAAATCATAAATGCAATATTTCTTGGCGTCTCTAAGAGCTCACCAATTTCAGCAAGTCTTTAGTTTCGATAATTTTATCTTTTCATATTGCACGTATGCTTTAATGGGTCGCAATTCAAACCCCTGTTTTGCCTCTTGTAAAACACTGTTGTAAAGGAACCATTGTATTTACTTAAAAAATTGAGGTTAAACATTTATAACAAACACACATCACATATGTTTATTAATTTATTTCGTAATCATTTTTCAAACAAAAAACATAGAATTTTACAAGATTAGAAATGTCCAAAGAAATGTCCATTGTCAAAAGTGCCATATCCTCCATATACACCATGGAGACCATATCCAAGACCATTCAATCTTCCATAACCAAAACCGTTTCCAAAGGAGTTTAGTCCATATCCAAGTCTGCCAACACCGTATCCAACACCATATTGACCATGTCGATAGCCCAGGTCAGTTAAATATAAGCCATGTCCAAGTCCGTATCCAGTTCCATAGGCACCATGTCCAACTCTGTATCCAGTTCTATAAACACCATGTCCAACTCCATATCCAGTTCCATAGATACCATGTCCAAGTCCGTGGGATACAAATGGATGTCCAGTAACTACATCAGCAGCACTTGCTGCCCTGTGAGCACTTCCATGGTGTAGAGCGTTTACATTTTGAGCAGCGTGATTCGAATGACCTTCAACAACGCCATCATGTTCTCCATGATGTTCTTCGGCATGTTCATGGAGACCGTAGCCATCATTAACGTCTTGTTCTTTCGAATGGTGCTCATTATGGTAGGCGTTTGTCAAATCACTGGAAGCATGTTCATTTCCAGCGGCGTGGTGATTGTGAGTAGCAGCAGCAGCAGTCTCGGTCTCAGTGTTCTCATGGTGGGCGGCACCCAAGACAGGAGGAGGGATAGCTAGCCCATTGGCCATCATGGTGACCGCCGTCAGAAACAAAGCGAAAAGAAGGAAATTCATGGTCAATGTTGATCAGGGATATCTGCAAGTTAAAAATCGAAATTATAACATGTTATATTAAATTGAATAAAGATTTAATATCACAATACAAATTTTTTTCTCTGCATTCTGCAGAATACGATCTATCATTAATTAACTCTCTCCAATGCCCCGCCCCCGTTTTTCACTATTTTGTTTAGCTAACTAATTGATCTGGAAGTCAAGGAACATACGTTATCATTCCATCTTCTAATCGGTGGTTATTATTATCATTATTATTGTTGTTATTATTATTATTATTATTATTATTATTATTATTATTATTATTATTATTATTATTATTATTATTATTATTATTGTTGTGAAGTTGTCCAACAATAATTAATAAATAAAGGAAGTCAAGTCGAGGGTTGGTTTAACAAGTGTATTAACAAAGTAAGAAACTGACTAGCTCTTGGCTAGACAGTTATAAGACTGTGCTTTGTCTTCTCTGTGTCTCTGGTGACTCGCACTATTTATAGTGACAACCGGTGTAGTTTCTCCTGTGTAAGAACGGCCGGTGTAACAATTATTATTATCATTATTATCATTATTATTCTTTGCTGAAAACTTTATCGTGGAAAAGGCATTATCAAAAGAATAACCAAGTCGATCCATACATAAATATATCAATTTTACTTACGACTTGTTAGAACAACCAAAAGTTAAGAGTTAATAAGAGTTTCTAGACGAAGAAAGGTGTTGCTTTGTCTGTATGTGTGTGGACTTATATGTGAGTGAGTTTGTGAGACTGTGCTATGTTTAGTAGTATCATGACTGTGTATTGTGCCGTCTGCCAAGATGCCTATGGCTCAGCAGCCAAGGCTAGGTTTAGTTTGTCTGTAAAAAGTATGTGTATTACTTGATAACACGGTGTTGTGACTGACAAAGCTTTGTGTCACAGGTTGTATCTCATTGCTGACTGTGCTTGGGTTGTTGCTTAAATAGTTAATGCTAGCAGGTGCTCGGCTCCCAGAGAAAGTCTTACTAATTGGTTGAAGTCCGGTTTCTGTAACCAATCGAGATTGCGTATTTTGATAAAATCAAAATCAAATATTTTACATAGATCGTTTTTGCTGTTGTTGTTGTTGCTATTACTGTTGGAACACGGTTCCACAACTCATAGTAAGTGAATAATAATAATAATAATAATAATAATAATAATAATAATGATAATGATAATAATGATAATAATAATAATAATAATAATAATGATAATAATAATAATAATAATAATAATAATAATAATAATAATAATGATAATGATAATAATGATAATAATAATAATAATAATAATAATGATAATAATAATAACAACCACCAAATTGATGCAATCATAAAACTAGGTGTTCTAACTTAATTTGGAGAATGTTGATTTTGGATCTGATATGCATTTTCATTCATCACCTTTACTATTTCAGATATGCATACATGTATAGACATATAAACATATACCCAAACAATTGAAATGTTTTAGTAATAACGTATATCAAAAGGTTTTTATTTCCAACACATGCCGTCCAACACATGCCGTCCAACACATGCCAGCATGTAAAACGGATGTTAAACCGAATATGATGATGAATGATGATGATGATGATTTAAGTCCAATCTATGGATGTTGAATTCAAATGAATATTTTGATAAACTAATTATATTCAAACGTTCACTTGTAGAAATGAATTATCTATTTTATGTTTTCTTTTTGTAGTATGCATTAAAAAATATTGTTTGAAATAATATGGGGATTTCTTTCCCCAAAAGAAAGATCAATTTTTGCATGAGATAAAATAAAAATTGCACTTGAAGTTAAACGCTGGAAGTTGAATTTGGAGTGAAAAGTAAAAAAAAAACGTGTATATTAATCGAACTATCGTACTTAGGCAAGTAATAAAGAATGATGTACAAACAGGCATAATGAGGGTTTGCAAATACCTGCATCTGTGATTTAGCACGCAATATCATCTCACAAAGTAAAAGGAAAAGTTTCATCATTTGTTTTATTTACGACTCCTTATCAGTATTAGTAACATTGAAAAATAGAAAATTGGATAACCCACTGATCATTAAACTATTACGTAGAATAACATCATTGTTGGACGCCAAAGCGATTATATTTTGTTGGATTCAAAATCAAATAAGAATCCAAGGAAATAATAAGTCTGACGCATCAGTCAAAATTTCCCCCAAAGAGCCCCGTGGACAACGAATATAAAGTTCCATATACCGATGTCAAGATAAACACTCATACATATATTTTCAAGAAATAGCAGTTTAGATGGAGCAGTAACACAGACAATAAATTGTTGATGAGACAATCCGATCTAGGAGAATGGAGACAGGGTTGTAGGAAGTTATGAAGGGAGGAGGTTGTCTTCTCTTGATTCCGTATTGGCCACACAAAAGCCACACATTCATTCCTGCTTGAGCAAAAGGAGCCACCATGGTGTGTGACGTCATATCCCATACACGGTGAAACACTTTATGTTAGAATGTGTTGATTTTGCTCCTATACGACAAATACTACAATATTGGTACTATTAAGGAATTATTTAATGGCATCAGTGGAGATTATAATCTCATTTTTGAAGATGATGGGTTTATACCCCTACATCTAATATCTATAAGTCCAATAGACCAAACTGTTCCATGGATTAAAATCAATCAATTGCAGACTGTTACTTTACAAAATATACACATACAAAAGAAATTGATTTGCAAATGATCTATGTACAAGATCAAATCTGTTAAATGTTTGAAAATACTATGAACCTCAAAAATAAAATCTTTTTATCAAAATAAACGGAGTCGGCATTAAATAACCCAAAAAGGGTTGATATGCCGTAAAACAAAACAAACTAAACCTTCATCTGTGTGAACTTAGTTCATGTGAACAAGTGTCTGGGAACATGTGGACACAATTCGGCTCTAACAGTTGATGGCTCTTTATTTGTGGACAACCATCTGGGGTTTGTATGCACTCAATCGTTAACTGACTTTGACTATATTAGTGGAAATGGCAAAAGGGCGGGAATCCTAAGTTTATATAGATTGGCTCAGTGATTCCTAATGGAACAGTAATTGAGTTCTACCTTCTGGCCAATCCATACGATCCTTAAAAAGACAAGAAAACAACCCCACTGACCAATGTATGAATGTCTTATAAATTAAAAACAAAACAAAAAACACATTATATTTGTAGAAGAACATGTAAGGATTAAACTCGACAGAATGTAGAGAACAAAAATAAATGGAAAAATGGATAACCAAGCAAAATATAGAAAACAAAATCAAATAAAAAAAGATCTTTGACTAATATTATCTTCGTTTTATTCACAGAACTTTTTTAGTAACAAAAACAACATTTTAGATCACTTTTATAAAGGAGATGGCATTTACAGAGGAAGGTCGGGGAGCTGATAGTTAGAGGGTCGGAAGAAGAAGGGAAGCTGATATAAGTAGAATTTGGAGAGAAAGTGGTAGGCGGAAAACAGCCATATTGACCGGTTGATCTTTTTAAATATCTGTGACTAACTGAATTAGGTGATGGGCACGAAGAGATCAGCGAAGGGATGTTGAGGTGCGAATTTGAGTATGGGGAAATGTGACTGAGTTTATTTAAATTGTGGAAGAGAATGAGAGCGAAAATCTATTATTCCTATTCTATTTTGTTTAAATTGTGGAAGAGAATGAGAGCGAAAATCTATTATTCCTATTCTATTTTGTTTAAATTGTGGAAGAGAATGAGAGCGAAAATCTATTATTCCTATTCTATTTTGTTTAAATTGTGGAAGAGAATGAGAGCGAAAATCTATTATTCCTATTCTATTTTGTTTAAATTATGGAAGAGAATGAGAGCGAAAATCTATTATTCCTATTCTATTTTGTTTAAATTGTGGAAGAGAATGAGAGCGAAAATCTATTATTCCTATTCTATTTTGTTTAAATTGTGGAAGAGAATGAGAGCGAAAATCTATTATTCCTATTCTATTTTGTTTAAATTGTGGAAGAGAATGAGAGCGAAAATCTATTATTCCTATTCTATTTTGTTTAAATTGTGGAAGAGAATGAGAGCGAAAATCTATTATTCCTATTCTATTTTGTTTAAATTGTGGAAGAGAATGAGAGCGAAAATCTATTATTCCTATTCTATTTTGTTTAAATTGTGTATGAAGGCGAAAAGAAAACATGGGTTAAATAAAAATAAGTAGTTTAGAAGTAATTCCAAAACTCATTTCATTCTAAATCATTTGAGTGACCGAAATAGGATTGAGCATTTTTTTGCGTTTCACTTTAAAACAGTAATTATAAACTTTTAATGTGGTACTTATTTATTATTTTCGTAGAGAAATTGCAAATTTGTTTAAAAATTTACTGAATATTAACTTCCGACTCAGCAACAGGTGGATAAGTTTTAGCGGAATCAAAGATGAAGTAATTTCTCCCGAGCAACACCGGCTATCCCTGCTAATAAATAAATAAGTGAAATTCAAGCAACTGCATTTATTCTTAATTGTTGCTGAAGAGGGAAACGTTTTTTTAAATTGACCTCCTGGAATGTAGAGTGGTAGCGCATATCGAAAAACCATCTCTGAATGCATAACTTGAAAATATGCACTGGGGAAGTGAACACAAGTGGCACGTTAACATATCAAAGACTTCTAGTTCATGGGAAAATGAATGCCTATATTTGGTTTAGGAGCACAAATGAACCATAATAGTTGACGTTTGCTTCTAAACTTTAATTGAAACCAGAAATTACTTTCTACTCATCAGGTTAAAGGCTTCAAAATTACTTTCAAATTTCCGAGTATTACAGTACATGTCATTCAGTTTTTGATTTATTATATAAGGGAAAGTCGTATTTCTGTTTGTGTGTGTGTCCGGCTAAAAGTCAGAAACTATACAAGATAGACTTACAAACAATACATATACTGATTTAGTGTGACCCCGACCTGTTTATGGTAAAAAAAATATTCAGCGCCCTCTTAAAAAAAGTAAAATGTTGACCATTTAGGGAAACATTCAGTTTTAATGTATAACAAATAGTTGAATATTATAATGATAGGTAATATACACCAAATTTATTGTCCTTGGTAAACACAACATCCGCCTTTTTAACTTTTAAACACACTTCTCCCTTGGACTGTTTTTTTTCTCCAACTCTCTTATTCAGAAACTGGCAACTTTTTACATTATAATCGGAATAAATAAAAGAGAAGAAAGAAAAAGCAGCCGACAATTTGATCTAAATTCAATGTTCTTTTCAAACAAATAAATATTTGATTAAAAGGTGTAGCCACTGTTGCTGATTGTGGTGTTGTTGTTGTCAAGCGATTCGGACTGCCATACAGAGCCACAAAGATTATACTTCAGGATAGTCTGGTCTCCTCTTCGTTGGATGCAGTTATTCATTAAACCTGTAAGATTGCAGGTTTTTACCCTCGACACCGAAAGCAGCAAGGCTTAGTCAGGAAAAGGTTTGGTCTAGAACAGGGGTGGGCAAACTACGGCCCGCAGGCCGCATGTGCCCGGCAACGTAATTCATGCGGCCCTTCAAAATGCTAGTAAATGAAAAATGATTGCATTTTCGCTTTGCAATCCATATATTTCGGTTATTTCAGATATCATTTATATACTATGCGGCCCAGTAAAATTTGTTTTTTTTAATGTGGCCCTTGCTCTGAAAAGTTTGCCCACCCCTGGTCTAGAACGTACAATGGAATGGTGGTTGCACATGCGCAGAAGTAATGTTGCCATCTCCACCTCTTTGATTTGTGGTTTTTCGCCTAACACATCTTTGCTTGCCACACACAGAGGCAGAGATGACAAGAGGATGACGGATTCTGATGTCAACTACTCTTGGATTTCCACCAGAGCCCAGTAATCAGAGTTCCAAACGGCATAGCTACCATGTTGCCACAGTCCTACCACGGTGAAGAAGGGTTGGATTTTAGGGTGCATTGTTGCTGGTGACGGCGTATCATAATGTAGAAATTTCATGCAAATCGGAAATATTTGAATTTTCAAAGGGGAGGTGTGTCACTTTTATGACCCCCTCCTAACCATAAAAAATAAATGAAAACCAAAACTAAAATCCACACACTAAGGTACTAATTACAAATATGTCATCGGCTTGGCTAGTAAATAAACCACCGAAAACTGAGGCGTGGACACACACACACACACATACATCTTTGCTATATACACATTACTGTTGAGAAATGCTGCCCTAAATATTTCGTCATTTTATATTTTTACATTGAAGATCAAAGACTAAAAAAAAAAAAATAAATAAATAAAAACGATCCTTCCCTGCCCAACATCCCAAAAAAGGAATTTATAAATGCGAATCAAAATTCAAGTTTAGGCTTCATTTTACGTTACGAATCAAACAGGCTACAAAATTGAACAGAACATGGTGGAAACAATACCTGTGATAACACAGCTACATCTTAATGGGAGCTCTAGCAAAGAATATACTGTGTCAACCATTACTACAAAACGATACATCCTTAAACAATGTTTCAGCCTGGTCTGCTATAATTTGGGAACTACATACATCAACCCCTCTCTTTGTTTCGAATTTGCTGTGTAATTGAGGATATTAATATTTGGCCCATTGATGCTGTCTACATGCCTTTAATTTAGTGTCTATATCCTGTGCTGACGATGTGATATGATAGTAATAATAAAAATACATGGTCTCTGAAACGATCGTACACAATTCTGTTCTTTTTTGATTTGTTGGAACGCAAATTAATCATGTAATTGTGTTTACATAAATCTATGCTATATGTATATATATATATATATATAATATAAATATAGAGGCAAAAATGCTTTAAAAAACCATGTATTAGATGCGAGTAATTAAATCAAAATCAAAATAAAAATACTTCGAAATATTTATCAAAATATTTCGAAATACCTTCCGTTTTTTTTTTCTTCATCTTGATTTTTTTTTAGCTAATATTTCGCTTGATAAAAACAAGCTTCGACAGAGCCAAGACAAATAAAGGTATAACCTTTTTTTTTCATAATTTACTTCCTGGTGTTGGTGAAGTGTCTCGTCCGGTGTTGTGGACTATTGGTGAAAATGTCTGTTTTAAATAGAATAGAAATTGATTGCGCATGGTCGCTGCTAGTTATAAATTAGGAAAGTTCATTTTATAAAGCATCTTTTGAAAAGATGCTTTCAAAAGATGCTTTATAAAATGAACTTTCCTAATTTATAATATATATATATATATATATATATATATATATATATATATATATATATATGGAATAAGGTACACGATAATTCATGAAAATGAAATGCCGTGGTGGACAAAATGTGTGAAAAATGACAAACGGAAAACAGGTTAAAGTGCAGGAGAAAAACAAAAACAAGAGATTTGACCGGTTTCGTTCGTGTTGGCGAACGTCTTCGTTTGTCATTTTTCACACACACACACACACACACACACACACACACACACACACACACACACACACACACACACACACATATATATATATTAAATTCCCGAAACAGTTTTTCATGGTAAACAACTGATGATCCCTTAAAATAGTGTTAGAAATAAACTAATATAATAACTGTAAAAAATAAATTGACTTACATGAGTGATTTTCCACTGGAAGACTTGGGACTATAAGTTTTTTTTTTTTTTTTTTTTAATATAGTTTTAATGGTTGAGAAACTTCCGAGACTATATATATATATATATATATATATATATATATATATATATATATATATATATATATATATACAGATTTTAGGAGTTCCTTAAGCCATAACGTCCTGCTTTATCGCTATAATCCCTACCACAAATTCATTGGAATGAATACACGCATCATATTCTTCAACTATTGAGTGCTTCACTTAGAATAAATATCCTCAGAGAAATTTGAATGCATCGTGTCTGTATCTATTGCTAATAACATGGCCTCCGTTCAGTCTTGAGAAACAATGGATACCCCTTCACGTGTAATTGTGAAGCAAGGGTTGCACAATAATCAGCTACACCTCTCCTGAATCAACACTGCATGATTTCAGTGGCAAGGAGAAATCCAGGATGACTGGAAACAATGCTGAGATAAACAGAGAACACATAAAGCACCCGATATTCCCAAATGGTCACCCATTTAGTACTGGCCAGGCTCAACGTCGCTTCACTTCGGTGGTCTAACGGGAACCAATGTGTCAACATGATTATGCCGTATATTTATGTAAACACACCATAACAATTTTCTGCCAATTATCATCTAGCAGTTTATTTCTGTTTGCTTGCAAAGTTGACTACTAAAATATGCGATAAACTTCAAGTGGCCAAAGAAAATATCAAATGAAGAACTACACAGAAAAACGAAGTATGAAGATTGGAGTAAAACAAGCAAGAAAAGACGTTTAAATTTCATGGGGCATGTCGTCATGAGATTGAGTGAAGATACCCCAGTCTGAATTGCATTAAAAGAAGCCCTAACCCCAACTGATATGAAGAGAGGTCGACCGAAAGCAACGTGGATCAAGACTGTTGTCAATGATTTGAACTGTGGTGGCTTTGCCATTAACACCAAACATCTCGAAGAAATGATTTGTGTACTAGTAAACATTAAAGAAGACAGAAGATTGTGGGGAGATGTAGGGGAGGACGAGACTCATGCAATAGTTGATTTTGAAAGAGGAAACATGATGATACTGAAGCCTATGTTATGCTCGGAGGGTGGCTGTTGTGTTGGAGGATATTTCCTAAGCTGACTATTTGGGGGTCATTACATGTGAGTAACCAGATGGAAATATCAAGTTAAATTGGAAAACGGTCGATTACATAATCTCAGTTATAAAACATGAATAAAAATGGCCATATTGTATAACAAATAGGCAGCAAAAGACGGATTGGGTTTAGATTTGAGAAACATTTCAATTAATCTTTTTTCACACACTTATTAATCAATAATAAAATGTATTTTTGTATTATCTTGATTATTCGGACTATTATTCGTATCTTGGTTCTTATATTCACAATGTTTCAGTCGATGTAACGCTTTTAACCGTTAGGCCATATTTCCATGGACATAATGCATAACAGTTACAGTGTTGATTAACAATCAGTTCTAAGGGTCAGTCTTCTGGAGGTTGAAGGTTCAATCCTTACTACAGGCGATAATAACTACTAATAACATAAATGAACACCTCTATTCGGTTCCGGCCGACAGAATGAGAACAATCTACCTTGTGGATTAAATTAATTTGGAAATTCCGTCCACTTCTCAAGTTAGACAAAGATTACAGAGTTCTACTAGAAGGTCCTCAATTTCGAAAAGATGAAAAAGATAGGAGGTTACATCGGCCGAAACGTTTAGAATATAACAGCCAAATGAGAATAGTAGTCTGAATAATCTTGATAATACACATTTTCTATCTTCATCTAAATAATTCCGAAACATGATAACAGTCTTGTTAGAAATATCAAACAGATATCAAACAGATATCAAACAGATATCAAACAGATTTGTGCAGAACTTACCTGAGTCAAGTGTTTGTATGTTGTGGAACTGACTGCCAAGAACTATGCATTTATACGGAGTTGTCGACCTCTGACCCGTGGGCGTATTACGAATACAATGATTACTTGACAAAAACTGAAAAGAAGGGCGGGGGCAAATAGCGCCAACGAAAAATATCTATAGATTTATTAGAAGAAAGGGTACCGGCTAGAATAATGAAACGGTGACACAGTAATACAAATAAAACATGTTTTTTGGATGGGAGTGTAGTTTATCTTGGTCAAGTAACGCATCACCAGTGAGAAGGAAAGGTGGGACGTTTGTTGAAAGATGTTTTTTTGACCACTTGTAACCTCTTGTAGCCACCTGTTTGTTTATAAGAGGAAGCTAAAAATGGCTACGAAAAGTGTTTGCCGATAATTTCAAGTGGATTGGGTAGCTTAAACCGTTGCCAGAGTTGTGAGTATGTTGAGAAGGTCGTGGAGTTGACATTCAGAAGTCATTGTAACCATATGAACCGGTTCTTTGTCAAATCAACAATTCCAATGATTCATTATGTTTTCAGAAAAAATGCTTTCTTTCTTTGAATGGTTTAATTTCTAAATTCTGAAGCCATTTCATGTGACTAAATGTTTTCCATACAGTGTTGAGACCTCTCAAAATATTCAACACAAAAACTAATTTTTTTTTATTACTATTAGGCTATTATTTATCAATGCCAAGAGTCACTCGATAAGTGTAAATGAGTAGGAATGATTGTCAGTCGAAAGATGAGGAACACTATGCGAGTACTAACATTGATAAAAAAATATGAACTACGTTTGATTACTTATGCAGCGGTTTATGATAAGAATTTGTTGACATTTGATTTAAAGACGACCAAGGTGTAATCAACAGGAAAGCAGTCCTGCGATAATGTGTTCTACAGGCGGGAGGCATTTGCAAAGAAGCTGTATTCATGGTAATTCTGCCTGATGATAGGCACATGGAGGGATAAAGGAAAATCCATTGTGGTAGAAGACGTGTTCTTGCTGTGAATGTCTTATAAAGAGAAACCACAGATTGGAGCTCAGTCGAGCACATTTTATGGAAATAACGATAAAGTAGAGAAAGAGAGAGAGAGAGAAAGAGAGAGAGAGAGAGAGAGAGAGAGAGAGAGAGAGAGAGAGAGAGAGACTAGAAACGTCTTTCCTGTGAGAAATGGGTTGTAGGGAAGAGCACGCCCCCACTAGATTTCGAAGTTGATTTTGTACTCTGTCAAAGGCAGGAAAGAGTGTCCGTGCAACACCTTTCCAAATATTATTCCATTTTAAGACGTATCTGACTCTTATACAGGTAGAGGATTGCGTGGTAGAATGATCCAACTATTTTTCCAGCGACCTTAGTAACAGATTGGATATACGTCTTCCATTTAAGATCTGGAGTAAAAGTTAGTCCTTGGTGCTTATCAAAACATGCCTTTCATTTCGACTGGACCAAAACAAGGATCCGAGCGTTGGTGGTGAAAGGATAAAAGCCTAGTTTTAGAGCTGTTAAAAGTAACAAGCCCCTCCCCCCCCGGTGTACTACATCATAAACCTGTCTTTAATACAGAAAAGCAACCCACGATAAAAATTAGAACTTTTTTTAACTGTTTGCTAGAAATCATGGAAAATACTCATTAAACGATGCAGTCTATTCAAGCATCAATTTTAATGGTAGATGATACTATTATTTAGATCCAATAAATATGCCATGTTAGCAGATACACGTAAGTCCTTTCTCATTGTAATATATATCAAGGACATGAGTTGTCGTCCTTAAAGTAAAAAGCTTAAGCCGAAATTACCGGCCTTGTATGCCAGTTTTTATCTTACCTAGAGGGCGCTCTTGTTTTTGTTGTTTTTTGCAGGATTTGCTTCGTCTTAGCATAAAAACGTTAACCGTGTTTAGTTTGTGTTTCTATTCTACTCGACATAATAAATGGCGACGAGGATGAGATCCGAACTCACGCGGGGAAACCCCAATAGCTTTTTTCCCTTTTCGGTTTAATTGCCAAAGTAAATTATTAGTTGTCAATAGGATATATATATATATATATATATATATATATATATATATATATATATATATATATATATATATATATATATATATATATATATATATATATATATATATATATATATATATATCGGTGTACAATATTTTGTATGCCTTTTTCATCTAATCTAAAGTTTGGTTGCATTTTATTGCAATAGTCCCTGCTCCTATTTTGTCCATACGAGTTATGGGACAAGGAGTCATCTCCTCACCACCAAACCACCAAACTAGTTTTGCCGAGGTATATTATTTGTAGATTCAAATAAATCCAGTTATTTTTTTATTTACCTTTTTGTTTATGTATAATGTTATATCAAAGCTCGTGGTAGGGATTGAATATATAGAGAGCGAGAAAGAGTTGTATAACAAGCAGGATATTTAATTACTCTAAATTACAGGATATGTAATTACTCTAAATTACAAAAGTGTTTTCTAAACACAGGAGAGTTCCACTCTGAGCTTCTGTGATCAGACAGAGATAGGGAGAAGCAATACTCAGTTTACGCTGAGAGTGATGATGAAATATTTATTTTATTCTATTATTTTTTTATATCTGTATGCGAGAATGATTTGTCGTCCATTTTTTTTTCAGTTCTAACGTTCTGAAATATTGAATTTTTTAGTTAAGATGTTTGTGGTGTTTTATCATATGTGTTTGTTGATTTGGGGAGAATATTTTCAAAATCTATTTCTTTTGTTATGTGAATGTTTTCTTTTGTTTTGTGGAGATGACGTCTATTTCATTTGACTGCATTGTTTCCCTCTCTCAATATCAAATATGATCCAAGTTGTCCAAGTTTTTGATGATTTCATCCCTTCTAAACCAATTGTTCTCGAACTTAATTCTAACAGTGTCGTGTGATTTTAATCCTGGGCGTTTTGTTGACATTTAAAGAAATTCGTTTTGTGTATGTGACCTGAGAACAATTTTGCTATGAACTATGTCGGAAATTTGTTCGTACTGTTCTAATCATTATTTGTTTTGCAGGAGATGATACTATGGACGCACCATTTTAAGTTGTGACGTATGCGTGATACTATGGACTCCCCGGAAGTAGGATAGATAAAAAGATAATGATAGGAAATGACTCACCAATGCACGCAAAGGAAATCGGAAACAGTAAGACGCCTTAGTTCAGCTTATCAGTCACTCTGGGACAAAGACCAGGCGTTTTAGGAGTGGCCGAGTAATTTCCGCTTGTCGATGACTAAGATAAAAGACCGAATATGGGATTAAGTTAGGTGTAAAAGTTATTTGCGACAATTTTTGCGACAGTTAAGTTTCACGACGGTTTAGTTTACGGCAGTTGACAGTTTAGGGAGTTCACGAGTTTTGCGGCAGCTTGCGGCTCGAGGAAGAGGCGATCAGATCGGAGCAGATAGAGCAGAGCGTTAGCAGACCCGAGATGAGCTGACGACTTCGGGTACCGACAATGGATGCCTCAATAGTCCGCGATGGTGTCACACACAACCAGAGTGCAACTGACTTATACACGATGTATCTGAATTCGTGTTCTTTCTTGTGAGTTTGCGTTGTTTTGTTTTTTTAACTTGCAAACCAGTGCTCGCACCCTTGACAATCGCAAAGACGAGAGAAGACGACGACACGACCAGGACAAGAACGAGAAGAAGATGAACTAGAAGGAAACCACATCATATAAAATGCATTTGTGAAAAATGTCTTCTGCTGTAAAGAGTTTGAACTGTTGCATTTTATAGCTTTGTCAAATTTCTAGGGTGAAAACAGAGTTGGAGTTTTTCACTGGCTTTTTTCAACGATGACTGGGGAATTTAGCCAGTCTGTAGGTTATATGGGAGTTTGTATAATTTCGAATTCTGTCACTTTCTTTAGTTCTTCTTTGTTTCACTTTTATAGAAAAAAAAACGGATCTCGGTCGATGAATGACTAAAATTATTTGTGGATTCAATGTAATGAGCTGTTGCCAAATCGCCTATTTGGGTTGTGGACTAATCTTTTGATATTATCAGAATGGCAGTACAGTTACATCTGTTTCAGAATCAGTTTTGAATCTTTTGTTCGAGTTGTTTAATCTTGAATGCTTCCATTTTGTGTACACTGAGTTTATTTGAAATGATTGGATTGTGTACACCGCCATCCGGGCCATTATCTGAATATGTTTCTACTTTCTACTTTGTGTACAATTGATTCGTAAATTTTTGTATACTGTCCTTTTTGTCTGCATTTTCCAGATATCTTGTAAAATGCTGGACATTTATTTCTACGGTGTGCGTAACGAAAATAATCACAGTTATTGGCGTAATATTGACTCTGCACTTGAATTTTCGCGGGCTATCTTTCACTTTCGTCTTGTTCTTTACTACATCTCGATTCAACATGGCGGATTCTGTAGGATTTGGCGCCTTTTCTGTCGTGTTGACGTTGTGCTGCTGAGATTTCGCTATCTCGTATTTCAGATGTAGCATTCAACAGCTTTGTATTGTTTCGTCTGCATTCTGACTTGTTTGTATTATCACCTGTTAATTAAAATTTGGTTCTCCCCGCAAACGTTCTCGTAAACTTAAACATTTGATACGACATATTAAAATACATCTGGTGCTTTTTGGTGCCATTCTACTAGATATTTATCGAATCTTTGATGTTCCGCTTGTCTGCATGTGGAAGATTTGTGTCTGAGAAATGTTATGTTCTTCCTCGGTTCACAGAATGTTTCGTTTGCAATTTGAAGGTTCATTTCTTCGTCACGTGTATCAAAATCGAATGTAAAATGAATATCACGGACTTTGAGATTAATGCAAGTCTAGAATATGTGTGGCAAAACGAAGGACAGTCTGAGGTAATTTCTAATTAATTAGTTAAGTTTAATTAAATCTGGAACAATTGATTAAAAGTGATGGGGGTGTGGCATAATGAAATATCGCGCAATATTATTCCCAGACCGAGTTGATTTGAAATGTTATGTTTCATGCCGGCTGACAGGCTGATTGGCCCGTGTTTTGAAATGTCCCCAGAAGTCGCAGAGTGAATAAAGTTAAAACGTGAGCCGCCGTAGTTGACGGTTCTCGGCGTCTGCCATAAAAACATAAAAAGGTTAAACAAAGGTCACATCTTGGCTGTTTGTTGAAGGTCGGGAGATTATGATGGAAGGGGTGGATCTGATAGATTCAGCTTATTATCCCGCTTTAACATGAAAAGACACATTGACAACCACAGGCGTCGTTTACCGCCTAATGTAATGGAGCCCTAGAGTTGGTTGAAGTAGGATAAAAGTATATATACTTTTAAAGACAGAAATGCCGTCCATTTTATATACAGTCATTTCTTTCAGCGCGCAGACTCAACACCTGTTGAATGTAGCACAATTGAAGGTCCGGTCTCTGAACCAAAGCAACACTTTCTCTGAAAAAAGGCAGAGAGAAAATACCGATGAGACGCTTATCCATCGTTTGGATCAGCGGCGCAAAATCACAGTTTTGCGGATCTTCGAACCCCAACGGCGTAGGTGAAGAGCTATTGCCAGAACTACTGGTCGGAACTCATGCGATCCTCATGGTTGCCCCGGACTCAAATTCGGACTATATTTAGCGCCGAGTCATCAAGAATATGACACTGAATGATTCACCGGGCCTCAATCGTATCACACATTGAGGTTTTGACTTTACCCAGTTAAATCCGTTTTACCATTTCTTCAATGATGCAGCAGATTATCTTGATTTGAAGTCAACGTCTTTCGGATGATTTTCCATTTCGTTTTTTTCGCCTTGAAGTATTATTTAAACTTTTCTGTGAACTTCCGTGATCAAAGCGGATTGGGGAGACAATACTCAGCATACGCGGATCGTGATGATATGTAGTATTTATATACAACATATAAGAACTATTCTGTTTATTCCCCACAATGGGGTTTCAGTAATTAATTTTTAATTTTTTTTTAATAGTTCACCTCAAACAAGGCAGGCCGCCACTGTAGACGTAAGAGGCTACTGAGAAAAAAGAAAAGGAAAACATGCGAGGAAGTGATGAGGGTGGATTGGAGAGAAAGAGGGGTGAATAAAGATCTGTCCAGAGATAAGTGGGATTTATAAAAGCCGTCCAACACATGTCAGCATGTAAAACGGACGTTAAACAGAATATGATGATGATGATGATGATATTTTTTAAAACCGTAATATGTTTTATGAAGCAATTAAAAATTACAACGAATTCACTGCATCCTGGGCAACGTCGGATAGGGACGGCTAGTAAGAAATAAATATTGATTCTCTAAGGATACATATTTTGCGATGCCCCCGACGAGGGGCTTACTATTTCCCCCTTATATTAAAGCTATATACTAAAGTTGAAGGTCATTGTAATCGTAGATCTTGGAATTCGAATGATGCAATACTAAAATAAAAAAAAGTGATGATCAATATTTTGTACAAAATGGAAGTAAGGGTGAAAAGATTCTACTCTTTAGATTTCTGAGTCCTCTATTGAGCACGATGTTTACACAAAATAGAGAATATTATCCCAAAACTGCAGGGGTATTCTATGCCCCTGTCTTCGGTTTTACTATCAAGGTTAAAATTCTTTTGAGAGATTTGTCGTTTGAAAAGTTGGATTATGTTGTTGTTTCAGGATAATCTCAGCCGGTTTGTCCTCTCGAGTCACCTAGGCAATCTTGATTCTCTAATGTTCCCGAGATTTGTAATCGATTTTATGATTAAATACAGTTCTTGTAGTTTCAAGTCGGAATTTTTAATCAGATAATGATCGCTTACGATTGTTGTATTTAAGACATTTTTCATTGTAAGTAAATAAACGATGAAAAACACTCCAACATATATTGCGATTAATTATGTTTTATTGACTTTTTATATTACTAATTTCCCTAACATGAACTTATTACTGAATCGACACAGTTATGTAAACTCATCAACTTAATTGGACATACTACAAGCATCTGATAAGATTGACACTGATTTAATTACCCAGAATTCCTCAGTTATAAATCCCTATGTAGATGGAGATGATATTCAACAGGCATTTTGAAATGGCTTCATTCACAATTGTAAATATCCTGAATTCATATTAGCGGCATAAACATTTGTTTCATCTTTATAGCAATACAATTCTAGGACAATTTTACGTGTGTGTATGTGTATTTCTCGAGTCAACGTGACACATTGACTTACTATTTTTCATTTACTATTAATCGAATATTTATTGAAATCAAATATGCAATAGCGTAAAATAAAACGAAATAAAAAAAATCCTAAAAAATATTCAGTTACATAAAAATTCACCAGAATGAACTTCCGTTTTTAAAAACCGTTTATATTTCATTTAAAAATCTTTGCGATTGCATAAATTCGACAGTTCACACCATAGTAATTAGGATTTCTATAGATTTGAGGAGATTCTCCGTTTCAACACGCCCTTAAAACTTCTCTATAAAAGAAAATCGTTTGTTGTCAAGCAAACTTTAAGTGGTTTTATTTTACACATTTCATACACTTGAAAGCCATTTTTAAAGAACAGGAGTGAAAGAAAACACAGAAAGAAATTAAACATATATTCTGGCTACTTGAAGATTTTTATTTTTTACATTTAAGAGACTTGAACATGTTTAGGTGATTAAAAAAACGAAACAAAAATGAAAGTAAAAGACTCTCGGGCAACGCTGGGGAGGGACAGCTAGTCTTTATAAATGTTCTCCATACTTATGCGAGCAATTTCTACTGCTTTTATTTCAAATTCATTAGATCAGTTCACAAAATCAACTTTTCATTCACCATGTAACTCTCACTCGTCACTTCAATTCTAGGGTTTATCTAATAACATTAAATGGCATAATCTTGATGTCTACGGCGACCATTACGATTGAAGACGTTTATTCGTTTCAAAAGAGTACGAAACGTTTTAATAACCTGATAATTGTGGATTTTTTAAAGATATAAAAGATATTCAACAGCAACCAAAGGTGGGTAGACGACGGGAAACAACCCGACTTCACTCTCCACCACCACCACCACCACCACCACCACCACCACCACCACCACCACCACCACCACCACCACCATCATCATCATCATCATCATCATCATCATCATCATCATCATCATCATCATCATCATCATCATCATCATCATCATCATCACTATCATCATCTAGTCATGGTGGTGTCACGGATCCTCATGACTCTCTCACGCCATCTCGCTCTATCCTCCATCGCACCTGGTGGGTCTTCATCGGTGCATTTTGAGTCTTCTGTTAGTTGTTTGATGTACGTTCTATGCTGTCTACCCACTGAACCACATCCCTATTTTGGCATCCACGGAAGAACACCGCTGATGATTTCATCCTTATCCCTCCAGCAATGTCCAGCAAATCTGGTTCTTCTCTCTCTTATCAGGGCTGAAATCTGAGGGAGGTGTCCATAAAGTTGCTCTCTTGTGGGGTGTTGTCTCCAGGTGATGTTAGGAGCAGCTCTTAGCATTCTGGTGTATCCACCATCAATTTTCTTCCCCACTCTTTTGGTGAGAGTCCAAGTGCTAATTCCATATACGAGCACCGATGCAACAATGGCTTCAAAGAAGTCACGTTTAATCGTGGTAGGAATACTTGACTTCCAGATCGCTTTCATCTTGTCCACTCTTCCCAGGCCTTGCTGATTCGCACCTTCAGTTCACACTCTGTGGAATTTTTCTTGGCAACTTTACTACCAAGATAGATAAACTCGTCGACATTTTTTAGACAAGTCCCACTTAGAGAAGAGATATTTCCATGTTGGTTCAGGAGAATGTGATCTGTTTTGCCTGTGTTGCCAAAAAGTCAAATGCAATTTGCCGTTTATTCAAGACAGTGTAGTAGGGCTTCTGCATGTCTATTTGTGTCAGCAAAAATTGCTATGTCATCAGCATCTCCAAAGTTACTTCTAAAATCTTGACCCCCGGCTCCTGCAAAAATTGTCGACTCCTGACTTCGAGTCTCCACCTCAGAATCGAAGAGTTGACTGAAAACATGTCTCCTGACTCCGGTCGTTAAAAAAAACGAGTCCGACTCCGACTCCTCATCTAAGTGGTGAGTAGTTAACTGAAAATAAATCTGATTTCCGATCCATGACTTTGATGTAGTTTTTAAAACCTCGACTCGAACACTCGACTCCTGTCATTTTTTTCTTCTAATTCTTGATCCCCGACTCTTGATTTAAAAGATAAGGAATCAATTAAGAAAAGATAAACAAAACCAATCCCGACTCTTGACTGCCATTCTTCAAAAATGTCAGATTCTCAACTTTTGAGAGCGGAATTCCGACCTCCAAGAGCAACACTTTATTGCATTGTTAGCTTTGAATTGAAGCGACGTTTTGCTGAAACAGAATAGAAAACAAATAACTGGCGTCTTTAATTTCATTCAATTCCTTTTATTTTGTTACGAACCTTTAAAAGAGCATTTGTTATTCTGCATCAAATAGAGAATAAAAGCAAAAACAATGAAAACACAAAAATAATTAAATATTTTATAATCATATTTATTAATCAAAAATAGATCATTTAGAAATAAAAGGTTTTGGACAAAATAATTCTCAAAGATGGCCATAAAGCCCGTGTCTGACCAAAGGAACATAGGCATGGCCATAGAAAGCTTGGCCAACGGTCGGATAAAGTCCATGTCTATAGGTGGCATAAGGTGCATGGCCATAGCCGAAGTGACCAATATTAGCAGCAGCCAGGGCAGAATGATGCTGCTGTTGGGCATCGTCATGGACAGCATGTGCGCCACGGGCAGCATGGGTGGCATATTCTTGGTGCAAACCGTCATTTAGTCCGTGGTGTTCCTCGTCATGTTCATGCAATCCGTAACCATTCACCAGATCATGTGCCGTGTCGTGGTGTTCGTTATGGCGAGCATCAAGTAACCCAGCGGTTGCCTCTTCAGCGAAAGCTCCTTGGGCGTCATGATGGGCGGCGGCTGCGGCTTCAGAATCGGTTGCATGGAATACGTTGTGGAAGGGGCCAACTCCATAAAACTGGGCCTCAACCATTGCTCTGGTAAGAGCCAGGATGGCGACGCTAAGGAAGAATTTCATCGTGACCGTGAAAAAAATTGATGAGTAAGTCGATCTGAAAATAGAAAAAACGAGAAAGAAGAAATGACTGAAACTTTGTAAAGAGAATATTACGTCATCATATAAAAAGTAAGAATAAAGTTCTTCAGTTTTCTTAAGCATTGCATAAAGGTAAGAACAGATTTTATAGTTATAAATCTTATTCTTTTCGGCTTTTTAATAAAAGAAAACTTTCTGATAAAAGCAAAATAAAACAATGTTTTTTTTTAAGGTACGGCATTGATGTATACCTAACCAAGCATCGTGCTCCAACTCAACAATTCTGATAAAACTTGTATAGCAACAATTAAAAGCAAACTAAACAAATATATTTGATTTTCTTATTGAAAAAAATAAAAGATAAAATAGAAGATATTTATAAGTATACTTACTTTTTACCTAGTTATAACACACATACACACACACACATCTCTCTATATATACAATGTTGATTTTAAGTAAATGATATTAAAAGAAAAGGAATTAAAGTTCTATTTATGCGAAGGGAGGCACATATATGGAAAGACTGTCTAGAGAGTATTCAACGAACGTTGTCGGAATATGCCCTATAGCTACGTTTTTAACTTCCCCGAACAGAACTCAACTTCAATCTCTTAAAGAGGCTTATAACAATATTGATTTTGAGTAAATAATATTAAATTATTTTTACCTACATACGCTAGCGTTTCAAGCTTTCGCTCTCATCAGTGTAGGGAATGATACTCTCAGACGGTCGTAAGGTTCGAATCGGTTACAGAATCACTCTAGACTCTGCAAGCAAGCGTCATAACCAAAAGACGGGACGGATTATATATATATATATATAAATCCGTCCCGTCACACAAAAGTTAGCGAGTATAAAACGTGCTTTTTTCAAGTGGTGAAGGGAAGCGGGAAAGCAAATAGCAAGTCAGACAACTCCTGCCGTCTGAAAATAATTTCTAAATAACTCCACCACTCTAAATAAAAAATAAAATGATAATAATAATTTATATATGATAAATTAAATTACTGACGTATTTCGAAGATTTAATATGAATGTTCGTACGAATACTGGCGGAACATAATTTTTTCCGTCTCTATTTTTGATGGAGGGTATATATATATATATATATATATATATATATATATATATATATATATATATATATATATATATATATATATATATATATATATATATGTGTGATTATGTTGTGCTGAAGTGTGAATAAGAACTCGCCATATTTGCAAACGTTTTCGACTCGTGATGAGGTTACAAAACTAAAACTGGCAAATTTATTACGAAAGTCGATTAAGAACGTTTTAAATACATTTTGATATACCTCGAACTTGGTTGATGGTGGGTTTACGTGCTCGAATGAATAAGGCTTCGGTAATGGGGAGGCGGAGGTTACAATTTGAGTCAGCGAGGATGGCAGTGTTTTTTGTTAATATATTTCGGAAGTCTTTTTTTAAATGTCGTGTGCGATTAGATATTGGTAGATAAAGCTTTGAGGTGGCGAGAGATACGTGTCCTAGTCATGCTAATATATGTATTATTTGTAGAGATACATTCTCTCATCACGCATTTGAGCAAATATACGGCATTACTAGATCTAAGTAAACTGTTATTAGGCGCCGGGTTATTTAATTTTATATATTTTTTAATATTAAAGTGTTTTTATACATAAAGGCGATATTGTTTCAGGTTTTCTACTCTCAGGAGTGGCGGTTGCAGGCGGTCGCATGGGATCGAACGCAGTTCGTAGATTCAGACTAGAATAATGAGCCTATGCCCACGCGGGCGCGAGAAATCGCCACAGACAGTAATTGAAATGAACGTACACTTACCCGAGAGGCAGGGGCAAGCGTCTTATTGTCGCAATTGTTCGACGCTCGAGTGGAACTTTGCATAATCGCTAGTGAGAACAATCTTGTGACTCCAAACAGGGCTCTACTATTAAGACTATTAAATCTTAAAGGGACATTAACTATAAATATTTTTAAATATTAAAGTGTTTTTATACTTACAGACAATATCGTTTCGGGGTCTCTCTCTCTCTCTCTCTCTCTCTCTCTCTCTCTCTCTATATATATATATATATATATATATATATATAGATATATATATATATATTGATATTATTACTCGGTTGTTTCCAGTTGAATTCACAAAAAAGTATATTTTTTTGCATAATTACAAACTTATGTGAATTAAAAATACCTATTAAAATCGCATTCATCCGCATAAATTTTTTTCGAAGATCTTCGTTTTACCAAAATTCATCAGAAGAATATCGTCAGAATCTAATCGAACATTACAGTAACATTATACATACAATGGAATCTTTATAACGCCCGTAACAGATTCAACGAATAAAAAAAGTAGTTCTGTCTACATAACCGGCTCATTTGACATAATGGTTGGAATGCTTGCTGATGGGTCGGGAGGCTAGGGTTCAATCCAGGTCAAAATAATACATATAAAAAATGTCATCAAATGGTTAAATGAATATAGAATTGCAATAATAAATTAAAATATGAAATTAATTTAAAAGAAAAAACAAAACTCTAAACTTTGTGAGGCGCATCTAAAGTGAGTTTTCATTTTCATTTATGAAAATGATAATTAAAAAGTAATTAACAAAGTGTTAAAATCACGCAAAAAAAGATGTTGTATTTTGAAAGTTCATGGGATTTACTCTCGTTATGTTCTGACTGAAAATGTCATAATCGATAAATCATGCCAATGTTGATAGTGGTGTATTTATTAGTAGTATTATCAGTATAATTAAATGAAAAGTTTTTCGTATATAACGCGAGATTTTAAAGGAATTATTCATGTAGCGATTAGTACAGATAAGATTATCAAGCTGTGCTCACCAAACTTTCAATCCGAAATTTACCGTTGTGAATGAAAATGACAGTGGCCATCTTTGCTAAATTAATCGCTGAGACTTGCGTAATATTTCGCCAGTAACTTGAAACAATGAATCATTTAATTATTTGCCAGATTAGGAACGTTATCTTTACAAAAAGATAGTAGAACCTTTTTTGAATGTTAAAGTCACACCAGAAAAAACAACAACATTTTCTTACTGCAATAATCGGAGACACACACTTCAATCTAATTTAAAATTAACATGGTATCTTGCTGGACTCAAACCGTTTATCCTAAACTTACTAATTTTGTTTTTGAAATAAGCCCCCCCCCCCCAAAAAAAAACGTTTCACAGGTATTCCTTCTTAATAATATTATATTTGATAAAATCTAATTCAACAGAGAATTTGGAGTCCAAACAAACTGATATGGATTGGCGAATAAAATTGTTAATCAAATTAATTTCTATATGTTTAGAATTACGATCAAGTAATTTTTCAGGAATTTCCGATAAATATTTGAGATTTAAGAAAGAACGAAAGCAAAGTTAAAAAAGGATGTATAATACAGAGTTACCCGCGGCCCCAAATGTCAATTATGGAATCGTTAATAAAATTCACAATCTTTTCTTGCAATCCAACCATATTTGGTATAAATAAACTTCAGTCTGTGCTTGACTCGTCCAAGTTTCAGTCATGAATGTCCAGCAATCTTTGTTTTATCGCTGTTTATGATATGCGGAGACATTCAGTTGGTTTGATCTTTAAAGAGCTTCACACTCACCGAATCTTAACTCCCAGAATTTTATCTCCGTCAAAAGAAGAGTTCGTCAAAGTTATTGACAATTTTGCACGTCATATCTGTTTATCGACTTCACGACATATCAAACCATTTTAGTTAGTTAATACCATAGCAACAGACCTATCGTGAACAATTAATTGTATACGATTTGTTGAAGAAAAGTTGATATGTTACTCAAGGTGGGAAGGTTGTTTACACCTTTCTTGACAGAATTAGTGCTCAAATGACCAGAATAGATACACGAGGATTTGAACTCGACATACTTGATTCCATAGTCAATCGCAAACCCACCGAAAGAATAGAGATTGCACTCACCTTTTCCTGGTGCTTGCTAAAAAGTCTGCTAACGAACTAGTCAGAGACGCACGGTTTTATAGAATTCAAAGCCCGCCTACATTTAACATCTTTGTCATTAGTGGAACGAGTAGTTTACCAGTAAAAAATGATGACTTTGGCAACTTTTGAAAAGAAGAAAAAAGTTAAGGTCGTAGAATTGGAGCCACCGAGCGAGACAGTTTCGTTTTTAAATTTTTTATTTTTAGTTCATGTTGCGTAAACGCGTTCATCAGGTGGGCTAATGTAAAGAAAACTGCCGGCGAAAATTCCCGCCGTAGATTTGCTTAAGAAACTCAACAAGGTAGATATTAGTATACCCCCTTTCCCTATCTCTTTCAATAAATAATGACATCAGATTTCAAATGACGATTAACAATATAAGCTACAAGCTGAATTACACGTCTACGCAAGGTTTCTCAGATGTTTCTCTTCTCCACGACGTCAAATCAACTGGAAATTTTTCTTTACTTCAAATTATAACAAGCCGCGCGTGCGTGCCCCCCCTCTGTATGTGACTTGATATGGCGAGTGTAAAATGCAATAAATTTGGGCAATTTGGAGCATTTTTACCCCCCTTTGACCCCCTGAGGGCGCGAACCAGAATTGTTTTGAGGTCAAGGATGCTCATTTTATATCCAGAATAATTGCCTCTACATTTTGGCCAAGTTTCAGAAAAATTGAATGGATGTATCAAACGTTATGGGAAAAAAGGGTCATTTTTTGCCATTTTGGGGGCTTTTGACCCCCTGTGGGCGCGAACCAGATTTTTTCCAAGGTCAGCGATACTTATTTTCTATTAGGAACAATTGCCTCCACATTTTGGCCAAGTTTCAGAGAAATTGAATGCATGGATGAAAAGTTATGGGGCAAAAAATGTCATTTTTTTGCCATTTCGGGGCCTTTTGACTCCCTGGGGGGCTAACCAGATTTATTTTCAAAAATCGGAGAATGTCACTTTCTAACCTGACCAAAGTTACAACTTCATGCAAAATTTCAGAGAAATTCAATGGATGGGTGCGGAGAAAAATACGGACGGACGGACGGACGGATATGCCTCAAAACATATGATTTATAAAATCGGGGGACCAATTATAATTAATGGAAAATTAAAATATTGAAATAAAAACAATTAAAAAATATTTCTAATTAATAAACAAATAATATTTATCAATATTTTTGTTTAATTAAAAATTTAAGACACAAAAAATATATTTTATTTTACTTGTTCTGAAGACTAAGACACAAAATGACACCCATAAAATCGTTAATAAAATTCACAACCCTTTCTGCCATCCAACCATATTTGGTACAAATAAAATTCAGTGTATGCCTGACTTGTCCACCAAGTTTCAATCATAGATGTCAAACAGTCTTTGTTTTATAGCCGCTCAGTGATAAGCATACATGGGCACGGTATGCAAAATTGTCAATACCCTGACACGCCACTCTCTAGCCATTGCTATGCTTTGAGCTGTGATGGCTATCTTCAGAACTGGAATAGATAAAAAAATCTGGAGTGGTGTTAAGGTCCGGTTAGTGTGAATCCCACCTGCTACTGATGAAATATACACGAAAATCTTTTCACATATCATTGAACGGCGAGAAAACGAAAACTGTTGGACATTTATGACTGAAACTTGGTGGACAATTCAAGCATAAACTGAAATTTGTTTGTGTCAAATATGATTGCAGAAAAGAATTGTAGCTTTTATTAACGATTCTATGGGTGGTATTTTTGTGGGAGGTCACTATTTTTGTGGGAGGTCACTATTTTTGTGGGAGGTCACTATTTATTAATAATATAACGTGTTGTTATTAATGTTAAATTTAGCTTTATTTAACTTTGTTCACTTTGATCAAATTGAAGTAAAGTTACAAATTCGTAAGTAAAAAAGTAAAAGGACGCAAGCTGGTCTACATGTTTTATACAGATACGAGACAACCTCATGACCCGTTGGTCACAACTACTACCAATATTTCTCGGAGTTTTTCAAACTAAATGTGGTCACTCCTGCACAAACGGAGACGAAATTAAAAAAAATTCAGAACCTGTTCATTTATATTTTTCAGCCAATAAAATTCTTTATTTTAAGAAATGCTCTTTTTATTTCAGTTGTAACTTTCCCTCTACAAATATCAATAATATTTACCCCCACTCCCCAACAGAAACAGAATATATATTTTATAATCAATGATAATTACTATTTTATAATTTTATGTATTCTGTTTTTGAATTCTTATGAATACATAACTAATCGAAAAATATTCGCTGGTGTATATTAGATACGTTAGCGAACAGTCTGTAACAACTGTATTATCATTTTCCCTATATTTGAGTGGTTTTCTTTTTTCTATATATGTTTTGTCCAGAATAATTAACCATTTAATTGTCATGTTCACTTGCTGAAATTAGAGCTATACTGAGAAGCAGCTAATTACATACCCCTCCCCCCACACCCCACACCCCACACCCCACACGCGCGCGCGCACACACTCACACCCACACACAATAGCGTGTGCTTCGTAAACACAGTGCGGTTTTTATACAAACGCAAAAATACTTCACTAATCGATCTAAACAAACAAATATCTTACATACTTTTTATTTGATAATACACAGACATTGTAAAAAAAAAGAAGGCTTTTATAACATTTCTTTTGCCACTCAACTATAAAAAACAATACTCTTATATATAAAGTAAAGTCAAATTCCCCCTATTTATCTGACCGATATAGCTCCGTAAACAAAAATGACGTATGTAATTCTGATTTGTATTCGTTTTAGTCGCTTATCGGTACGTGCTTCCAGAAAAAAAGTTTAGTTCGCATTAAAACGTAATCCGGTTACCCAAAACGTATACGTTTTAAGCAGCCGGAATAGCCGAACTATATTCCTTGAATCTAGAATTTAGAATTTAGCAGTACGTTAACATAATTTCGCTTCTATAAACAAATAACCCGATGCTTTGGGTAGCGGTTAAAGAAGATAATTTTAAGTGGGTAAAATGTAGCTACTTTCGCTTTGGAATGCTTATTTGTGAGAGTCAGATTTCCTGGATAAAATATAATATACAAATATAACAAATATTGAAAAGATGCCTAATATGAGGATGTAGGCTAATTGCCTCGCGGAACAGTTTAGCATATGAAGTGGTTGGTTATTTTCTTATAATGACTGAAGTTTCACGAGAAAATCGACATTATTTTATTATATAGATATCATGTTAGATTTTGCTTTATTTTACCTTTGTTCACTTTGATCAAATTGAAGTAAAGTTACAAATTCGTAAGTAAAAAAGTAAAGGAAGCAAACAAGTCTCTATACTTTATACAGATACGAGACATACTCATGATCCGTTGGTCTCAACTACTACCACTGTTTCTGGTAGTTTTTTAAAAAACTAAATGTGATAATTGTTGCACTAACTGATAGTCCAGGCAAAATAAGGTTCGACTTGGAACAAATTGCAACAGAATTTTTTTCACCACGAGGCATTCCCATGAGGTGTCTAGAACATCATACTAAAAGTCCTAAGAAATCAACGTTGAGGAAATATGTCTAATTTGCATAAATCCAAGATGGCCGCCAATTTTCGATAATTTGCCACATCTCCGCATTTAGATGTCATAATTGAGTGATTTGAAGTGCTAAAATGGTGTTTTTGAACACAAGGATTTACGTGGAATAGGTTACATTTTTATTGGATAAAGAATTTATAGCCAAAAATCCAATATGGCCAAAAAATATTGAAAAATGTTCATATGCGTGGTATCCGAAACATAGGCAAACTGAAATGTGACTGTTTTGGCTGCCTCATGTGACTAACTCTTGACTAACTTTATATTATAACTTTATTATAACTTACTAACTCTTGACTAACTTTATATTATAACTTTTTATATTTAACTATTTATTTTATAACTTTATATATTATTTTTGTTTCTATTCCAGGGTAATTAATCTGAGATTCAGCAAACATTGACAATGGAGAAGTGTCGCATCTGTAATGAATCAATCTCTGACGGAAAGGCGACAGTTGTTCTTCGAACAAAAGGCAGCGATGGCGTGAATCGTGCAAGTAGTCAACGTGGTAGCGATTTGGTAGTGAATCCAGGAGAGACACTACACGTAGAATGTCGCCGCAACTATTGCAAAGCAGAAAACATTGCACGTGACCTAGCAAGGCAGCAACAACCACCAAAACCCCGCTGTGAGCTCCGTTCTGAACTACACTTCAATTTTCAAGAACACTGCTTGTTGTGTGGACAGTCAGCTAAAACTGGTAGGAAGCAAAGAGAACTGGGTGTTTTCCCAGTTAGGACAGAAGACTTTCAGATAAGTATCCTTCAGGTTTGTCATTCTAGAAATGACGAATGGTCTGCAACAGTATTAGGCAGAATAGCATCGGTGAATGACCTACACGCAGCGGATGCAATGTATCACCAGCAGTGCAGTAGCAACTTTAGGACAGGGAAAAACATTCCTACTAAGCACTCTTTAGACACCAGTAGTACTGGAGACAAATCAAAGAGGCTCAAACTCGGAAGGCCTGAGATAGACGAGAGAACGTCAGCGTTCCTGGAAGTGGCTCAGTTCTTAGAGGAAAATGACGAGGAGCAAACCACCATACATGACCTTGTTCTCAAAATGTCAGAGTTTCTTCAGAACACAGAGCATGAACCTTACAGTGCTAAATACATGAAAACTAAAATAAAGGAGCACTTTGGCGAGAGGGTTTTAATGACTGTGCTGAGCACCAAAGAATGTGTGGTCACATTGCGAGATACAGCAAGCTCAATCCTCTATGCATTCCACAAGCAACAGAAAGCTGAAAATATTGAAGATGACAAGTTGAATATTATTGAAGCTGCTGTAAAACTCATTGCCAGTGATGTAAAGTCCATGGAAACCCCAAAGGATTTCTATCCAGACACGGGCGACATTGCTGATTCTGCTAGCTACATTCCAAACTCATTGCAATTACTGCTTAGGACTATGTTTGCTGGCAAAAATGTTGGTGTAAAACTGGCTTCGATTGGGCAGGCCATAATGCAAGCCATACGACCAAGGGCAATAATAACCCCTCTTCAGCTTGGCCTCGGTATCCAGATGCACCACCATTTTGCGTCACGTTTTTTGGCGGACACGCTTCACGGGCATGGGTTTTCATCTTCCTATGCTGAGGTCATGAAATATGAACGGAGTGCAGCTGTTGTACAAGGTACTGAGATCCCTGGGTATTCCGAAGAGCACCACATAGAGTATATTGCCGCTAATGTGGACCATAATGTGGCAACAATTGATGGCACAGGGACATTCCATGGAATGGGCATTATAGCTACTGTTACACCAAAACAAAAACAAGCAAGGCTGCCCCCACAGTCCATGTGACGGCTAAAGAGATTGCTGCCATTGGTCGCATCAGCATTCAGTACTTCAAAATTCCTCCAGCATTGGAACCTATCATCTACAATCCACTGGTTCGCACGACAGAAGAGGATCCAACATCAGAGTTAGATATACTGTGGAAGACATCATTACTTCTCCACTCTCCAAGGCCATCATGGTCTGGCATGATGCAGTTCCTGCATCGAGGTCAACACCCAGGAAAAGCTTCTGTGACATTCCTTCCAATGATTGACTTTGATCCCAGTCATGCTTCATGTATCTACTCTACAATGAAGTTTGTGTCTACCCAAGCTCAACTATACGACGTTACTCCAATCCTCACATTCGACCAACCCTTGTACTGGAAAGCTTTAACGATTATAATGTCTCAACCAAATGACAGTGATCTCAAGCGCATAGTCCTCAGGCTTGGGGGATTTCACATGCAGATGAGCTTTCTTGGGAGCATAGGTCACCTAATGGCAGGCTCGGGACTGCAAGAGTTGCTCGAAGTGGTATATGCTGGAAACACAGTGCCCCACATGATGACAGGCAAAGCTGTTTCCAGAGCAGTGCGGGGACATATGCTGGTAGATGCTGCACTGAACACCATTTTGGTCGCTGATGCCTACAATGTGCCTGCGCCAACCAAAGACACAGTTCAGGAACCACAAGTGGCAACTGCTGATACTGAGACAGATAATGTAGAACCACAAGATATTCCTTCAGATACAGTGACGACTGACATAACTACAGCAAGTGAATTGTATGACAGAGCAATGTCCTCTTCCCTCTCAGTGGAAGAAGTTTGCTCTGCAAAAGTGTTGCAAAGAATCCAGGCTGAACTTGACAACAAAAAGGAAATGATGACTATGCCAACAGCAAAACTCTGGTTGCAGTATCTCAACATGGTGGACATCTTGCGGAAATTTATTAAAGCTGAAAGAACAGGGAACTGGAGCTTACACATCCAATGTGTGCACGATATGCTTCCCTACCTTGCCGCTTCTGGACACCGACTGTATACAAAGTCTGCATATGTTTACCTGCAAATGATGACCGAACTACCAAATACACATCCGGATGTGTATAAGAAGTTCCAAGAGGGATACCACGTTGTGCGGCGCAGTGATAGATACTGGGCAGGGCTCTCCACAGATCTGATCATCGAACAAGTTTTGATGAGAAGTATAAAGACGCATGGGGGCCTAACTCGAGGAAAAGGGATGACAGAGACTCAGCGCTTACTGTGGGTCCTATCCATGCCAGCATGCGCAAACATCAACGATGCAATGCAGAAGTTCAGCGGGGTCTCCTACGAAACCAGCGACCAACACAAAGATATTTCGAAGGCTAGACAGGCCAGAGATGTCAAGGACACCCTCGATCTTATCAGCTATCTGAAGGAAAGAGATCCATTCAAGGAGAATACCTCACTTCACAACATTGCTAATGGCATGGCCGCTCAGGACGGAGTCAATGTTGACCAAACAAAAGAAATTGGAGAAAAGATTCTTGTGAGCATGACAGGGAAATCTGTGGAAGAGTTCACCTTCCGAAAAGCCGATGAAGCAATGACACTTGCATCCAGATCAACTGTCAAAGTCAGAGGGGAATCTGTAGTAGTGGATCCACAATTGGTGTTCCAGCGACTGGTAATTGTAGGTGAACGGTGCAAAGACTTGTCAACGTTATTCAAGTTCGAACTTTGTAGCCACCCTCCTGCCTTATTTGACTCGTCATCCCTTCCCTTGCAGGCCAATAAGGCAGTCCTTGCTGATGTTCTGTGGAAGTCTATAGATGAAGAACAACGTGAGCCGAGTGTAGACCAAGTCCAATATGTCCTTGATGGCGGCGCGCTACTCCATCGGATTGCCTGGCCAAGAGGTTCCACATATAATAGTGTGTGTCAGATTTATGTCAGATATGTGACACAGAAATATGGCGCTGCTGTCATTGTTTTCGATGGCTACAAAGATGAACCCACAACTAAAGATGCCACACAACAAAGAAGAACAGGAACCTGCTCTAGTTTGACCGTAAGCTTTGCTGGTGATATGATCATCCAATCCAAGAAGGAGGACTTCCTGAACAACAAGGCAAACAAACAGCGCTTCATACATTTTCTCAGCGACAAACTAGAAAGGGCTGGATGCAGCACAGAACACGCAAAGCATGATGCTGATGTCCTCATTGTTCAAACAGCCCTTGCCTCTGCCAGAACAAGAGATACGGTTCTCATTGGTGACGACACAGATTTGTTGGTCCTCCTGTTGTATCACGCTGATATGACCGAAAACGAACTGTTTCTGGTATCAGAGTCAAAGCAAGCCACCAAATCGAGAAGGGTGTGGTGCATAAAGCAGTCGAAAGAGTTGCTGGGTCCTCAGATTTGCGACCATCTGCTCTTTGTCCATGCTATTCTTGGCTGCGATACCACTAGTCGCCTGTTTGGATTGGGAAAAGGTTTGGCAGTGAAGAAGGTGAAGACTGATTCCCTGTTTCGTGAGCAATCAGAGATGTTCCACAAATCAGGGCAAACACCGGAGGACATAACTGCTGCAGGAGAGAAAGCTCTGGTATCACTGTACGGTGGTACCAAAGAGGAAGGACTGGACAGCTTAAGATACAAACGGTTCTGTGACAAGATTTCCAAGAACACATCTTCCGTGGAACCACAAGCTCTACCCCCAACATCAGCAGCTGCAAGATTCCATAGCCTCCGTGTCTATTACCAGGTAATGGAGTGGAAAGGAACATGTGTCAACATGAAGCCACAAGATTGGGGATGGCACCTTGTGGACAGAAGGTGCATGCCTATACAGACAGATCAGCCCGCAGCACCACCGGAGATACTGGATGTCATCTGTTGTAGCTGCAAGAAAAACTGCAAAACAAGGAGGTGCACATGCCAAAAATATGATCTCCATTGCACTGCCGTGTGTAGAGAATGTCGTGGTACAAGTTGCTCTAACTCACAGGTGCCAGATTTGTCAGATGATGTAGACGACGATGCTTAAGCCGGATACCGCAAAGTGGCACAACTGGAATTGACACTCTTGAAATTAATATTGATGATCTGTTGTTGAAACACAGGCTTACTGTTGTTCATGAGTATGATAACAAACTTATCTATGGCTACAATTGTGTTTTCCTACATTTCAATAGGCCCTAGGTTAAAAAATTAACCGAAAAAAATAAAATGTTGAGCAAATACATTCTAAAAATAGACATTCTTTCCAGCATATTGGATTTTTGGCTATAAATTCTTTATCCAATAAAAATGTAACCTACTCCACGTAAATCCTTGTGTTCAAAAACCCCATTTTAGCACTTCAAATCACTCAATTATGACATCTAAATGCGGAGATATGGCAAATTATCGAAAATTGGCGGCCATCTTGGATTTATGTAAATTAGACATATTTCCTCAACGTTGATTTCTTAGGACTTTTAGTATGATGTTCTAGACACCTCATCGGAATGCCTGGTGGTGAAAAAAATTCTGTTGCAATTTGTTCCAAGTTGGGCCCTAAAATGTGCTATATTGCCTGGACTATGAGACGAAATCAAAATAAAAGGATTTAATAAAATGTTCCGTTCGAAATTCCTTACAGATTCCCGAGTTCGACAGAAAGATTCCCGAGTTAGACAATATACACGTGAAGAAGGACAGAGGTTACATCGACCGAAACGTTGTGACACTAACACTCAAGATGAAAACAGTACTTAAAAAAGTACTGTTTATTTATATTTTTCAACCAATAAAATACTTTATGAAATGCTCTTTTTATTTTAGTTGTAATTTTCTCTTTACAAATATTTTAATAATATTTATTCCCCAAATATTACAGAAACAGAATATATATTTTATAATCAATAATAATTACTATTTTATAATTATAAATTATATTTTTCAGCCTATTATTTTTTTTGAATACATAACTAATCTTAGCTTAATTAGTCTCCGAAAAACGTTCATTTCTTTTCATATATCTTTTGTCCAGAATAATTAACCATTTAATTGTCATGTTCACTTGATAAAATTAGAGCTACGACGCACATATAAGCAGCGAATTACACACACACACACACACACACACACACACACACACACACACACACACACACACACACACACTAGCGTGAGCGTCTTACACACATAAACACAGTGCGTGTTTTATAGAAACACTAACCTACTTCGCTAATCGATCTAAACAAACAAATGACTAAATTCTTTTGAATTTTCTAGAAAGTGTTTTGTCTTTTATTTGGATTTTCTTCTACAAAAGTTAAAAAAAAAAAGTATATCTCTTAACCTTTATTGTTCTTTAAGTTAGTTTTCAGTGATTAAATTCAAAAGCGACAGGGAGCATGTTAGTATCTATGTTGTTTTCTTATAAATAGCTAAGAAAAGTGTGAAAAGCGGACATACGTACATTTCCATGTCTTTAGTATATATACTAGACGTGCGTGTGACCCGTTGGGTCACAGCCACTACCACTAGTTATTCGACTTTGATTTCATTCGAAAATGCATTTTCTTCTACAGTACCCTTATGGATAATATAGAATATTTTACCATCTAATTTTCATAAGTGTTTGTGGTATGTAAAGCCATTATGTAAATTAGGTGGTAACGCTGTTAAAAGAGAGTCACCGTTTTCCCAAATGTTCACAGAGACATTAAAAGATACTCGAGAGTGGTTGAATCAGCATAGAGTGAGAGTCGGCGAAAGAAATACATAGATGGCTAAGAGAATATTTTAGCATGTATTTTGTGTGATTAATAAGATTAATAAGAAACAGCCGTAGGGAAACAAACGTTGATTGACTCATCTTTAGTATTATAATAGATAATTCTTTTTTATACAAAAATTATAATCAGCGATTTCGTTGAAAAACAAAACAAAACAAAACGTAAAATAAAAAAAAACAGCAACAAAAAAAAACGATAGCATACTCTCTCCGGAGATCTTCGCCACATAATTGAGAACAGACCTTCTGCTGTAGGGACGGTTCTACCGTTGTCTCAACACGTGTGGATCAGCAGATTATACTGAAGTAATTGCTAAAGACTTAATTATGGCTATATTTTTTTTCAGAGAGGTTTAACTGTCCTTTTACGCACAGCCCGTCTATTCCCAAATAGTGACCCATCTGGTACTGTCCAGGCTCAATGTCGCTTGACTTTTTCTTTTATCTATAATTATACAAAGATGAATCAATGACACAAAATACATGCTAAAATATTCTTTTAAATCAAAACACTGGAACCTAACTTTAGGAACAATAAAGGTTAAGAGATATACTTCTATTGTAGAAGAAACTTACAAATAAAGTGTTTTCAGTCACAAGAAGGAATTCCAGAACTTGGAATTTGTAGTAAAATTATTTGCAAAAGGTTTGACTTCATTAGACAGCGCCCGAGGTGCAGTAATGATGGTTGGAGTAGAACTCTTACATCTGTTCAGTAACCTGTTTGTTAATTTACAAAACTCGCGTGAGACCAGCCCATGCTCAGTAATTATTGCTTTAACAGATTAGGCATAGGACTTTTCTATAACTGTTTGCATCGATTACGGCCAGTTTTAAATGTGGTTTTAATTTCAGGGCATCTATACTGTTGATAAAGCTTAGAATAATGGTTTCTGTAAGTAATCGCAACAGAACGCTCAGGAATGAACTGGCTATTTGGTTTCTGTCGGAATTTTGAGCAATCGGATACATGAGAGACGATAGGGGGTAGATTCTGTCTGAAAATGGAATGCTATGGCATTTCAGAAAGGACAGATCTAAAACTATTCAAATCATCCCTTGAGTATCCGATGGAAAGGGACATCAGTTCTCTCTGGGGTTAGATTTGATCTTAATTTTATTAATTTAGTTATTTTTTAATTTAGTTCACTCCAAACAAGGCAAGTTGCCACTGTAGACGAAGGGGCTACTGAGAATTAGGGTGAAAGTTTAGGGGGTCATCCTATATTGGGAGCTGTGCAGCGAGATGTCTGTCTACATTAGTTTTAAATTTCTGCATGTCGGTACAGTCGGGGAAACAGGGAGCAGGGGGGAAGTTCCAGAGGCCGGCAGCACGAGGAAAGAAGCCATTGGAGAAGAAGCTCTCCGGCATCTTGGGACTCCACAGTGAATGGATGGGATTTAGCTGATTGTCGGTAAGTCTATTGTATTTACGTCGAAGAGGATCCATTGACAGAAGGAAATCTTAGTAGTATTATAAAAGATAATATTCATCTCATAATGATTATTAACATTTTTGTATATATATATATATATATATATATATATCGTAGTTAAAAACAGTTGGATTTATAATTTAAATATATAGCCTTAGACAATGTAAGATATTATCGAGCAAAAATGTATCCTTTTTCTTTTTTGAATATTATTTTTTCTCCCAGCTTAAGAAATAGTGGGAAAAAGAGATATCGCAAGCGGGTGAATATATATTTTTTCCTTTTAAAACTTTATTTGTTCGTCAGCTTAGGAGATAGAGAAAATGGAGAGAAAAAGATCGCATATAAGAATGTATATTTCTGTAGGCTTGACTGTCCCCACTCTTACCTTTTGAATCACAGCACTTAAGGGCATGACCGTTAGGGAAAGGAATGAGTCATCTCGCCACCTCTGTATAAGTCGCTTGTACACCGCGACCCGTCTCCCCTGCCTAACATGACATCCGGTCGAATACCAACTGCTGAACGAATAAGAAAGAAAAACAAAATGAGGAAGAAGAAAAAAAAGGAAAGAACTGCTAGAAAATATATCCCAATCTTTGAGAGTAAGAGGACGCGAAATTCGTCGCTCCAAACCACGCCAGGAAAACGTGACAACCGATAAAACTTCGAAGAGGCATTTGGGCAAAATTTCTGCACATTGTAAACTCTTAAAATCGTCTGGCATCAGTACGGACGTCGGCTAACGAGAGAGCCGAAGCGTGCTAGTTGATAAGAACTTTTTAAAGATTTTTCCCGCACCACTCCGACGACAACTATCCACAACTGCTCGAGGACTTGAGCGTGTATTACTAACTCGAAAACTGTGAGTCAAAACCCCTCTTTCTCTCAAGTCGAGTTCTTTTGTACTGTACATATATTTTCGCTCGGTCTAGTTAAGTACTTGTTAAGAACCCGTCCCATACTATTTTTTGTTTTGTTTTGTATCTTGTCAATACTTATATATTATACTAGCTGGATCCATCCGCTGGCGTTGCCCGGGAGAAATGTAAAAACTGAATTAAAGAGTGTAAACATCCGGCCGAACGTAAATAGGTCACATTTTGGAATTTTTCCAGGGTGAAATGAGGAAGAAAAGAATGTAGGAAACAGGGAGACGCGGTTGTCGGAGTCTACCTGCCCATACCATGGTATCGGTATTTACTCAGAATTTTCTTTTTGGATTTAACACCCGCTCTATCTAAAATCAAAGAGGCCCACAAAGCGGTATTAAATCCAATTCCCACCCGGTTATCGTTGTTTAGAAATTCCATTTTTTTAGAGGAAGGAAAACTGGAAAAAGGAAAAAAAAGAAAGAAAAAAGAAAAAAGAAAAAAAAGAAGAAAAAATGAAAAAAAATGAGTATGCCTTCTGAGCACTACTGAAACACACAAATATAAATAAGGTGGTCTGTAGAGCAGTAGTAAATCATGTTGGTTTGAAGGAAAATGATGATATTCATAATAGGTAAAGTACTTCATATTACAGTAATTTTTTTCCAAATTACTACATGGTAACGTTAAATATAATGGATCCGACGCTTAGTCCTTCACTCTTCCCTCGAAGGTGGAAGTATATAACAATATAGGATAAAAATTGTATGAGACGACTGGTATCAAACCATACACCTCTCGGTCTTGGATATACGCTGTTAACCTTGAGGCCACGAACGCGAATATGAAATGTAAGCAAAATCAGGTCATCTAAACCAAGACATCCGGTAGCTGGCATGTGTTATAATTTACCAGACGCCATAAGGCGACCAAATCTAGGGACCATCATTCGAACGTTTTGGATCATTTCTATTCTTAGAAATCGATGTTTTTTTCTAATGTTTGGATATTATGCGTGTGAAAGGGGTAGGATTCAGGAAATGTCAACTTCATTGATTTATGTTGAGTATCTTGGTGTATATGGATTTAATTCGGAAGTCGAGTTGCTGAAGAAATTGTAGCTTCCATGTTGAATGTCAAAATACAAAAGGAACTATGTTCGTTAATTGCATTCTCTAAAAGCTGGAATGAGTATAAATGTATACGAATAGGTTAAAGTAACGTAATCCGATATTCTCGAAAAATCAACGGAATTAAAGGGAGCGTCCATTAAATGTTTGCGTAATGTTTTGTATTATGTAGTAAATTAATAGCAGACAAATTATACATACTAACGGACACTTTAAAAACATATAGACGTTGATTATTAGTTCTCGGTGTCGGTTGGGGGAGTGTCAATATTTAAATGTTAGTTTTTGCTACCGCCTATATGAAGTATGTTTTGAGGAGAGTCGAAAATGGTGGGCCAAAAGTAATATTTAGTGTTACTTGGAGAAAAATAATAACAAATTTACTAAAACAGGATCGAGTAAATAAGATTAATGTAGTGGTGAGTTTAGTAGGCTGTGATGCATGTGGTTAGTTTCCTATTCTTCGAGAAGGCATAGGAGAAAATTGCCGTAACTTTATATATTAGATTAGATAAAATAAATTTGTCATTTTAATGTCTTAACTTGCGTTGATCTTTCGTTCTTCCACAAAGTGTTTGTCGTCTGTCTCTTCATTTTTACAGGTGTCGCGAGAAAGAGTCCCCATTCTCCTCTCGTTCGATGAGTATGCACATTAAGATCTGAGGCCATTTTCTTTTCTTTTTTTGTTCAGTTTCGTGACCGTTTTATCGTTCCCAATGAGACGCGACCGTACAAAAGTGGTGGCTCGTCCGGAATACAATTCTCTATATGCCCGATAGGACAGACTAACACGGTTATGAAATAAAGAAGGTCGTAAACCCAAGGTGTCGTTAGTAAACACCTTTTTACATTCTTCTACGTTTGAAGAATTAGTCAAATTAAAGAAAGATAACATTTAAAAGATAGGACAGTACTTAGACTGAGATGTTACGCCGTCCATGCGGAAAATCCAGTTAGTTAGAATAGTTACAGAGCACCTGGTCGGCAATGATTTGCTCGACGAGACTGTGCTACAAGTCTTGTCGGAAGACTCACCAAAACTTTCTCAGGCTCAAATTGAACTTGAGAAAGCGAAAATTAAGGTAAATTGCATGAAAGGGAGATGCAGGTGGAAATGGAAAAGGTTACGGCTGGCGTAGAGATAGAGAAGGCGAGGATCGAGCAAGGAACTAGGATTAGGGAACTAGAAGAGAGAAGAACGCTCCACCAGGAAAGGAGGGACGAATTCAACCTCGCTAAGCAGGTTCGACTTGTACCCGCATTCAATGAGACAGACGTAGATAAATATTTTCAGCACTTTGAGAAAATTGCTGTAAATTTAAAATGGCCCGTAGAAGTGTTGTCAATGCTTCTACAAATAGCGCTAAAGCGAAGAGGTGTATGCATCTCTTTTGATCACCGATTGCGCTGATTAGAACATTATAAAATCAGTCGTCTTCAAAAATTATGAAATGGTTCTCAAAGCATATCGACAGAGATTTAGGTCGTATCAGAAGAATGGAAAAACAGACGTATGGAAAATTCGCGAGAAAAAGCGCTGAATCTAGAAATACATCGCCTAGTAAGCCACAAGGCTTTGCCTCTTCGCATAAACTTCCTGCGAAAGAAGACACGAATGACATCAGAATAAAATACCAACCATTTCTGTAGACCGATCTGATATACCCAGGAGACGACCTCACAAAAAAAAATACGGGAGATAAAAATTCTTCGACATACCGGGGCAACCCAGTCCCTGATTTTAGAAAAAGATGTGCGGTGCGGACCGAAAACAGCCACAGTTGAATCCGTCGTAATTCACGGGATTGGTGGTAGGCTCATCAACATCCCACTCTATCGAATATTTCTCGATTCAAATACAGTACGCGGCTCAATAGAATTAGAAGTTGTTGCTAGTTTGCCCATGAAAGGCATCTCGTTGCTATTCGGAAATTATTAGGCTGGCGGAAAGGTTGTGCCACAATCAAAAGTTATAACAGAGCCAAGCGCCTCGGAAAACACCGAGAGGATGGAGGAGAAACACGCCGGAATATTTCCGTTGTGTGTAGTGTCCCACGCGAAGACCACGAGAAAAGTCGAAGAGGAAAGTGCTGAGATAAAAGACAGGCTTGAGGGGATGAGATAATCGACATCTCCCAATCACTCACGAATCCCGAGATAGACTTAGATCCTTCGCCCGAAGAAATACATAATAAGGATAGTAGTGATAGAGACACCACTGGTACTTCCACTCCGCTGAAGTCAATCACGAGTGAACAGTTGGATAGCCATAAATTGTTACCTGTCATAACGTTACAGGGTCATGAAGATGAAATTCGTTGCCTTGCAGTCAGTAATAGTAGTCATTTTAATGTAACAGCCTCCTATGATAAAACAATATGTATCTGGGAAAAGTTAGAAAAAGTTGCCATTCCGTGAGAAGAAAAAGAGAAGGAATGTGAAGAAGAATTTGACAAAGAACCTAAAGAAATAGAATTCTTTAGAGAAGATTAAAAAAAAAGTTAGTCATACTTCTCCTATGACATTAGACATTCAAACTTATTGACAGATTAATGGAGTTACAAAACTTATAAATTCTTTTTGGTGGGGGATGTGGCGTAATCCCAAAGTTAGATTTTTAATGCAAATATATAGCCTTAGACAATGTAAGATATTATCGAGCGAAGATGTATCTTTTTTCTTTTAAAATATTATTTTGTCTGCCAGCTTGAGAGATAGTAGAAAAAGTAGATATCGCAAGCGGTGCATATACATTTTTTCCTTTAAAAACTTTATTTGTATGAGAAAATGGAGAGAAAGAGGGGCCATATAAGAATGTATATTTCAGTAGGCTTGACTGCCCCCACTCCCATCTTTTGAATCACCGCACTTAAGGGCATAACCTTTGGGAAAAGGAATGAGTCATCTCGCCATTTCTGTATAAGTCGCTTGTACACCGCGATCCGTGTCCCTTACATCAACATGACATCCGGTCGAATACCAACTGCTGAACGAATAAGAAAGAAAAACAAAATGAGGAAGAAAAAAAAGGAAAGAACTGCTAGAGAATATACCCCAATGTTTGGGAGTAAGAGGACGCGAAATTCGTCGCTCCAAACCACGACAGGAAAACGCGACAACCGATAAAATTTCGAAGAGGCATTTGGGCAAAATTGTCTGGCATCGATACGGACGTCGACTAACGAGACAGTCGAAGCGTGCTAGTCGATAAGAACTTTTTAAAACTTTTACTCGCAACACTCCGACGTCAACTATCCACAACTGCTCGAGAAATTGAGCGTGTATTACGTACTCGAAAACTGTGAGTCAAAACCCCCTTTTCTTCGCTTGGTCTAGTTAAGTATCTGCTTAAACCCCGTTCCATACTATTTTTGTTTTGTTTTGTATTTTGTCCCTCCTTATATATTTGATAAAATAAATTTTGTCATTTTAATTTCTTAACTTGTGTTTATCTTCCGTTCTTTCACGAAGTGTTTGTCGTCGTCTCTTCATTTTTACAGGTGTCGTGAGAAAGAGTCCCCATTCCCTTCTCGTTCGGTGTGTACGCATATTTGAACCTGATGACCTTTTCTTTTCTTTTTTTCTTTTTCTGTTGCGTGACCGTTTTGTCGTTCTCAACGATACGCGACTGTAAATATATATATATATATATATATATATATATATATATATATATATATATATATATATATATTACAAACAGGGCTACCCGACATCTCCCGGGTGTCGCTTTTTACATTTATTGTTTTTCTCTTGCAAAACCCCTTTTTTGTTTTCCGATTCAGGAATCCGAGCGTAATTTTGTGTGGTCGCATTTCGGCTGTTGCCATAACTCGTTAACAGATTTTACCGAACCAATATATTTTCAATAATTTACGTGATTGAAATACGATTTAACCGATGGCTAAAGCCTATCAGTTAACGAAAAATATGTTTATTTACCCGATAATAAAACTTTGTTTGTTTATTCGGAATAAAAGTGCAACTTTTTGGCGATTCAAGTGTTTTTCTTGTTTAGGTCATTTATATATATACATACATACTAATAATGGATCGGAGATGCCGCTGTAGTAAAAAAAAACCACAAACAATAACTAAATACAATAGGGACCTCCAAAATATAACACAGAATCGGTGTTTGCGTTCTTTAAGAAATCAATACATCCGCGTTACTTTTATTGTGTTTTAAAATCTTACTAAAATAAAATTATTCTTATAGGACGTTGTTTTAAAATAAAATAGTTTATTTAAAGATTAAATTATCGAACTGGCAAAAAACACATTCTTTATTTTTAAATATAAATACGAAATCCGCTTTCTTCTACGACGAGGCTATTGTTTACACAAAAATGAGATTATTATGTGAAATGCTAAATATGTATGGATGAGCTTTTGCTCATCCATATTACTTTCATTATGATGTTGTAGACAAAATTAACGATTAAAAAAACTGTTTTTTATTGAGTTACCCATTCTTGAGAAAATTATTACTTATTTTTTGATTGAAAAAGAATTATTGGTTAAATAACTTACCTGCTTAAACTAGTATAATATTAAAATGGATAATTTAGTGAAGCTTCGCAGAAAGCTGTAATGACTTGTTTTTATATAAAAAAAACTGTAATCAGCTCTATTTTTCAAAATTATTTGACGTCGGACATGCTCCTTTAGTAAAGAAAATTGAGAAGAAACCAAATTGAAATAGTAATACTTATTTATGTTTGTGATTGTATTGACGAATAGGAGGGACTAAAAGATAGGCCAACAATAATGCACAACGGCATAAGTAAAAAAATAACATAAACAAAAACAAATGATCTTCAACAATAAGCGTTGCAAATCCAACTTTCCATTAACGTACCCCTCCCAAATCGCACTGACTTTTATATAAAAAAAAAGCCCTTATTTCCAAGACGAGATTTCTCATCGGTCACGATAGCCAGGATGGATAAAAAAAGTTAACATATCAAACGATACTTAAGTTGGCAAGTATCTTGAACTTATTTTCTCTACTAACATCAATTATCGGCGACACTTCGTCTCCTCGTCTAACATGAGTTAAGCGATATTCAAGATAGCCTAACGGATGGACAGTGATTCAAGGCAACAACATCTATATTACAAAAAAAAACAAAACCAAACAAACAAAAAACGTTATCATGCATGGAAACCGCCCGTGAAAGACCGGAAAATACAGCAATCGAAATGTCGTGATTAAAACAACTAAGAAAGGACGCCAGTATGATTGAAATGTAAATTATCATATGATACGTATTTCTATTTTGATAAAAATATTTCGGAAGTCAATTAAAAATACAGGTAAATATCTGTGTCGCTAGATCTACACTGCAAGGAAACTGTTTTTTCATTGAGGATAAGCCTACAAAATGGAATTCAAAACACGCATCGAAAAGTGAAATTCAATAAACTTAGCACACAGAGAAATTCACTACAGTCAGCGGGGACTGAAATTCACTACAGTCAGCGGGGACTGAAATTCACTACAGTCAGCGGCGACTGAAATTCACTACAGTCAGCGGCGACTGAAATTCACTACCCAGTGCGTATAGTGAAGTTCAATACACTCAGCGTAAAAGGAACTCAATGCACCCAGCATAGAGTAAATTGCAATATAGTCAGTGCAGAATGAGTTCAATACACCCAATGTAGAATGAATTCAATACACACAGTGTAGAGGAAATTCAATACACTCATCGTAAAATGAATTCTATATGCTCAGCATCGAAAGAATTCAATACATTTAGCGTAGAATGAATTGCAATACACTCATTATAGAGTGAAGTAAATAATTTGCTCCTTAAACATGCTATTGCCAGAGATTAATTCTTATTAAATGATATGTACCATTCGAGGGAAACTAAGGATGCCTTGCTAACTTTAAAAACACCGATTGATACCATAATATTTTGAAAAATTACCATGGAAATAGAAATGAAGAGGTGGCCGATTTTCAACAAGTCTGTGAGAAATCTATAGTGGTACTATCATTTTTACAAGAAGTTTTGCACGCACGGCGATTCTATAGGGGAGTAAAAACCGAACTTTCGGTTTACTTTCGGCAGTCTCGTAACTCTAGCTTCCCTTATTTTGTCCTTTAGTCCTCACATTCTATGAGCCATGTTTCTGATAAAGGGGGAACAATTGCTGTTTTCTAGGACGGAATCTATCCATATAATACTCATCGTTGGCTAGTTTTTGACCCCGAAGTATTATGTTTTATTTCTTACATCAAGTGGCTTCATGCCTTGTCTGAAGCAATTTCCATAAAAAATACATCCGAGATGCCTTTGTTATAAGCTAAGACTTATCAAGTATGTATGATTTGCAATCATTTTTTTTTCACCGTTTAGATTATAACAGACATTTAACATAAACTGGAAACTAAGAAATGGGATTATACCCACGCCCCTTACCTCACCCCGTGTGTATTAATCCATTCCCACCATTTCTTGTAAATGACTTTTCCCGTCTTCAGAGCTTGATATTTATATTAAGACTATTTATACTTTATGTTTTCGAAATAACTTTCACATGTTGAACCAGCTGGAAAACTCGTGCCAGAAAACAAGACGCGCTTGGACCTTTCAATCAGTTGAAGGACTCCAACATATTTCAAAGCTATAAAATCAACTAGAGCGAAACAGTATGTAAAAAAAAAGAAGCCAAAACTACTGCAGCGATGCTTTTAATTTGGGGAGTTATGTAAGCGTACTATAGCACAGATTGAGGTCAGGGTCGAAAAATGGAGGGATGGTTTGTCGTATTGGAGATTGGAACCTAGAAACAACAACAACAAAATGGAGAGGGGTTTAAGAATCCAACAACAACGACAACTCCTTGCACTTTTGGCTAGGATGAAAATGTATTTCTATATATTTATATTTATTAACATTTCAATGAAAGCTTTGTATATATATATATTTATGAACAGTAAAATTTCAAATCAATTTGGGAATATCTTAAGTAGGACGGCCCCTAGTGTAAATGTGGTATTGTGGTGACTGAGATGATTCTAGTTAAGAGTATTGATTTACTCCTCTCCAGGAGTTAGGCACAAGGCCAGTTTTTATCTTACTCCCACAAGTAAGATGTGACCCAAGGTTGGGTCGGGAAAGTGGGGTTTAAAAATTGCCTGGGCAGTCCCGTCGGCATTCCCCGGTAGGGGCGCCTCAGGCAGTAAGCAATAAACTTACCCCCCCCCCCCAAAGAGGGAAGGCGAAGCCTGGGAAGGTGGACCTCCTAGAACTGCACAGGACAGACCCATAGACCGGCGTAAATCAAGCCCCGAAGGCCAAGACAATACCAGTCTATGGGAGTGCAGTATCCATCGGAACAGATACTACACTTTGATCTTAGCCAAAAGCCCTAGTTAAGAGTAGGATAGACATTGTTATCACTATAGACCGAGGATGACCAACGAGTCCCCTTTTCACCACACTCTTGATGGCCTTGTTCCTAATTTGTTTTAAATGTAATTTTTAAAATGTTTTCTGCAAATAAATAATTGAAAGTGTAGTATCTGTTCTGATACTCCATCTGTTATGTTCTTGGTCAGTGAAGTAGAGATCCTTATAGACTGAACATTTTTTAATTTTTTGTCCCAATCCAGAGTGCATCTTTTGGGGGAGCTGAATGTTCTCCACACTAAAAACCGACCTTGTGTCTAACTCTGCTCTCGTGGGGAGGCAACTAAATAAGAACAACAACACATTATTTTCCCTGTCTTTATTATATAAACTCAGACTCGTAGTTGCACGAGTTTAATAAGGAAACCTATATCCACTTGTCCACAACCGATAATACACAATATTACATATTTTTAATTTTGATTGAACTTTTTAAAACATAATATTCAATTTTGGGGTAGTCAGCGTTGATTAGGTGGAAGGGGTGAAAGTACAGTGACATTAATGAAAAAACAAAATTCGGTAAATGTATTATGTTTAACACTATCGAAACACTCGGGGTTTCCCGAGAATCAATGAAGACGCCTTTGTACTCCTGACCCAAGCCCTGAACCTCATATTAACATTTCTATTTTTATTTTTCAATTTATAAATAAAACAAAGTAAAACGTATTTTCTTTTTTACGAAGCCCAGCGTGAACGAAGAACCCTCAATATTACTGTATCCCCTTAATCAAAATAAAATATACTTATACAATTACCCTGCATAATGTAATCACAAAAATATATTCTGGTTATTGGGGTCTATCTAAAAAAACTAATAGGAGTTCATGTACAAACAAAAAAAAAAACGACCGGAACTACAATTATATGTCTTTGACTGTTTCAGTCTAAAAAAATCTTTGAAAATCAGAAATCAAATTTAACATCTATCATAAAACTGATTGCGGGGGTATGTAATCATCATTCTCATGTGATAAACCTGAAAATTCTAAAAAAAATTCTTCAAGGATTTCTCACCGACTTGGAGAACGTTTTAAAAATCGCAGACCGATTAAGTATTTCTATGAGTATTGATTTACTCCTCTCCAGGAGTTAGGCACAAGGCCAGTTTTTTATCTTACTCCCACAAGTAAGATGTGACCCAAGGTCGGGTCGGGAAAGTGGGGTTTAAAAATTGCCCGGGCAGCCCCGTCGGCATTCCCGGTAGAGGCGCCTCAGGCAGTAAGCAATAAACTTACTCCTCCCCAAAGAGGGGAGGCGAAGCCTGGGAGGGTGGACCTCCTAGAACTGCACAGGACAGACCCATAGACAGGCGTAAATCAAGCCACGAAGGCCAAGACAATACAAGTTTATGGGGTGCAGTATCCATCAGAACAGATACTACACTTTGATCTTAGCTAAAAGGCCAAGAAATTTCTATGAGTAGAGGGAATAAGGTGGTTGTTCGCATGATGATGATGATTTGTAATTTACAGATGTTTGAAAACAATTTTCTGTAAGAAAATTGTTTGTGTCGGTGTTTGAAAAGAAACATTTTCTCGTTTATAGGAAGTTCGTAGTGACAAAAAGGCGCGAACATTAGAAATATGTATGTTTTTGTATAGAGTTTCATTCTGTCTGCGTAAGTCTTTATCTTTTTCTTTGGCTGTAACGATAGAGAGAACAGAAGTAGTAACAGTAGTCGTTTAGGGTTCTGAGGTGTATGTAGCGTTTTTTATGCGTTCTCTGCCCTCGTTGTTGGCGCTGCTGTTGTTGTTGTTCGCTGCTGCTTTTATCATCTCCTTGAAATAACGGTTACATGGATGTGTTATCCTGAAAAAATAATGTTTTGGTTAACGAGTGGGTGTTTATACTGGAACCAACTGGATTTCAGAGGCTCCCAGAGAAGCCGTTTCAAACGAGCGGGAATTGGTTGAGAATTCGCGAGTTCACACGTACATGTGAGCTAATGTGTTTATTTCGGGACTTCATGCTGTGATTGTGCGGATGTTAGATTCATTTAAGTTCATCCCATTTCCACTCAGTACAGAAAGAGGTAGAAGTGAAAAGGAAATAAAATGAAGAGTAAGCTGAATAAAAGGAGAAAAAAAGTGAGTAGCTTATACCAGTTAGTATCTTTTTTCATGTTCTCTCGTTTCACATACCTATTTATTAATATACCACAGGTATTCAAATGATGGGAAAATGTTCAGCGTATGGATTTATTTAGGAATCATAATTAGTATTATTATTAATTATAGGAGAGTAGAAAGTGGACCGTTGTTTTACTTTCAACAGCTTCGTAACTCTCGCTTCTCTTATTTTGTCCTTTAGTCCTCATATTCCATGAGCGATGTTTCTGACAAAGAGGAAATAATTGCTGTTTTCTGGGTCAGAATCTATCCATCCAACACTTACCGTTGGCTAGTTTTTAACCGTGAAGTATTTTTGTTAAGATCCTTACATCAAGTGGTTCATGCATTGTCTGAAACTACTTCCCTAAAAAATTCAATTACATCTAGAATCCCAATGGTTCTTTATGTCACATTTGATGCAATTCTAACCACTAGGTTTATAACTTATACGTGTTTATAATAATACTGATAATAAACCTGCCAATTAATAGATTTCTCTGTCCTAGCAGATAACAGGGTGAAGATCAAAGAGGCATAAAAACAAAGCAAATATATGAGACTTGCTAAACAAATCACTGTACTGTAATACCAATAACTGATGGAGCACTAGAAACAGTTCCGAAAAGCCTGGGAAAAAGACGAGGAGAAATTGAAATCAAGGGGAAGATTGAGACCGTAAAACACACGGAAAGGATGGAAACTGCTGAAATCTTAAGGAAAGTCCCCGCATGCGGAAACAAACCCAACGATTGCTAAATAGGTGAAATTAAGTTACAATATAAGTATAACAACATTTTAGAAAGAACATCACACGAAACCAAGGGAACTAAAACTGCCAGAAATCCAATAAACTGACCCTTCTTCAAAAGCAGACATACCCATACACATGTAGTTGCCCTACCCTCAGCAGGTACCACACAAAATGGTTGTGAAAGGTCAAGAAAGATGGAGAGCATCATCCAGATATCCACCCGAAAGTGTGCGGAAAGCATTAGAATCTTGGAGAAAAATTCCAGAGAAAGTCAACTGTCGTTATCAGTGAGAAATCAATGATAAATGGCTGTTGCGAAAACGCAAAGTGATTTGCAATGTTTGTCGGAAGAGATGAAGGATGCTGGAAATCTGGGAGACTTGCTGTCACTCGAACTCCAGGGAACACAACTTGTTATGAACACGTGCGTAAATAATAATAATAATAATAATAATAATAATAATAATAATAATGATAATAATAATAATAATAATAATAATAATAATAATAATAATAATAATAATACTGGAAATCTGGGGAGACTTGTTGTCACTCAGACTCCAGGGAATACCACCAGTTGTCGGTGAGCAATCACTGATGACCTGTGTGAGAACTCCTAGTGAGTAAATAATAATAATAATAATAATAATAATAATAATAATAATAATAATAATATTAATAATAATAATAATAATAATAATAATAATAATAATAATAATAATAATAATAATAATAATTACTATCATCATTATTATTAGTAATAGTAGTATGTTAATTTTGACTCATCTCTAACACTCTCGGCATTCCAAGAGTTGTTAATGCCAACTTTGATGGAATTCTGACGCATAGTTTTGGAGCCTATAAATAGTTTATTATTTTTTTTAGTATCATTAGTAGTAGTAGTAAAAAGAAGAGGAGGAAGAAGGGGGGAGTGGGAGGATGATTAACATGTTTACCCCTATTATACATCGGTTATCTCAGAGTTGTTTCATACTCAATATGCTGCCAATCTGTCGAGTAGTATACAGCTCCCAAGGAAGTGAATTCCAAATGAAGGCGGTCCGAGGGAAAAAGCTATTAGAGTAGAAATCGTTTTGGCATCTAAAAACCTTTACAGGGAAGAGGTGGGATTTTGCTGCTACTCTGGTGAGTCAGAGTGTTTTCGTTGAGGGGTAAAAGTGCAGTAAGTTCATCGGAGCACATTCTGTAGAAAATATTGTAAAACAAGCGCAGGGATGCAACACTACATACAGGCGATATGTCAGGGACTAGAGCTTTGCAAACAGTGTGGGACCTATTATGTTAGATACTCTTTTTTGCACCTTGTTCAAGATGGAAGAAACTAGTGGTTGTTGCACCAGCGCAGATGTGGCAATGTTTGCATCAGTTGCCTTTCTTAACATTGTAATCGTAGGTTTTATTTTTCTAAAACGAGTTATGAAAAATAAAAAGATTGAACCAATAACAGTAATTAAATGAAATATCACAATTAAACAAAACTGTGCATTTTTTTCATTTAAGTAACGACTCGGGAATTAGACTAAACGCTGCTCAGTAAATAAAAGTAAGGATTTGCTAACCGGCCGATTTGGCATAATGATTAGAGTGCTCACTAATAGGCCCGGAGACCGATGTTCAATCCCCAGTCGAGTCATACCAAATGCTCAGAAAAATAGTGTGATGCCTTCTTGCCAAACGTTCAGTATTATAATATGAGGATCAAGGGTAATTGGAGCAATCCAGAGAAATTAGTGCCACCCTCCCCTACATCTCGGTATAGAAGCCAATTAAAAGATAACCCTAGGATCACCATCGACTACGGTCGGTCCATTTATTATATTTTTTTTTATAAAGGTGTAAGGTTGAAAATTGAGGAGCGCTCCGCTTGCAGTTTGTTTTCAACGGGACTGCAAACAGGATTCACACAATTAAAAAGCCTAAAACTTTAAATAAAGTTGTTTTAACGTTTCTTTAGAATATTGAAAGAAGAACTCTCGATTTAAAGAAATGCAACCTCTCCCAGCTGGCAGCAGACACAAATAGTACAAACAACGTTTTACCAGAGACTTAAACACAAGTAGTTTCACTCCAACTTCTGTCTTAACAGCATCAAGTCCAGCAAACAAGTAATCCCAAATGGTAAATTATTCCTGTTTATGTTCAGCTTGAAAAAAAAACGACTCTTTCAAATGACTCGATTTTCTGCTAGGAATCTTTTCATATTACTGATCTTGTAATAGGAATTATTTGCATAACCCGACACATCTCGCCTACATTGTCACAGATGCTGGTATCAGTTATCACTGGGGCAATGTTCAAATTATTACGTTTTCTCCGATGAATGATGCAAAACGCATGCGTTCTTTCACCCTCACGTTCATTACAAAAGGCTTTTGAAATTTATTGTGATGCATTTGAGAAAAGTAATACTTGTTATTTTTTTGCTAATAAAAGTGATTAATAAACAGATTATGACGTTTTAAGCAAAACCGTAGCTGTTGAGCCACGGTTATTATCTAAAAAAATCAAAATTAAAACTCCGAAGCGCAAATTTTATATAGAGATTGTGCATTTATTATTCTGAAAATACATTGATTAAAACGTGGTCATAAAAAAGATCAAAAAATTATTAATGTCCATGAAGTCCGTGTCCACCCAAGAAACCATTACCATGGAGACCATTTCCCATCATTCCATAGCCACCAAATCCCCCGTGTCCATAGCCACCAACTCCTCCATGTCCGTAACCATCGAACCCACCGTGTCCAAAGCCACCGTATCCACCGTGTCCGAAACCACCATATCCACCATGTCCGAAACCACCATATCCACCATGTCCCAAACCGCCATATCCACCGTGTCCGTAGCCACCGAATCCACCATGACCGTAGCCACCAAATCCTCCGTGACCAAATCCACCATGTCCATAACCCCCATATCCACCGTGCCCGTAGCCACCAAATCCACCGTAACCACCATGGGTAGAAGCGGCAGCAGTAGCAGCGACGGCGGCGTGATGATGGTGGGCATCGCCATGTTCAGCATGTGCTGCATGGCCAGCATGGCCGGCATATTCTTGGTGCACCCCATCGGCCTCACCGTGGTGTTCTTCGTCATGTTCATGTAATCCGTAACCATGTGCGAGGTCATGAGCTCTGTCGTGGTGTTCAACGTGGTGGGCATCAAGTAATTCATGTTCAGCGTGTCCAGCAGAAACGGCATGCGCATCATGATGGGCAGCTCCCCCTTCTTCTGCTGCGTGCATTGCCTCATGATGGTCACTACCATAGTGCTGACCGTTCACCATGACCATGGCGAATGCCAAGAAGGCGGCAAGAATGAAACACTTCATGATGTTTTGACAACAGACAAAACTGAGCGGGTAAATCTGAAAAAAACAAAATGGAGGAAAATATGTTAAATAAATTTGAATTTTCAATTTCATTAGCCGAAGCTGATATAAATATTTTGCCTTTTTAAAAATCCTTTTATAAGCAGTTTATTTCTACAAACTTTGGTTTCAAACAACAAAGTTTAATCGCAATTTTCTTTAGTAAGACAAACCAACAGACACTGTAATGGCAGACAATGTATGTCATAATCTCATTAACATTGGGATGATTTTTTCTTTTGCAAATATTTTTAGAAATGTCTGACGATGCATTCGATATATCAATATCTTGATCAAATGAGATCTGTTTATTATAGAGATAATGTGTCGAGTCGTGGCAGGAAAACAATTAGAAAATGGATCACGACCAAAATAAAATGAGTTGTAGATGGTTGGCAAGTCAGTCCTTATGCAGAGCCCTAACAAAAGTAGGAATGATTTGGTTTAGAAGAGACGATTCGTGCAACAAGGGAATATCATTTAATATGTTAAAAGGAAGCTGACATTAAGTTCTATCAAGTTGTTTTGCTCCAGCAAGTAACCAGATCTATCCGCGTTGCGTTCTTAAATACAGAAAATGTGACAGCTAGAACGATTTTCATTGGCTGATATTGAGCGTCCATATCACATATATAGTCTGTTCTTCTTTTTTTTTTCTGTCAGGCAAAGTTTAGGTAGAGTAAAAGTCAGACAGAGAAGGAGACATTTTTCTTTTGAGAAATGCTTTGGTTGCTGGTGGAGCGGGTCCGATGATTTTAAAACCCGAAACCTTCAGTTAAACCAGTTCATCACTGATGACCGACCTCGAAGCATTTACAAGATAAATTTTACGATTTCACTCAAATCGAATAGAATCTTCTCCCATCTTTTATTATCTAGTCGTTGTTTGGTCATTGTAGAAACAACATAGTCACAACAGAAAAAAAATAAAAATAGATTAGAAACATGATGTTAATAAGAAACGATAAGATAATTTTAATCGTTTCTCTCTACTTTTTCAAAATTCGCCAAATTGTCTAACAAGAACCCGCGTGTCAATGTGATATGCTGTACATAAACATCAGGTATTACAACGACGATACATGAAAGGACTTAAATACAGAATGTAGCATTGCTGGAACGATTTTCATTGGCTGATGATGAGCGTCGTATATGTCACACATATAATGCGTTTTTTTTTATATCCGGCCCTTTAGTTTGCGATGATATCGAATTCGAAGAGGAAGCAAATTTAAGATTTGTAAATATTTCGTTCAGTTTACGCTATTCAACATTCAAAAGAGCCGATCCCCGAAACAGCATAATACCATAAAATGCGTTAAAGTAAAACTGACATTTAAGTCTATCTAGTTATAAGAACTACAGGAAGTAATCCGATCTATCCTGACGGAAAGCTTTAGCTTCTTTACTATTGATTAAATTTCATCTTTAATTTAGAAGAGTCAGTTGAAAGGGGAGATAATTCAAACTTTTTTGTTGTAACCATAACCCATAAGGAAAATCGAGAGAATTAGTAAGAAAATAAATAAAAAAAGGGTACTTATGCAGTTTACGGACCAGGCTGAAATAATAACGTTATAATTTAGAAAGCCTTTCTTAACATGGAGAGGTGGTGTGTTGATTAACTATTCTTTACTTTCACCTAACAATTTAATAAACAAAAGATACCGTAAAAGTTGAATTTAACTTGACAATCCTATCAAAAAAATAGCCCGGTCCGTAAACTGCATAAGCGACACAAAAAGATACGTAAAAGGATTATTTATCAAGCAATCGATCACAACACTCGGTGCTATTCGGCACTCAAATTTTAATACGAAATGAAATAAAACTTCAGAAGATACGTTGAGAAAACAATTTGAATTATCTCCCCTTTCAACTGACTCTTCTAAAATAAAAATGAAAATTTCATGTGTCCCTAAATAATACAGAAGCAGCGAAAGCTTAACTACAGAAGGTGGAATTGTTCGTAAGGTTTTCGCTGGCTGATATTGGCCGTCCAAGTCACATATAATCTCTTTTTGTGTCATGCTATTTAGTTTGCAATATTTGTGAAGGACATAGCACGATGTCACATTCGAGGAGGAGGCATTTTTATTCTGAGAAATCGAAATCAGTTTTAATATTTTTTTATTTACTTCTATTCACCCCCAAAAAGTCATATGACCACTGAAGCGAAAAAGGGTTACTGTGATAAGGGCAAGATTTATAGAGGAAATCTAGGCGGAGAGTTAAAAGCAAGATGTCTGTGTACATTACATTGATATTTTTTCATGTTTGTACGATCGAGGAAAAAGGGAGCAAAGAGGGAATTCCAAAATCAGGCCGCCCGAAGAAAGAAGCTATCAGAATAGAAAATCTTCTGATATCTAAGAATGATATAATATAATGAAGGGGTGAGATTTTGCTGCTAGTCCGGTGGGCAGGAGGTATTTTCGATGAGGGGGTATACGTGCAGCAAGTTCATCGGAGCACATTCTGTGGAAGTACTTGTAAAACAAAAGGGAGAGGCTTGTTGTTGGTGCACCAGCCCAGATGTGGCAGCTTTTACATCATTTGCTCTTCTTAACTTTGCGATGTGACAAGTGCTGGAGTTTGGCAAATAGTGCGGAACCCTTTTCAATTGAAAATGAAAATTTTCAGGAGTTTAAACAAATAAATAAATTATGTATTTGTATTATTTGTAAAGGTTTGTTCACAAAAGTTGACAAAAAAGTTCAATTTTATACACGTCTAAAAGTCAATATAGACAATGCAGAGTTGATATGGAAATGTAGGAACATATACCAAGGGGTGGAGGGGGGGGGGGGCTAAACATGCCGGCCACTAAAAGGAAAGCTAGAAGCTGGTTTCATACTGAGGGAGTTCAGCATACTCCATGCTAGAACTGAAACATATCTGAAAATGTGCAGCAAAAAATGTTTCTATAAAGACATTTTTTCATACCAAATAATTATACAGCTCTATTAATTATTAAGCACAGTTATATAAAAACAGTAAGGATTCACTGGATTAATACCCGTTGACATTAATTCACCGATATATATATATATACAGGGTGGGCCAAAATAAGGGTCCTATCTTTAAATTTGAATAACTTGAATTTGAATAACTTCCACAAAATAAAAGTTAAACTCACCAAACTTTATGTGTGTGTAGACTGACCCTTCCGAGATTTTTTGAAATAAACAAAACAAATTTTAGCCGAAAAGCACTTCTTAAAACTTACAAAAACGAAAGTATTGTTTTTTACACTGTTTTGAGTTTTTTAAGCAAAAATAATGTTTTCTAAATGAGGGTACGTTCCTTAGGGCTAATACGGCTCATGCTTGCTTCGGAAGGGGTCCTTTACTTATTCTAAAAAAAAAAAATAAAAAAATGAATAAATAAAAAAGTTATGAATTTAAAAAAATAAGACCCTTATTTTTGCCCACCCTATATATATATATATATATATATATATATATATATATATATATATATATATATATATATATATATATATATATATATATATATATATATATATATATATATATATATTTCAACGGAAATTTACCACCCGGACAAACCACATATCTTTTTTACGGAACTTCTCTTTCACTGCATTTTTTAAATAATATTTTCTATATATTTTTCAAATATTTGAACTTTGTTTTTTTCGAAAGCCAACTTATCTATCTGTATTTCTCCTCTGATGATAAGATCTCGATCTTTGAAAAGCCTTGGCTTAAAGAAAGAATAATAAACACTAGTTTATTACTGAATACACCTTGCATTGAACAATTGAAATTTGAAATAAATTTGGACAATCGTCGCATATTTATCACTCTTTTTTCTTCTCTCTCTCTCTCTCTCTCTCTCTCTCTCTCTCTCTATATATATATATATATATATATATATATATATATTAGTATTTCATGTATCCACATACACTTTTATAAGGAGATATAATTTTAGCCTGAAGATTCCCCCCGGAGATGAAACGCGGGAGCCTCTGTGTAGCTTTATTGCCATAAATATATTTTCGTATCTTACTATATATATATATATATATATATATATATATATATATATATATATATATATATATATATATATATATATATATATATATATATTATTGTTTTTTATAAGGAAAATAGGTTTTCAATATTATAGTCCTTACAGTATCCGAAAATTTCCAAATACAAGCTCAATAAAAATTGATTACAAAATTCAGAGCATATATATTATATTACATTAATTCAATACCAAAGTCCATACAAAAAGAAATCCAAGGACATAATTTATATCAGTTACTTAATACATGGCAGCATGTAAAACAGACTTTTAACCGAATATGATGATAATCTTTTATGATGATGATGATGATGATGATTATCAATTCTGCACGAATTAATTGATACAACTGAATTGAGCTACGCTCTTTAATTCCTTAAGAGGGAAAAAGTTTCAAAGAGATTTCAATGCATTTTTTGTCATAAAACTAAAGTGGCGTCAAACAGTTTAATATCGAAGCAGGAAAGCATTTAAAACAATCATAAAGCCTGTGGCCACTTGAGTAAATTAATATGTACAGAAATCAACATGGTCGACAATACCGTTACCATAGAAACATTTATAGCCACCAAACCTACCATGGCAGAAGATGCCAAGACGACCGTGACGTGGCCACCGAGAGTTACTACAGGCCAAGCAACTAACTTCCTGCCCCCCTCTGACGTCACTGACTTCCGTGTCAAAACAAGGACCGTAGTAATGACAATAAGAAGGCATTTCGACTTCTCTATTCACTAAATAATCCATTAAAATTCAGGAAATCAACCAATTTTAATGAAATTTTCAGGATTTATTAATTAATGATCACGGAATATAATAAATCCATTACTTTATTATAAAGCTTGGTGCAAATGTATTATTTCTTGTAAACAAAAAACACCTTTACTAAAGTTATTCAAAATATCAAAACATGTTAAACATACGATATTGTAAATATTTAAAACAAAGCATTAGAAAACTTTAAAAATTGCATGTAAAAAAGAAAAGAAAAGAACACGGTTCGATTCATCTTGAAACTGATCTTTATTCAATATAAATTTAAAGAAAATAATAATTCACGATCAAATACTGCAAAAAACTGAATTATGAATTACCATTATTTAAACTTCTAACCCAATCAACCGTAAGTAATTCAGACTTTGAAATTTGCTTTAAAATTATTTAAAAAAAAATTTCAATGTTAACTGTTTGTTTAATAATGGAATCAAAATTCAGGAAATCAACCAATTTTAAAATAATTTCGCGCTTTTTAAAATTTCATTTCATAATTCACAAAGTTAAAATGCCTACTGCATATGTTTGGATTTCCAAAAGAGAAATAATTACTGCAAATATGGATACACGTAATAATGTTTACACCGACTAAATATAGTGTAGTAATTTTTTTTGAAGTTTTTTGAATTTTTTTAAATTATATAAAAAATCAAGTCTGAATTACTTATTCATTATTTGATAAAAAAAAGTAGTGTTCCATTTTTTTTTATTACTTTTTTTCGATGTCTTAAGCGTAGCATAGTTTATCTTTTCTCTACGTTTGTAGATTAAATAAATGAAATAACATCATATTTAATCAAAATTTTCACAAAAAATATTAATTAAACAATGCTTTATTCAATGATAATATCGTTAATTCTTCGAGTTATACTGATTTTATTAAGAGTGTAGGGGCATTTTCCGTAATATATACGAAATAGTTTTTTTTTTTAAATATTTTAAACGTATACAGATCTTATTTTCATTTTTTAAAATCATGGATTTTTTTTATATATATAAAAATATACGTTTAGTAAAGGTGTATTTTGTTTTTAAAAAAATAATACATTTTCACTAAGATTTTTTAAAAATGTTTCACTATATCTCCTGTGCTTGTTTATTAATAAATATTGAAAATTTCATTAAAATTGGTTGATTTCCTGAATTTTGGTGAATTTTTAAGTGAAGGGAGGGTCAAAATGTTTTTACATTTTGGGGATCGGCCTTTGATTTTGCACGTACCTATCTCTTAATAGCAAGATAGGAGTTGGTGATTCCATTATTAAACAGTTAACATTGAACTTTTTTTTTGTATAATTTTTAAACAAATTTCAAAGTCTGAATTACTTACGATTGATTGGGTTAGAAGTTTAAATAATGGTAATTCATAATTCAGTTTTTTTAAGTATTTGATCGTGAATTATTATTTTCTTTAAATTTATATTGGATAAAGATCAGTTTCAAGATGAATCGAATCGTGTTCTTTTCTTTTCTTTTTTTACATGCAATTTTTAAAGTTTTCTAATGCTTTGTTTTAAATATTTACAATATCGTATGTTTAACATGTTTTGATATTTTGAATAACTTTAGTAAAGATGTTTTTTGTTTACAAGAAATAATACATTTGCACCAAGCTTTATAATAAAGTAATGGATTTATTATATTCTGTGATCATTAATTAATAAATCCTGAAAATTTCATTAAAATTGGTTGATTTCCTGAATTTTGATGGATTATTTAGTGAATAGAGAAGTCGAAATGCCTTCTTATTGTCATTACGACGGTCCTTGTTTTGACACGCAATGCAGTGACGTCATTTTCTAGCCAACCGGCCTGTAGTAACTCTCGGTGGCCACGACCGTGACCATATCAGTAGTGGCGAAATCCATTGCATGTATCTCTGAACAACGCAGCGAGCTATTTCTTCGGGCATGTTTAACCAATGGATTCATTGTTATTAAGCACATCTATTGCAGATTATCTTCATATGTTAAGTGTATTCACGTATAGGCTGACCTCCAAGAAATGCCTCTCCCTAGAATCTTCTTCTTCTTCTTCTTCTTCTTCTTCTTCTTCTTCTTCTTCTTCTTCTTCTTCTTCTTATTTAACGTAACTTTTTCCTTGTTCACATGACCGTACCAGCGCAATCGATTCATCTTTAAGATAACGTTATTGTCAGCTGTGAAGCAGCTCTGTGGTACTGTGTTCCAAAGATGGGAAGTTTTCGGAAAAAAAACTCTTTTCATGTGAGTTCCATTTGGTTTTATGTACACAGAGGAAGAAAGGAAAGTTCTTGGCAGTGATGATAAGTAGACGAGTTCTTGCTGTGAATGTTTGACAGGGGTAAAAACAGAGATTGGAACTCAGTCAAACACTTACCATGAAAATAACGATAGAGCAGAGAAAGACTAGCACCGTCTCTTCTGTGAGAAATGGGGTGTAGGGAAAAGAAGAGATCTTTTCCCACTAGATTGCAAAGTCAATTTTCTATTCTGACAAGGCAAGAACAAGTGCTATCCGCTGAAGATCCTCAGATATAGCAGCGGTGCTACATCTTAAGACGTATCTGACTCTTATACGGGTAGATAATTACGTCAGGGGTCTCAGGTACTTTCTAGAACGGTTGAATGATCCAACAATTTTCCCCGTGATCTTAGCAACAGATTGAAGTCTTCCATTTCAGGTCCAGAGTGAAAGTCACTCCTAGGAGCTTATCAAAACAAAGGGGCTTCCTAAAGACGAGAACCGTTTATTTAAATTGGGGCAAAATGAGGTTCTGCGCGTTAGCGTTGAAAGAAGGTGAGCTTGGTTTTACAGATGTTGAAGGGACCAAGCCAATTTTTTCTCTGTTGCACCACGTGATCCAGGTCAAAAGAGAGAGAGAGAGAGAGAGAGAGAGAGAGAGAGAATCAACAAGATCTTGGTTTCCAATGCTCTTCGAAGTGCTGCCATAGATGGTTGTATCGTCTGCATAAATGTCAACTTATGATCATTGATGAAGATCATGAATATGGTTGGGCCCAGAATGGATCATTGAGACACGCCAGTATTGATACTATGTGCGCCAGACTTATGCCCATTAACAAGTACTTTTATAGACCTTTCAGAGAGAAGGATTTGATGGTTGCAAAGGTATTGCCAGATATTTTGTAGCTAGCAAGCTTACGAGGCAAACCTTTGCGCCAAATTCTTTCTTACGCCTTTGATATGTCAAGAGCTATCGTCATTAAAACGAAGCTTCCATCGAAAAATTCACTTATGATAAATAACAGAAAAGGAATCAATAAATAAGGATTGCATGGAAATACTTATACAGGGTAGTCGTTAGAAAAGCGGGGAATCTGTCAAACGGTATTTCTTTTTCCAAAGAATTCTTTTTATAAAGTTTTTCAAAGACTTATATTATAATACACTCATAGATGCTCAAAATGTCGTCCGTAAAAATCGAAAAAGTGAATAAGCCAGACGCAATAAAATTTAAGCAAAATAAAATTTAAACCATGAAATTTACTGCTTCAAATTTCCCGCTTTTCTAGCGACCACCCTGTACATATGATAAAGAATAAAGTGGCTAAATAAGGGCTAAAGAGAAGAGATTCATAAGGAGGATAAAGAATAAAGTGGCTAAATAAGGGCTAAAGAGAAGAGATTCATAAGGAGGATAAAAAATAAAGTGGCTAAATAAGTGTTAAAGAGGAGAGATTCATACTGAAGATAAAGAATGAAAAGTGGCTAAATAAGGGCTAAAGAGAAGAGATTCATAAGGAGGATAAAGAATAAAGTGGCTAAATAAGGGCTAAAGAGAAGAGATTCATAAGGAGGATAAAGAATAAAGTGGCTAAATAAGGGCTAAAGAGAAGAGATTCATAAGGAGGATAAAGAATAAAGTGGCTAAATAAGGGCTAAAGAGAAGAGATTCATAAGGAGGATAAAAATAAAGTGGCTAAATAAGTGTTAAAGAGGAGATTCATAAAGAGGATAAAGAATAAAGTGGCTAAATAAGTGCTAAAGAGGAGAGATTCATAAGGAAGATAAAGAATGAAAAGTGGCTAAATAAGTGCTAAAGAGAAGAGATTCACAAGGAGGATAAAGAATAAAGTGGCTAAATAAGTGCTAAAGAGAAGAGATTCATAAGGAGGATAAAGAATAAAGTGGCTAAATAAGTAGGAAAAAAAAAGAAAAAACTTTATAAAAACTATAAAAAGAGGATATTGATAAAAGCATGAATTAGACATGCTTGAAATTCAGTCAGAATGAAAAGTTGTTACAAATCCAAAGAAAACTCTTTTAGAAAAAATAAATCAATGACTTTTTGTATGGAATTTTTAAGTTGCGAGAAACCAACTAAAGTAAGAAATGTTTCAGTTAACAATTAAAGAAGAAGAAGGTATCAGCGAGTATTGAGCGAGTATTGGACCTACCTGTGAGTTGAGGTCGGCGATCGTCTAATGTTGACCCTAGCAAGAGAACCTGCTTTTATGCACGTTGCCTGTGTGCAACTCGTCTAGGATGGACACCGTTCGTATCAGCATTTTAACTTGAGAGGACAAATAAATAAATAAGATAAAAACAAGTAAATTGATGACAAATCATTTAAAGTTATAGCAAATTCCAGTGATAACTTGAGATCTTACTGACCATTGCGTCCGGTGCAGTTGGCGAAGGCGGTGGCAGTAAGAGGTATTGAACCTGTTTGTGCGGCAATTCGTGTTCGAGGTTCGTAATGTCAGCAGAAAAACCACTTTAAGTCTAACGAGAGTAGAGGCCGTACTATGCTGAATTGAAGATGGCAATGACATCATTAAGAATGTCTTTCGGTGGAAGGGGTACCATCGGTTGTTGTTGTTGTTAGAGTTCTCCACTAGACTCATAGCTAATCCTACTCGACAGGTGTGAACCCGATTGCAAAATCAGCAAGAAATACATAAAAAGGCGGATGGTTTGCGTTATTTTGTTTTATGTCATAAGTAATTTTTTCAAAATATTTTTACTCAGCAAATTGTTCATTTACTTTTTGTTTTATTCACTTATTTATTGAGTATAAACCACGTGTGAGACAAAAGTAAAATGGTATAATTATCAGCATCTACTAAACGAACAACGGGAAATGTCAATACCTACAATAAGCTGGATAATGACAAGCATTTCCAACACATTTTATAGCATTTCATTATCTATTTGTTACTATTTTAATTAATCTTAGTAAGACCTTCTTACTCTTCTCTCACTAAATTTTCTCCATCGTTTCCCCCTCTCTCGCTTTCTCTTTCTCTCTCTCTCTCAATATATATATTACCCTTCTTGGATTTTCTATTTTCGCCGTACCTGAAGTTGTGGCTTCTTGGAATTTAACTTTGAAACCTCTCTCATTACTTCTCGTGCCTCTAACGACCTACCTATCTACATCTTATTCTCTCCGCTGGACTCTTCGACACCGGACTTTTTGGCAATCGGACATTTGCTTGCACCTTGGCACAGTTTTGCCCTGCGTTTCTTTCCCTACAACTTTTATTTTATTTTTTCAAATTTTAAATCTTGGCCATTGCCAACTTATCTATCCCAGCGACTTCCTCTGATGATAAGATTTTGATCTTTGAAAAGCCTGGCTTAAGGAAAATTTAACTTGAATAAATTGCCTTTTTGCGGAATATACCTTGCTTTGAACTTTTGAATTGAATTTTGATTTGGCTTTTGCTTTCTCTAATTCTTTTCCATTCTCCTTCATTTATATATATATATATATATATATATATATATATATATATATATATATATATATATATATATATATATATATATATATATATATATATATATATATATATATATAAAAGATATGAACTATATCTTTAAATTCTGACGAGGACGTATATGGCCGAAAATTATTACAAAATTGCTTTGTACTTGACAATGTTTACATTGAAATTTCACTTAAATTCAGTCAGTGTCGCATAGTAGCACAAGAGTAGAAACGCCGACTGCCAGCTCGACGATTGAGTTTCGATCCCGGCTTGAGACACTAGCTGGTCTATCCGCACTGAGGAGCTGTTATTCAGCGAAACAATCTGTATGTGGAGCACACACACACATGTATATATTAATCCAGGTAATGTTTGTATTGACAGGTTTAAATCCGGTGAATCTTTTCTCTGTTTATATAATAGTGCTAAATAATAACTAGAGCTGTATATAATAAAAAGCTTCTTTTTTAATACAAACCTTTGGCGACTACACATCATGACACGTTTCAATCATAGCTTTTGACAAGCCAAATTTCCTCAAGCCGGGAAAAATATAAGTGTCTGCTCTTAAAGATTTCATAACTGAGAATGAAAAAAAAAAGATGACATTCGTAAGAGTCACATGGCGAAATTCAAATTATTGTCTTGAATATGTAAACGGTAAACTAATCAGACTAAATTATCTAATTCTGAATTAAGTCTGCCGTTGAGATGGATACATAATTGTGGGGATGAGGGAGCGCTATCTATTTAATATTTAATTCAATCAACTATCATTTTCCAAGCAACAACATTTTAAGACAAAATCGTTAACAAAAATGCTCACAAATTACAGTCGCAGTGATAACTTAGACAAAATCATGAAAAAAACATAACACAATATTAAGGTGTAATGTAGTAAGGGACAATAGCATTAACACCAACGCTACTTCAAATAATGCAGTCAAGGATAAAAATACTTGTAATTGTAATAATAAAACAAATTGTCAACTACAGCAAAAATGTCTGTCATCTATAGTATACTAGGCTACCATTACAACTAGAAAAGATCCAACGGAGAATAAATTTTATATAGGTATTGCCGGTACTACTTTCAAAAGGAGATTCAACAACCACAAATACTCCTTTAAAATATTGTATATGGCGGCAACACCTTACTTGCCACACACTACTGATACCCGAAAACAAATAATAAAACACCAATAGTCACGTGAAACATTATTAGAAATAACTAGTACCTGTAAATCTCCAAACATACCTTGTTATCTGTGTCTAAATGAGAAATTGTGATTAGATTTAGTGGCAAGGGCAAACTTCTTAACAAAAAATCGGAGACTTCGATTAACTGTAGGCATAACAAATCGCATACTCTTAGTGTATACACATACCACCCTGAAACTATTAGAACCTCATTAAAACTAAATAAAATTAATATTATTATTAATAGCAATAACCTTCAATTTTACTGATCTAAATTGTAAATCCTACTTACTAACATAGATGTTGTCCCTAGCTATATCCTTTATTTCTATATGCTATATACTTTTCGATTTTGGTGAACTGTTTGGGGTCTGCGTTTGTGTATTTATATATCTTTTTTATGCATATTTTTTTTTGCAAAATAATCTAAAGGACTTATTTTATTTTGTCTTAAAGCTAAATTGTATAGTTTGTTACCTGCCGGTATGCCTGATGAATATGGTTTCTGTATATTCCCACTAGTGTACGTTGAGTTGGAACTGTATGTATAAAACTAAAAATTATGAACCTAATCAAGTAGGTTATTCATTTTTGGGGGTGGAATTTTGATATCAGTATGAATTCTTTAATCCGAAGGTTGCCGATATTTGCTGTGGCTAGGATATCTATTTTGATTGATTTGTTGGGGCTGTTGCATGTGTGGATGTGTTTGTGAAAGGAAGAGGTACGTGTTTGTAGGTGTTCTTTGATTCTAACATATAAGGGCCTCACTGTGCTACCGATGTAGAATTTGTTGCATGTGGTGCAATGTATGCAATATACAATGTATATGCGGTGGCATGTGCCTGTGGTGTTCATATCGCAGCTCACTAGGTTGCAAGGTTATTGTTATAGTTGATGTTGTGTGTTGTTAATTGCTGCCGTAGTTATGAGATCCTCCTTGCGTATAGCTTTGCGGATAGCCGTGGTGCTCTGTTGTTGAAGCGCGGCATATTCAGGAAGTAGGTGTTGGAAATAGTGTGTAGCGTCCGTCTTCGGGGTTTCCCGAGGTTCGCAATCGTGGGTATGGGGTATCCGTCCGTCTCCAGTACTTTCTTGAATTTCTTGCTGCAGGTATTTTGTTAGCCTCCTTGATGCATATATTATGGATGCGGTTTAACTCGTTCTCATCATAGCTATTTTAGCCTTACGAGGAAGGGCCGATTTATAATGTATAAATATGTCTCTATTGTAGAATTTAGTAGTTATGTTTCCTTCTTAGGAGATGTTCGGGTTGAACTTCGGAAGTGGCAAGGATCCAAAACTGTCGGGGTGTTCAATTGTGAATTCTATGCGTGTGTCAGTGTTGTTGAAGGTAGTAAAAATTGAGTTGGCCTCCTCCTGGGACGGTGATAGAATGAGAATATTATCCACATAATAAATAAAAAAGAAACTGCTTCAATCATCGATTGCCATGGCAAATAATACCATACCTGAGAGGCCAACATTCAAATTCCACGGCCCAAGATTTACAGGTAACATGAATTGGAACCATACATAGAAGACATTGCCAAGGCTGCTGCACAGAAAGTGGGCTCCCTCTACTGAGCTAGAAAACTTCTCACACTTGACAGTATCCTATATCTTTATAAAGCCACCACCATCCCATGCATGGAGTATTGTTGTTACATCTGAGCTGGTGCACCATCCACTAGTCGCTACCTCTTAGACAATGTCCCAAAAAGAGTCTCTAATCTGATAGGTCCGCCACTATCAACCAAGTTCCAGCCCCTGTCCTATCGTTGCAATGTTGCATCCTTGAGCTTGTTTTACAAGTACTTCAATGGAATGTGCTCCGATGAACTTGCTGTTCTGGTGCCCTCTCGACGTAAATACATTCGACCAACCCGACAATCAGCTAAATCCCATCCATTCACTGTGGGGGTCCCCAGATGTCGGAGAGCCTTCTACTCCAATAGCTTCTTTCCTCGAGCTGCCGGCTTTTGGAACTCTCTCTCTGCACCCTATTTCCCCGACTGTACTGACATGCAGAAATTTAAAAGTAATGTGAACAAACATCTCGCTACACAGATCCAAATTTAGGATGACCCCTAAACTTTTACTATAATTCTCAGTAGTTTCTTACGTCTACAGTGGCACCTTGCCTTGTTTGAGGTGAACTAAATTTTAAAAATACTTAAAACCCAATAAACTTAGGCCGAAACTATTAAATTTTGTAATAATAATAATTCGCTACATGAGAATGATACTTCAACATTGAATGCCGAATAAAGAGAAATAAAATAAAATAATAAATCAATACATTAATAAATATTGAGACTATCACCGGTACCTTTAAAAAACAAAACATTATGCCGAGAAGATTCACTTTTTAACAACGATGGGGAAAATCGTTGTGTTTGTACAGAAATACGTCAATATGTCATTCTTTGAATTCAACTGTATTTGTAACTCCCTATTTAATTGTCTCCCTACGAGTGCATAGTTAGACACAAGGTCGGTTTTTATGTGAGGGATATCCAGGCCCCCCCCCCTAAAGAAACTCTGAATGTGATAAAAATAACAATTGCCCCAGTGCAGGACTCCTCTTTCCCGAGCGATGACAGAACAGATACTAAACTTTGATTTCAATCAAAAGGCAAAGAAACAATGGTATGTGTAAGTCAACGTGAACAAATATATTAGTATATTCAAATTTAAAGAAAACAATAATTTAGTTCAATTTTCGCTTTTAAAACCTTTTTTTTTAAAGCCCGCATCGAATAAATGAATAAAAATAATAAATTTAAAAGATTTTTATGAGATTTTTCAACCCGGTATCATACGCAACCGACTGTATATTTATATCCTGATTGTAGCCTTATTCTTTCTTCTTATAAATTGCTTGATTAGCCTGATCAGTATCGCTTACATAATATGAAATCGGTTCGATTGTATTTACTTACACACTAATATAGCTGTGAGCAAAATAGTGACTTGTATTCAACTAATCGTATGCAATGATACTTTGGCAATAAGTAGTGTTCTTCGACATTAAATCAGCTAAAACTATACATATATCGTAAAACAGATAAGCCAAATTATATTAATCGGTGTTACTCGGGAGTCTTTTCACTTTTATTTTTTCGTTTTTTCTTAACTATCCCGTTTATTTGTTTTACCAAATTATTATTTGTTTAAATAGGATTTTCACAGTTAAATGTTATTATTACGGTATCGTTTGTTCATTAAAATTGAACCACATTTTTATCTCTATTCATAAAATTATTTGATCTAAATAGCTTATAAAATTTTAAGTTTCGACTAGTCACAAAGTAATTAATTTATTTTACTATTTTTAGAAATTAAAATAGCTGATTTGTTCACGAATAAGTCGAAATGCATTCTGGTGGATTTCATTTCTTAATTAAATCAGTTTTTAAATAAGATTTAAAAAAAAAGTTTTAGTTCTTTACGCTGTTGCAATTGTGATTTCAATAAATATTCGATAAATAGGAAATCAAAATAATAATACATATGTAAGTAACGTAAAGGTTAGAAACACACACACATAAACAGGTGATCACACAAGTTTATTAATACCGAAATGATATTTGAGGATCTTATCATTGTTTATGCTTTAATACATTATTTCTACGCACAGACACAACCTCACATGATTAGTTAATAGATATAATTTTATTTTTTTTTATAAACATATTTCACCCCAAACAAGGCAGGCCGCCACTGTAGACGTAAAGGGTTACTGAGAATATGAGTGTGGGGTTTGGGTGTCACCCCAAGTTGGGAGCAGTGTAGCGAGATGTCTGTTTACATTAGTTTTAAACCTCTGCATGTCGGTACTGTCGGGGAAACAGGGAGCAGGGAGGGAGTTCCAGTGGCCAGCAGCACGAGGAAAGAAGCTATTGGAGCAGAAGGCTCTCCGGCATCTGGGGACCTCCACAGTGCTGATTGTCGAGTTGGTCTAGTGAATTTACGTCGAGGGGGCACCAGAGTAGCCAGTTCATCGGAGCACAATCCATTGCGATATGGTCATATACATACTTGATTTTGCGGACGTAGTTGTAAACAATGGTTCTAAGTACATTCCATTTCTCTTTTCCCATGAGCACTGCTTTTTAGATAGGGAAGAGAGTAAGAACACAAAAGGGAAAGAGTGAAACTTGACGAATAGAAAAGAAAAAGAAGGGGTTCACAATTTTACTCATTATTCACCGATAACCTCACAAAGTTTAATATAAGAGCAGTTTTGTCAGAAAAATAAATAATAGATAAAAATTGTAATTCTCTCCTAAATTTTTCTGCAAGGATTGCTGACGATCTTCAGAGGGTTTTAGTGTGTAAATGTCACCATTTGAATTTGATGTTTTTACTTAATTTACTCTACAAAATTATGGAAATCGAACACTTTTGACAAAAAACTGCTTATATATATATATATATATATATATATATATATATATATATATATATATATATATATATATATATTAAAGCAGTTTTTTTGTCAAAAGTGTTGAAAAGCCTTGGCGCAAGGAAAGAATAATAAACATAATTTTATTACAGAATATACCTTGCATTGAACAATCGAAGTTTGAAATAAATCTGGATACTCGTACATGTTAACCACTCTTCTTTCTTCTATCATATATATATATATATATATATATATATATATATATATATATATATATATATATATATATATATATATATATTGTCTGTATACAGCACAATCACGTTGACACACCGGTTCCCGTTAGATCACCGAAGTTAAGCGGCGTTGAGCCTGGCCAGTACTAAATGCTTATCTCGGCATTGTTTCCAGTCGTCTTGTATTACTACTTGCCATTGGAATCAAGCAATGCCGACTCAGGAGAGCGGTTGTTGGGGATTGCTCAACCCTTGCAATTACAAATTCACGCGAGGGCAGCCCCTGGTGGGGCACTCATACGTCGAAATCGACGGGAGAGTCCATCATTGTCTGTTTATTTAGGCAGCATTTTCTCATTTATGCAAACATTGTTAAACATAACAGAATTCGTCTGTTTAATTATACCTTTTTTATTTTTTCAATTTTTCTAAGTGTCTATTTTGTATTAAAGTAATAAAAAAATACATGTCCCATAGGTATCACGAACGTTTTCTATTCTTCGTCGAATCATCCTCAGGTTTCAAAAGCAAATGAACAAAACAGCTAGAGAATGAAAATATTTTTTAAAAGACAACCTCGAAACGCGCATAGAATGTGTTCGCATTATTCCAGGAAAGACGTTGACAATTTAAGTTCAGCGATACCGGAGTGGCATCACAGAATAAAATCGCATTACGTTAAGCATTTTCAAATGTTACCACTGGTTTTGTACGTAATGTTATTAATTGTAGGGTGTTGTGTTTTTATGTAGATAGCTTCCAGTATTTTTAATTTTTAAAAATAGTTTTCAGAATGTATTATTTAGTGTTATTAACTGAAATTTGTCTTACATCAGAGAGAAGGCAGTTGTGTTTTTATAGATGTTTGTAAATTGAGCTAAAGTTTACAAGATGCATGGTGAGGCGGCGGGATAGGGTAGGTGTTGTAAAACCAATGTAGCTATTAACTTTATTATTATTATGGGAGTTACATTATCATAATAAAGCTAATAGTTACATTGTTTTTACAATCACTACCCTATACATAACTCTTTTCAGCATCTGTTTATGTCGACTCGCGAGTTGTGTGACTTTTTGACGATATTTTGACACTCTGATTTATTTACATTTTTATTATTTATACCAATTCGGCGTTTCCACCCGCCAATGCTGTCGATATATACGTAGTGGGGAAGTATCGATAGTTTTTTCTTCTTCTTTGATCTGTTAATTTAGGCCGAGATTATGCTGATCTCCGATCGCCATTCTATTTCACATCCGGTGTCGGAAAATTAAAAATCAAAATTTAAGAACTAAACAATAAAAATTAAAAATTACTACCCGGCTCCACCGAAAAGGAAAAAAGGTTTCATCTTTTCGGGAATCGTCAGTGTACAGAAGATTATTCATACCGGTCGCCGAACTCAAAGTCATCGACAGCCGTCATCAACAACCCGGTAAATCAACGAGAGATTAATCCTATTTAAAGGCAGCCGACGTATTTGTTATTGTTTTAACTAAGGATAGTAACAGCGTTTGTATTTTTCCACTTCCTAAGCGGTAAAGAATTATGTCGAATATTGCATCGTCGCCCTTAATAGACGTGTTTTTATTTTAAATAGATATTTATCAATTTTTACATACATAAAAATGCAATATTCTACTTGATTTTTTAACGCTTAGGAAGTGGAAAAATACAAACGCTGTTACTATCACCAGTAAAAACAATTACAAATAGGTAGACTTAATATTTAGGCGATAAAAATCGTACATATTCCGCGTAACGCGTCGTTGTCTGGGGCTAAACCATCAGACTACAGACAAGTTTATCAAGAGTTCGGTCCTTGTCTAAGTTAGATGATGACGGCTAATAGCCAGAAACCCGTGTCGATGGATTAGTTTTATGCACATAAAAATTAATAAATATATATTAAAAATAAAAACACATTTTTATTAAGGACGACAATGCAATATATTGCATGATTCTTTACCGCTTAGGGAGTGGAAAATACAAACGCCGTTACTATCGATTGTAAAAACAATTACAAATACGTAAACTTAATATTTAGGCGACAAAAATCTTACATATTCCGGGCAAGGCGTCCATTTACTTTCGATAACATATATAGCGTCTCTATTAGTTAAATTTGAATACTTTCCATAACGGGCTACGTAATTCCACGCACGTGACAATTTAAACCTGCTAGGTTCCCATCTGTCCAACTGTTAACGTTATTACCCTTTTAATTTCTTGCTTTTTCGATGTAAAGCGTCGCTGTTGTTGTTGTATATTCCACGCACGTGACAATTTTAAATCTGAAAGTGTTCCATCTTTCCAACGGACAATATTTTGAAATTCCTGGCGGTTGTTCTCACTCATTAAGCTATACGACTCCGCTGATGAAGGTCCGATTTTCTCGGATCTGAAACCTTGGTCCGGATGTTGTTGTAACACTTTTTGTACATGTCTGTTTGAATAAAAACAATCATATATATATATATATATATATATATATATATATATATATATATATATATATATATATATATATATATTCCGAATTGTCCATCTAATGTTTCGGTCAAATTGATGTAAATATGATCCATGGGTTTCTTGTTCCATTCTTTTTTGCAAGTGCTTTCGATTTGAATCGTCAAATCATCTTCAGGCGGTATTAATTTTAGTGTCTTTACAAATTATGACTTTACTGTTGTGCTCATTTTTGAATTATAACGGCAAGTAGTTTATAACTTAAAAAAGCGTCTGTAAAGTTGAAATGTACATGAGAGCGTGATGGCGTTCTACACATTAGAGAGATTTAAAAGTTTGACTGTTTAAACCGTTAAGAAATTGATGACGTTAAAGAAAGTGCATACAATTCAAACGAATAACTACCTAAGTGATAAGAATTTGGTAATGTTAATTTTTATGCTAGATATTTTAAAATGTTGCGACTAGTTTCATAATTTACATTATTAATTGTGGGATGTTTAGTTTTTATGTAGAGGGCTTCGAGTATTTTTAATTTTTTGATATTGATATTCGACGTTTAGCGTACAGACAATCATATTAGTTTCAGACTGAAGTATTCATATTTACAAAAAAAAAAAAACATTTGTTATTTTGAAGTTTGTGGATCGAATCTTAAAGCTGTCTCATCATAATTATACGGACAATAATCATCCGAGGAAAACACCATTAACACACAAGACGAATGCGCACGCAGCCGAACATATAAAAGAACAGAGATAAACACAAGAAAATATATTTAAATAATCGAATTTATTGAGTCCAGAATAGTAATTTTATTTGGTCGTGATTCATTAAAAATGTCCATAAAAACCATGACCCAAATGGCCATGACCAAAACCGCCGTTGAAACCAGGAGCTCCCAGACCATGTCCAGCGAAACCATGTCCAGCGAATCCATGACCAGCGAATCCATGACCAGCAAAACCATGTCCAGCCAATCCATGTCCAGCGAAACCATGTCCAGCCAATCCATGTCCAGCGAAACCATGTCCGTAGAGACCGTTTCCGAAGCCAGCATGTCCGGCCAAGCCATAACCAGAAGGACCGTACCCGTATCCACCATGTCCAGCATTGGAAGCAGCAAGGGCAGCATGATAATGTTGGGCACCGTCATGCACAGCGTGTTGTCCGTGGGCAGCGTGGGCAGCATATTCTTGATGTAGGCCATCGGCCAGTCCGTGGTGTTCCTCGTCATGTTCGTGCAGTCCATAACCATTAGCGAGGTCGTGTTCTCTGTCATGGTGCTCAGCATGATGAGCATCGAGGAGACCGTGAGCAGCAGACTCGGCATGGGCGCCATAGGCGTCATGATGGGCGGCCGCTCCACCCACTTCTCTATGAACTGCATTGTGGAAAGGGGCTGCTCCATAATATTGGCCGTGGACTCCAACCATGGCAAGAGCGAGGAAAATAGCAAAACTGAAGGACTTCATTTTGTATTTCACGAAATTCTGAAAGGAAAAAATAAAATATCAGTTAACTAATTAATTAATTAATGTATTTTTATTATTAATTCATGCTTCCCCCCAAAATGAAAAGTTTCATTTATACAATTAAAAATAACAATCTCTTAAATTATTTTATTTTTGTTTCTATTTTGGTTTCTTTAACACATCTGTATAATTTCCAGTATGTGCATATTCTGTTATAAATCTCATCTGAAAGTCTCCAATACTGTCCATACAATCCATTTGTTATGTAATAATCTCGAAATCGGCCAATAGTATTAAAAAGAAAACTATATGCACGTCGTGGCCGTCTTGAGATGTAACTTGTTCTGTTAAGTAATCATTCATTCCCACTAAAAACAGATGTCCGATGCTTACATAAATGAGTGATATTTATTGTGGCGATGTTCGTATAGTTAAGCGGATGTATCCAAATAAATTGATGCATTTTTATTCATGTGCTCAAGATTCTGCATGATTTCCACTCAAAGACGGTAAAAATAATCATAGACAAAATAACAAAAGAAAAAAAATAATAATCGGAAGAGTAATTAACATTTTCTTGCGTTTCTTCTTTTTTCTTTCTCACGTGATACCAACACTTTGAGTGATTTAAAGGCGAAACACAATACTTATAATAAACGAGTCGCTGTAGACGACTAATTGGCGCTCAATTCTGTTTCATTCATAACAGAAGGGAAATCAAGAGTTCACGCCTTTTCGAAAGTTAATTATTATGTAAAAGATAAGTCGTATTTGTATGTGTGTGTGTGTGTGTGTGTGTTTGGCTACAATTCATAAACTACAAAATATGCACTTACAAACTTTACATCATCAGGTTCAGTATTACTCCGACGTAGTTATGGTAAAAATGATTGTAATATTTATTTCCTGTGGGGCAAATTAGTGCAGTGTGTGTGTGTGTGTGTGTGTGTGTGTAAAATTACATTTTTATTAATTCTTAGTGGTAGTTGTTTCAAAAACAACACTGAAAGTAGGTCATATTATTATTTTCTTTTTTGCTTTCTTTCTTTTTTGTTTCTTTCTATTATATTGAACTCAAAGAATACCCGTGCCAGGACGGTAAAATTAATTCCCCAAACAGAGGAGTTTTGCATCACTTTGATGCCTCTTTACGGAGATTAAAATCAATTAATAATGCTACTAAACCTCATGTCTAGAATCTTTATTCCAATTTTGATCGAAATCCATTACATAATTTTAAACAATGTCTAAAATTTTAGCTGAGGCTTAAGGGGGTCTTAAGAAAAAAGTTAAATTCAGGGAAGCTTGCTTAATTGATGTCTAATGAATATGGGCTAAATTTAATGCAAATCTGAAATATTTCACTTGTTATCTATGAGAAAAAGCAATAATTTGAAACGTAAAAGTCAAAAGAAAGTGATAACGTCTTACCTGTCGACGTGGGAACGAGATGTGGCTAATGGCGGATTGTGGTGCGTCTGCTGTCGATCTGGAAAGATGCCTTCATTTATAAGATGAATGTGTCGAAAGAAAGAAAGGAACAAATCAAGATGACAGAGGAAAAAAAATGATGATTCTGAGATTTCCGAATCATTTGCTTTGTAAATGAATAAAACATAAATAAACGAAAACCGTCGGGTTTGACTGGGTCCATAAATTTAGAGATCACATGACCATTCCAGATGGTCAGATGAAATTAGGAATGTCAAGAGACTATATCGAGAAGAAAAAAATGTCCGAGGATTAAGGATAGGCAGGCGTTAGCGTTGAGTGTTGCCTTTGCTTGTAGGTCCACTTCAGAATCAGCTGACACAAACATTGTCGACTTTGCGAAACTAAAAGTGACTACCCTTTATTTACTACTAGTTCTATCGACCCGGTGTTACCCGGGAGTCTTTTTACTTTCATTTTTTTGCTTCGCTCACTGACCCCCGCCCTTTTTGCTTTTTCTATTTATTAATTTCTTGTAAGAACACATTTATATTTTTGGAAAGATAATTCAATGGACGAATATATGTTATTGAAATTCTTTTTTTGAAATGAAATAGATAAGACCTGTTAGTAAATCCCATAAATGATTCTTATTCTTTTTTCTTTCTATTAACAATGAAATAGAAATGGTACAAAATTATATATATATATATATATATATATATATATATATATATATATTAATTAATTTATTTATTTATTTTTACGTACATAAACGTAATTCATGGACACGTGTTTCTGACTATCAGTCGTTATCGGCATGGCAAAGCTGGACAAGGATCGAACCCTCGATGCTGTTGTCTGTAATCTGACGTTTTACCATCAGGCCATGACGCCTTGCCCGTATTATGTACGATTTTTTTTAAGGGCGACTTAATGCAATATTATGCATATTCTTTACCGCTTAGGAAGTGGAAAAATACTAAAACCACCGCTGATTCTATCACCAGTAAAAACAATAACAGAACTATGTAACTTATCGAGCGGTTAACGACGTTGGATTTGAGTTGAAAAATATTTGTAATCCAGGGGTTCGAATCGCATGACCGGTAGTGAATAGTCATATCTCTATGCTGATGAGTCCAGATTAAAAAGGACGAAACGTATACGTACATAGATAATAATGGTAGTACTAACACAGCATGACGTCACTTGCTTTATAATGCATCATTCCTTCCTTAATAGAAGTAGAATGCCTGGACGTCAAGCTGCTTTAAAAAAAGTGTTAAAATTATCATTGTTTATCAGCTATTTAAAATTGGCCGAGCGGTTAGCGACGTTGGATTTGAGTTGACAAATACTTGTAATTAAAAAGGACGAAACGTATACGTACATAAATAATAAACAATAACATATATATATATATATATATATATATATATATATATATATATATATATATTATAACTTAAAACTATGTGTTAGATGCAGATATTTTGTTAGTAAAATCAAAAATATATATTTTTATATTTTGACCTGTTTTCTAATAATTTCGCTCGATATAACAAGCCTCAGAGATAACCACGTCAGATTTACCTCGTCGCCTAAAATGAAGTTGAAAAGAAACTCCCTACTCTATAATAAAAAAAAAGCAACGGTTGGTGTTTTTTCTTTATTTAGGTCAGATGATGATGATGATGATGTCACGAACCAAGTAACAGAAACTTCAAGGAACATAATAAGCTGCCCCCTCCCAATGGCACCGGCCTCGGCTAACACCACACAAAATAGTCCTAAAGAGTCAAGGAGGATAGGAAGACCGAGGAGGGACAGCACTAACCAGACCTCTACTGGAAGAGTGCTGGAACGTTGGGGACGCTTATTGCCACCCAAATCCCAGGGGAGACCAATGGTCGTTGCCAGCAAGAAATCAATGGTAAGAAGTAGTTGCGATACCGCAAGGTAATTTGCGGTGGTGTTCGAAAAAAAAGTGGAGAGTACTGGAACTCAGGGGAGGCTTGTTGTCACTCAAACTCCAGGGAACACCACTGGTTGTTGTTGGTGAGCAATCACTGACGATAACTTGTGTGAAGAAATACAAGTGAGCACAAATAATGATAATAATAATCAAAGGGATCACTGAGACCATACAAAGAACGACAATGATAAAAACAGCTGCAATCTTAACGAAAATCTTCGAATGCGGAAGCCAACCCACATAAGCTACGAACGGTTATCGGCCACATGCAAATTACAATAAGAAGAAAACAAAACTACAGGAAGAAAACCACCACACGAACCAAGGAACAGAAACTGCAAAAAATCTCATAAACGCCCCCCCCCCCCCCCCCAAAAAAAAGTAATGACTCCAGCTTCGGCTGATACCACACAAAATAGTCGTGAATAGTCAAGGATAAAGGGAAGACCGAAGAGAGAGAGCACTAACCAGACCTCCACTGGAAAGGTGCGAAGAGTACTGAGACCTTGTGGAGGCTTATTGCCACTCAAATCCCAGAGGAGACCAGTGGTCGTTCCCAGCGAGAAATCAATGGTAGGCAGCTATTGCGATACCGCAAGGTCATTTGCGGTGGTGTTCGAAAAGAGGTGAAGAATACTGAAAATCTGGTGAGACTTGTTGTCACCGAGACTTCAGGGCAATCACTGACGATGACTTATGTGATAACTCCTAGCGAAGAAGAAGAAGAAGAAGAATAATAATAATAATAATAATAATAATAATAATAATAATAATAATAATAATAATAATAATAATAATAATAATAATAATAATAATAATAAAAAAAAAAAAAAAAAAAAAAAAAAAATTAAAAAAAAAAAAAAAAAAAAAAAAAATACAACCGCACGAGAGAGACGCAAGCATAGGCTGACGCCACGAAAAAAAAAAAAAATTATGGACAGAGGGTCGAGAAGGGAAAGCGCAAACCAGACCTCCACTGGAAGAGCGCGGACAGCTCTGGGACCGTGGGGAGGCTTGTTGCCACTCGGGCCCCAGAGGGGACCAATGGCCCTTATCAGCGGGAAATCGTTGGTAGGTGGCTGTTGCGATTACCGCAAGGTCATCAGCGGTGATGAACGAAAAGAGGTGGAGCATACTGGAAGTCTGAGGAGACTTGTTGTCACTCAGACTCCAGGGAATACCACAGGTTGTCGGCAGTGGGCAATCACTGACGACGACCAGTGTGATAACTCCTAGTGAGTAAATAATAATAATAATAATATCGCATCGTTATCGAAAAGAGGTGAAGAATACTATAAATCTGTTGTCACTCAGACTCCAGGAAATACCACTGGTTGTCGGTGAGCAATCATTGACGATGATCTGTGTGAGAACTCCTAGTGAGTACACATAATAATAATAATAATAATAATAATAATAATAATAATTTAAATATGAAAAATTTGATCACTGACGTAATTCTATGATTTTATATAAATATTTTAGTTATATATCTAGGTAAATAGCGAGTGTGAACACTGGCGAAGCATAATGTTTTTTCGTCATTTTTGACGAAGGATGTACACTAGTATAGTAAATAAAGATAAATAAAGATAAATGGATCAAGCGTAGTCGACTACGACACTGAAATGTGGGGAGGGTGTCACATTTGACTAGTATAAACATTATGTGCCTATTAAATCTTCTGATCTTTCTTTCCAAACTTCTAACAACTTTAAATCAGAGTAAATCACTAAATTCTAAAAGTTACGCAGTTTTCTGGAATTTACTGTATTTCTGGAGCTTTCGACAAATTCTGGAGGAATGGTAAAAGATGAATCAATAAAAGTCAGGCCAAATACTAGAAGCATAAAAGAAAGACCCTTTATTTTACGTTGAACGTAACATATTTGGATTTTAGTGATTGTGTATAGACATTGTTATTTACAATCCACCTAAATTAAAAAAATAAACAGATTATTCTTCGCTTGGCCTTTTGGCTAAGATCAAAGTGTAGTAGCTGTTCGGATGGATACTGCACCCCATAGACTGGTATTGTCTTGGCCTTCGGGGCTTGATTTACGCCGGTCTATGGGTCTGTCCTGTGCAGTTCTAGGAGGGCCACCCTCCCAGGCTTCGCCTTCCCTCTTTGGGGAGGAGTAAGTTTATTGCTTACTGCCTGAGGCGCCCCTACCGGGGAATGCCGACGGGGCTGCCCAGTCAATTTTTAATGGCCAGAGTGCCCACCTCTCGGGCGCTGACTTTTCAAACCCTACTTTCCCGACCCGACCATGGGTCACATCTTACTTGTGGGAGTAAGATAAAAACTGGCCTTGTGCCTAACTCCTGGAGAGGAGTAAATCAATACACAATTCAGTTGCTGCAAAGATGCCCTTTCGTCGTTATGACATAACACGAACGTTTACATGATTTAGAAATTGAATTAGCCAAGAACACTATTTAATAATTGTAGATAGTTAAAAAAAATCGAGTAAGAATATTTTAATCGTTCAGAAGTGGGAGCAGAAGTTTCTTGGGTTCTTCAATTTTTCTGGACAACGTACAGGCCCCGATAATATATATATATATATATATATATATATATATATATATATAATCCAGGTAAAACATCCACAGGGTAGTAATCCAAAGAATTTCAACCGGGTTTATAAAAAGTGCTCAATATCAAATAGAGCTTTTATATATGATTATTTTTATTTACACAGACATGTACAATTTAGAAAGAACCAAATATGTTCTAGGGTTAAGATCGGATTCTAACTCTGCCTGATGAGATCTCAGTTTGTAATAGCTGTTGATCGATAACATCGACATGCCAGTGTCGCAGATTTTGTACATGTCTGTAAATAAAAATAATCATATATATATATATATATATATATATATATATATATATATATATATGTTGAATTAAATGAAAGATAATTGAATTACTGTTTAATAATAATCTATCAATATATTGAATAGAGCAATCAATTCTAGAGATGAAAGATGAAAATAAAAAATTGTAAAGATGCAATATTTATTAGAACATCAAAAGTTTTTTAAGCTTGGTTAAAAATTCGTTTTTAAACAAGTTTAATTTTTCTAAATCAATGTTAAAATTATGTGTAGTTACGTAACATTTCTTCTTTCAAGCATTTGATTGAATAAGATATTCTTTGCCTATTTGATCTGTTGCCTATTTTGTAACAAACTCGCGGAATATAATAAATAGAAGTAAATGGATCAACTGTAGTCGAGGGGAGGCCACAAAGCGCCCTTTTCATTGGCTACTGCACAGTTATTTAATATTTATAATAATATCACTCGTTGAGGTCGATTCCCCCGAATTATTACAGTCCAGATTATTAATCTATTATTATACTAAATGCGAATTAATCAACAGTTGTTTCTCTAAGACTTTTTTCTTATATATTGTAATTGCACAAAATACATGTTAAAATGTTCCTCTATTTGAGTATCAGGTTGTGTTTAAAATCACTTCCATTTTACTTGTTCTAATTAGCCGTAATTTTCAGTTAACTCAACAAGTGACTCATTTTTTTCTTAGATTCTGTTTATTATTCACCCTCCCTCCTCCTCCTTCTCCTCCTTCTTCTTCTTCTTCTTTTTCTTGCGTATGTCTATTTAGACCTTCAGCTCAGTTGCAGCAAGCCAGTCCAGAGTTTCATCGCTCAAGTTTATAAGGCCCAGATCGCCATTTTTCAGTCGGTGTTTGGGGCAGCTGATGGTTACGTGTTCCACGGTCTGCATGGAGTCCTCACATTCGCATTGGGCACCATCCGTGAGGCCTCATTTCTTCATCGACTGGCCAAAGCGTCTCACGCCTGTCATCAGGCAGTTGAGTGTTGTCTACGGCTTTCGCGGCAGGTGTTGGCCAGGGACATTTGTGGGGTCCCTGATATAGTGGTGAAGCCTGGATGGTTCTACTGTCTTCCATCTTGCCTGGACTCAGAAAGACTTGCTAGCGCCCCTTCCTAATTTATGCTGTTTCACCAATCGCTCCATTGCTCCCGCTTCACTGTTTATCTATCGTCTATATTCTATCTATGTATTATACTTAATATGAGTTTATCAACGTTTGTTTACCTAAGGCCTTTTCCCGATATATTTTAATCGGACAAAATACATGCTAAATCTCCTTAGTTTTGGGATTGAGTTATGATTGAAAAAAAAAAAAACAACGTCTGTTTTAATTGTTCTAATTAGCTGTAATTTATAGTAAACTCACCAAATGACTAAATGTCTATCTATCACTCTCACCCTCTCTCATTCTATCTTGTTTGACCTCCCTGCTCTTATTTTATACGGTCCCTCTCTCTCTCTCTCTCTCTCTCTCTCTATTTATAATTAGCTAAAAGTAAGTAAAAGAAAAATAATAAAATGATCATAAACAAAAAGGGAATATCATGCAATTAGTAATTCTATTTAACTCGTATCTTGAAAGTTAAAGAGAACGGGAGAGGAGAGTGAGATATAGCAAACAGACAGAGACTAATTTTGGTTTTCTTGTTATTTTTATTTTTATATTGAACTGACTTGACAAACTTACGTTTTTTAACACTATCCCGAACTCAATAGGTGAACCAACGGATCATATATATATATATATATATATATATATATATATATATATATATATATATATATATATATATATATATATATATATATATTACTTCAATTCACCCCAAACAAGGCACACGGCCGCTGAGAAGTTAGGGGCTACTGTGAATTATGGGCAATATTTATAGGGTTATCCCAAGTTGGGAGTTGTGCAGCAAGATGCTTGTTCGCATTACATTTAAATTTATGCATGTTGGTACAGTCGGGGAAACAGGGATCAGGGAGGGAATTTCAAAGGCAAGCGGTTCGAGTAGAAAGCTTTCCGGTATCTGGTGACCTCTACAGTGAAGAGGTGGGATTTTGCTACTTGTTAGGTTGGTCGGGAGTATTTACGTTGAAGTGGCACACGTGCAGCAAGTTTGTTGGAGCACATTCCGTTGACATACTTGTAAAACAAGCATAATGATGCATCATTGTGGCGATGGGACAGGGGATAGAGCTTGGTAGACAGTGTGGGACCTATTAGGTTAGAGCAGTGGTTCCCAACCTTTCTTTAGTCCGTACCTCGCAAGAAATTTCACTCAAACCTTGCACCCCCTAAATTTTATATTGTGTTCAAGGATAAGTTGTGCAAAAAAAAACAAAAAAAACACAAAAGACTTACATATAGCCAATATCCTATTTTTTCTAAATTTTTCTCGCTCCCCCTAGAATATCGTCTCGCATCCTCAAGGGGTGTGAGCACCCCAGGTTGGGAACCATGGGTTAGAGGCTCTTTTTTGAACCTGTCTAACATTTTTCTAACAGGTACTATAATCTTGAAAATATATGGTTTGTTTAATTTTCATGAATGATTTTGAAATCCAATTTTGATAATTAATTACCTGGTTATTGTTAATTTCTGCTATCTTGAAGTTGTTGAAGTTCACTCACTGTCACCTAAGTCGTTTCTCGCGGAATCAAGAATTCTTTATCAACTAATGTATTTTATCCACCGATAAAGATGAGCGAGGGACTGTGTAAGTATATGACCAGGGTCTTCCCAGGACGAGTGGTTTCAAATATCCTGTTTCAACTATCAGTAATGACTCAAGTATTCTCGGCGAAATCACCACACGATTCAATGTTGAAAATGTGTACTGCCACTGGTGTCCTCTCTGATCCAAGGATCTGTGATTGACTCAAGTCCGAGATTCACCGGGTTGTGGTATGATCTGTTGTTTTGTACGGCTCCAAATGCTGGCCGTCGATGAAGGAAGCAGATATAAAGTCGGACTTGAAGCCATAGCAAACTCAACCATGGCCAAAATGTCAATATTCGTTATTTTTACGACTTTATGTCAATTTCCAACAAACTCATCTACGTTGGTATGGTCATGTACTGCGCGCAGACGACAACACAGTCGCGAAATCGGAATTCAAGATGGCGGCTCTTGGAAAGGGGCCAACAGGACGACGGAAACAAAGCTGGTTAGATACTCTACACTAAGATCGCAAGACGTTCGAACCATCTTGATCAAGTCTTTGATCGTGTATGGTGAAGGGGGGAACTCCTGTGCAGACTCTGCTGTGCGGATAAACGCAGAAAAAAATGATGCTTAAAATTAACAATGTATTAAAAAAAATAATAGTGAATGCGAATATATTGATGTGCTCTTCAAAATGAAAGAAACATCGGTTATCTTAAAACGCATTCTGTTTCAGCGGTGTTTTCGGGTAAACACGAATAAATGAAACGAGCAAACCCTGAAGAAACGAGTAACTAAATTCAACCAAATCTTCCGACTTTGAGTCCGGCCTTGTCGGCAATTCTCGAACTTTGCTTTGTGATATCTGTTCGGTCCTTGACTCGACAATTTTTTAATTTTTGTCCAAATCCAGAAGATCTGGATTTCTCCCCAACATTCAACATTCAGCAGTTGTAGAGAATCGGTAAATAGGGATTGTTTTTAGATGTAACTTTAGGTATAAAAGAAATGGTTAAAATAAGAAAATAAAATAAGAGAACCTGATTTTTCAAATTAAAAAAAGCTTAAGGATTTATACGATTTTATAAAAGTTAGTACGTATACATTAAATACTTTTATAATTAATAGTTTTAGGCGGGTTTCATCAGCGAAGGATTTGGTGAAGATTATGACAGCTACTACAGTAAATGATAAAGAAAAAAGAAAAACATTTAAACGGGTCTCTTTTCAAACCAGTCGGAACTCATACGACAACATATACCAGAAACCAAACGAAAAAAAAGATAACCATCGTTTATACAACTTCACAGAGAATTGGAGAAGATGATAATGCTGAATAGTTGTTGAGGAGATGGGATTACACAGGCACATTTGTCTTACGAACTGTCATCGCAAAAAAAACAAACAAAAAAACAACAGCATGTAAACAAAACATACACTTTAGGGTACCTTGAAGATAGATTTATAAATGTGGTTTGTGTATGTGCGTGCTGACAGGCATCTTCTCTTTTCATTCTGCCATCATTTTTTAAATTGATTTCTTCACAAAAAAATGTGTGCGAGTTCAGAAGAGATGGGATATTTAAAAGTACTTATCTTGTCGATAAGGTTATAATTCATGGCGGTTCATAGTCGAACGTATATTGTCTATACGAGAATGTTATTTTCAAATACTCAAGGATTTAACTTGCGCGTTTAATTCCTATTAGATTTTGCGCATGTTACGTTTCGGTGGCGAACAAAAATTTCTACCTGTACATAATACAACCAAGCCAAACTAATTCTATTCGTCTACCTCGTGGCTCATTTTGGTGCATTTTCTTCGCCTCCTGTTTCCTACGCATGTCAGCTCCTACTTGTTCCTCAATCTTCCCCCTTTCTTGTGCTGTCTTCGTCGTTGGTCTCTCCTTTTCAGATATTACTCGCTCACCGCCGATTTCTTTTTCAGGAGTTATTTTCTCTTAAATGCTTCGTCACCAAATTCTATTTCACTCACCCAAATTCATCTTATTTTTCTAACAAAATTATTTGGAATGAAATAGTTTTCGTTTTATATTCTTCTCTTTCACTTTCAAATTGCATTTCCTTCTTTCCTAAATCACAATGTCACAATATGTGAGAAAACATTTTTTTTTTATAAATACTTCTCACACTACCTACCTAGTATAACTAAATATTTATATTATTGAGTATCGTATAAAAATATATTGTACATGTATACATTTTTTAAAACTTTATCATTATGAGACAACTTCTCGTGTGTGTTTGTTTATCTCGAGTCGACGTTACACATTGAATTATTTTATTTTGTACAATTGAATGTTTATCGAAATCAAAAATGCAAACTAAAAACTTAAAACCAAATTCAATTTTTTAAGGACCACCAAAATGCACCCACACCCGGTTAAAAACACTATAATTCATTTTGAAATATTTGTAATTGCATAAATCGTTCGTACTCCGACAGTTCATACTATACCAATTATGATTTTTAGAAATTTTGATGATGTTTTTGTTTCTATACCTCCATAAAAAATCCATATTAAAATAAAAAAGAAATTTAAAAAAAACAACAACAGAATTTTGTCGTAAACTAAATTGTAAATATCTGTACATATTTTGTACACATTTAAAAAATGTTTACATTAAAATCATTTTCTAAGAACGGAAGAAAATGTTAAGCTCCTTGCTGATTGGTAGAATGGAGGAGCTAAAAGTAAAAACAGTGTAAATATCTGTACATATTTTGTACACATTTAAAAAATGTTTACATTAAAATCATTTTCTAAGAACGGAAGAAAATGTTAAGCTCCTTGCTGATTGGTAGAATGGAGGAGCTAAAAGTAAAAACAGTGTAAATATCTGTACATATTTTGTACACATTTAAAAAATGTTAAAATCATTTTCTAAGAACGGAAGAAAATGTTAAGCTCCCTGCTGATTGGTAGAATGGAGGAGCTAAAAGTAAAAACAGTGTAAATATCTGTACATATTTTGTACACATTTAAAAAATGTTAAAATCATTTTCTTAGAACGGAAGAAAACGTTAAGCTCCTTGCTGATTGGTAGAATGGAGGAGCTAAAAGTAAAAACAGTGTTTATTATCGTCTAGAGTCTCGCAGAAATCTTAAAATATATAAGCGAGCGAGTAGTTTAATTAACATATAGAGACATACAGTGATAAGCAGAAAGTTAAGTAAGAGAGGGTGATTTTAGCAAACTAGAAAGATGAGTTAATTGAAATTTAAGGCTAATTAGCCTTAAATTAAAATAGAAAATACAACATCTGCAGACCTTACCAACAACCATTTCATAGCCAACGCACGGGGGCCGAGACACCGAAACTAAGAAATATAAACACTTGAAAAGGGGGTATATCCCCGAAATATTGTGAGGTTCCGGCATTACATAAGATTCTAGTGATCGGTTAGGAAAACTGAAAACAAGATTTAAATTAAATTAAATTAAAAAATCGCTTTCTTTTTCAGATTAATTTCTTACAATCCATATATATTCTCGCATTGTTATAGCCTTCTAATAAATCATATGTAATTAAAATATATAAAAAAAAATACGTCACAGGATTATGGAATATTTTAGCATGTATTTTGTCGGAAAGCTGGCTATTGTCTTCAGTATTTTGCTGCGTCGGATGCTGCATTCAGTTGTGTCAACGCTCTAGTGTCAGCTGGAAACTGTCTTTTCTTAATCAACAATTTCTTTACTTCATCTAAATACTGAGGCTAATTTTAGTAAACTAGAAATATGTCTTTACGAAATAAACAGTGATTTATTCAACTTTAATATAATAAGAAATTGTCGAGTCTTAATTTTTTTAATGGAAATCACAACAGATAAGGCATGAAGCCACTTGATGTAAGAAACTAAAAAGAACGAAAGATGATCATCGAAAAGACAGAAGATTCCCATTAACCTTAGTCTCGAAAATACCAAAGTTATAGGTATGGGGGAAGAAAGTTCTGCAAGCTTGCAGTTTTGGTAAAGAAGTTACTGGAATAGAAAGTTGTATTATATCGAGATATCAAAACAGCGAATTAGACCAACGAGTCAAACGAGATGAAACAAAGGAAGCATGGAATAGATCAGACAATTCTGCAGAATACATGCCATAATAGTATTTATAGAAAAGACTGAGACTAGCAACAGTACGTTTGTGAGTGAGAGAGATGGTGCAGAGAAAAAGAAAGATTGAGGTCAACCAAATTACAGATACGCTTCTGAACCTTATAAAGAACCCTCATTACATCTCAGGACCGGCGGGACAGTTATAAAAGTGGGGAGGTTCTCCTAAAAAGTGGAGGGAGCGGTTAAACACATGCATATATAACTTCATTATTGATGACCGTAAAGTGGGGGGGGGGGAAGTAAAAAAGTGTGGGGAGTTGAGACACCACCGCCCCCCCCGGGTGCCGCCGTCCATGCATCTGACATCCATACGCAGTAAAGAAAACACTAGTAATAAAAACACACATATGTTCAAAGTGTTTAATTTTTAAGGAAAGAAAACATTAGAAACAGAATGTTTCAAAATAAAGTTACATTAAGTCCATGAAAATTTTTTTTGAAAACTCTACAAAATTAGTTTTTAATTAAAAAAAATCAATTATAAAATTACAAATTCAATTTCATTTTATCTACAAATATTATTTAATAATTTAATGCATTTTTGCTTCAATTTCAATTTAATCAAAATCATTTAAATTTTTCAACAGAACAATAAAATTCGATTCCATTATCTAAAATTATTTATCCTAATTGTTCAGAAAACTTCCTAAGATGTTAGAATTTTACAAATAAATTCGTATTACCACAGAAGTTCCGAATTAAAAAAAAAAGAAATTGAAACTTTCCAAAAGTTACACTCTGGAAACGGCAGGTAAACACAGCTAGGACCGTCACCCCCTGAACCGATCAAGAGTGAAGGTTGTACGGACAACCAGCAACCTCCACAGGTTAAGCCCAGCAACAACAAGCAACTGCTCTTTGGAAATCCTAGACAGACAGTGGAACACATCTTCAATGACTACAGTAATGCACCAAATTGTACTGACCGAGATTTGATGGACTGTAACCTTTATGCTCAACGATGGATCCAGTATTTGCATTATAACATATGATGATTGTATAAATTCTTGTTTCTTGTTAAAGAATTTTATTTGGTTTTTGAAGTTAAAACAAATTACAGTTTCTACTATTTCTATTACAAGAAGGTGATATTTTTACTAACGGATTTCCGCTCATCAAGGCCCGAAGGCCACTCAAGGATGAAGGGTAAATGGGTGTGTGTCAGGTGGATGGTGAGACAAACACTTTGAGGATTGCAGGCGATGGTTGGATCTGAGCAAACTTTGATTATTTAAGAATTTGTAAACATTGGACTTCCTGAAAATTTTGTGGGGTACTAATAAAAATATTATTCGTACCAAATATGGTTGGATTGTAGAAAAAAGTGTGAATTTTATATATGACTAGCGGGGCTACCCGGCGTTGCTCGGGGTCATAAAAACATAATTGAAGAAACATCGCTTGTGTAACATCTTTATATTCAAACTTCTATTTCTTTCCCTCTCTCTATAGCCGTCTCTTTATCTTTCTATCTTTCTCTTCCCTGGTCGCCCCATTTCACCGCTACTTTCTCCTTTTGCCTTTTGCAGAAAACTGTCACTTCCCCGCCATTCCTCTTTCGCTGACCAGTGCAAAAGTATGACATATTTCTATGAAAAGTACTACCTCTGTCTGCGCCTTCTATATAGGTAATTATTCTGCTTGGTGCGCATACTATATATGTACCTATTGCCGCCCCGGTGTGCATACTATATATGTAGCTCTCGCTGCCCCAGTGCGTATACTATATACGTACCTATGGCCGCTCTGGTTCGCATACTATATATGTACCTATCGCCACCCCATTGTGCATACTATATACGTAAATATCGCCTCTCTGGTGCGAATCCTCAATACATACCTATCTTCTCCCTGGTGCGAATGCTAAATACGTACCTATCACCACCCCGGTGCACATTCTATATTCGTACCTATCGCCAGCCCAGTTCGAATAATATATACGTACCACTTGCTGCCCTGTGTGCATAATATATACGTACCTATCGCCGCCCTGGTGAACATACTATATATGTACTTATTGCCGCCCTAGTGCACATACTATATACATACCTATCGCAGCTTCGGTGCGCATGCTAAATACATACCTATCGCCGCCCCGGTGCACGTGCTTAATACATACCTATCGCAGTCCCGGTGCACATACTATATATGTACCTATCGCCGCCCCGGTGCGCATGATATATACGTACCTATCGGCGTTGCACGGGGATCACTCTTCTCCAGTCGCCCTCCACCCCATTGGACACTACACCCGTTGCCCTCGGCCAAAGCTGTCTCCTCTGTGTTGCCCTCGTCAGGTTCACCTCCTTCTACATTTGCCAGGAGCAAAAGATATCACGTATCTGGTTGCCAATTCACCCTGCCTACACTATATCCGGCCTCCCCCCTAAACTCTGCACAACCTCTCCATTCCCTGGAGAAAAAATGTAACATTTCTTTTTAAAGTACCATATTTGTTTTCATTATTAATGTTAATAAGGGTGTTTATTTACTTCTTCATGTCTGTGTATGTTAGATAAAATAACCTAGGTCGATCAGGAATCTCTGACAGCAGGATTCATTGTTAATGATGTTAATGGTGTCTATTTACTTCTTTCATGTTTGTGTATGTTAGATGAAATGACCTAGGCCGATCACCGATTAAATATTTTATATGGATATAATAAATGTTAATGCTATCAATGGGGAAGAATATTTTTTTCTTTAAATTCACCGATCGAGACGTTATTTTATATATAAATATTAGTGCTAAGAATGGGGACCCTTCCCATACCATTCTACTCAGACTCTGTAATGTACCATTAGCATTGAACTCACAGGGCCTTAACTCCTACCTGAACATCAGGCTCTGAATCCTTCCCAGAACCTCCGGCTCTGACTCCTACCCGAACCAGTATGGTACATTTTGAATGTAATTTTTTCATATTTTCTGCAGGTAAATAATTCAAAGTTTAGTATTCGTTCTGATGGATGTTCCAACACTTAGACTGGTACTGACTTTAGTTACCAATTAAGTGTTTGGTTAACGTCCATAAAAACTAAAAAGAATGAAAGTTTACAACCTGTTCAATAAAGCAAATAGCAAATATAAGGTTATGAGTAAATGCGGTATTGTGATGACTGATCATTCCAGTTAAAAGTAGGCTAGATCGAATTTACACAAACCTTCTGTATTTAGGATAATGAACACCGACAGATAAAGCAGGTACAACTTACCAAGTGTTACACTGTTCTATCTAACATATTGAACAGTTGCTGATTTAGTATATATCCATTAGTAAATTACACACATGCTATCTCTATGATATTGTGCACTGTTAGATTCACCATAAGACATAGTATGAGTCACACTATATTATAACACATACTTGCTCTATCTAGAGTATTGAGTACATCTGCATTCAGCATTTACTCTGTTTTGAGTGTCCTACTGCATTATTGCACATATCTGTTGCATCTAGGGAACTGAGCAGTGTTTTCTACAACATGAATAACATTTAGCAAGTGTCCTAGTGCAGTAATACATTATTGCTCCTGAGTTTGTTTCAGATTATAAACCTAGGCATGAACAACAAAACAATAGTAAAAAAAGTGTGCTTAACATATTTCTGTGAAAAATTATCACTTTATTGCTCAATATATTGGAACACATTTATTCTAAGCTTGTTCACCACTTTCAAGCAAGAATATAATAAACAAAACAGAAACAAATCTTATATTTAAATGGGTGATTTTTATTTTAATGTGTCTTTTGAGAATGTGTAATTGTGTCAAAAGATAAAAATCAAAATCTAAAAAAGAACTGCAGCACTTAATGATATCAATGACAGAAACACATTGTTCAAACGTAATGTTTTAGTAAAAAAATGTTTTTTTAACCGTCCTCATTTTGATTGAAGGGTACCAAACATGGTGCCTCAGCTCTAAGAGTACCCACACATGGTGCGTCAGCTCGAAGGGTACCCACACATCGTGCGTCAGCTCAAATGGGTACACACGCATCGTGCGTCAGCTCGAAGGGTATCCTCGCATCGTGCATCAGCTTGAAGGGAACCCACGCATCGTGCGTCAGCTCAAAGGGTACCCACGCATCGTGCATCAGCTCGAAGGTTACCACACACATGGTGCCTCATTTCGAAGGGTACCCACTCATGGTGCCTCATTTCGAAGGGTACCCACTCATGGTGCGTCAGATCAAAGGGTAGCAACACATGGTGCGTCAGGTCGAAGGGTACTCACACATGGTGCGTCAGGTCGAAGGGTACTCACACATGGTGCGTCAGGTCGAAGGGTACTCACACATGGTGCGTCAGGTCGAAGGGTACTCACACATGGTGCGTCAGGTCGAAGGGTACTAACACATGGTGCGTCAAGTCGAAGGGTACCCACACATGGTGCGTCAGGTCGAAGGGTAATCACACATGGTGCGTCAGGTCGAAGGGTACCAACACATTGTGCGTCAAGTTGAAGGGTACCAACACATTGTGCATCAGGTCGAAGTGTACACACACATGGTGCCTCAGTACGAAGAGTACCCACACATCCTGCCTTAGCTCGAAGGGTACCAACACCTCTAAAAAAGGAGGAGGTAATGCCTACGAGGGTGGTATCATGAAAACAGAACCGGTGTAATGCTAAAGGAATATTAAGATAGAAGGGTGGTAGTGTGAGTAATTTTCTTCCCTGCACTGTTTTCCTCTGTACTCATTTCCTGTTAAAATCGTGACTTGCATTTTTTCTCAATTCATACATATAAATTATATTTTTTATCTGTTATACATATATGGAGTGGTTATGACCCAACGGGTCACTATGAACGTCTACTTTTAAAATTCTTTTTAAAGTTTTTTTTAATAAATATATGGAGTGGTTATGATCTAATGGTCACTCCACACGTCTACGTTTTTAATTCTCAAAAAAAAAAGGAATAATGCATGGGATGTGTGTATCATGACAATGGAACCGATTCTACCCTACCTCTACACTTCTCAAAACAGGAGGAGGTAATGCATGGGATGAATGTATCATGACAACGGAACCGATACTACCCTACCTCTACACTTTTCAAAAAAGGAGGAGGTAATGCATGGGATGAGTGTATCATGACAACGGACCCGATACTACCCTACCTCTACACTTCTCAAAACGGGAGGAGGTAATGCATGGGATGAGTGTATCATGACAACAGAACCGATACTACCCTACCTCTACACTTCTCAAAACAGGAGGAGGTAATGCATGGGATGAGTGTATCATGACAACGGAACCGATACGACCCTACCTCTACACTTTTCAAAACAGGAGGAGGTAATGCATGGGATGAGTGTATCATGACAACGGACCCGATACTACCCTACCTCTACACTTCTCAAAACGGGAGGAGGTAATGCATGGGATGAGTGTATCATGACAACGGACCCGATACTACCCTACCTCTACACTTCTCAAAACGGGAGGAGGTAATGCATGGGATGAGTGTATCATGACAACGGAACCGATACTACCCTACCTCAACACTTCTCAAAACAGGAGGAGGTAATGCATCGGATGAGTGCATCATGACAATGGAACCGCTACTACCCTACCTCTACACTTTTCAAAAAAGCAGGAGGTAATGCATGGGATGAGTGTATCATGACAACGGAACCGATATTACCCTACCTCAACACTTCTCAAAACAGGAGGAGGTAATGCAGCGGATGAGTGCATCATGACAATGGAACTGCTACTACCCTACCTCTACACTTTTCAAAAAATGGCATGAGTGTATCATGACAATGGAACCGATACTACCCTACCTCAACACTTCTCAAAACAGGAGAAGGTAATGCATGGGATGAGTGTATCATGACAACGGAACCGATACTACCATACCTCAAAACTTCTCAAAACAGGAGGAGGTAATGCATCAGATGAGTGCATCATGACAATGGAACCGCTACTACCCTACCTCTACACTTTTCAAAAAAGCAGGAGGTAATGCATGGGATGAGTGTATCATGACAACGGACCCGATACTACCCTACCTCTACACTTCTCAAAAAAGGAGGAGGTAATGCATGGGATGAGTGTATCATGACAACGGAACCGATACTACCCTACCTCCTGGGTCCTATACTGTAGAAGCACCACTGGTCCTTATACTGGAGAAGCATCCGGGTTCTATATGGTAGAAGCACCCCTGGTTCTGGTACCAATACTGTAGAAGCACCCCTGGTCCCTATACTGGAGAAGCATCTATATTTCTATAGAACGTTATACTTTAGATGCACCAACATTCCTGGGGAGGACCGTCATACTTTAGAAGCACCTATATTTCAAGGGACTGTTATACTTTAGAAGCACCAACATTCCTGTGGACCGTTATACTTTAGAAGCATCAACATTTGTGGGGACCGTTATACTGAAGAAGCACCAATATTTCTAAGGACCATTATACTGTAGAAGCACCTATATTTCTAGAGACAGTTATACTTTAGAAGCACCAACATTCCTGTGGAGGTTATACTTTAGAAGCATCAACATTTGTGGGGTGTGTTATACCGTAAAAGCACCAATATTTCTAGGGACCGTTGTACTTTAGAAGCACTAATGTTTCTGGGGAGGGACCTTATACTTTAGAAGCACATATTTCTAGGGACCGTTATACTTTAGAAGCACTAATGTTTCTGGGGAGGGACCTTATACTTTAGAGCACATATTTCTAGGGACGGTTATACTTTAGAAGCACCAACATTCCTGGGGAGGACCGTCATACTTTAGAAGAACCTATATTTCAAGGGACTGTTATACTTTAGAAGCACCAACATTCCTGTTGACCGTTATACTTTAGAAGCACCTATATTAGAAGCATCAACATTTGTGTGGACCGTTATACTGAAGAAGCACCAACATTGATGGGAAACCATTGTACTTTATAAGCAACAACATTTCTAGGGACCGTTATACTTTAGAAGAACCATCATTCATGGGAGACCATCGTACTTTAGAAGCACCAATATTTCTAGGGATCGTTATACTTTAGAAGCATCAACGACCCTGCGGACGGGAATGTTATACTTTAGAAGCACCAACATTAATGGGAGACCATTATACTTTAATACGCATCATGTATCTTGCATATGTATCATGGATATGTATCATGTATCTTGCATATGTATCATGGATATGTATCATGTATCTTGCATATGTATCATAGATATGTATCATAGATATGTATCATGGATATGTATCTTGGATATGTATCATGTATCATGGATATGTATCATTGATATGTATCATGTATATGTATCATAGATATGTATCATGGATATGTATCATGGATATGTATCATATATCTTGGATATGTATCATGGATATGTATCCTGTATCATAGACATGTATCATGGATATGTATCATAGATGTGTATCATGTATCATAAGTGTGTATCATGTATATGTATAATGTATCATAGATATGTATCATGTATCATAGATATGTATTATGTATCTTGGATATGTATCATATGTATCATGTATCTTGGATATGTATCATCGACATGTACCATGTATCATAGATGTGTATCATGCATATGTATCATGTATAATGTATATGTATCATGTATCATAGATATGTATCATGTATAATGGATATGTATCCTTGATATGTATCATGTATCATGGATATGTATCATGTATCATGTATCATAGATATGTATCATGTATCATAGATATGTATCATGTATCATAGATATGTATCATAGATATGTATCATGTATCATAGATAGGTATCATTGATATGTATCATTATCATGGATATCTATCATGTATCATAGATATGTATCATAGATATGTATCATGTATCATGGATATCTATCATCGATATCTATCATGTATCACAGGTATGTATCATATATATGTATCATGTATAATAGATATGTATCATGTATCATGGATATGTATCATGGATATGTATCATGTATCATGGATATCTATCATGTATCATAGATATGTATCATAGATATGTATCATGTATCATAGATATGTATCATCTATCATAGATATTTATATGTATCATATATATGTATCATAGATATGTATTATGTATCATAGATATGTATCATGTATCATAGATATGTATCATAGATATGTATCATGTATCATAGATATGTATCATAGATATGTATCATGTATCATGGATATCTATCATGTATCATAGATATGTATCATAGATATGTATCATGTATCATGGATATCTATAATCGATATCTATCATGTATCACGGGTATGCATCATATATATGTATCATGTATAATAGATATGTATCATGTATCATGGATATGTATCATGGATATGTATCATGTATCATGGATATCTATCATGTATCATAGATATGTATCATATATATGTATCATGTATCATAGATATGTATCATGTATCATAGATATTTATATGTATCATAGATATGTATCATAGATATGTATCATGTATCATAGATATGTATCATGTATCATAGATATGTATCATAGATGTGTATCATGTATCATAGATATGTATCATAGATATGTATCATGTATCATGGATATCTATCATATATCATAGATATGTATCATAGATATGTATCATGTATCATGGATATCTATAATCGATATCTATCATGTATCACGGGTATGTATTATATATATGTATCATGTATCATAAATATGTATCATGGATATGTATCATGTATATGTATCATGTATCATGTATCATGAATCATGTATATCAATCATGTATCATAGATATGTATCATGGATATGTATCATGTATCATGGATATGTATCATGTATATGTATCAGATATGTATAATGTATATGTATCATGTGTCATAGATATGTATCATGTATCATGTATATGTATCATGGATATGTATAATGGATATGTATCATGTATCTTTGATATGTATCATAGATGTGTATCATTGATATCTATCATTGATATGTATCATGTATCATAGACGTATATCATGTATATGTATCATGTATCATAGATATGTATCATGGATATGTATCATGTATCATAGATATGTATCATGTACATGTATCATGTATCATAGATATGTATCATGTATCATGTACATGTATCATCGATATCTGTCATGGATATGTATCATGCATCATGTATATGTATCATGGATATGTATCATGGATCATGTATCATTGATATCTTTTATAGATATGTATCATGTATCATGGATATCTATCATGGATATTTATCATGTATCATGGGTATGTATCATAGATATGTATCATGTATCATTGGAATGAATCATCGATATGTATCATGTATCATGGATATGCATAATGTATCTTGCATATGTATCATGGATATGTATCATAGATATGTATCATGTATCATGGGTATATATCATTGATATGTATCATGTATCATTGATATTTATATGTATCATAGATATGTATCATGGATATGTATCATGTATCTTGGATATATATCATGGATATGAATCATGTATTATGGATATTTATTATGGATATGTATCATGTATCATAGATGTGTATCATGTATATGTATCATGTATCATAGACATGTATCATGTATCATGTATATGTATCATGGAACATGGATAGGTGTCATGGATATGTATCATGTATCATGTATCATGTATATCTATCATGTATCATGGATATGTATCATAGATATGTATCATGTATCATAGATATCTGTCATGGATATGTATCATGTATCATGGGTATGTATCATGGATATGTTTCATGTATCATGGGTATGTATCATAGATATCTATTATGTATCATGTATCATAGATGTGTATCATGTATCCTGGATATGTATCACGGATGCTTTACTATGGACTCACGTTCAAAAAAAGTACTGTTTCGATTAAGCAACCCTTGCTTCACTATGGACTCATTCTAAAAAAAGTGCTGTTAGGGATTAAGCAACACTTGCTTCAATATAAATTCATGTATCGTTAGGAATAAGGAACCCTTTCTTCACTATAAATTCATGTTAAAAAAAATGCCGTCAGATATTAAGAAACCTTTGCTTCACTATGGACTCATGTTAAAAAAGTGCTTCACTATAAACGCATGTTCAAATTAGTGCCGTTATGAATTAAACAATCCTTGTTTCACTATAAACGCATGTTCAAACAAGTTTCGTTAGGGATGAAGCAACCCTTGCTTCACTATAAACTCATGTTTAAAAAAGTTCCGTTAGCGATTAAGCAAACCTTGCTTCACTATGGACTCATGTAAAAAAAGTGCAGTTAAAGATCAAGCAACCCTTGGTTAACTATAAACTCATGTTCAAAAAAGTGCCGTTAGAAATTAAGCAACCCTTGCTTCAGTACGGACTAATGTTAAAAAAAGTGCCGTTAGAGATTAAGCAACACTTGCTTCAACATAAACTCATGTTTCGTTAGGATTAAGCAACGCTTGCTTCACTATAAACTCATGTTCAAAAAAGTGCTGAAAGGGATTAAGCAACCTTTGCTTCACTATAAACCCATGTTCAAAAAAGTGCCGTTACGAATTAAGCAACCCTTGCTTCCCTATAAACTCATGTTCAAATTTTTTTACTGATACTACACTAACTCCACACCTCTCAAAAAGGAGGATGGTATCATGTCAACAGAACAAATACTACACTAACTCCACACCTCTCAAAAAAATAAAGCGGTAATGCCTAGGAGGAGTAGATTATGACAGCAGAACGGGTGCAGGGAGGGGGATATTAATTAAGAAAGGAAGGCAGAAAGTGTGGGAGTGAGAGGGAAAGAAGAAAGGAAGGAAAAAAGGGTTTTAGTGTGAGGGAATTTCTTCCCGGCACTCACTTCCTATGACGTCATTTCCTGTGTATCATGACTTGCATATTTTCTTATACATAATTTCATTGGGTTCTGAAATTAGTAGATACTTGTCTAAATTTCTGGTTTTGAATTCTTGGAAAAATTTTCAAATTATATTGATCTCAACTACCATATATATATATATATATATATATATATATATATATATATATATATATATATATATAAGTTCAAATATATTTAGATAATGAACACAAAACCAATATTTTTCAAAAGTGCTCAATACAAAGTACAGCTTTTATAAAATTAAATAAAGATTTCTGACAATCTACACTAATAAATTCGTGTTTCAACGCATCTACGTCTTCAAGACTGTCTAAAAATAAAAATTTGGCGTGAAATCCGGCTAAAAAACTCGAGGTGAAAAAAGAATGAGGACAAAATTAAGAGAGCGCGCGGCCAGCAAATTCGGTCTAGTCTACACCCGGCTGTCATCTCCTCGCTATAATGTCGTGTGTTATCGCCTTACCTAATTTAATTATGAAATAAAAATTAAATTTTATTTTTAGTTAAACCTCTAAGATATATTTTCTATACATATAAAAAAAATTAATGGTCATCTTCACACAATTATGTTAACTCTTAAAAAGATATTCATATTAGAAAATTATAAAAACATATTCTTCATATCACTAGTAATCGAATTAATTATACAGGTGTGTACAATATTTTTACTACTTAAAATCAACAATTTTTCTTCATCTCCGTAATTAAATAAGTGGAGGACATACATAAACTCCTAATGTAGTTTAATTAAAAACTTAACCTCCAAATATATTGGTTATCTTAAATCCTACTACACTACAATTATTTATCAGATTAATGTTGTACTTATTAAGGGATGCTATAGTTTTTATGATATATTTTAAGGTTAATTCTGGCAAATTTGCTAGGTTATTACCATATTTATCCAAAGTGAACTGTTTGACCTGCTTACAATTAAATCCTATCTCATCTCTCTGCTTCAACAAATCAGGGAACATAGCAATAGCAAAATTCTCACCAAGGCAAATGAAACAGGTGGGGTTGTGCAGTGTAGGTGCTGAAGCCCTTTTTAGAATGTTACATTTTAGTACTGGTAAATCATTTTTTATTTTAGAAATAGTATCTATTTAGATAATGAGGTGCCTGTTTTACTATCTGGGTTATTAAATTATATTTTGTGGTTTCTTTATCTAGTCTTAAAATCAGTACTTGTACCACCTATGTAAACAAGCACTTTTCTTGCAACGGTAATTCGCTCTTATTTCTACAGCTACATTCATTATTGTTGTTATTATCTTGTGTGTTGTTAATTCTATTGTTTTAATTATATTTTAATATCTGTCTATTATGACTCTTAATTAATTTTCCAAGTTGTTTTTAAAGCTTTAACAAAGTTCAACTACTTTTCTTCACCATCGTAATTAAATAAATGGAGGAGATAGATAAAATCCTTACTGTATTAACTATCAAATGTAATTTCAAATCCTGATTAACCCAACTCATTTTATAACAAATTTACTAGTTCACTTAAAATTTACTCCGCTTTAAAAGCATGGAGGTCATACCGATACGCCTAACTATTAGCCATTTTACTCTGATTATATGCATTAATGATTGAACAAGATCTATGCCTGTTTGATCTTTGCATCGGTAGGGAAAGACGCCATGATATTCGCTGTTATTTATATAGAAATGCATATTTGTACGTGTATTTCACAGGTGAACGTAACGTAATATAGATGCCCTAGCATTTATCTCCCTTAGCTGGCCGTTGTTTATTTAAGGGATTCCATTAGAAACGTCACCGGCGAAATACTTCCGGTGCCTGTCCCCTGATCTATGTAGCTGCCTACTTTACGACTTTCATGGCGCAGTTTTATATCTCTTTAAATATTCTGGCGTTTAAAGCATCGTCGGCAAGAAATATTGTTTTTCTTCTCCCTAGGACAAGAATTAAATAGTGCTAATATTATTTTTCTAGTGTTATTTTCTTTTATCTAACGAACTTTGTTTACCTCTTCACTACGCGTGAGCCTCCATTTAACCTCTTGTAACTCGGCTACCACCCAGCATAATTTATATTTTTTCCCTTCTAACATTATTTTTACGCTCAAATATTTTATTCTGCAATGTTATTAAGGGTATATTTTATTATAATCCGTACGCTGAAAACGCTAAAAAACAAACAAATATACAACAAATAAAAGTAACTGTCGTCGATAAAAGTTAATTTAAAACTGACCTGTGATATTTGTTTGTATTTTTAAACCGTTCCAACTGCTATTTATTAGAAATCAATAGTTTTGTCACGCGAACATTGCAAAAAAAAAAAAAAAATGGCGCTTGCTCGTAAGGAAGTGAGCACAAGACGCCATTTTGTCTAGAAAAAATACGAGTAAAAAATGAACCAGAAATTTTTTTTTACATCTAATAAAAACCCATTTATAGTACGTAAAAATACAAACAAATAGGTAAGTAGACAAATATCTCTTCTCGACGTAGGTTAAACTCACTTGTTGCATATTTATTTTTATAACCCCGTTCTCGTTCGTTTTTTGGACCCCGTCCGCGACTGTACTGATCATTATAAAAGATACCCGTTATTAAGCCTATGACTCTCTATAGGTTTTTATTACACTGCTCGTCTCTACTACGTCTTCATTTTGTATTTATGTGTTTGTAAAACTGTTTTTTCCCCTTTTTTGTTTTACCTTATTCGACGTCCAATCAACCTGTGTCTAAACTATACCATGCCTCAGAGTTTTGATTGCCGATAGGAATTTATCTGACTGTTGTGGTTTGCACACGTTTCCACGCATTCCAGAGGCAGTAAACAGATCTATAAGTATTGGGAAAATAATTAATACAGGATATAGGTTTACCATTTTCTTTTGAAAACGAAATGGCAAAATAATGTCTTTCTTTGCTTTTGATTAGATACTTGCTAATCCTGTCTCGTAATAGAATATGTTAGCCCTAAAAATGTTAAAACCTGGACCTATCTTACTTCTTGATTTATTTAAATCGGATATCTTTTATTTCCCAGTCGATTTGTTATTTCCGCGTTTCGCGTGTACGATTAAACCTGCTATAACTCGCTGTTTTTAATGTTTAATTTTTGTATTTTTTTTTAAATAGAAATAAATTATTGGTAAAATTTTTGTAATTAAAAATTTATTCTTTTTATAAATTTCTATGGTCGGTTTTTAATGTAGGGGAAATCTAGCTCCCCAAAAAGGGCACTTTAGATTGGAACAAAAATAAAAATTATCTCAGTATGGAAGGTTTTCTCCTTCACTGATCGAGAACAGGAAAGATGAATTTGAATATCAGAACAGACTCTACACTTTGTTCTTCACCAAAAGTTCAAGGACCGTTTTTAAAAAGGTATTTTTTTTGTGTGCCTTTTTAATACAATCAAATATTTATTTAAATATTTTTGTAAAACATATTGACAAGCACGTTTTCTTATGCGCATATTTTTCATTAAAAAGTTTTATATACAGAACAAAAAATATTTTATTTACAAAACAAAACGTTTTGTAAATAAAAACCTTTCTTAATAATAAAAAAGCTGCGAAGTGTACGCGTATTGTTTGTTTACAATTCAACCGGCTATAAAAGAATCCGATGTCGACCCAACATATGTCCTTTTGGTATTTGCTAATTCTGGGGTGTCTCAAGTCTACTTGATCCAGCATTTGTTTGCTATGTGATGTGCGACAGATGTTGTACATATGTGTATCAAGGATAAGAAGAGGGAGTGTTTTACGTATATATTGTTTTTTTTTGTTCATTGCTAAGTGTTTGTTGGGGAGATTCCATCGAACACTTTCCGGGGACGTTTGAATCTCACATGTTGCCAGTTCTACAATCCCGGTGAAAAAAGCGATGTGGAGAAAAGCAGAAAGGAAAACAAAAAAATCATCCGTTTACAATTCTCTTGATAAAGAGATTTTATCTCGAAATATTAAAAATGTATACTAATATCCATTAATATCCAAGTTATTTTATTTCATTTTTAAATGTGCATTGTTAAGACTTTGAAGCATATAACAATGTCTATACTATACACAATGCTTCTCACAAACCATGAGACTTTCATTATATATATATATATATATATATATATATATATATATATATATATATATATATATATATATATATATATATCAGATATCTGTAATATATAGAGTAAAGTCTACGTCCATCGTACAGGCTAAGATAACATGTCTCGGAGTCAAGAATTGAAAGTTACTAAATCATTTGTTACTCGATGTTATGAATTGAATCGTGAAGCTGGTCCTTTCTCGTTATAATTATAGGTTCAATACACATCTTTAAATAAAAGAACATTATTATAGCACAATAGCGGTATACCCTGCACGCAGATACATAAAAATAGAAATAAAAACACAGGATTACCACAAGATAATATATTTAAATAATTAAATTTATTGAGCTCAAAACAGTTGAAAAAATGTGAGTCATTTTATTTAGCCGTGATTCATTAAAAATGTCCATACAAACCATGACCCAAATGGCCATGACCAAAACCGCCGTTAAAACCAGGAGCTCCTAAACCGTGTCCAGCGAATCCATGTCCAGCAAATCCATGTCCAGCGAATCCATGTCCAGCGAATCCATGTCCAACCAATCCATGTCCAGCGAAACCATGTCCAGCCAATCCATGTCCAGCGAAACCATGTCCGTAGAGACCGTTTCCGAAGCCAGCATGTCCGGCCAAGCCATAACCAGAAGGACCGTACCCGTATCCACCATGTCCAGCATTGGAAGCAGCAAGGGCAGCATGATAATGTTGGGCACCGTCGTGCACAGCGTGTTGTCCGTGGGCAGCGTGGGCAGCATATTCTTGATGTAGGCCATCGGCCAGTCCGTGGTGTTCCTCGTCATGTTCGTGCAGTCCATAACCATTAGCGAGGTCGTGTTCTCTGTCATGATGCTCAGCATGATGAGCATCGAGGAGACCGCGAGCAGCAGTCTCGGCATGGGCGCCATAGGCGTCATGATGGGCAGCCGCTTCACCCACTTCTCCATGAACTGCACTGTGGAAAGGGGCCGCGCCATAATATTGGCCGTGGACCCCAACCATGGCAAGAGCGAGGAAAATAGCGACACTGAAGGACTTCATTTTGTATTTCACAGATTTCTGAAATATAAAAAGAAAAATCAGTTAATTATTTAATATATTTGTATTATTTATTTATTAATTTATTTATATATTTATGCTCCCACTTGTATATCAGTAAGCATATGGCACAAAAAGTAAATGCACAACCCCGTTTCAAAATTAATAAAAACTAATTCTAATATTGATTTATTATTTTTTCTATATTATCTGTCTTTAATACATCAATATAACTTCCAGTGTTCAGATTCTTTCAAAAAAATCTCATCTAAAAGCCCCCAACAGTGTTCATGTAATCCCTTTTTAAACCACAATGCTAAAACATCGTGAGATTTAGATTTTTTATTAAAAAGAATTAGATTGATATTTGATAGCTCGAATCTCTATACAAAAAGTTGCAGTTGTTGTCTGTTTGTTTCCTTATTCACTAACCCCCCCCCCAGAGGTTGTGAGGTAGGACCTCATAACGATATATATTCTGAAGGTACATTACTCAGTGTACTTGGATAAATACATTTCATTTGGATCAAAGATGCACGACATTATCGTGAGGTTTGCATTCGCGCTTGACAGACACAAAAGGGTCATTTTCTTTTATCTTGTTTTATTTTATTTATGACTTGAAAATAAAAAAAGTACAAATAATAATAGAAATGTTAATAAGGGGTTCGGATTTTGGAGCAGAAGTGCAAAAAGGGGAAACGAGAAACACCGGATGTGCCTCGAGAGGCTTAAAGACGGTAAATTTACCGAAATTTAGTTCGATCAAAGTTACTTTACTTACATACCACTTATGCAATCAATGCTATATGCATCTTTCGACCTTATCGCAAACAGTGAACATGATAAAATGTAAAAAAATCAGAATAAAAATAAGTAATATATTTTCTTTTAAATAGCATGGTGTAATTGTTAGTCACAGACTGTGTGCTCGAGGTGCCGAGTTCGAGTTCACTGTCACAAATACCATTGTAAAAGGTATGATTCCATATATTTCACCTCCAGCTATAGATAAAATTAGTAGGGTAGACTAGACTCTCAAGCCTTAGCTTTACAACCAGTCTATGGAAATGTAAATTCCGAAATAATACTAGTCTTTCTCTTCATGGATTCCAGTCGAACTGGACATTTCTTGCCATTGGCAACAAATAATGTCAGCTTAGAAAAAGTGGGGTTGGAAATTGCAGGGGGTATCCATTGTCTCTCAAGACTAATGGAGACCTTAAGTGTTATGAACTGGATGCAATTCCAGGCATCGCCGAGTTCTCTTGCTAGTCAGTAAATAAAATTAATTTGATTCAATTTTTCATAAACTATTTGATATTTATAGTCAACTGCAACCGTAAAGACGGAATACTTCTACCTGAAATCATGTTCAGTCTCAATGACGTCATTTGATGAAGATCATGTCGAGAACACTGTTGTTATACATATATAAAAAACTATTTATTACTATTCATTAATGCGCGATCATTTATCAATGCCATTTGAGGATAAGGGTTAATGAAGTGGGTAGATTGTGAGCTGAATGATCAAGAATATTATGAGACGATTGAAAATAATAAGTATTTGTGTACATTGGATTTGAAAACAACCGTGTTGTAGCCCACAACGAATCAATCCAGTGGTAACGTATTCCACACATAAACAGTTATTTTGTATCAGTAGAAAATATATTAATGTACTTTATTTATATACAATAAATTGTGGATGCTTTGTAGCGGTCAGAGATGGAAACATTTTGGGTAAGTTCGGACTGGGTTCCTCATATGTTTAACGGCATATCAACCCTTTTTTAAGATTAATCCATACCGGAAGGAAATACTTATTACAAACCATTCATTGAACAAAAGTTAGCATTTTAACTATATGTAGGGTGAATTATGGGTTCATAACTTCCACAATTGTATTAGTGCATAAGTCGATCACAGTCGATAGGATTTGAACTCGGCACAGTCGATTACACAAACCGCGACGGTGGTCATTGCACAAATGCCGCACAACTTCCGGTTCATACACGATAAGCATAATCTTAGCTAGTTTTGTCTGTCTGATTAACAGTCTATCCGCTCTTTCTGTTATTTAATGGCAAAACACAATTTTATATTATAAATCTGCGTTCTCTGTATGTCTGTCTGTATGTCTGTCCCTCTCTCTGTATCTCTGCCTGTCTGTCTGTCTGTCTATCTGTAATGTGATACAATTGAAAACAAAACTCAATAATAAAATCAAACTCAACTTTCCTCGAGTAAAATTTTATAAGAAATCTAAGAAGTCGTATTAATTTTGTGTTATGGTGTATTACAATTATATCTGGGAGTCTGAATTCGCGTCGGACATATATAACAGCGAACACAAAGTTTTACTTGATTTTATGTATAACTAAGCCCTGTAACAAGATTAAGCACAGCATTTCTCGGATAAGTATTTACGAGCAATCCAATACTCGCAAATATTGTTCAATCCGAGCGCTTGATTTTAAAATCTACTATAAGAAGAAATGCTTGAATGTTAAGAATAATGGAAAAAAAATCATTTTCTTAACGTTTGCACTTTTCACTATTTAAAATAACACATTTTGATACGTCATGTATTTCTTTTTATTTTCGTATATATAAGGCCCACTTTCATCCCCGGGCAACGCCGGGTGCATCTTCTAGTATCTATTATAAATGATCCACTGTGAATCATTAATCTAACACTAACTTCTATTTTGTCCATAACAAGATGGAAAACAGGGGTTCATCTCTTCCCAATGCCATTAGTTGAAGTAAAATATGGTACTTTAATGTGGTTAAATCGTTTAAAGAAACTAACACATTTTTCTAGATTAAAGTCGGAAAAAAGTTATTAAATATTCAGTTCTAACACGTAATGGTTGCCAACATCTCTAAGTGAAAATAATATTATGGAACCGACGGGATTCGAACTTGGCACACCCAGGTCGTCAGTCCGTGTCGTCATCAATAAACGGAGGTGAATCTAGAGTCCATGTCTTTCTCAACGTTATTAGTGCATAAACGAACGTAAAAGATGGACATTTTAATGTAGGTGAACCATTTTAAAAACTAACATGTTTGTTACATTAGAGTGGGAAAAAAGTTATTAAATATTTAGTTGTAACAAATCAAATCATTTAAAAATAAAAGCATCAATTAATAAATGATTCCAAGTTCACTTGTTGTAACTTACGAGAAAAGGCAACAATTTGATATGACGTAAAAGTCAAAAGAAAGTGACAACGTCTTACCTGTCGACCTGGGAACGAGATGTGGGTAATGGCGGATTGTGGTGCGTCTGCTGTCGATCTGGAAAGATGGCTGCATTTATAACCTGAATCCTCCGGAAGTATAGAAGTAACCAACGAAGATGACAGCGTAAAAAATGATGACTCTGAGATTTCTGAATCATTTGCTTTGTAAATGAATCAAATATAAATAAAATAAAAACGCAGGCTCTGACTGGGTTCATAAATTTAGAGATCACATGACCATTCAAATTGTCCAGGTAAAGTTAGGCGTGTCGAGAGGTCAGATTGAGAAGAACATGCCGAGGGATTAAGGATAGGCAGGCGTTAGCGTTGAGTGTTGCCTTTGCTTGTAGGTCCACTTCAGAAGCAGCGGACAGAAACATTGTCGACCTGGTGAAACTAAAAATGGCTACTCTTTATTTACAGTCGGGATGTCAAGTGTTCAAACTGCTTTAATATTGGGAGAATGAATCTGTGGACATAACTCAATTTATTGAAGTAGAAGTGAGTTTGTAAATATATATTTAAGTGCAAAAAGCAAATTTACACAGATATAAAAACATATATTTAATGTACATGCATACACGGATATACAATTTTTTGTTTCATTTTACTTCAGTCGAAATTCTCAGAAATCAAGGGCCCCTTCCTGGGGCTAAAGCTTAATCTCTATATGAGATACATAGATATTCGAACATTCTACTAAAGTTCTCTTTTATTTCTCAAACGTTCAGTTAGTAAAGAAATTAAGAACATTCATTTTCCTCTCCCCAATTGACCAATTAACAATGTTATAGCATATCTTTGTTGTAGTCTCTTTGTTTTACCGGATTCCAGGACAAGAATTCATCTAGTCTGGTGGAGTATGAATCAAAGTGTTGTTAGTTGAGGTAACATTACTAGGAGAAGGTCCACCATTCTTCGTATAAGCAAGTGTATAGCCGTGCCAAAAGGATCTTATTTGTGCTGCGAATACTATGCTATTTTGAATATTTGGTCAGAGTTTACTTGTAGGGGGAAGTATCCTGATGTCAGGTTGTCCTGAAACACTCTTGTACAAAGAGACCGAATACACTCGAGATTGAGGTCTAATAGGTAATTCAAACTCTATCATTATATATGCGTGTTTATATACACACTAAAATAATAAGATTCTTTGGGTCACCAATTGATCTCGGGTTAGATTTTTTGCACCAGGAAACATGCGACCGTAAGTAAAACTAACTCCCCCTGAACGAGGAGGTAATGTCTGGAAAGATTCCCCCTAGGTCAGAACCAAACAATACCTAATTGAGACAAAAAAAACGGACCCCTTGCGGGCCAGTCCCTAGAACCAAAATGTGCGAATAGTTCCTTGGCTGGTCCGTTTAATGTGAGAAAAACCAGCTCCCCAAGAGAGCCCTCTGAAAGATTACAACATACCATTTGACATAATTTTAAGAGTATTCGTCAACGGACCGGGAGACCAGGGTTCATTCCTCTGTTGGTGCGGGTCAGGAGACAAGCAATATCCGCTCCCGAAGGAGATAATTCCTGGGATAGTAGAGCTTCCATGGCCAAATCGAACTATACTTCATTTTTATAAAGAAGGATTTGCAAAGAGACAAGCCAGTCTATAGGTTGCAATAATTAGGCCAATAATTCTTCTGGCTGGTACGAACAAAGAGTGAGTTTTAAAGCGAGTTAAATATAAAAAATAAACGAAAAAAAAAATCAAATATTAGCCTCTTTTTGATGAATAAAAAATATAATACTATTACGAAACAATGGTTTAAAAATATGTCTACGCACCCTTTCTATTTCAAATTGGCGTAGCCGCGCTTAGAGACATAACGTAATTTTCTGACCCAAAAGTCCATTACCATCGGACGATGAAGAAAAAAAAAAGAAAGAAAAACCCTGCTTTGACAAGGAGAAATTTATTTCTCGAAAGCTCAGATTAAAATAAATTTTATTTATTTTAACACTACATATTGTTATGTTTAAAAAAAAAAAGAAGCAATATTATCCGAAACAGTGGTTTAAAAATATGTATACACACCCTTATATATATATATATATATATATATATATATATATATATATATATATATATATATATATATTCCTCTTCAACTACGAGTTAAAGGATATTACTGTTTGTGGTTATATAATCTTGTTGTTTATAATGGACAATAAATCTTTTATTCTTTTCATTTCTTTATTACCCTTGCGTGCTAATATATATATATATATATATATATATATATATATATATATATATATATATATATATATATATATATATAGATGCAAGTGGATTGATACTGTATAAAATAAGAGGGGGGTTAAACCACATATCATTTTTTTTTTAAAATATAAACAGAAACCACCACTTTATCAAGGCCGAGGCCACCCATGGACAAGTGTTAATGTTGAGAGTATTATACATGAAGCACCATGATCGATAACCTGTTCGCCGACTAAAGGAGGCTGAGTCTCATCGTTTCGGAGCAGATGGGGAGACAGAAGAGCTGGGACACGATCATGAATGAAAACAAGTCGAAGCTCTAAGAACGCCCTGAGACCAATACCTGGCTTGCTTTCAAGCTGTAAGTTCGCTACACTATCGGAAACCTAGTCGATGACGATTGATTTAAATTCGCCCTCACCCTGCGGACAGGTTCGCGAATATGCAGCACCTACAGGGACAGATTTGTATTATAACCGATAGCCGTGGAGACGAGGGAGCGATAGGCCCCTTCCACGCGAGACGTCATCAACAGCCTTGATTTATTTTGCTTTTGCTTTAAATCGAAAGTAATTGAACCCCCCCCCCCAAAAAAGTAATTTGTCACGTGAGAGAAAAAATGTTTACGTTATTTTTTAAGGAGCCGATAGACATTTAAAATTGGAGCGTGCCGATTGAAGACGTATTTTGGATAGATATACGAATGCTATATTTATTGTGAATTTTAATGTTAATTAATAACAAGCTTCTGAGATCTTTTGAAGGGGAGGGGGTAGTGCTTTTATTCTAGTTTTTTTCTTTGAGTTCAAAGTAATGTAAATCCCACCCAAAAAGTAATTCTTTACGTGAGAGAAAAAAAGTTTCCGTTATTTTTTAAGGAGCCGATGGACATTTAAAACTTGAGCGTGCCGATTGAAGACGTCTTTTGGGTAGATATACAAATGTTATATTCATTGTGAATTTTAATGTAATTAATAACTAGCTTTTAAGATTTCTTTTCAAGGAGGTAGAGATATTATTCTAATTTTTTCTTTAAGTTGAAAGTAATTGAAATCTAAAAAAAAAATTAGTCATGTTAGAGAAAAAGTTTCCGTTATTTTTTAAGGAGCCGATAGACATTTAAAACTTGAGCGTGCCGATTGAAGACGTCTTTTGGGTAGATATACAAATGTTATAGTCATTGTGAATTTTAACGTTAACTAATAACTAGCTTCTGAGATTTTCTTCAGGGAAGGGGGGGGGGGGTAGTAAAATTATTCTAGTTTTTTTCTTTGAGTTCAAAGTAATTGAAATCCAAAACAAAAAATAATTCGTCACGTGAGAGTAAATAACGTTTCCGTTATTTTTTAAGGAACCGATGGACATTTAAAATATCGACCGAGCGTTTGATAACTTTGCATCAATTCATCAGACACACACGGGAGGGGAATGCATCGTTTTTTATCATTATTTAAAAGTATCCTAAAAACGTATATTAAGTAATTAGGTAACATATGTGTGTATATATATATACACACACACACACACACACACACACACATATATATATATATATATATATATATATATATATATATATATATATATATATATTATATATTAAAGTTAAATATTTTGAAAATAAAACAATCGTGCAATTTTAAATGAAAAATTCATTTATTTAATTTTTTTTTCGCGAATTTTCGTTGTAAATACAACTTTCTCAAGCGAGACAGTCTTATAGTGTTTATATATATATATATATATATATATATATATATATATATGAATTAATTTTTATTTTTTATTTATTTTTTTCTTAAATGTGTCTTCATGTATGTGTGATAGTGCACCTTGACCTTCATGAAAATGGGAGAAACGCTATCTCTGTGACAAGATCACAACTAAACAAAGCCTGGGCCTGGTGTTGACACAATCACTAAACCATGATAAATGTCTACAAATACAAATAAATGCCGTGGGACTCAGAAGAAAGATCTGAGTGTTATGATGGACAAGTGCTCACTCGATGGCCAAGATGGGGGACCCGGTCCACATCCTGCAATTGTTGGCTCCTTTAAATTCAGGAACAAGATCACGGACAAAAAAAACAGGTAAGTAACACCCATCTAATTCCAGGTATGACAGGTACACGGACCAAACCCAAGAAAACAGGAATGAAAAGAACAAACCAAGTAGCCATAGAAAAAATGAACGACTAAAGAGAACAGACTGGTTATTGAATACTACTACAAAAGCCACAGAAAGAGGATACCGGAAACGAATGAAAGATCCATGGAACATTTTACTGACTACCATACAACGGAACAGGGGATAGCAGATCAAGCAAGATAGATACTCAAGAGAGTGTGGTTCTCGGAGATGGAATTAACAGAAATCAAACAAAAAATAAATGGCGTGACAGATCAAGCTTGACGAAAGCTCACAGGAAGAAGACGGGCAAAATATAAACACAGAAACTGAAGAGGGCAAAGACTACGAAAGCACAGAACTCACTGAGGAAGAAGCAAGAGAAGTAAAAAATATCAAACGGTTCATGTTCGAGAACACAACAAAACTCCCATTCCTAAGGAACGAAGACTTGAAGAAGTTAAAAGTTGAAACGGAGAAAGTAAGCAGTGCATCCCACACACATTATCACAGACCTAAACAACTTTATATATGCGGGGGCAAAATCAATAAGTATGAAATTAAAACAGAAAAAAGACTGGCCAACAGAATGGACAGGCGAAATCTGGATGGAAGATCAGACTGGAAACTCAGATCAGCAAACTTCAAAAGGAAGCTAAAACCGTAAACATGATGAAAAAGAACAGTAAACGATGTAAGAGCAGAAATCTGAATAGCAAGGAAAGACTAAATACGAAACAGTAAGAACTGAAACAAAAGATAGCAGCAAAAGAAGGAAAATTGGGATAATACAGATACAAATCGGAACAGTACAAACAGAACAGGACCTGCGAAAACAATTAAAGCCAGTTTTACAAAAATGTAAACGGAGAAAGAACAACAGAACAACCGGACCCGACAGAAACAAAACATTTCTGGAGCAAGATATGGGGAAAGGCTCAAGATCACAACAAAAATTCTAAAAGGCTGAAAAATATGAAAGATAAATTACAAGAAATTGAAGAAGGAACAGAAACAGAAATTAATGAAGAAACTATGAAGATAACACTAAAGAATATGTCAAACTGGAAAGCACCAGGCCACGATGGAATACATGCGTACTGATTTACAAAATTCACGATCCGACATGAAAGGCTAGCACAGAAACTGAGAGGATGTATCCACAAAACAGACGTACCAGAGTGTGTGCTTAAAGAAAGGACACAGCTCATACAAAAAGACGCCAAGAAGGGAACGACCTCAAGTAATTACAGACCAATAACATTCTTACCAAGAACATTGAAAATCTTAACAGCACAACTGACAGCAAATTTACCATTTCCTGAACAGCCGTGGGATACTCCCTGTGAAACAAAAAGGATGCCGAAAAAGAGACGCATGATCTGTTATACATATATCAAAAGATCCTGAATGAAGTCAAAAGCATGAAAAAAATATCCATGGCATGAATTTACTATAAGAAAGCGTACGACAGAATCCCTCAAGCATGGATAATTGAATGCTTAAAATGTACAAGATATCCGACAGGATTATTAATCTCACCAAGAAAGCAATGGGAACATGGGGATTAGAACTGACCGCTGAAGGACAACACCTGACGGAGATCAAAATGCAGAGAGGCATTTTCCAAAGAGACTCCGTATCACCACTACTTTTTATCATAGCCATGATGCCACTCAACTACATACTCGGGAAATGTGATGCCTGAAGTTCACAGGCACATAACAAAGAATAAACCCATTCATGTACATGGACGACCTGAAGCTTTTTGCAAAAGGCAAAAAGGAACTGGAGAAGCTGATAAATACGATCAGAATCTTCAGTCAGGATATTTAAATGAATTTCGGAATAGAAAAGTGTATATTGCTAGAAATTAAAAAGGGAAGCTGGAGACGACTGATGGCATGGAACTACCCAACCAAGAACAGATGAAGGCGCTAGGCGAACAGGACAGCTATAACTATTTGGGAGTCTTTGAAGCAGACAGAATCAAATCAACAGAAATGAAGAAGATTGGAAAAGAATATCTGAGAAAAACAAGAAAGCTCTTAGAAACAAAATTATATAGCAAAAACCTAATAAAAGCAATAACTACCTGGGCAGTATCACTAATAAGATGCTCTGGACCATTCATTAGCTGGACAAAAGAAGAACTCAGGAACGTTGACCATAGGGCTAGAAAATTAATGACCATGCACAATGCACTACACCCAAAAGAAGATAGGGCAGACTTTAGGTGAAGTTAAACGAAGGGGGAAGAGGACTGGTAAATACAGAACACTGTGTGGACGACACTATAAAAGAGCTGGAAAAATACATAAACCAGAACACAGAATGGCTGATCACCGCAACAAGAGACACCGCCCCAACGAACAACTCAGGAAGCACCAAAACTGGAAACAAACAGGCAAGAAAAGAAAAGTGAGAAGAAAAACAACTACATAGGCGTTTCATAAGAATGCCAAGAGAAGAGACGCGCGAAAATAGTTGGGAATGGCTGAGAAAAGGACACCTGAACAGAGAAACCGAATCCCTACTGACGGCTGCACCAAAACAATGCGATTAAGATTAACCATATTAAAGCTAAAATATATAAAACCCAGGAAAACAGTAAATGCAGAATGTGTTGACAAAGAGACGAAACAGTAAATCATATAATAAGTAAATGCGCCAAACTGTCCCCAAAAGAACACAAAAATAGGCATGACTGCGGGAGCTATGCAAAAAAATCATTTAGAATACTCGGACAAATGATACAAACATAAACCTAAGACAATACTGGAAAACGAAAAACACAAAATCCTCTGGGATATGCAGGTGCAAACAGATAAACTCATGCAAGCAAGGAGACCGGATGTCATAATAGTCAACAAGAAAGAAAAAATCCTATCAAATCATAGCCGTCCTAACTGGCCACAGGGTGAAGACCAAGGAGGCAGAAAAATGAAGGAATACACGGAACTTGCCAGAGAATTGAAAGACATATGGAGTATGAAGAAAGTAAATATAATACCAATAATCATAGGACTAATAGGAACAGTTCCGAAAAACCTGGGAAAAAGACTGGGAGAAATTGGAATCAAAGGGAAGACTGAGATCATACAACGGACGGTTATGATAAAAACAGCTGAAATCTTAAGGAAAATCCTTGAATGCGGAAACTTTTCCGCATAAGCTATGAAGACTAATCAATCACATGCAAGGTGCAATAGGAAGAAAACAAAATCACATAAATCGCACGACAAAAACCCAAGGAACAGAAACTGCAAGATATCTCATAAACTACCCCTCCCCTTTATACATGCGACATTTTCCGCATATTTAACAATCAATGGTTAAATAAAACGGATTCTATTATTCGCAAATTATAATTAAACGAAATGCATCCGAATTCCTGCCAATTGGTGATTAGACAAGGTAAGTGTTTAGTGGCATTCTGGACGTGATAAAAAATAATAATTATTGGTAGGGGAGACTCATGCGATCAGAAATAATAAAAAAAAACACCATGAGAGGCGACGAAGGAGGAGAAGGTAATGCCTGGGAGGATAGACCTGTGAAATTGACCATGCAATCACTTCTAGCCAAGTTCAAATACGGAGCTGCTCAGCCAAGGGCGGATTGAATGATGCTTGGAGTATTCACTCGCTTTCCGCTGCAGAAAGGTTTGACATGAGGGTAGTTTAACGTTGAGGGAGGGGGTGTCTAGCGCATCCGAAGGGGCACCTGGAAGGTTATAAAAATAGCCATGGTCGGAGTGACCGATATTCATCAGCAGAGGCGCCCCAGGTAGTAAATCAATCCCTCAACCCGAATAATACCTAATTCAGACAAAACGGTTGGGTTCCTGGCTGCGAATGATGCTCGCTAACTTTAATATCGTTTTAATTTTATTCTTAAAACGTATTTACAGATTGATTAAGCATTATTCAATAATATATTAAAAAAAAAAAAATAATTCTGCGGTGTTAGTTTTTTGTCAGTACAATAAATCGTTTCACAAAGTATAGTTAAATGTAAAAATAGCTTATATATAGGTTAATAATAAATAAACAAATAAATAAACAAAAAAAAACTATAACCTAAAAACTTAAAAACTAAAACCTAAAATAGAAATACAAGCAAGCACGTGTTAAAATAAGGTCACCCATTATATTGACACAACAAAGAAACAGGGATAGGCAACCCTATAGAAAACAGAACATTAGAATAGGAAATAAAAAGTAAAATCAACCGAACCTTTGTTTGTTAGAAGTCCAATCGTTGGCTAAGAGAACAACAAAGAAACAAGGATGAGTCATCTTATAGAAAACAGAGCAATAGAATAGGAACTAGGGAGTCAAATCAACCGAACTTTTAGGTATGAGAAGCCAAACGACTGGCTAAGAGAACAACAAAGAATCTAGATGGTAAACGTGCTAGACGTGTATATAAAAACACCCGGCAAAACTAACCCCATGCATTTTAGCCTGACGATTTCTTCCGGGGATGAAACACGGAAGCCTCTGCGTAGCTTAATTGTCATAAATATATTTTCATAGCTTACTACCTAGCTGTACTCACGTATCGAGCACTGTTGACGTAAATAATGAAAATTAGTACATACAAAATTATATCTCCTAATAACATTTTATGTGGATACATGAAATAATATATATATATATATATATATATATATATATATATATATATATATATATATATATATATATATACACACTAATCCAGCCAAAATAGTCTACTAGGTCACAATTTCAACCAAAGAAAACTCAACCCAGAAAAATACTATACAGGCATGGATGATAACACTTTCAAAGAAAGATATACCGGTCATAAATGCTCATTCAATAATTCTGACTACAAAATAGAACTTCACTCTCTCTATACCACTGGGAACTAGCCGATAATAATCAATCACCAACAGTGATTTTGAACACTATTAAAAAGACAGTATCTGCAATTCCCTAAATTCACCCTGTTACTTATGCGTAAGTGAAAAACTGGAGATAATTAGATTTAGTGATAGAGGTAAACTTTTAAACAAAAAAACAAAGAAACCTCAATCACACTTTATATTGTCATCATTATTGTTATTATTATTAGCATTATTATCAATTTTATCACAATTATTACTACGATTATTATCACTACAACTTATTATTACTAGTATTTCTATATTATTATTATTAGTTGTAGTATTATTAATATTATCAATACTATTGTAATTATTATTAATATTATTATTAATTATTATTATTATTATTATTATTACTAATTACTATGCTACCTTCCTATTTAAATCATTGTGATAATTATTATGATTCCCATTTCCAAAATATGTTCCATCTGTTTGATTTAGCTATAAATACAATTATTATTATTATTATTATTATTATTATTATTATTATTATTATTATTATTATTATTATTATTATTATTATTATTATTATTATTATTATTATTATTATTTCTATCACTAGTGCTGCGAAACCATCATTACATAACGTTAGTAAACTTTAGTAATGTTTAAATTATTTTGGTTATTTGAATTTATTTCAAATTATTATAATTATCTAAATTCTTAAATCTTCTGATTCCCAAACGTCTTTGACTAAAAAAATATAATGAAACAAAACTTAATAAAATGAGTAAATTGATAACAGAAATAAATTTTGGAAATAAAAGAATAAAACAGCGAAGTAAAAAAAGAAGAAAAAAAAATAACCAAACAGGAAGAAATTGTCAAACCTCGACACAAACGTTCACCTGACACAGATTTGAAATATGCCTGCCCGTAGACATAGATGCCAACCTGACATTTTGATATGTCTAGACTTTAGCTACAATGATTTCCATTCCCTCCTCTCTTCTTACCTTTCTTTTCGTTCCCCTATACCTAACAAGTATATTTTATTTTATTTCATTTTATTTAAACGATCTCAAGTCTGACCACGTGACTTTCAAAATTTTTAATTTCTCTATTTTCTTTTTCTTCATTTTCTCTCTTTTTCTCTCCCATTTCATTATTCCCAAATACCATCTGAGGGAAGGATCAAATTCTAATTCTGCCTGATGAGAGCCCAGCCTTTAACTGCTGTAGATCGACAACATCGTCGCAGATTTTGTAATGTCTGTTTGAATAAAAATAATCATATATATATATATATATATATATATATATATATATATATATATATATATATAATTCCGAATACGTTCGTCGAACCCTTTCGATTAGTCTTCTGTCTGGGCTTCTCGGTACATATAGATCTTAATTTCCCTTAATCACGTGACAGTTTCCGGTAGATGCGAGGATAGGGCGGCTGCTTGCAGATTCTAGGCTGACTCTGTGAACCAGGTTCGCGTCTCCTGACCGTCTGAAATTGTTAATTTTTACACTTATAAGAGCAATAAGCTTGAAACGATAGCGTCTGTAGGTTATAAATAATTTAATATTTATTTATAAATATTATAATAATCCCCTTTAAGAAATTAAGGTCGAGCACTCTCGGGGATGTTAAAAATAGACTATCAGAAAGTTCTATCGCAAAGTTCGGAATACGTTCGTTGAACCCTCTCGATTAGTCTTCTGTCTGTGTTAGCTTCTAGGTACGTATGCATATTAATTTCCCTTAATCACGTACAGTTTCCGTTGGCCGCGAGGATAGGACGACTGCTTGCAGATTCTCAACTGATTCAGTGAAGTGGGTTCGCGCCTCCCGACCGTCATAAATTGTTACTTTCCTGCACTGATAAGAGAAATAAGCTCGAAACGCTAGCGTCTATAGCTTGTAAATAATTTGATATATATATATATATTGTCATCTTTTCATATATATATATATATATATATATATATATATATATATATATATATATATATATTAATCACATCTTTTTATATATGTATATATTATTTAAAATAAAAATCAGTAATAAGAAATGGTAGAGGGGATCTAAAAAATGTTCTCTGCTAAACACCACATTTTCAGAGTATATATTTGTTGCGACCTTGAAGGACAACCACGATGGTATATTTACAAAAGTGTGTATTTACAAAAGTACAGAATAGTATATTACAGCAAGACTGCTCCGAGACTTCCTCAAAACTTCGTCGTAAGCTTCTCTATACATTGTATCTAGAAGAGTCCATATAGTAACGTTGATCACAATCACACAATAACACCCCCATTTTAGCCTTGTTCTGTATGGAGTCAATAATTTCCCTTTTTAGGGTTCATTACAATTAAGTCTGAAATCTAATGTTTTCTTTTTGATCTCTGCTGTTCAGAACATGTTTGCAGGATTAGTATCTCAAATGTGTCGAACACGACATCCACTAGTACGTCATCTGGAGTATTATTCTAGACAGCATATAAATATAGTTCCCTCATCTGGTTCATGTGTCTTTTGTGGGTAAACTTGGGTCAATTTACCATGTAAATTATGTTTCCAATCCGTTTATCCGCTATCCCTGTTTCCTAGTAGGATTTATTGTTTTTGAACATCCGAAAGAAAACCTTTTTCTCCAAATTTGAAGCGTCCCTTTGTAACACTTTTCTCACGTCCTGGTTTCGTATCGTTTAGCAATAATCTATAAAACGCCTTTTTTAATTATCCTTGCAAACATCGTTACTGCTGGCGTCATTGAAGATGGAACATTGTTATTTGGAGTCATCTTATATACCTGCAAACATTCTTGAATTACCTTTTCGATGTGTAAGTTCTCTACAGTCAGAGCACAGACCGCGTTATCATCTGCATATTGAAATTCAATAAGAGAATCAACATTTGTTCTAGTTCTGGCCTTCAGACGTCTCACGTTGTAAACTTTACTATCCATTCTGTAGTTTATGGATATACCAGGTGGACGTTAACCATGCATTAGTTGCAATACAGCCGCAATAAAGATTGAAAACAAGGTCGGTGCAGCTATACATCCCTGTTTGACCCCATATTTTACCTTGGTTTAAGTGTGGCTTTTCTTTAATAATCCTGTTAGTATTTTCCAAGATTATTTTACTGATTTTTCCAATTTTATGTCTGGTTGAGTTGATTAATCTGGAAGTAGGCTCATTTAAGGAATTCAGTTTGTGGTCTTTAAATAATATATATGTATTTCTAGGTTTCAGTTGGTATATTGTGTCGCTAATATTTACTTTATCTGTTATTGTTTTACTATCCAAGTTGATTTCATCCATAATATCTCGGTTCCTTTCGTTAGGTTTTCGTTGACTAATTTGTAGTAATCTGTTTTGTTCGTCCTATAAACGTTTTGTCCGCTTGGATGAATTATTTGTTCGAAGGTCTAATGAGTTTTGCGGTATCTTCAAGTTTTTCTTCAAAGTCTTTGGTGTTCCTGTGGAATTCTAAACTATTTATCATGTTAAATAGCTCATTCACAAAACGCTTCTGAAGTTCAGTTGTTCTGAAGATCTTAAAGCGGTATTTTTCTTTAGAAGTATCGTCATCCTTGCCACGAAGAAAATGCATAGCCTTCCACATAATTCTTCTGACTAGTTCTTCTCTTTTGAACCTGTTTTACGGTATATTCCCCTTTTATGGATATTAAATAAAGTGAACACTGAAACCAGTTTTTTTAAGAGTGCTCAATACCAAGTAGAGCATTTATAAAATTACATAAACAATATTATAGCCTTATGTCAATCAACCAACGTTTTGATGCTATAACATCTTGTCAAAGACTGAATAAAAATAAAATCAAGAGCGAGACTCAATCTTACCCCTCTTGATTTCATTTTTATTCAGTTTTTGACCCAATTCCATAGCATTGAAACGTTGGTTAATTTATGTAAGACTATAATATTTTTTATGTAATTATATATATATATATATATATATATATATATATATATATATATATATATATATATATATATATATATATATATATATATGAGGACTGTATAAAAAGTATCCGACCATAGGCAAGAAAAATATTTGAAATACGTGACGGGGTTGGAACCCTAATCCCATTTCAAAGTAGGCCCGTTGTGCTTGCACACACTTAGCCCACCGATCCAACAACTGCCGGAAACCCCTCTGGAAGTCTTTTTTTGGAATGGTGTTCATCTTCGCCGTCGCGTTAGATTCAGCAGGTGTTTGGAGAAGATACGATGTGTAACACAAATTAAGGAGTGGTTCAACCGATTCAAAAATGGCCGCACATCAGCGTAGAATGACCAGCGTTCTTGCAGGCCCCAAACTGCTCGGAGTACAGCTGGTGCGAAAAAAAGTTAATGCGGAACATGGTAGACATGCCTTATATATATATATATATATATATATATATATATATATATATATATATATATATATATATATATATATCGGCTGTCCTTATCTGACATAGATTTTTGGTTAACCGAAGAAACTCGTAAAAATAGGTTAAAGTGTAGTATGGGAATATCTCTATTTCGCCCAAATTGCTTAAAGATATCATTGGCCGGAAACATATTTGAATTGAATTAAAGGTACAATTTTATTTGATTAATGTGTTATTTAAATATGAATGTTATAAATAATAATGGACATTTCAACGAAGTTACGTTGAGACGAAGAGTATTCATTTTGTTTGAATGGGGGGGGGTAAATAATAGTTTAACTACCCTCCAAACTTTGTCACGTGAGTTTTTTTTGGCGATGCTGAAGTAATAGGTTAACCGTTAAAATAGTTCATCTATTTACCCTAATTAACTTGAGATTTAAACATTTAATTGACTTTATCATTTTATCTGATTATATTTTGTAATCAAATTATTCTTTCTAAATCGGACCTTTAAAAATTTTATTTCAATACATAATGTGTAAATCACGTAAGTGTTTGGTTCCGTACTAAAACCGTCGATATTTCGTAAAGCAGAAAAGTAATTTTTATTAACAGAAAAAAATTATTGGCACTGGATTAGAACCACTGACATTTTAACAGTCGAACCCGCTAACCATTGAGCCACGTAGGCGATCTATGTTGCTAAGGTCGCCGAAAAAGTGTTGACTTATTCTACCCCTCCAGAAAGTATGTCACTCCTGACGCAATTCTCTACCTGTGTAAGAGTCAAATACGTCCACAGATGGAGTACTGTTGTCACATCTGGGAAGGTGGTGTTCAGAGAACCCTACCCTGTCTTGGCAGAGTACAAAACCGACTTCGAAATCTAGTGGCGAATTCCCTTTTTTCTCTTTCCCGCAGTCTCTTTCTCGCAGAAGAGACGTTGCTAGTTATTTTCTACTCTATCGTTATTTTCATGGGAGATGTTCGACAGAGCTCCAATCTATGGCTTCCTGTAAAACATTCACAGCAAGAACTCGTCTATCTACAACGACTAAAAATAATTTACCTTTTCTCCCTTTGTGTACCCAAAACTAAACAGAACTTATATGTGAAAAGTTTATTTTCAAGAACTACCCGTCTGTGGAACACAACACCACGGGGCTGCTTCTCAGCTGACTGCAACATGGTCGTTTTTAAATCCAATGTTAAAAAACTCTTGTTGAGCCGTCTTCTTAAATAATCAAACTATGCACAGTTTCACCCATCGTTACCAATCCTCAAGACAAACTCATTGACCCTTATCCTTTGTGCCTTGATAAGCGATGACGCGCTAGTAAAAAACAAAACAAAACGGTAGAACAAACGTAAAGTTTAACGAGGATAGAAAGAAGGAAAAAGTCGATCAATGTAAATAAATAAAGAGAATATATATATATATATATATATATATATATATATATATATATATATAATAATAATCCAGGTAAAACATCCACAGGGTATAATCCAAAGAATTTAAACCGGGTTTATAAAAAGTGCTCATATCAAATAGAGCTTTTATATATGATTATTTTTATTTACACAGACATGTACAAAATCTGCGACACTGGCATGTCGATGTTATCGATCAACAGCTATTATAAACTGAGATCTCATCAGGCAGAGTTAGAATCCGATCTTAACCACAGATCATATTTGGATTCTTTCCAAATATGATCTGGGGTTAAGATCGGATTCTAACTCTGCCTGATGAGATCTCAGTTTATAATAGCTGTTGATCGATAACATCGACATGCCAGTGTCGCAGATTTTGTACATGTCTGTGTAAATAAAAATAATCATATATATATATATATATATATATATATATATATATATATATATATATATATATATATATATATATATATATATAGAGAGAGAGAGAGAGAGAGAGAGATAGAGAGAGAACGAATGTTACTTTTCAATAGCGCGGGATTTATTCCATTGTGTGTTTTGTTTTGTGTTGTTTATGATGCCATTCAACAACATACTCAGTAAGTTTACCCCCGGATAAAAGTTCACAGTCACAGAAGAAAGAATTGGAAAAGTACATAACTCAGAACACACAGAAACTGGTCCTACAGGTCAAGGAGTATAGAAAGACCGAGGAGGGAAAGCACAAGCCAGACCTCCATTGGAAGGGTGCAAAGAGAACTGGAATATTGGGGAGGCATATTGCGACTCAAATACTGAAAAGGACCAACGGTCGTTGCTAGCGAGAAATTAACGGTAAACAGCTGTTGTGGTAACGCAAAATGATTTGCAACAATTATAAAAAAGGGCGTAGAGCGCTGGAAATTCGTGGAGACTTGTCACGCAAATAATAATAATAATAATGATAATAATAATAATAATAATAATGATAATGTGATAATAATAATAATAATAATAATAATAATTCTAGAGAAAGCCATCGAGCGTTATCAATAAGAATTAAACGGTAAACGGCTGTTGCGAGAACAAAGTGATCTGAAGCAGTGATCAAATAATTGTGCTCAATTCTGGGGAGACTTCTTGTGACTCAGGTTTCAGAGAACACCAGTTACTCCTGAGTAACTAATAATACTAACAATAAGAGTATACATAAGATGGGACAATCAAAATGTCCTAAAAAAGTCAGAGACTAAAACAACTTTAAAATATGTTCTTTTTTCTTTTAAATCTAATATTAATTCTAACTGTAACGTTAACTTCATTTACTCTGAAGTTTCTCTGCGATTATCGATCTAAAAAATAAATCGCATTGTCTGAATTTTTGTAAAATATTTTTTCTCACAGTAAATTCATATTAACAGAAAATGTTGCTTTCACACCCAATAACTAAACTCTTATTTCATGTCATTCCTTCATCCGTGTTATTTCATTCGATGTTCAGCATCAGGAGATGAGATAAAATTTCTTTGGGTCAAGTATTGATATATAGAAAAACATTTGTTATTCGATGTTTGTGATTTGAATCTTGAAGCTGGTTCTTTCTCATCATAATTATAGGGACAATAAACATCTTAAAATAAAAGAACATTATTAACATACAAAAAGAAAGCATAGAAATATACAAAAATTGAGATAAAACAGGATAATGTATTTAAATAATCGAATTTATTGAGTACAGAATAGTTGAAAAAATGAGAGCAATTTTATTTAGTCGTTATTAATTAAAAATGTCCATAAAAACCATGACCCAGATGGCCATGACCCAAACCGCCATGGAAACCAGGAGCTCCTAGACCATGTCCAGCGAACCCATGTCCAACCAATCCATGCCCAGCGAATCCATGTCCAGCGAATCCATGTCCAGCCAATCCATGTCCAGCGAAACCATGTCCAGCGAAACCATGTCCGTAGAGACCATTTCCGAAGCCAGCATGTCCGGCCAAGCCATAACCAGAAGGACCGTACCCGTATCCACCATGTCCAGCATTGGAAGCAGCAAGGGCAGCATGATAATGTTGGGCACCGTCATGCACAGCGTGTTGTCCGTGGGCAGCGTGGGCAGCATATTCTTGATGTAGGCCATCGGCCAGTCCGTGGTGTTCCTCGTCATGTTCGTGCAGTCCATAACCATTAGCGAGGTCGTGTTCTCTGTCATGGTGCTCAGCATGATGAGCATCGAGGAGACCGCGAGCAGCAGTCTCGGCATGGGCGCCATAGGCGTCATGATGGGCAGCCGCCCCACCCACTTCTCTATGAACTGCACTGTGGAAAGGGGCCGCGCCATAGTACTGACTGTGGACTCCAACCATCGCAAGAGCGAAGAAAATAGCAAAACTGAAGGACTTCATTTTGTATTTCACGAATTTCTGAAATAAAAGTAAAGAATCATTTAAAAAAAATGAATATACAGTGGAAACAATCGTGCGGTTTACATCAAACGTTTAATAGAAAAAGAAAGAATATATTTTTGCTTATTAATAAAACTATTCATATTAAAATATTAGATTTTGACATGTTTGTCTTGAGATTTATCAATAATTAATTGTAGTACTCTTATATAATGTCTAACATTTGGATAATTACCCCCAGTTAATAGTGTATGATGCGAGGAGGTGTGATTCTGGAGCAAACCACCATTAACGTGAATTCAAATATACGTTTTAAGGAGTTTTTCACCCCAACGCAAAGTTGTGATCTCTACGAGGCCCAGCAAAAAGATTACCATAGGCGCTTTCGTCACATTAGAAGAAAGGAAGCATTCTTTATTCGTGTTTCTGCTCCGTGGACTTCTTTCCATATCCAGGTCTAAAATTTCCGTGGGCAAACATTCCGACGGTATATAGACATACTCATCTTCTAACTCCGTGGAAAAACCTACCAGAGGTAGTGACGATGCTTACCATATCCAGGTCTAAAGTTTCCGTGGACAAACATTCCGACGGTATATATAGACGTACACATCTTCTCACTGGCTTTTACATGGCTTGTTGCACTTTGCTATTTTTTAAAAATTTGATTTGATTTATATAATGCACAAACTGGCAGAGCTAACATAATTAGTAAAACTTAGATTGTGATTAAAAATCTATCAAGAAAGATACGATTTCATATTGTTTTGAGATTCTATAAAATCATAAAAATGTGTGAAAAAAACAAAATAGTTTTATCACTAATAAATGAGGTTGCCTGATAGATCTAAACACTACGGTTTATCAAGATCTTACATCATGTCAAGTACCACTAAAATCTGGGCAGCAACTACATTAGCACCAAATCTCCATCGATCAAGATAACCAGTCATATATCTAATTTTCTTGTGGGGCAAAGATTATTCTGCCAAATCATACTGTATAACTCATCTTACCTGCAGACTATTTTTATCTGCGCTTATCTTAGAAAGCATATTACTGCTAATGTAATACGCAACAATATATTTCATAAGTAAATCCAGATTCATGCAGTCAAGGTAAGCTAAAAAATTCTTTTGTTTAAAATCGGAGTATTTAATATTTTATTAAATTGTTTGAATTGTAGAGAATACGTCTGATGATTAAATGTATGTAAGAATAATCGATGGTGATTACATTTTTAAAAGCTATAATTTCGACTTAATGCTGTTAAATAAATGAGTTAACTCATCTTTATGAGTCAATAACACCGCATAAACCACCGTACATTGAACTGCCGCTAAGTGATATGCATCAGTATAATTCCGCCTAAAATATAAACTGATTTATATTGTTGTTTGCGTAAATGTAGATCTTTATGTCTAATACATATATTTATGTAAGTAAGATTAAAAAAGAATCAATGGATTCATTAACACGCCTCGTAATCCCGAAAAAGGTTATTCCACAGGTGTTGTCCGTGGGCAGCGTGGGCAGCATATTCTTGATGTAGACCATCGGCCAGTCCGTGGTGTTCCTCGTCATGTTCGTGCAGTCCATAACCATTAGCGAGGTCGTGTTCTCTGTCATGGTGCTCAGCATGATGAGCATCGAGGAGACCGCGAGCAGCAGACTCGGCATGGGCGCCATAGGCGTCATGGTGGGCAGCCGCGCCACCCACTACCCTATGAACTGTTTAGGAATGAATTAAGTTATGTTTGTTTAACGGTATATCAACCCTTTGGGTGGTTTAATGCTGAAACACAATGCTGATAATAACCGAGTCATTGTGAGTGAATAATTAAAACCTAACTTCTATTTTATCCATAAGAAGACGGAAATCAAGGATTCATGCATTTTCCAACATTGTTAGTACATACCTGACAACACAACAAAAAAGACTAAGATATTGTTTGATACTCATGAGACGTTCTAGCTTAGTTATAAAGATAGTTTGGTCTATAAATCATGATCGGTCCTCGTTAAATGTCTTTGCCCATTTATTTCGCGTTCGGTTAGTTTGGTGCTCGCAATTTACGGCACATCGTCCACTTTTAATCTGATTTAAGGCCGAAAGCATTGCTTGTATCCGTTTAATTGAACAGAAGTTGCTCTTTTATTTATAGTTTCGTATCGTATTAATGCGTAATAGATCCTATAAGATTTGAACCCAGAAGAAGTCGATTCCGTCATCCTTGCCACTATCTATTACACAAAACCCACATTCACTTCAGTTCTTGAATAACAAATCTGTGTGATATACACATACACAATAGAAGTAAATACACCCAACTGCAGAGTATATTTTAATCCCTATTTTATGTCCCAAATGAATATAACTTGCTTAAACTGTTGTTTATACCTAGTTTCTTCTTTTTAGGTTCCATATATAATGACTAAATTTATCCTTATTTATGCGAGATGGTTATCCTTGTTACACGGCTAAAACACAAGATGGTTGCATCAAAAAAGAAAGACAAAAACTTCCATGGCCAAGTCAGTTGCCAGATATGAACCTTATCGAACATCTCTAGACAATATTAGACCGAAATCCTAGCAAAGAATCAGAAACCATTTTCAAAAGCAGAAATTTTCAAGATTACTCGATGGAACCTGGCAAGAAATCTTTTAACATAATGTTCATGAACTGATCACCAAAACATTAAACAAACGAAATGGGTATTTCAACTATGTATTAGTTGATAATTATGAATACTTGATTGCAATAGTTCAATTAAATACGTAATATTTAAAATAAGCATCAACATCAATGTCTGTTTGCCAAGTCTGTGGAGAGTGTAGAGTATTTATAGTAACAAATGCAAATGATTTTCAAAATCTTGGGTAAATAAGGTGAATTATGTTATGCTTATCTGCTTAACAGTCCCTTGGTGTATTTCATGCCGAAGTATAATATATATATATATATATATATATATATATATATATATACATATACACAATAATATTGTTATAAATAAATATTAATTATTTAAATACCTAGAGACATCGATGTTTCATGCTAACGCAATCTTCAGTCTAGGAACTAATTCTCAACGGTCGGTAGGCGCGAACCCCGAACACAAATCGCCACTGATTCGTAGTCGGGAATCTTATCCAAACGGCCATGGTCAATTAGTTAGTAAATATAGAGGAACTTTAACTGTAAATAGCGAAAATCGGCGGCTATTTACCAGGCAGCTAGAGTGATCTACGAAACGTCGTTCGGATCGTGCATATAGCTATTTGTACTGCTTGTTATTAAAGCTACTCGAAAGTGCCCAGCCTTTGTGGGAGGGGGCTGATAAACAATAATATACTTATAAATAAATATTAATTATTTAAATATATATATATATATATATATAGTCATTCACATACAGCCTGTTTCGCTGTTTCACAGCTCATCAGTGCGGCTAGACCAGTATATATATATATATATATATATATATATATATATATAGATATATATATATATATATATATATATATATATATATATATATATATAGATATATATATATGTAAACAAGTCATTGTGAATTCAATTCAATTAATTTGGCAAAAAATTGTTTCAGTTGCCATGTAGGGAAAGAATGGTAGAAATTTACACAGAAGAGGATATAGTAATTCACCACCTGTCTAAATTCACCTTAAATTACTGCCTTGTTGGCGCATTTATTACCTCTGTTGGGAGTCAATTCCAAGGTCCATGGATCCGTATTGAGAAGGCGGCCCTCCTCAGGTTCGATCGAAATCGCGGTGAAATAGTTTCTTCTGGTGTCCACATAGACCCCTTTCTGGTGTAGGATTAAATAATAGGTCCTGAGGTATATCGTAATGACCATTGAGGAGATTGTAGGCCACAATGAGATCACCGCGCAATCGTTGGCGTTCAAGGGAGAAAAAGTTAAGTTTCTTGAGTCGACTTTCATATGGCAGATCCCATAGACCCTGGACCATTCGAGTCGCCAGTCTTTGAACTCTTTCCAGATTCTGGATATCAAATATTTAATAATTAGGCAGAGTCCTGGACACCATACTCTAACAGTAGTCTGACGAGGGAGACATAAGATGATAGAAATAATTCAGGAGTGATTTTGCAGAAAGAACGTTGAATGAGAAATAGAGTGCTCCTTGCTTTGTTTGCAGCCTGAATGCAGATGGCTTTCACCAAGGATTTATTGAACGATCATTGAATTACTCAGCTTCTTCCGATTCAACCCACTACCTATTAGCTGCCACATCTGGAGAGGTACTGCTCGGAGAACTCTTGCATTGACAGAGTAAAACATCGACTTCGAAAGCTAGTGCTGGTGGTTGATGACTTCTATTCTTTACGCCCTCTTTTTCACAGAAAAGACGTTGCTATCCTCTCTCTACTCTATCGTTATTTCTATAGAACGTGCTCGACTGAGCTCCAATCTCTGGCTCCTCTTTGTAACACATTCACAGAACGAATGCGTCTTTTTACCACAAAGGAAACACTTTCTTATCTTCTTATCTAGGTCAGGCGGAATTTCCATCAACAGAGTTTATTTTCAAGGGATTCCCGTCTTTGGAACACATTACGATGAGACTGATTTCCTGTAGATTACAGCCGTTTTCAAATGCAATACCAAAAATACTTGTCATACCCCGTCCTCATAAGTGCTCAGACTTTTTTTCATTCCATGAATCATTTTCAATATTCTCATAATATTCTTCACCTGTCATCTGACAATCACCCCATCGCATTAACCCTTATTCTCGAGTGTTTTTTCGCCTTGATAAGTAGTGACTCATTAGTAAAAACACAAAGTACCCACAAACTGCTAATTTATCTACAAAAAGAGGAGGGGATTCATAACATTATTAACGTGATTAATAGACAAGTGAATGTAATAAAATAAGACTTTAAGATGTGTGAACAATTTTTTTTAAATAACATATTTATTGCAGTACTGCAGTAAAGGATCTATTAAATACTTACTTGTAACAAATTTAATTATTGAAGCATTTTCTTTTCATAATGAATCACCACTTATCAAGGCAAAAAGTCACTCGAGGGATAGTCAGTTTAATGGTGAAGAATATTATGAGAGGATTGAAAATGATTAATGGAATGGACAAAGTTTGGTTACTTATGAGAAGGTTTATGACAAATATTTGTTGATATTGGATTTGAAGACGAGCATGTTGTAGTCTGCAGGGAACATGTTCTGTAGTAATGTGTTCCACGGATGGGAAGCATTAAGTAATAAATTATTTTAATTTCGTTTGTTGTTATTTATGAGTTGATGGAAACAATTTAAAATGACGTAAAAGTAAAAAAAAAAGCGTCGATAAGTTCTTACCTGTTGACCTGGGTTCGAGATGTGGTTAATGGTGGATTGTAGTGCGTCTGCTGTCCGTCTGGAAAGATGGTTGCATTTATAAGCTGCATCTCCCGTAAGAAAGGAAGCAAAACGAACACACACGACAGAGTAAAAAATGATGACTTCGAATTTTATTAATGATTTGCTTTGTAAGTGAATCAAAAATAAATCAAGGAAAAACATAGGCTTTGACTGGGTCAATAAATTTAGAGATCAAAATGGCAAAATGGTAAAATTAATAGTGTCAAGAGGTCAGATTGAGACTAGAATATCCGGGGATTAAGGATAGGAAGGCGTTAGTTTTGAGTGTTGGCTTTGGCTGTAGGTCCACTTCAGAAACTTTGCCGAGCTGGTGAAATTAAAAATGGCTTCAATTTTATTTACTATGCCAGGTTGACAAGTGTTCACGTGACTTTAAATAGTCCGAGGATAAATAACTGTGGACATAATTGAAATAACTGAAGTGGAATTGAATTTATAAATATATATTTAACTGTAAAAAACAAATGTACACATAAAAACACAAAAGGCATAATACTCTTCCTTCATAATACTTACATGCATAGAAAAGTTACCTCAGTGTTTATGTACATACACGGATCTATTCTGGGTCGGGAAAATCCTTGACAATGCATTTAATTGCTACTTTTAAATTTTTTCCGCCCTCAATATATAAATATGGTCATACGCAGACAGCTGTTTCGCCGTATTACAGCTATTCAGTGTAGCTAGACGTGGCGAGTGTTTTCACGATGAGTTTCGAAACCGGATCATTTTCAACTGTGATCAGCCATGTCAGAAATCTTACACCTGCTATCGACACGGAGAGAAATTATAGCGCTTATGTACTTTCTTTGTTTACATGTATTGCATACGACTGGTAACCAAGATAACTCTATTTCTTTATTGCTTTTAACTATTGCTCATAAGTCAAAACTGTTATTTCCCTTACCAAAAAGTTCCACGCATATATATATATATATATATATGGTAAGTCAATGAAAATTGATTAGACCTGCAAATGGAAGCAAATCAATATTTTCAGTTGTTCAAAACAAGGAGCAGTTTAGTTAATAAAAACATTTATTTTTCTTCTCTTTCATTCCTTAAACCCGGCTTTTCAAAGATTAAACTCTTATCATCAGAGGAAAATTATGATTGATAAGTTGACAGAAGAGGACTGTCAAATTTCTAAATTTGAAAGAGTTTAAAAAAAAATATTTAAAGTTAAAACGGGTATGAAAGTCACCAATAACGAAATCCAAAAAGCGTGGGGCTCAGAAATATTGGTAAATCCAGAAGAATCTGTATAAAAATCCAACGACGACGATTCCACCTACTGCCTATATATATATATATATATATATATATATATATATATATATATATATATATATATATAGGCATCATTTTCTCTGTAATACAAATATTGTTGAATATGATAGACAACATATGTCTGGATATCCTTGTCTGGATCCTTTCCATTTCAGGGTCTTCGTTTCGGATGGGAATTGGCCGATGAATCTGTCATAACTGTAGGTGCTCGAAGTACTTTCAGGCCCATCCGGGTCCATCTTCAGGGGAATCAGATAAATACTATGGTGTTAGTGCTAATAATAATAGGTAGCTTTGGCGGGAATTTTAATATTAATACGGAATTAATGTTTAAAGTATAAACCTTTTAGGATGACATCACTAGTGTTAAAATAAATTCTGTAAATTGCTGTTTTTTTCCGGTTTTTATGTATAACGCTTCTAATATATAGAGTTTTTGTTTATTATTGCTATGTTCTAATATCGTGGTGTTTTCTGCTAATAGTTTGGCAAATGGAAAGGATCCACACAAGGATATCCAGACATAAGTTATCTGTCATGTTAAACAGCATTTCAGGTGTTTGCCTTATTATTTAGTTTTAAATTATTAAGATGCTTATAAAAAATATGAACTCTCCCAATTCATACCCTATTCGTGTGCATGCGCGATCATCTCATATGAAAAGAAATACGTTAACACCATGTGCCCAATTACACCAGGACGCTGCTTCTAACAACACCAAAGACTGTTACGATTTCTCTGACGAGGCTAGTTTTATCTAGCGAAATGATTAGAAAAAAAGATGAAGAAATAAAAAGAATAATACAAACCTATTTTGATTTTAATAAAAAGATGTTGCATCTAATATGTGTTTTTCAAGGAGTTTTCCTCATTATTTAGTTTTAAATTCTTAAGATGCATATAAAATGAACCTTCTCAATTTATATATATATATAACTATGCATATATATATATATATATATATATATATATATATATATATATCTATATATATATCTAAATGAATAAATGCGAAAGTTTTTTTTCATCTATCTTAACTATATTAACATCAAAACACGTTAGACTTATTTAATTCTAATAATATTTAATATGTTATAATACCGTATATATAGGCATCTCCAAATCACTCAAACAATTCTCGATTTTCCACATTTGCATAGTTATTTATTTTTATGTTTTTAATAAATTAATATTTTGTAATATACCTTTCTACTTTGTATTGTCAAATTTTCTTCTACATACGCAATCGTTTTATCGATAGTACTATTATTATAATTATAATCAAAATAAGATAAAGAGATTTTATTAAAAAAATGATAGCGCTTAAAAACTTATTTAGAATTTCATTTTCAAGGGAGATAATTTACTTCCGGCTTTAGTAAAGTGTCAAATATCCTTGAGATGTCGAGAACAGATACTACACTTTGATCTTAGCCAAAAGGCCAAGGAACCATAAAAATATTTTTTGTGATTCGGCATTTAAATTAAAAAAAAAAAATCGATTAAATTTGAATATTTTTTAATGGACGGTGTAGTATCGGTTCTGTTATCATAAGATTGTCCTCCCAAAAATTACCTCCTCCGTTTTTAAGGGAATGAAAAAACCCAAGACTGGATTTAGTCAGAATATCTTTTAAGGTGGGAGTAGTGTAGTATCGGTTCTGTTCTCATAAGACCGTTCACGCAAAAATGACTTCCTCTTTTTTGGGTGGAGGGAAGTCGTGTTCGTTAATCATGATATTATACTTTGTCAGGGGAGGGAGGGTCAGTGTAGTATATGTTCGTTCACCATAATACTAGCTAAGGAAGAACGATAACTAAAGTTTATAATAAACATGTTTTTTTTTTAACTTGAAAATTATGAAAGTTATCATTCTTCCTGAGCTAGCATATTCATCTTTGTTTATAAAGATGGCGACTATATTATTTCCAGCCAATTTTCATTTAAGCGTTTCACGTGGGCAATAAAACTTGCCATGGTTTTTAATGTTATCTAAATAAATAAATGCAAACGTTGTTTCCACCTATTCTAACTATATTGGACATTAAAACGGTTTATGTTTATTTAATTCTCTGTAGTATATTTTCATTCGTCATGATACATTCCTCCTAGGCATTACTTCCTCTTCGGGGTGGAAGACCGTACAGCATACATTCGTCCCTCACGATACCATTTCCTCAGGATTACAACTTGTGTGTGTATGGGGGTTAGTGTACTATCTATTCTGTTGTCATAATATTATCCTCCCAGGCATTAACCCCTCCTGTATGTAGTTCGTTCATCATGATATCGTCCTCTCAGCCTCTCATTTGCATATTTATTTATTTTTAAGTTTCTAATGAATCAATATATTCTAATCTGTTGATAATTAAATACATGCGTTTATTATTTTTTAAAATAAATTAGTTGCTGTTGTTGTTGTGGTTGTTGTTGCTGTTCCTATTCCTATTTACTTCCTCTCACGAGAGCAGAGTTAGGCACAATGTCAATATTTAACGTGGGGAGAATCCAGCTCCCCCAAAATGGGCACTCTGAATTTTAACAAAAATTTCAATTGCCTCGGTCTAGAAGGATTTCTCTTTCACTGACAGTGATTAAGTTCCTGATGAATTAATATTTTCTAATCTGTTAATAATTAAATACATTTTTAAAATAAATTTGTTGCTGTTGTTGTTCCTATTTACTTCATCCAGAGTTAAGCACAATGTCAATACTTAACGTGGGGAGAATTCACCCCCCCCCAAAAAAAATGGGCAAATGGGCACTCTGAATTGGAACAAAAATTTCAATTGCCTTGGTCTAGAAGAATTTCTCCTTCACTGATAAAAAACATGAAAACTAAGTGCAGATTCAGTACAGATACTACATTTTTCTCCTAGCCAAAAGGCCAAGAAGTTAACATGTTGGTAGTGATGATGATGATGATAAATAAAAAATTGTCATAGTAAAGAAATAAACCTCCTCTAATCTTTCTAAATTACAAAAAAAGTATTTTTCTTTAATATTTTTTACGTATTTTTTTTCTTTTATAATAAAGGTGAAAAGTACAAAGTACCAATTACGAATTACTCAGTAATATAAAATCGTTTTCTTTGACCACTCGACTTACTACCCTTATGTTTATTCATTTTATTATATAACCAGTTTTAATGGGTAATTCTTTTTCATTTTTATTCTGAAACAAAATAAAATTTATCGACGTTGAATATCTTAAAAACCATATCAATTAACCTTTTTGTTGTTTTTTCCTAAAAAAACAAAATTTGACGATGTTCATGCACAGTATATTTTCCCCACATTGGAATATATCAAATAACACTACGACAATCATCATTAAAAAAAAATCCTCTAAATTACCATAATGTCAAATGAAAATTACTTCTTTGGCTTCTGTAAAGAAAACTATAGCTTTAGTAATGGCCGCCCGGAGGGCGGGTAATTTTGCTAGTATATATATATATATATATATATATATATATATATATATATATATATATGCAACACCGAAATATCTTCATATTGATCACTTCTAATCACCGTTTCTAACGATTTTCATTTTGAAATTTCAATTTCTTAAACAACATGAGAAACGCCCGTGTTAAACGTTTTTCAACTTGTTCTTACGTATTTTTTTATTCTCAACATTACTTGTTCATTTTTGCAACAACGAAACATTTTAATCACCGTTTCTATCGATTGCGTAAAAATTTTCAATCGCTGAAACAACATAAGGAATGCCCGTATTAAACATTCTCAAAATTGTTCTTACGGATTTTTTCTTTTTCGTCATCACTCGTTCATTTGTGCAACACTGAAACGTCTTCATATTTTTCATAACTTCTATCCTCTATTCCAAAAGCCATTCGCTACATAGTTCTAGTCGCACCTAAAAATGGAGAGGAGTTCTTTTAATCAGCAGGGGCTTAGAAATACCTGGTATAGTACCCAAGTGTGATGCTACCCCACTTGGTTAGATGAACCTGTAAATTTTGTTATATCATCCATCTAGAACACGGAAACTCTGTTATAAAAGCTTCATTTACATCATCTTTCAGTCATCTTGTCTAGGCTTGTCACTAAAACAATACATTGTAGGAGAGTGTGCTGTGCGTGTTATATAAGCGCATAGCATGGCCATATATATGTACAGATATCCCTACATGAGATCCAATGGTAGGAGCCAACTAAACAAGTGAAAAACAGTGTATATGGCTATGTACAAACGGAAATCGGTAGCCTTGTATGTCATATCTGTAGAAATACTTGTAAAAACAGGTCGGACCTGCTGAGTCTTCCGCGTGCCCACAACCGGACATTTGTAATATTGTAGGAGTGGTCTTCTGTAAAGAATATATATATATATATATAAATAATTATTAAATTATTTATGTCTACAGATGCTAGCTTTAAACAGTTTATTGCTCTTATCAGTGCAGGAAACTAACAATGTCAGATGGTCGAGAGGCGCGAACCCGGTCCACAGAGTCAGCCTAGAATCTGCAAGAAGTCGCCATATCCATATAATGTGTGTGTGTGTGTTCAAAATGTGGAGCCAATAGCCAACCCAATTCATTAGTTAATCAGTATCAAGTAAACACCCTCCACATCCACAAGTAAAATAGACATAGACCCTGCGTATGGTTTAACCGACGTACATTAACAATGACCTAACGAATATACCTATGGCCTTCTTCAAAATAATGGAAAGCACTTATATAGCAGGCTTCTCAATACGAATACTATTAGAATGTCTTATTCTACAGTCTCTAACTTGCTCCAGCAAGTCTCAAATGCCATTAAAATCAGCGTAGTCCAAGAACCTAATGTCACTTAACTAAGGCCCTGAATGCTTCTACAATAACACTAATATGTGCCCTTTAAATGGCCCATTCTGACATGAGAGCGTTATATATAAATTCGCAGTAACACAGGGGGACTCCTATATATAATGACATTACTAACCTTGGGACAGATGATGTAAATCGGTGTTCTGATTAAAACACCTCCAGGCCATTGTCCTTACTCCTACTACTATGAGATACCGTAAAAATTAGGCCGTATACATCAACGACAGGGACCATCAAGAATAGAATTTCTAGACACAAATACACATTGGGAAATATAGATCTTAGGAATCGTACTGCCCTAGCGTCACATATTTGGTCTCTTAAAGAGTCAACTACCCCTATACCCCTAGTTAGCAGGTAATCAAGAAGGTTAAATCATATAAGCCTATGGGCATATTCTGCAAATGCTGAAGCCTTAGCCATCATAAAATACAACGGCTAATTACTTAATATGAGAGAAGAAGTGCTATCTCTATGCAACCACAAAATATAGTATAAATATAACTATTTTATAGCACTCTAATCGTTCATATTGACCCATTATGACATCATGTTTAGAGAGGGGTAAACCTGAATACAATCTCTCATTTATCTTGCCCTTCTCCACAATCTATATTCTTTTATCTCCCTATTTTTCCTTGTCCATACCTTGACTTTTAACTTTCGTAATAGGCCTTGTTGCATTGTTCTCTTTAGGGTCTAACAGTTCCATACATTTCTGTCACTAATACGCACCTCTACCTGGATTAACTCATTCCTCTACTCTTATGGTCTAATAAATGGCCTTTAGAATAACAAGCTATGACTAATGATTCATAACTTTGAGACTAATATTAACACCATCCCTACCCGGCAAAATCGCTGACTACTTATTCTCGTTAATATAACACTCGTCTTTCCTCCATTTTATTTAACTAAGAATAGAGACTCGACATTATAAATGAAGCACCACGCATTTAATCTCTTAACAATATCGCTTAAAAACTAACATGTATCAAGCAAAGCAGATTTGTCTCTCTTGAATTGCACCGCTTTCAGAACGGTGTCTAGCGGTGTAATTCCATTAAACGCGCTTTCCAGAGGGTAGTTTATCTACCCTAATAAAACATGAAATGTTTAGTCTATTTACGACTGAATTAGTTTGCTCTAAGCAGACATTGCCCGGAACGTTCATTGCCAAATGGAAAGGAATACATTATCTTTGACCTACTTTTTTCAAAGCGTGAAAGTGACCTTCCTTTTGAGATCGTTTGTGAATAAAGCTTCGTTAATCGACTGGAATAAAGTTGAAGTGATATCACTCTACGCATTAAAGGTTTGAATCGGATGCTGTCTAAGAAATTGAAATAATTATAAAAAATATAATATATAACAATAATAACATTGTCTATACATACTGAATGTTATTATGTCATTGTATTGTCTGTGATTGCTTCATTGTGTCTTATTTACATTTCGCATATATATATATATATATATATATATATATATATATATATATATATATATATATGCATATTTAGATGTCGGTATATATATATGTATATGTATATGTGTATATATGTGTATATGTGTATATATGTACATTTGTGTATATATAGTTTTTTCTGTTGTTTTAATTGTCTCTAACCCTATGTACATATGTAATCTGTGATATAATATGTAGATATATTTCTGTGGATATTTGCTTATCTCTGTATATATATATATATATATATATATATATATATATATATATATATATATATATATATATATATATATATATATGTGGGTGTGTGTATATATATAGGTATGTATTTATTTGAGTGTATATATGTATATGTTTGTAGGTATACATCTAAGTGTGTAGATGTGTATAGATTTCTGTCTGTAGACATGTATGTATAATAATATGTTATATGTATCAAATTTGTACTGCGTGTATGTTTGAACTTACATGTATTTTAATGATTCATTGTGTAAATAATTACTTTAAATGTGCTCCTTTTCTGTTGGCTATTTACATTTTCAAAGTCTTTTTCAAATTTAAAACGATAGGCTATAATGATGAGAACTATAGTTCGCCATATGTTTCCTTAAATTGATTTAGATAAAAAAACTTTTCTTGGAACCTATTTGAGTTTCATTAAGCTTGAGACTTTTAACTCAAAGGTGGTTTGCTTTTGAACTTTTACTTTTAGGGTCTGTATTTTTTTCTGGGTCCCGGGGGAGGACGTATTCTGGGATACATTCACTTATTACAATAGAATAATTATTCCTTAGTTGAATTTTATCTTCAGTTTTAATCAAACTTTCTACTAGCATGAATAGGATATTTATTGTCTTAATGATTGTTTGGTTTGTGTTGTTACTTAACGTATCACTATTATTATTGGTGAATGTTTTACTTGGAGGGTCTATCACTGATCCAGCATTAACCTAGGATTCCATTATTATGTAAATTGGAAGCCTAGACTTAATTTCCAAAGCACATTAAAAGTATAACTTTAATTCTTATTTGCAAGTTTTTCAACTTTATGATACAATATAAACTTTGTGGGTAATTTTACCTAATTTCATCCTTTATTTACTCTTGTGATTTTATTTTCCACCACTTTTGGCGAAGTTGGACGAGTTTTAACGGAGCTTCTTACTAAAAAAAATATGAACTATTACTCTACCAATGACAATAAATTTCAGTACCATTATAATCTTTTCCTCACTGTAAGATTATATTTGTAGGAACCTTTATGTGTTGTATGATTTGATAAATGTTTTGCTGTTCCCTAAGGTGTACTACTCCCTACATGTAATATGACATCGACTCTCTTTTACTTTGAACCCTTATATAAATTCTTAAACTATGTTTCAATGTGGCTGCTATAATTTTTTAGGAATATATACACCAACTCCTCCCTCTCTTTCTAACTTGCTGTATAAATGAGGGTGTTGGTATACTATTCCATTGATGCTGTCTATATGCCTTTAATTTAGTGTCTATATTCGGTGCTTACGATGTAATCAGATAGTAATGATAAAAGATACATGGTCTCTGAAACGATCGTACACTATTCTATTGTTTGTTGATTTCTTGGAACACAAATTAATCATATAAAGGTGTTTGTCTTTGTTATCTATGTTATCTATGTAATATTTATATATATATATATATATATATATATATATATATATATATATATATATATATATATATATGGTAAGTTATGAAAATATATTTATGGCTATTAAGCTACACAGAGGCTTCCGCGTTTCATCTCCGGGGAAATCGTCAGGCTAACGATTACCACCAGGGGATGAAATGCGGGAGACTATGTGTAGCTTAATTGTCATAAATATATTTTCATAACTTACTATCTAGGTCTACTTAAGTATCGATCGAGCACTGTTGAAGTAAATACTGAAAACTGATACATAAAAAATGATATCTCCTTATAACATTTTATGTAGATACATGAAATAATATATATATATATATATATATATATATATATATATATATATATATATATATATATATATATATATCATTGAAGAGACAATATTTATTATTCATAATGAATTTAAGAAATTAAAAAGATGAAAGGGCAGCTGGATAATGGAATGGTAACATTAGTGATAGATTCGCCAAACAAATCTCTTTGTCTGTACAACAATGTTATTTTGCTGCGAATACGCGTGTTGTTTTTTCCTCTCGTCCAATCTTAACTTCTATTCGAAAAGATGTCCTTCCCCCATATCATAATAATTCCATTATTTATTTATTTAAATGTAGTTGCAGTATGCACTACGTCGGGATGACGTCACAGAGATTGGACATCCGGTTCAAACAACACGTGCCCACAAAAATTCGCAATGGAAATTATTTACCAACTGACGATTTGAATAATACTTATGGTTCGTCGATAGGTCAACATCTCATAAATAATCGCACCTGTGCCTCTAAATTCAGTGTCGACTTATTCTCCATTCTTAGTAAGTCGCACTTTCCTTATCATCTCAAGATCTTAGAAACAATTTATATTAAGTCCTTGAGACCTTCTCTTTGCAAACAAAGAGAAAATCTCCTCGGGCTTAATGTTGTTTCTATTTGATTGAACATTTTTTTTTTTTTTTTTTTTTTGATTTTTTAATTTTTTTTTACCCCTTTCCCTCGCTATAATTCTCATAGCATCTTTTTATATTTTTTATACATTACCTCGATATTTGGCTCTGTTGAGCGAGGTACGAAACCGGTCAGCTGCCCTTTCATCTTTTTAATTTCTTAAATTCATTATGAATAATAAATATTGTCTCTTCAATGCTATTTTAAAGTTTTGTATGACAAAGAAAATATTTAAATATATATATATATATGTGTGTGTGTGTGTGTGTATGTGTGTGTGAATTCCATAGACAGATTATTTCGTCGTATTACATTTCTCCAGTGTGACTAGATAAGCAAATGCTTAAAGCTGAGATTGAAACCTGACAATTTTTCCGACAGTCGGAGCTTCTATTTATTGCGACATCAGAACGAAGCACAATGAATGGAACTCTTACTGTTTATATAAACAATATCAATGGCCGAAGCGTGTTCTATCCGTTTTACGAAGAGCTTTACATTTGGGTGACCATACATAGTTCTCCACGGACTTACTGTTTCGCTATCTCATAGTCCTTTTTTTTTGACATTTGGAGCTTTTCTTCAATGCGCCATATCTAACATATAAAGCTATCAGAGGTAATAATAGTGAAAGAGAAGAGAGTGAACCCCCAAAACCTCCAACGGTCTGTCTACCATATATACGAGACCTCTCCGAAAAAATCCAAAAGATATGTGGCCCCTACAACATCAGAACGGTATTCAAAAGTGAATCAACACTCAGAAGACACCACTTAGTCCGAGTAAAGCCACCCATAGAGGAGAACATGACTAAGAACTGCATATACTCAATCCCATGTAGTTGTAGGAAGGTTTACAAGGGTGAAACATGCCGCCCCCTCAAAGTAAGAGTGGAAGAACATCGAAAAGCAGTAAGAGGAGACGGAAAAATCGAGTATGAAAGGAGAAGGGTGACTATCACCCCCTCTGAGAAAAAGTAAAACTAATAAAGAGTGAGTTCCACTGGAAAGTGAGGAAACTTAAGGAAACAGCTCACATGCTCGGACATGACAACCTACTGAGCAAACCAAGCATAGAGCTGAATAAGATTTGGAGACCTCTAATAGATAATGAAAACCTTGAATAACAAACGTAGGTTTAACAGTACCAAAAATTGATTCCTAATTGTTCTAGTGACATATGGCCATGAGGTCTGAGCCGTTAATTTGAAAGTTGCAAGTTATCTGGAGGTGCTAAGTTCGACTCTGTAACATTCAGTGACAGCAGCAATACGGCGATAAGCAGAAGTAAAATTACCGAGTGTGTCACAGAGCCAAAAAAATGGAATCCGAACGTGGAACCTCCGTGACAATAAAGGGATTGGGTTCGAGAGTTCAGACAGACGGTTCCCGGAGGGCAGAACGATCGAAACGTTGTGAGCATGGCAGCCAAGATGAGGATGTCAGTCTGAACACTGGAAACACTGAAATCCATAATAAAGCTATCTTGTTGAATATTCAAAGGCAGACCAAAATCCATCTGACATATCGATACTTGATTCGGACTATCCTATTTTAAAATATTTCCACTATTTTATTGACACCATAGTGTTGGTGTTATTGACACGAATATAATTTATTTCGTCTTGGTATTTTCTGAAAATACTTATTCCGACCTGTCATTGCCTTTAGTAGGTGGTAATTCCAGATATACACCTTAAATTAGCTGCATTTGTTACCAATACGCTATAATTGAAAATGGCCAACACAATCTCATTAGTTGTGAGGAGTTCCGAAACACATTTAACTTTAACTTATATGCGACGAAACAACAGGAAAATAACCCCATTCTTCTTCTTCTTCTTCTTCTTCTTCTTCTTCTTCTTCTTCTTCTTCTTCTTCTTCATTATTATTATTATTATTATTATTATTATTATTATTATTATTATTATTATTATTATTATTATTATTATTATTATTATTATTATTATTATTATTATTTGTACTCACTAGCGTTTTCACACAAGTCATTGTCAGTGATTGCTCACTGATAATAATCGGTAGTGTTCCCTTGAGTCTGAGTGACAACAAGACTCACCAGTTTTCCAGTACTCTCCACCTCTTTTCGATAACCATTGCTAATGACTTTGTGTTATCGCAACAACCGCTAACCATTGATTCCTCGCTGGTAACGACCATTAGTCTACTCTGGAATTTGAGTGGCCCCAGTACTCTCTGCAGTCTTTCAGTGGAGGTCTGGTTAGTGCTGTCCCTCCTCGGTCTTACCATTCTCCTTGACCTTTCACGACTATTTTGTGTGGTATCAACCGAGGCTGGTGTCATTACTTTTTTATGGGGCGGGGTCAGCTTATGAAATTTTTAAATATATTTTTTTATTAACTATAATAATAATAATAATAATAATAATAATAATAATAATAATAATAATAATTATTATTATTATTATTATTATTATTATTATTATTATTATTATTATTATTATTATTATTATTATTATTATTATTATTATTATTATTATTATTGTTGTTGTTGTTGTTGTTTGTTGGTGTTGGTGTTGTTGGTGTTGTTGTCGTTGTTGGTGTTGTTGTCGTCGTCGTCGTCGTCGTCGTCGTCGTCATTATTATTATTATTATTATTATTATTATTATTATTATTATTATTACTATTACTATTACTATTACTATTACTATTACTATTACTATTATTATTATTATTATTATTATTATTATTATTATTATTATTATTATTATTATTATTATTATTATTTCTTCTTCTTCTTCTTCTTCTTCTTCTTCTTTCAATGATACCTTTGATATGATCTGTCCGCCTCCCACTTCGCCTTTTTTATTTCAATGTTTACTAACATACTTTCTTTTAAGCATCATAAAGTGTTCTTGTTTTGTTTTCTAAAACCATTATTCCTAACGAGACTAAACGGCTATTTAAAAAAGCTTATTTGCTTTCATTTCCTGATTCAGAATGAAGAAACTAATGTAAATTAGAAAAGAACACGTGTACGGGTTTCTACATATTGGAATTATTAAGCGGAGTGAATTATAAGTGCCCTGTGATTGGATGAAAATCAGCCAATCGCAGACGACTGTTTCATTCACTGCAGAAAACACTAGAGAGCGCCAATTTTGAAAACCTCGGCCTCTTTGATTCCAGCAGCCCAGCGAGCAACACCGTTTGCCTTTAGCTGCGTAACGGCACCCCCTTTTTTTAGCGTACGTTTACGCACATATGGCCTAAATGATAAGGCCCCTTTCGAACATTTAGGCTAATCAACCCGTTCCGGGAGCCTCCATACTTTCACACCTTGCGTGTGCCCAGCCCCCTTTTTCTGCCATAAAGAAGCAACTTACAAGGACAATCCAGTGTGACCAGAAAGAATCCCGTTAACAGATGACTGGCATTCAGTGAGTCCGCAAAAGACACTTCTTTTGCAAACAACTTTCTTCTCTTCCTTTTCCCCCTCTTTTTATATAAATATCCTTCACAATCTATTACGTTGTTTGTCTTCCTTCTTCTTGTTCGGTCACGTACATTGCAGCCAAGTTATCTTCCAGCGGACTTGAGGCTTCGTCCTCCATTTTCAGCGGGAAAAATCCCAACATACAATCCGCAACTAAACGCCTGAAATTAGTTTCAATTGTTTCATTTGCTTTCCTTATTCTTAACGAACAAATGCTTTTCCGTTTATAAAATAAATAAAAGTAAGCAACAGCAATTAATCAAGAAAACGTGGTTCTTTGGTTTAATTGCTTCAAAGTAATTTTTGAAATATACATACAACTTGGATGACACGCGTGTTAGAAGAAGCAGCGGCAGTGAATGTTGTGTATACTTATCGACTTTCGATTGGACAAAATCTCAAATCAGCAGTTTCTTTCAGCCAATCGCAGGCGCAAGAATATTGACTTCGAATTACAGCGCGCACTATGAAAACCCAAACACACAGCTTTCTATATCTTTTCCGGTATTTTTCTTCCAAAGACAACACACGGGCGCACATCACGATCCCACCTCTGTCTTTCGTGGCGAACGACCCAACGGCAAGTAGCACACACATGACGAGAGACATTCACGAACTACTATACGCCCAGAGAAACACACACACCGCTCACAGAACTTACATACACACTCAGTTCATACTAACACTCTCTCATTATCAAAGCAGGCATGCTAATACCCACACATATCTACATGCAAATCGCATTTACCCACACTAACATGGAAACGTACGCGGCGCCAGCCGAAACGAGCACGTATATTTCTTCTTACATACAAAACGACTCTTTTTTACCTGGAACGTTCTTGAACTTTTTGAACTCTCATTCTTCACACACTCTTTATCCTTCATTGTCTTAACAAGTTGTCTATACGAAATTAATATTTTTTCGATCCAATATACAACATAAAAGATAGATAATTTAAGAGGTTAATATACGGCAGTAAAACAAAGCCAAAAACGACCCTCTACACGCTAAATATTTCCATACATAATAATTCGCAAGTGATTTTTAAATTTCCAAACTGTCATATCGCACGTGCATTCACTCTTATACAAGTCGAGTATTATGGTTCATTTTGTTCCCTGCACCGACGAAAACAGATTTTATTTTATTACAGATAGACGTACTCGGGACCTGATGGGTCACAACAACTACCAATATTTATTGTACTTTGATTTTATTTGAAAATTGATAAATTGTAACATAAATGCTAATATATTCCTCTGAGAGAGAGAGAGAGAAGGAGAGAGAGAGAGAGAGAGAGAGAGAGAGAGAGAGAGAGAAAAAGCTGTCACCTTCCTCCCCTATCTCTATGAACTATTCTTATTACCCGTATGCCTCGTCGGTATATCTTTCTTTCTAGCTAGCTAAGATATATTAGATTTTATTTAAATCATTCACCTTGAAAATTAATGAACATAAAATTCAAAGGAAGGCTTTGATAATTTATCCATTTTTTAAAAATTAAATCGCTTTAATTAATTACTCTTAATATTGACAAAACTATTGCATATGTATGTGAAAATAGGACAATAAAATTGGAAATGAATAACACTAAATATTGATTTATTTTAAACTGTTTAACAAATAGTCATGCAAATTCGACATACAGATAGCTGCTTGGGTATTTGTTTTCTCTATATATACAGTATTTCAAAAGATATTTTTCTAATTATTAACAAGGAGGCCAGTTAATGAATTTGCGTCATCGTAAGATCGCGATTTGCGATCAAACTACAATTATTTATGTTAATACCTACTTCATTCTTTCGGAAGTAAATACATCTCTAAAATATCGGAGACAGATTTCCTTTCTTTATTTTGCTATTATATTAAAAAAATTGTATTAATCGCTTGCAATAATCTTAAACTGATTAGCTAAAAAAGTTAGGAATCCGCGTTACAGTAATTAATTTTACGTTCACTTTCATCTGGAGGGTGTGTTTAAGAACATTGTATCTGTTAGTATCAAAATACGATATTGTAATTCAATTGAAATCTATAATACATACTGCATTAAATACTGTACTAATTTGTTTTTAATTCCTATTAATTTTTTTTTAATTAGAATAAAAAAGAGAATTACTTTGTGACTCTTCGCAATTTAACAAGAATGAAGATACATTTAATCTGTCGGATAGACACTCATTTCAATTGGATTTCAAATGCTCATCTAATCAAATATTGAAAGTTTTGGATAGTATAGCATGGCTCCTGGCTTGGGTAAGATATAGACGACGGTCTCGTCTTTGTAAATGTACCAAGACCCACGCTACGCTGACAATTTAAATATGGACCAAAAAATGGACAAAAATGATTGTCGTGAATGGTTGGGTCACCATTTAGCAAGTTCTAATTTCATCAAAAGGCTGTTGTGAATAAAAGAGATACAATAATGGTTAACGAACAAAACACATTTATATTTATACAAATTTATAGCAGTGTGAAAAATATTTTCGTGAGAAAAATTAAAAGTTCTCGAGTTTGTAAATGTTCGAAGTGTGGAAGAAGACGCGAGTTTTAGAAGTCTGTATGTTGATATGTTTGTTTTCTGTTTTTTGTTTGTTTTCTTTCTTTCATTTGCTGAAGACAGGGCATTCTTCCAAATGCCATACGATCACCCGCTATTTACAGACTCCAACTAAGAGCTCTTTTCAGGATTCTGGCTGTGTGAATATGCGTGTGTGAGTTCAGGAGACATTGTGCGTATGTGGCTTTTGTTATCGTGTGAATATGCGTGAAATTCTATGTGTGTGCGTTGAGTCGTCATTCACTTATTCAGTCCACGAAAGGCTAGGGCACTGAGTGTAGTGTTATGTTCGTTAAGTGTTTGGTTTCTGGCTCTGTTGAACTCTTCAGGGTTTTGGTTGTTGAGTTGTTGTTTTTATTAGAAATTGGTATTCCACATAGGCTCAAGAAGTGAATTGTTTCGATCGAGCGGGAATCATTTACATTGGTTGCAAAATGTCGAGGTACAATGAAAAGAAAATAGTAAGTTAAACGAACGGAGAAAGAAAGAGAGTAGCTTATACAAGCTAGTAACGTTTTACGTTCGTATCGCATCTCATGTTCGCTACATTTACACCCAATAATTTGTTAAGTAAAGGTTAAAACAACATTACCATAACAAAACATCTTTTTATAACCATTTGGTTTCATTAATAATTTAGTGACTAAATATTATGGTTATAATCAAATTTAACTTTCATATTTCTATTAAAATGAACATAATGATAGTACTTTTGGTAAACACAGAATAAAAGTGAAACATCCCTGGAAACGCCTGGTAGGTACTGGAGGCCCTTTAAAAGAATCATAACAAGCTGTCATTTTAAGTGTCATGCAAAATCTAGCTTCCTGTCGTAAAATACTGTTGATAAGCTTACTGTGTTTGTTCCCCGACTTGACATTACAAATAACTTTATTCTCTTCTTGACCGTGCTAATTTATGCTGGCCTCGGGGTTTAATATATATATATATATATATATATATATATATATATATATATATATATATATATATATATATATATATATATATATATATATATATATATATATGGGAAGAGAAGGATGAAGGTAATCCGACGTGATGGGAAAATGAAAAAGGAAAACCAAAAAATGGATGTTTTTATGTGTACATCAACGTTTCGTCTTTATTTATAAGACTTCATCAGGATGATAAAATAGAGAAAAGATGTCATGCAAGTACAGATACATGTAGGGTAGACATATTGGGAGGAAAAATAAAATGAAATGATGGCCCCTACTGAGTGGACGTCCGTACTTGTTTCTATTTCTCCAACAAGTACGGACGTCCACCCAGTATGGGCCATTATTTCATTTTATTTTTCCTCCCAATATGTCTACCCTACATGTATCTGTACTTGCATGACATTTTTTCTCTATTTTATCATCCTGGTGAAGTCTTATAAATAAAGACGAAACGTTGATGTACACATAAAAAACATCCATTTTTTGGTTTTCCTTTTTCATTTTCCCATATATATATATATATATATATATATATATATATATATATATATATATATATATATATATATATATATATATATATATAGTAAGCTATGAAAATATATTTATGGCCATTAAGCTACACAGAGGCTCCCGTGTTTCATCCCCGGGGGAATCTTCAGGCTAAAATGCATGGAGTTACTTTTGCCGGGTGTTTTTATATACACGGCTAGCTTGTTAACCAATCAGATTCTTTGTTGTTCTCTCAGCCAATCGTTGGGCTTACCACGAACAAAGGTCTGGTTAGTGTTACTTCCTATATCCTGTTCTATCGTTCTTTTTTCTATAGATTGGCCTATATCCTGTTTCCTTTGTTGTATCAATATAATGGGTGAATTTATTTTAACACGTGCTTCCTTGTATTTCTATTTTAGGTTTTAATTTTTAAATTGTTAGGTTTTTGTTTAGTTTTAGTTTTTTTACTTATTTATTTATGTATCGTTAGCCTAAGGTAAATTTATTTCTGTGTAGGCAGCTGTTTACTATCTCACTTCTACAGTTTAATAGATTTCCGGAGTCTTTAAAGTTTAGGATTTCAAATTTTTCATTCAGACATAATCTACACGGGTTATCTTAATTTCTACATGTACTGGCCTGTCGTATTATTTTCCATTGAATTATTGATGAGCGTCCATTTTCTTTGGCTCCCAATAGTGGTTTGCTAGTGCTGTTTTAATCCGACGTTCTCTGTTTTTAAATGTGCTTTTGTGGTCATAATATCTGGTTTTAAAATCTAGGGAGATTATACCTTCGTAGTACTTCTTGTTATTCGGTCTAACCGTGGCAAATATTGTGGCTTAGTATAAAATACTTTTGGTTAGGCATTTATTTTGTAGTGGACAAAGTGTACGATTTATGCAGTTACATCTTTTCTCTTCATTGCTAACTTTTTCATTTCTATTCGGGTGGTTACTATTAGTGTTTTGTTTATTTCTATTTGTATTGTTTATAGTTTTGTTCTTCTTAGTGTTATTTTTGCTATATTTTTCACTTTTTTATGTAATTTGTTATTTTTTTCTTCCTCTCTGCTGTTCTCTTTCAGTATTTTGTTATTGTGTGCCTTAATTATCATTTCTAGGTTTTCGCAGCAGCTGTAGGATAGTTTTAGGTTATTTTTATTGAATATTTTATGCAGGGAATTGGTTATGGGGAAGTGTTTTTCAATCAGATTTAGGAATTGTTTGCCCAGTTTAGTTTTTAGTATCTGATTATAGGGCGGTGTATAGTAGATTATATTCCTTTTTCTTTTATTTTTAATTTTGTTGTAATTATTAGTGTCCTGTTTTTTTATATTTAATTTCGGCATTATGGTAACCACTATTTTTTAGAGCTGTATTGTAAATGTTGCTTGATTTTTTAAAAACACTTTCGTCGCTAGAATTATTGATAAGCTTACGTTCGATAGAATTCAGAATATGTTTTATGATTGATGGGGGTGATTAGACTTTGGGTTTACGTATATTGGATTGGCGTTATCTTTTAGGTATGGTTCGTAAGTATTTTTATTTAGGTTTAACGTGACATCTAGAAAGTGAGTTGTTTTTATGTTAGCCAGTACTTCTATAAATATTTTTATTTTTACCTAGAGACACACGTGATTCATTACAAGCTATAATTCTAAGCGTCATGCAAAATTCTAGCTTCCCGCCGTAAAATACTGTTGATTAGCTTACTGTGTTTGCCCCCCCCCCCCCGACTTGACATTACACATAACTCATTCTCTTCTTGTCCGTGCTAATTTATACTGGCCTGGTGTGGGGGGGGGGAAGTTAATACCAGGCTGCAGAATCAAAGGTGACTTTGTAATTGTGTTCGAATCCTTCGACCGACAGAAATTAATATATCATACACTGAAGATTGCGTAAGCATGAAATATATGTGTTTTTAGGTAAAAATTAAAAAAATATTTATATAAAATATTATATATACACATATCTTTTTAGTCAAACATTCAGTGTTTAAGCTCAACGGATACTAATTTATAATTCCAGAGCATTTATAAATAGACAATAGAAAAGAAGCAGATTCTCAGCGACTATATCTTTATTTTCCAGAAAAGAGATTCATTATTACAACTGTTTCTTCATTTATATATACAATCAAGGTTTTCAAGCATATCGTGTATCTTCTAGGACAATGATTCGTCAGAAAAGAAAACAGAAAAATTACTCCTCTCATCCAAAAAGCGAAAAACTTACTTTAGAAACATTTCTTTAGATCGTTTGTTTTCTAAAAAAAATACCTATATTTATTCCAAAAGTTATGCCAACTTGGATTTTTACCGGAAGAAACCAAAACACATTTGTCTTCCCTTAACTACCTCTTCTAAAAAGTACGAAACATGCATTGCTCATCAAAATTAAAAACAAATAAACGAAAACACAAAAAAAATACGAAAAAGATATGCAATATTTTGGATTCTTAAAAACAACAACATTCCTTCTTTTCTCGGACGTTGCCATGCGTTCACGTCTTATCTGGTGACAATTTCGTAGTTGCAATCAAGAACCATCTCATGCTAATCACATCAATTAATTAATTAATTCAACACTAGATCTTTTAGAAGAGGAATTATTTATTTATATCGGCCGCAGTTGGTCAAAATAAGGAAGAATTAACTTATTTTCAGCCATTGCTTAATAATTTAACGCTTTTGTCAGATCATCTTAAGAACATGTCTTTCTAGCCCACCCGCTTCCTCCGAACTGGCGAGAGATGGTGTCTGCTTCTCTCACACTCTCGTACGTCTGACGCAATTTTCTGAGTAATTATTATCACTTACTATTCACACGAAACCTCAGCTTATTTCTTGACAGAGTCGACCCCGTAACCTCATCGTAAACTCATGTATAGAACATATCCTGGTTACAACACAATACCAAATCCATCTGAACAAATATAGTGTAACTAATATTCATACTAGTAGACATATCCATCGATATTAAAAAAAAATTCATAACAACAATTGTAAAAAATATAAAAGGTTTGTAGAGGGGGAGGGGTAGGGCGACGTGTCCTGTTCGAAAAAAAGTTGATTTGATGCATAAGAATGGTGAGATTTATCCGTAAAAGATTCACAGAACAAAGCAAATGAAGCACATTGGAATTGTCCCGAATGAAAACACATATTTGAAAGAAAATCAGAATTGAAACAATTCTAAACGTGCAATTAGTTTTCTTTCGAAAAAAATTAATGTGGCAAAAGTATTTTGTCAGTTTTCTGTAGCCAACCCAATGAAACCCAAGGAAACGTTCGCAATAAAAAGAACAGACGATAACTAATAACTTCATTTTTTTTATCAATGTATTTTTTTTAATATATCGATTTAGTTTATTACAGTAAACATTTAAATAAATAAAAACACGTTTAATAAATGCGTCATTAATTTTCTATAACATTTATTAAAAATTACGCTATAAATTTCAGCGAAGCAAGTTACACATCTATATTTTGAGTACTGTTTATTTCAGTATTTATGTTTACGTGGTTTCTTTCTGTGAGGCAAAATATTGTCTTAATGTTGGTGAAGTAAAATATTGTCTTAATGTTGGTGAAGTAAAATATTGTTTTAATGTTTGTGAAGTAAAATATTGTCTTAATGTTGGTGAAGTAAAATATTGTCTTAATGTTGGTGAAGTAAAATATTGTCTTAATGTTGGTGAAGTAAAATATGGTCTTAATGTTGGTGAAGTAAAATATTGTCTTAATGTTGGTGAAGTAAAATATTGTCTTAATGTTGGTGAAGTAAAATATTGTCTTAATGTTGGTGAAGTAAAATATGGTCTTAATGTTGGTGAAGTAAAATATGGTCTTAATGTTGGTGAAGTAAAATATTGTCTTAATGTTGGTGAAGTAAAATATTGTCTTAATGTTGGTGAAGTAAAATATTGTCTTAATGTTGGTGAAGTAAAATATTGTCTTAATGTTGGTGAAGTAAAATATTGTCTTAATGTTGGTGAAGTAAAATATTGTCTTAATGTTGGTGAAGTAAAATATTGTCTTAATGTTGGTGAAGTAAAATATTGTCTTAATGTTGGTGAAGTAAAATATTGTCTTAATGTTGGTGAAGTAGAATATTGTCTTAATGTTGGTGAAGTAAAATATTGTCTTAATGTTGGTAAAGTAAAATATTGTCTTAATGTTGGTGAAGTAAAATATTGTCTTAATGTTGGTGAAGTAAAATATTGTCTTAATGTTGGTGAAGTAAAATATTGTCTTAATGTTGGTGAAGTAAAATATTGTCTTAATGTTGGTGGAGTAAAAAATTGTCTTAATGTTGGTGAAGTAAAATATTGTCTTAATGTTTGTGAAGTAAAATATTGTCTTAATGTTGGTGAAGTAAAAAATTGTCTTAATGTTGGTGAAGTAAAATATTGTCTTAATGTTTGTGAAGTAAAATATTGTCTTAATGTTGGTGAAGTAAAATATTGTCTTAATGTTGGTGGAGTAAAAAATTGTCTTAATGTTGGTGAAGTAAAATATTGTCTTAATGTTGGTGAAGTAAAATATTGTCTTAATGTTGGTGGAGTAAAAAATTGTCTTAATGTTGGTGAAGTAAAATATTGTCTTAATGTTTGTGAAGTAAAATATTGTCTTAATGTTGGTGAAGTAAAATATTGTCTTAATGTTGGTGAAGTAAAATATTGTCTTAATGTTGGTGAAGTAAAATATTGTCTTAATGTTGGTGAAGTAAAATATTGTCTTAATGTTAATAAAAGCAACAGAATGTACATTTAAAATTATTATCAGACATAGAGAGAAGGAGAGAAAGAAAGAGAAAGATAATGAGTACATGATTAATGCAGAGGCTACGTGGTATCGCCTGGTATACTTGCAAAGGCAAGGGGAGTATTTTCCGAAATGCATCGTGGTGGAATTTAACGAAATTAAATGTTTTAAAAATTTTAAATAGGATTTTTATAATTTCGTTTTATTTTACGCTATTACATTTTTGATTTCAATGAATAATAATGAAATAATAATTAAATGTGCAATTATCAAAGTTACAATCGTTACCTACAAATATCAGTTATACGCCTTGCTGATTTTTATTTTGAGTTGATTATTTAAAATATTTCACAAAAACAGTCGCCTGTCGGACAAATTTATTTTAAAATTAAATTGTGGAAAGTACTTTATTATATTGCCAATAACACAGTACAACAATAGCACATGAGAATTAAAACATCGGACAGGAGTTTACTTTAGTAGCCTTTTATGTTAGATTTAAAAAGTCCAAATTAACAAAAGAGATACATCTGCTTCAAACACAGATTAAAGGGTAGTTTATAGATGACTTTAATTAAAAAATGTATCGAAATTCACGCAATTCTAAAAGTTAGTGTTATGACGTTAAATGGAAACACATGCCCCCCGTGAAGTTGTGTTTATTTTATTAATATATAATCAAATCTATAAAAGTTAAAGTAAGAAATATTGTAGGTGAAACTTTCTAAAATTGTATCCTCTCTGATTGTAAACAGTTGGCGCATACAATTTTCCCCATTGATAGAAAACAGTTAATTCATACACATTTTGTCGTTAATTAGGTTAGCTGTCGATGATAAAAAATAATATTTTACTAAAACATATGTTTTTACCGTTATAAGAATACACTATATTGCATAATGTACAAAGAATAGGAGATAAAACAAAGAAACAACGATATCTAACTATATAGGTAACGCACTGTCTGACAAACTCTAACCCCTGTCGCATCGCTACAGAGTTGCATCCCTGTGTCTTTTTTACAAGTACTTACACGAAATGTGCTCCGATGAACTCACTGCACTTATACCAACCCCCATCCAAACGTAAATACTCTCGACCCATCCGACTAGCAGCAAAATCCCAGTCTTCACTATAGATGTCTCTAGATACCTGTCGATTTTATACTCTGATAGGATCTTTGCTGGGCCAGCTTGTCTTTGGAATTCCCTCCATGCTCCTTGTTTCACGACCGTATACACATGCAAAAATGTAAATTTAATGTGAACATGCATCTTTTTATTTACCTTCCCAGGAGGTTAGACACAAGGCCAGTTTTATCTTACTCCCACAAGGTAAGATGTGACCAAAGGTCGGGTCGGAAAGTGGGACTTGAAAAGCCAGCGCCCGAAAAGGTGAGCACTCTGGTCATTAAAAATTGCCTGGGTAGCCCCGTCGGCATTCCCCGGTAGGGGCGCCTCAGTCAGTAAGCAATAAACTTAATCTTCCCCAAAGAGGGGAGGCAAAGCCTGGGAGGGTAGACTTCTTAGAACTGCACAGGACAGTACCTCAGACCGGCGTAATCAAGGCCCGAAGGCCAAGATAATACCAGTCTATGTGAACATGCATTTTACTGCCTAGCTCCCCATAAAGTTCTTCCCCAATCTTACTCCTATTGCAATAACCACTTACGCTTCTGTGGAAATATGCCTTGTTTGAGGGTGAAAAATGTGATAAAAAATGATTAAAAGAATTTTTTTTTTTTTTTTTTTTTTTATTTTTTATTTTTATTTATTTTTTTTTTTTTATTATTATTATTATTATTATTATTATTATTATTATTATTATTATTATTATTATTATTATTATTATTATTATTATTATTATTATTATTATTATTATTATTATTATTATTATTATTATTATTTATTTATTTATTTATTTATTTATTTATTTATTTATTTATTTATTTATTTATTAATTTATTTATTTATTTATTTATTTATTTATTTATTTATTTATTACGTTGTAATTCTTTTGAAATCCAAATAGAAGTTGTGATTTTACTGTTTCTATACAGTAGGGCTTACAAGACCGTTCTTCAATCTGAGTTAGTTAATTCGTGTTTGTACGCTTTTCTTTACCTTTCAAAATTATTATTCATTTTCCATATTTATTTTGTCACCACGGCTAATTCGAAAAAATAAAAATCCTTAAATATCCTCTGGTAGAAACAGTGAGGTTTTTATTTATCAATAGATTTTGAACAAAAACAGTGAAAACAGACGCTAGACTCATTTTTATCACACACAAAATGAGTTGTCATAAAAACACTAAAAATTCGCAATGTTTTTCTGACCGAGTACAAAATGTTTCGGCCATAACAACGTTAACATATTTGTTTTCTAAGTTATTTCATGAACTCTCATCAATTCTTTGACACCAGCAGATTATCCGGACGGCGGCTCATTATGTAGGCGCGTTGTAAGTAGTCTGCTTAATGGGTAGTAGTAGTGTATCTCTTTTTCTTTCTCTTCCGTTGTTGTTAAGATGTCGTCATAGTCGTAGCGAAGACTTTGCTATCTTCCTCTTTGTTGTTGTTTTTTTACAACACCGCAAGTTACATATGACGTAAGCATCTCATCACGTGGCCCCCAGCGAACGAAGACGGAGCTTCGAAAAAGACTCCCGAATCCAATCAGCTCGCCTTCCAAAGAGAAATAGGCCACGTCTCACTTCGGACTTCCTCTTGGTCACGTCAAATCTGACACGTAGCTCTAATTCTACTCTTCAACTTCTCATAAAATTTTCCGATTTCTCCTTACTCTAATCTTATGTTGAAAATTCCATTTTTAACATTATTTTTATAATCTAATATGGCGACCAAAGACTTTCAGTAAACAACGAAGACAAAGTTAAATACAGCTCCCTATTCCAGTAGCTTCTTTCCAAGAACTGACGGCTTGTGGAACTCTCTTTTTTGCTGACTGTTTCCCTCCTACATATAGCCTTGGTATTTTCAAGACTAAGGCCAATGGGCATCTCCTTTCTTTGCGATAATCATCTTTTGTTCTTGTTAGCTCCTTACATCAAGTTACTTCATGTCTTTTCTTGAGCGATTTCCATAAAAAATATATATAAGTATTAGACTCTTCTCACAATCGAAAGCGATAACGTATTGCTGGTTAGTGATGAAAGAAGTACTATGAACTCATTCCATTCCTTCCTAACTTTTGTAATCAAATTAGAACCAGTTCCTCCCTGTATTCCAATAGTATCACCAAGGTAACAAAACTTCTGAACAACCTCAATAACCTCCCCATTAAAATATACTTTCTCCACATCTGAATTCTCATTCGTCTCCGTTGTTTTACACTTTTTTTGCACACAAACTGGTTAGGAATTAGGTTAACGTGTTCAAGGAAATCACGTGAAGAACGGGAAGTTGAGGAAGTGGTACGTGGCGAGTAAGTCAAAGACGCTCTCTAGGATATTTAACTTCGAACAGAACTGACGTGTTTCGGAGATCTGCTCCCATTGGTCTGGTGGAGTAAGCATAATACTATGTGTTAGACTAATTTATAAAGCAAATATTGTGTATTAATACGGTGCACACAAACTGGTTACTATATCTGAACCTACCTGTATTTCAACTACGCTTTTTGTGTACTCAACGCTTACAAGTATTACAATAAATTGAGTTGCTGCCAACTCTCTTTTCACAAACTGAACACTATATACACTATACATAATAGTAATTGAATACATTCATAATAACGTTCATCCTAGATATACCTACCACGCGCAAGAAAAAAGAACAAGAATAAAAGCACAAAAGTGCCACCAGCGATTAAAACACTGAATTAAAATTAGATTCTCTACACATAATTAGTATTTCAGGACAAGAAATACAATTATTTACACTAGAATTTGGGCAAGAGCCAAGCGAATTTAGTGAGATATTTAATAACTGCTTATACTAAAATTGAACAGTTTTAAGCTGTGTTTTGTTATACCAAAACTATTTTACATTTAAAAGTATATATACAAGGTGAAAAGTAATTCCTTTTATTAAGTTCTCGTAATTTATTACTGAAATATAATTCTTACAAGAAATGAATATTATAAAAAATGCCTAGTTCAGGGTTTTATTTAGAATTCAATATGGGTCCTAGCATTCGCCACCAGCTTCTCAAGCTGTGAACTGATTTCAAAATGAAACTATTTTTTTTACTAATAAGTCACCAGTTATCAAGGTTAAAAACCACTTGAGGATAAGAGTTAATATGGATAGATTGATATTTGAATGATTCGTTCACGAATTTATAAATAAACATATCTGCTTCAGAAATTTTTTTATACGACTTGAAGCGAGATAGTCTTGATAGAATTCGAATCATTATTCGAAAAAAAAAAACGAAGTCTCATCTCTATTGCCTTTAGAGAAAATTTTTCCCAGAATTCAACTGTAAAAAGGAGAATTCATTAAAATCAAAATATGTTTTTGCGATTTAGAAGCCGTTTATTCTTTTTTGTTATTGCTGTTAAGTAATGAAATATGGTAGGAAGAAGAGACTATAGTAGATTCTCAAACAGGTACAATTCAGTTAACGGGGAGCCTTAAAAATTGAGTTAAAAAAATATTTTTAGTCATATTTTTGTCCTTCAAACACACAGGAAATTACCTTTTTTTTTGCTTGTAAACGCCTCACTTCTTTTAGCTTTTTAAAAAGAGTTTCAGTTTTCTTTTTAAATTTAACATAAATAGAACTTCAGTGACACTACTTGCACCACTTTTATTGGTTGCTGTTTGTGCCAGTCGGATAAAACACAACCCAGACAATCAGAGCCGCCATAGACCAGCACTGTCGTCACTTTAAACCCTATAAAATGGTATTGACAGTTTTGAACGAATTGCACAACTGATAGCACAATCTGCAAAAAAATGAGTTCTAGTCGGTTGGACTTAATTTAATATTTTCTTTCGTCATGGCATTGCCATCTATTGTTTAACAAGATCATTGGGCGACGTTTATTTACGGTTTGTGAAAGATTTCTCTGCAATAGATATGATGTGAAAATTGAAGTTTTTTAAACAGAATAATTAATCAAAATGTCCTATCCTTTGTTGTGGAGCATCGTATGTTAATGCTCCTTAGGTTTTTCTTTTACTAATATTCATCAGAGGACTAAACTGAATAGAGCATTAAAAGACAGTACAATGGTACGATTAATAAAAGTTATAGTATAGTTTCGGCTTCAGATAGATAGATACGAAATCTTTTGTAATGAGTTAGTCAAAAAGAATAGAATAGAATGAGTTTAAGACTGAGTTTGCTTGAAGAAGCTTTATTCGACAAATATCTACGCAGGGATCTAGTCTCTATGAGATACAATGGCTGACTAACAAAGATAGAGTGATCAAGGGAAGTAATTCACTTCCGAAGCATAGAAGGAGATAGAAGAGTTCTCTTTTCAGCACATCTTTATTAGTAATAGATGTAAAGCAATATGCAAACTAGTTAACCTTGCGATTTCAATCGCATAAACATGATCAGTTAGAAGCTATTGTTTTATATTGTGTGAAATTTGCATCGACGTTTTAGATTTACTTTAAGAGCAGGAAGTGGTGCAACTTTATAAATAAAAGAATTGTCCAATTTATTCCCTGTTTCCTTTGTTCCATCTCGTTTAACTCTTTGGTCTAGTAGTCTTCATCAATTCGCTGTTCAGGTACCTCGTTATAATACATCTTCCTATTCTAGTAGCTTTCTTTCAAGAACTGTAGGCCTGCGGGAATCGCTTCCTGATGACTGTTTTCCTCCTACATATATCCATTGTTTTGACAATAGCTCTTCTTGGTTTCATACTTTGTTTGGAGCGACTTCCATAAAAAATAGAGAGAGATTAAATCCTTAAAACGTTCATAAAATATTTAGATAATAAACGAAGTTGTTTTTCTGTTTCTTTCATCATTTCTAATCTCAAATCTAACTTGGCCAGTGACGTCATTTCCTTAACAAAATGTGACTAGCACTTTCTTCGAAAAAAATCACATTGTCTGGCAGTTAACTTTTCTAAGATCATGTTTTGAGACATCAAACTAAAACTTTCACTTTGAGTAGAAATAATCGTTTAGTTGTTTTATTTGTTTTGTTTTACGGCACATGAACTTTGTTCGGGTTATTTAATGCCGAATCAGGTCATCTTGGTAAAAGTTTTTATGCTTCAAGTTCTTTATATCTTCAAATGTTTATTCATGGTGTTTGGTTTGGTTGTTTTGTAGAGGAAAAATGTTGTTTTTATTTATAGCTTTGCAGAACATGATTGAGTTTTGCAAAAGGAAAGAAACAACAACAACAAAAAAACAGTAACATCAATGCTTGGTGCATTTTAAGCCAGGAAACAAGTATCTCCAGATAGCCTGATCTGGTGTCACCACAAGTAGAAATAATGATTTTAGCCAAGTATATAGTACACACAATGTCCTAAATTCTTGTTTTATGTTTTGCTTCTAACCGACTAAGTAACATCGACCTAAATCGTACAGGCCAAGATACCTGTATACGGGGTAATCATATTGACACACAGGTTCTCGTTAAATCACTGGAGTTTAGCAACGTTGAGCCTGGTCAATACCAGACTAGTGACCATTTGGGAACACCAGGTGCTGTATGTGCAAGGACAGCGAAACCTCCCTGCATAAAAGAAACCGCAAAACTAACATCATCATCTCCCCATACCGGGATATACATGCGTCTGGTGATCACCTGAATTTAATAATACCTAGAAACTTTCTCCTTCAGAGGAAGCCGGCTTAGGGGTAAATGACGCACCAGGTACGGTAAAAGTAAATATAATATTTCAAGGTCAAGAATTGTAATTTATAAACACATGTGTTATTCGATAAATTGTACCGTGAAGCTGGTTTCTCGTCATAATTATCCGAACAATATAAATCCTAAAATAAAATAACATTATTTAAAAACAAAAAAAAGCGCAAGCACGAAAACAAACCCAAACATGCATACGCATACTTATATACAAAAAAAAAACACAAGATAATATATTTAAATAATCGGATTTATTGAGCTCAGAACAATCGAAAACAAATAGAGTAATTTAATTATCAGTAATTCATTAAAAATGTCCATAAAAACCATGACCCAAATGGCCATGAGCAAAACCTCCGTTGAAACCAGGAGCTCCCAGACCATGTCCAGCGAACCCATGTCCAGCGAACCCATGTCCAGCAAATCCATGTCCAATCAATCCATGTCCAGCCAATCCATGCCCAACCAATCCATGTCCAGCGAAACCATGTCCAACCATTCCGTGCCCAGCGAATCCATGTTCGTAGAGACCGTTTCCGAAGCCAGCATGTCCGGCCAAGCCATAACCAGAAGGACCGTACCCGTATCCACCATGTCCAGCATTGGAAGCAGCAAGGGCAGCATGATAATGTTGGGCACCGTCGTGCACAGCGTGTTGTCCGTGGGCAGCGTGGGCAGCATATTCTTGATGTAGGCCATCGGCCAGTCCGTGGTGTTCCTCGTCATGTTCGTGCAGTCCATAACCATTAGCGAGGTCGTGTTCTCTGTCATGGTGCTCAGCATGATGAGCATCGAGGAGACCGTGAGCAGCAGACTCGGCATGGGCGCCATAGGCGTCATGATGGGCAGCCGCTCCACCCACTTCTCTATGAACTGCACTGTGGAAAGGGGCCGCGCCATAGTACTGACTGTGGACTCCAACCATCGCAAGAGCGAGGAAAATAGCGAAACTGAAGGACTTCATTTTGTATTTCACGAATTTCTGAATACAAAAAAGAGAAAGAAGTTTAAGAAAAGAATATACAGTGGAAACAGTCTTAAACGGTTTTAAAATACATTTCATATATAAAGTATGACGTAAATGTTGCTTTGAAATTAAAATGTTGATATATGATAAACACTCGATTTGCACCCAGGCTAGGATCAAAGTGTAGTATATGTTGTGACTTCAGTCAGAGAAGGATTTTTCCTTCTTGACTGGGACAATTTTATTTTGTCCAATCTTGAGTGCCCGTTTTTGGGGGAGCTGGATATCCCAACATATTCTGTTTAGGTTAGTTAAATAAATACTTATTACTGCTATCTTGTCTAACAACGGTAAAGATATTCTCGTGATACCTTCCTTGGAATAAAAGAATATTCTGGAAGAAAGAAACGTGGAAAGGTTTTACTGGTTTAAGTAAATAACTTGAATACTGGAGCCACATTTCATGGACTAGGAGTTGCTTCTGAAAAATAGCCACAGAATGTGTCCGCGACGTTTATTTATCTTAAATTACGTAAAGCACCACTGAAATCTGGGCACCAACTGAATCAACTTCAAATCCTTCCTATGTCACATGATCAAGTTAACCAACTTTTTATACTTTCTACATGAAGTTAGCTGATCGTAAGGTTACAGCAATATTGTACGTGTGATGTGCGAATGACGTTGAAAGGAAAGTTGTATTTCTAAATTAGATTGCGTAGAGGAATTTTTCACTAGAAATTAAGGTTAGGAATTAGGTTAACGTGTTCAAGGAAATCACGTCAAGAACGGGAAGTTGAGGAAGTGGTACGTGGCGAGTAAGTCAAACACGCTCTCTTGGATATTTAACTTCGAACAGAACTGACGAGTTTCAGAGATCTGCTCCCATTGGTCTGGTGGAGTAAGCATAATACTATGTGTTAGACTAATTTATAAAGCAAATATTGTGTATTAATACGGTGTAATAAAACTAGACCAAAAGAAAATCGAGATGAATAATAAATGTGTTTTCGGTTTAATTACTACAACAGGGCGCAACTAAGTCTGCTACTGCTACATTTAACATAATACACGTCGTCACATCAAAGAAAGACGACAGCTTTTACGAAGAAAAAGAGATAACGAAAACCGACCGACTGTTACAGTTGCTGCTGACAATAAGTAGTGATCCCACAAGGACCAACGTATCAACACAACATTACTGTTCACGTGACGCGCCGGCGATATTTGTTGTGGTCGAACTAGCTCATTACCCGTCAGTAATTCCGTATAAACCATGGCATCTAGGGACCTGTCTTTACACTTAACTGCTGTTAAGTAATACGCATCAGTATAATTCCGCATAAAATATGAAATGACTTAAATTGCCGTTTGATTTTGATGTCTAATACATATATTTATGCAAGTAAGAATATTCGATGGTAACTAAATGGGAATCAAGAAATTCATTAACAAGCCCAGAAGTTTATTCCGTATGAAGTTGGTATTATTTTTCTGTAACAAATCACCACCACCACCACCATGTGCATGATTTGCGATCACAAATGGAAAAGATACTCAAAATCTCGAAAAATTAATATGAATTTAGTTTCTTTTGGTTTTGACGGCATATCAAACCTTCGGTTTATTCAATGACGAAACTCAATCCTTATTATAAACGAGTCGACGTAAATGGTTTTATTTCATCAATAAGTAAAGTAAAATCGTATGAATCAACACGGTACAACTTTGTTGACCGGCTTGATTCTGGTGTTGGCATTCTTGCAGGAAGGACCACGTAATGGTTGCAAACATTCCTAAATGAAAGTGATATTATGGAACCGACTGGATTCGAACTTGGCACACCCAGGTCGTCAGTCCGTGTCGTCATAAATAAACGGAGGTGAATCTAGAGTCCATGTCTTTCTCAACATTATTAGTGCATAAACGAACGTAAAAGATCGACATTTTAATGTAGGTGAACCATTTTAAAAACTAACACGTTTGTTACATTAGAGTGGGAAAAAAGTTATTAAATATTTAGTTGTAACAAATCAAATCATTTAAAAATAAAAGCATCAATTAATAAATGATTCCAATTTCACTTGTAACTTATGAAAAAAGGCAACAATTTGAAATGACGTAAAAGTCAAAAGAAAGTGACAACGTCTTACCTGTCGACCTGGGAACGAGATGTGGGTAATGGCGGATTGTGGTGCGTCTGCTGTCGATCTGGAAAGGTGGCTGCATTTATAACCTGAATCCTCCGGAAGTAAGGAAGGAACCAACGAAGATGACAGCGTAAAAAATGATGACTCTGAGATTTCTGAATCATTTGCTTTGTAAATGAATAACAAATATAAATAAAATAAAAACACAGGCTCTGACTGGGTCCATAAATTTAGAGATCACATGACCATTGCAGATGGTCAGATGAAATTAGGAGTGTCAAGAGGCAGGGGATTAAAGATAGGCGGGCGTTGGTTTGAAATGTTAGCTTTGCTTGTAGGTCCACTTCAGAAACATTGTCGACTTTGTGAAACTAAAAATGGCTACTATTTATTTACTCTTCGCATGTCAAGTGTTCAGACTGCTTTAATATTGGGAAAATGAATATAACCACAATTGACTCTATCTCCGAGGCCATAGGAAATTAACACGAATTTAAGTTATATTTATGCCGATTACAGCGTAAACATTAAGACAGCGAACCTCAACGAACTTACTCAGTGTCTTGCTAAGTAAATGTCTATTTTAAATATCTCCTAACAGTGATAAACTTTAATTTTCTTAAAGGGGCATTAATAATAATATTTATGAATAAAAATTAAATTATATTTATTTACAGACGACGTCGTTTCGAGCTTTTTACTCTCATCACTGGAGAGGAGTGATAATTCCAGACAGTCGGAAGGCGCGAACTCCGTTCACAGAGCCACCTTTGACTCTGCACACTTTTACTTGCAGACATAGAAAATTAACACGTGATACGTATATATATATATATATATATATATATATATGTTCACTGAGACCAGCGATAATAGCTTTCTAGCAAAAATAGTTATTTCTCAATTTCTGAAATGTTTTCACAGGTCATTTATTACTGTTATAAAAGTGTTGCTAAAAATAAGCCTAAACTCATAGCTAGAATTTGCAAAATAAAATATTTGTTCAAATCACTGAATGATTACCGATTAAAGAATAAATAAATACAATAAACATGAATGATAGTTACATTTAACAATTAATTGATATGATTAAATATATAATAATATATAGTTCAATACATATAATGAATAAATACCTTATTTACCCACATAACCAGCACGTACCTTTATAACTTCAAAAAGTCTTGTATTGACTGAATAAGTCATTTTTTTAATAGTGGCTGGTGGCACTGCCCTTGCTGCAGTATTAATGGCTTCCCATCAGTCCGTTGTAGACGAAAATTGACGTCCATTGACATAAACATCTCGTTTGATGATAGACCAAAAGTTTTCTATTAAGTTCAAATCATGGGAGCATGGTGGTTAGATCGTCAAATTTGTACCTTTGATGCCCAAAGATGCTAACAATGCTTCAATGGCATGGGCAGATTGAGAAGGAGCATTGTCGTACATAAGAACAAAACTCCTTATTAGAGCAAGATTTATGTCATCTCGCTAAGGTACTAAAGAATCTCTCAAAAGACTGCAATTTTTACTTCTTCGGGTACTCTTATAAGACCAACAATGATACCCGCCCATATCATGACTCCTCCAACCTATAGTTGTCGTTTTAACCGATGGTTACTTCCATATCCGGAATGAATCCATCCTTTTACTCAGCCATCAGGTTCATCAAGGGTTGCCCGGGTCACATCAGTGAAAAGGACCTTATTCATATCAATCTCCATATATTTCTTTGCAAGATTTAATTCTTAAATTTTTGTGTCTTGGTGTAAGAGGAGGATTTGTAAGTGGAATCTTTACTGAAGCCATTGTTTGAAGAATTGTATTCCTTGTTGATATTCGTTTGTCAGGACAGCTGCTGTGATGATTGATTTGCTTGATTGTCCTGTTTTTTTTTTTACGGAGTTGACGACCAATATTCCTCATATTCCTGTTAGTGAAAGTCTTGGATATTCCAGCATCTGGTCGATTCCTCCTTGTGGAAGGGTCCTTCAAAAATCTTTTAAAATTATACACATTACGACTTATTTTTTTAGGAAGTTACACTAGGAATTGCCCCTTTAGCCGGTTCCTTTATCATAATTTTCTTTTCTCCGCCAGTTACTGATTTTGAACGTCCCGTTGTTGTTAAGAAATAGGAAGCTATTATTTCTGGCCACTCGGAAACGAGAAAAACAATGTAAATGACTGCACAATTATTCACAACAATATGTAAATCAATCAAATAATGTCATGTAAATTTAATTCTTATTAGAAAACTATTATCGCTAGTCTCAGTATGTATGTATGTATATACAGTGACACGCAAAAGTATTCAATACATTCGATAATTCCAAATATCTAAAAATCTAATTAATATTCATTGATGATTGGTTAAAAGTTTCGTCAACTCTCGGGCGCTTCCGAGAACTGCCCGTACATTGACGACGCGAAGTCACGCAGACGCGGTACGTGCTCTATAAGAGTATCGCAACTGCTGCGAGTAATCGAAATCTCAATAATAAACATTGTCAATTGCTTAAGAGCTCTATTTGTTTGCACAAAGAGCAATACGTTATAAGCTGGTGGCAGTTGGCTATTTCACTTACCAGGGACATATTTTAGTCATGCACAGACAGACTGTTTCGCTGTATCACAGCTTTTCAGTGTGGCTAAACAGCACACGCTATATATATATATATATATATATATATATATATATATATATATATATATGATTATTTTTTATTTACACAGACATGTACAAAATCTGCGACACTGGCATGTCGATGTTATCGATCAACAGTTATTATAAACTGAGATCTCATCAGGCAGAGTTAAAATCCGATCTTAACCTTAGTTCATATTTGGAAATATATATATATATATATATATATATATATATATATATATATATATATATATATACAGTGACACGCAAAAGTATTCAATACATTCGATAATTCCAAATATCTCAAAATCTAATTAATATTCCATGATGAAATTGGCATGGATTATTCATATTAACGTAAGAAACGACTTCTGTGAAGGATATTGAAAATCGAGGCGTATTTTATTATTTATTTAACAACACATGAAAATAACCAACGCAAAAGTATTCAACACATTCTATTATAAGGCACAAGTTGATAACTTTTACATGATGAACATTTCATCATGACTAATTTCTATATTAATATGACGATATTTCATCCAATCACGAGCCTGCGTGTGTTATCTAGTCAGTTATGCCGGTGACCCCACGTTTAACGTTTGAGAGCACTCTCACCTGTCAATGTTATAATTTAGCAATGGTTAAAGCAAAATAATTATCTAATGACCTTTGCAAACGTATCGTGGACCTCGATGAAGAAGGAAATGGATACAGGAAGATATCGCAGACTTTAAGAGTGAATGTAAACACAGTAGGATGCGTCATCAGAAAGTGGAAGAAGTACAACTCTGTTGTTAATGTTCCTAGGAGCGGCCGTCCAAGGAAGATCACTGGTGCAACTGAACGGCTAGTCATTAGAAAAGTGAAGCAAAACCCATTTGTGGTTCGTTCCGAGATTCAAGAACATCTGCAGAGAGCTGAAGTAACAGTTAGCAAGGACACTATCAGCCGAACCATTCATCGAGCTGGCATTCACTCAAGGTCATCTAGAAACACTCTTTTAATGAACAAGAAACATGTTTCTAACCGATTGAAGTTCGCTGATGAATATATAGAGAAGCCAGACGCATATTGGGATTCCACTGTGTGGTCAGATGAGACCAAAATAGAGCTTTTTGGACACAACTCTGTGGGTCATGTTTGGAGGAAAAGTAGAGAAGCTCTTGCTTCAAAAAACACCATTCCAACAGTTAAATTTGGAGGGGGTAGTATTATGATTTGGGCATGCTTCTCTGCAAAGGGAACAGGAGAACTTAAGATCATAGAAGGAAAGATGAACGCCATCATGTATAGAGACATTTTGAATGAAAAACTATTGAAGTCAGTTCATTTATTCCAGTTTGAGAACGGTTGGGTCTTCCAACAAGACAACGACCCGAAGCACACAGCGAAGCTAATAAAGAAATAGTTTGAAGATAACAATATTGATGTTATGAAGTGGCCCAGCCAATCACCAGACCTTAATCCAATCGATAATTTGTGGAGAATTATTAAGATCAACGTCCACAAAAAGAATCCTAAAATATTAAAGAACTAAGGGCTTTCTGCGTCGAAAGAATGGAACCGTATAACACCTGAAACATGCAAGAAATTCGCTAGAAACTATGCAAAAAGGCTTCATTCTATAAAGCAGAGCAAAGGATTTGCAACTAAATATTAAAAGAATGTGTTGAATACTATTGCGTTGGTTATTTTCATGTTTTGTTAAATAAATAATAAAATACGCCTCGATTTTCAATATCCTTCACAGAAGTCGTTTCTTACGTTAATATGAATAATCCATGCCAATTTCATCATAGAATATTAATTAGATTTTGAGATATTTGGAATTATCGAATGTATTGAATACTTTTGCGTGTCACTGTATATATATATATATATATATATATATATATATATATATATATATATATATATATATATATATATATTAGTACTTCATGTATCCACATAAAATATTATAAAGAGGTATAATTTTTTATGTATCAGTTTTCAGTATTTACTTCAACAGAGCTCGATACGTAAGTAGAGCTAAGTAGTAAGCAATGAAAATATATATGGCAATCAAGCTAAATGCATTTAGCCTGACGATTCCCCCCGGGGATGAAACACGGGATCCTCTGTGTAGCTTGATTGCCATATATATTTTCATTGCTTACTATATATATATATATATATATATATATATATATATATATATATATATATATATATATATATATATATATACAGGGTGTTTCAAAAGTCTTGGGAACATTACAAATGCGTATATCTCATGAACTATTCCAGGTAGAAAAATGAAACTGGTGCCATTTGAAAGCTTGCTTAATCAAGTTTTTGGTCATACTAATGATTTTCGTGTTATCTTTCCAGGTGCAGTAATGGCGTTCTCTAAACAAGACAAGGCATTTTGCGTCCTCCAATTTGCAAAGACTGAATCGTGGACATGTGTTCAGCGTGCATTTCGCAGGAAATTTAAAAAAGAAGCCCCTGAAAGGAAATCCATTGTCAGATGGCATGCTAAATTTGTGAAAGATGGGTGTTTGTGCCCAAGTAAGCGAACAGGTCGCCCTTCAACTTCAGAAGATGCAGTTGAGCAAGTTCGGACAGCCTTTCAGCGGAGCCCCCGTAAATCAGTGAGAAGAGCCAGCAGGGAACTTCAGCTTGCTCCAGCAACTGTCTGGCGTGTCTTAAGGAAACGACTGCAAATGGTACCTTACAAGCTCAAGTTGGTCCAAAAGTTGAAGGACACTGATAAGCCACTTCGCCGTGACTTTTGCATTGCAATGCAAGAGAAGTTGGAAGATAACGGCTTTGATGACCGGCTTGTTTTTAGCGATGAGGCGACCTTTCATCTGAATGGCAAAGTTAACAAGCATAACACTCGCATATGGGGTACTGAGAATCCTCATGAGCTTCTTGAGCACGAGCGAGATTCACCAAAAGTGAACGTGTTTTGTGCAATTTCCAAGAAAGGTGTCTATGGACCGTTCTTCTTTGAAGAGGCAACTATCACTGGTGAATCCTATCTCAACATGCTGGAAGACTGGTTAATGGCTCAGTTGGAACAAGCAGAATCTGATGACTTCATTTGTCAACAAGATGGTGCACCACCACACTAGAGTCTTAGAGTAAGGCAGTTTCTTAACACAAGGCTGCCTGGTAGATGGATTGGGAGATCTGGGCGAGGTGATGACGTTCTCATGCCCTGGCCTCCTAGGTCTCCAGATCTTACCCCGTGTGACTTTTTCCTTTGGGGCTTTGTCAAGCAACAAGTCTATGTGCCGCCCCTTCCAAGAGATATTGACGAACTAAAGGCTCGAGTAACGGCAGTTGTGGGAACCATTGACGTCAAGATGCTGGAACGCGTTTGGCAGGAAATGGACTATCGACTAGATGTCTGCCGTGTGACGAATGGTGCTCATATTGAGCAACTTTGAAGATTCCCCACAAAACTTGAAACTTTAACCTTTCCAACGGTACCAATTTCATTTTTCAACTCCTAATAGTTTTGAGTTATTAAAAATCGTTATGTTCCCAAGACTTTTGAAACACCCTGTATATATATATATATATATATATATATATATATATATATATATATATATATAGCGTGTGCGATTTAGCCACACTGAAAAGCTGTGATACAGCGAAATAGTCTGCCTGTGCATGACTAAAATATGTCCCTGGTAAGTGAAATAGCCAACTGCCACCAGCTTATAACGTATTGCTCTTTGTGCAAACAAATAGAGCTCTCAAGCAATTGACAATGTTTATTATTGAGATTTCGATTACTCGCAGCAGTTGCGATACTCTTATAGAGCACGTACCGCGTCTGCGTGACTTCGCGTCGTCAATGTACGAGCAGTTCTCGGAAGCGCCCGAGAGTTGACGAAACTTTTAACCAATCAGGTTGCAGCAGGCATTAGACAATCAGATTGCAAGCAAGCAGACGATAACTTTTGGAAAAAATGAATTTCTACGATCTGCAGCGCGTTAAAAAAATGAATTTCTACGATCTGTGTCAGCGCGTTGAATCTCCCGAAGGACCCATTGAGTTCTGTCAGCAAGAGTCACTTCTAGCGAAAAACTAACCGTAACCCTAAACCGTAACACTAACCCTAACCCTAACCATAAACCCTAACTCAGAAAATGTTAAATAGAAAAAAGAAAAAAAGAAGAAATTGGTTAAAAACAGTGGTTTCCTTGTTATATATATAAAAAAAATCTTTTGAAACTTTTCGGTTCACAAAAAAGCAACATTTTATTTAAAATTATTCGATGAACAATGGTTACTTTGACAAAAAAAAAAATAAACATCGATTTAATAACATTTGTTCAGCTATGGTTTGTTCGTTCTTTATTTTTATATATGTATTTTACTTTGATTTTCTTCGTCTGAATTCATCGTCTGCCCGTCTTCAATTTATCGTTCGGCAGTTTACGTCTCGTCAACACTCGGGCGCTTCCGCGACCTATCCGAACGTTAACGACGTGAAGTCACGGAAACGCGGTGCGTTCTCTATAAGAATACCGATAGATAAATGGTTAAGAGCCCCGACTATCGTCTAGACGGTCGAGTTTGGACCTCGGTTTGAGGCGCTTGTTTGTCTATCAATACTGAAGAGCTGTGATACAGCGAAACAGTCTGTTTGTATAATATATAAGTAAAAGTCAGCCTGATTCTCGAAGTTAGACCGCTATAGCATTTTATTTGACAAATCGATATTTGATTCTAACTAGCGATTTATACTTTTTTATATTTGCACAATGCTGTTTATATGAATATAATGCATTTAGCTTAAATTTATTACTGAAAATACTTATTCCGGATAAGAATACTGTTAAAGTGGAAACATTTTATCTTATTGACGTTATCAGAAATGTGAGCTTCCACCCTTAATAAAAGATAAAAATCCGACATTTCTCTATCTATTTCTTGCTATCAGATACAAATTACAATATGTTTATTTCTTTAAATTAATTGTACAGAATAATACTAGGTAATATAGTTTCCTTTTTTTCAGATTTACAAAGTTTTCCATCGTGTAGTTCATTTTATTTTATTTACATATATTTCTTTTTACGATGTCAATATTTGATGAATACAGATGGGAAAAAGATAATGAAGGGACGAGAAATTTTTAAAAATAATAATGTTCATAAACACAGTCAACAATATTTTTGCCACTAAGCGTAGGAGGTTACAGTACAATATTACTGATACCGGTACAGCCCACATTCTTTAATTCTGTCAAACGTAATATTTGTCCTATTTTTTTCTTCGCTTCAGATATTTTCTGCGTATTTACGTTTGTTTTTTTTTGCGCTAAGTGTCGGGGCTTATAGTACAATTTTACCGATACCAGTTCAACACTGAATTCTTCAACCCCTCCGTTTTCTAGTGTGGACAAGGAAAATGTAACTTCCGTTTCTTTTCATCACCCTTATTGTTAACATAAGAAACACTTACAGCTAGAATTAAAGTTTGTAGACCAAAACCACAAGCATTATGTTTCACATGTGATTCTAAACCAAAGATAAACAATATTGTTCGCACTTGCTACTAATAAATCAATACAATGTTTTTTAAGAAATTAATTTTCTTCCTTGATTTTCAGCATTCCAATTTATCTGTTCGTATTCGAGTTGAAACTTTATGTTAGAAAATAATTATTACTGGACTTAAAAAGTTACGGTTTTCGTTTTTATTTACTGTAATATCGTGACGTTGGCGTAAAATGAAAGTATAAATACCCCCGGGCCACGCCGCATCGGGTCAGCTAGCAATCAATAAAATTAATATTTTGTATGTGTTCTTTAAGTTTAATTCCATAAAAATAATGCCTTTCATTGCACTAGCTTCGAGTTGGCAATATTCTTTAAAGTTATCAATAAGAAAAATGAAGATTGATGAGTTAAAAGTACATTGCCAACCCGAAGTTAGGGTTAGTGTTCGGATTAATGAAATGTGTGTTTTATTTTACTGAAAATAAAACTAAAGCACACACACACTGGAAAAAATTAACATGTCGTTCATTAACCCCAACACTAACCCTAAGTCCGGGATTAAAACATTTTCTTAACTTAACAATCTTCATTTTTAATATGCGTGCCTTACCGAATAGATTTATCGTCTTTGGTCCGTGTAAATAAGTTTTAACCCACATTCCCTATATTCAATTTTATGGGCATTACCTTGCATATCCCCAACATAAAAACAGCTGTACCAAAAAGCAGTTTATGCCTTAAAGTGATTTTAGAATTGTACTTACCCAGGCAACATTGCCCGGTTAGAGACATATTGCCTGGTGGAGCGTTTAAAGAAAATTAATCCGAAATATTTTCGTAAATAGGATTTGAAGTTTCCCTTTATTTTATTTTTTATTTCAATAATTATTCGCTATTTAATAAAACATACTTCAATGTGTAGTGATCAAAGTTACGTATAGGCGTTTTAGTGTTTTTAATTCTTCAATCAGACTAACAGTTAAATATAGAACTATTTTTTTCTTTATATAGTTAAAATTATGTACGAAACTATACAATTTGATTTTAATTGTTTACTAAAGGTACACGTGACCCGCTGGGTCACAACCACTGCTACTATTTATTCTATTTTGATTTAATTTGAAAATTCACAAACTGTTACTTATCTTTTAAGCCATTCTTCTTGCATAACTAACACATAATAAGTCTTTATTTTCATCATCATCATCATCATATTATTATTATTATTATTATTATTATTATTATTATTATTATTATTATTATTATTATTGTTATTATTATTATTATTATTATTATTATTATTATTACTATTATTATTATTATTACTATTATTACTATTATTATTATTACTATTATTATTATTATTATTATTATTATTATTGTTGTTATTATTATTATTATTATTATTATTATTACTATTATTATTATTATTATTATTATTATTATTATTATTACTATTATTACTATTATTATTATTACTATTATTATTATTATTATTACTATTATTATTATTACTATTATTATTATTATTACTATTATTATTATTATTATTATTATTATTATTATTATTATTATTATTATTTCATAGTAGTCTCAACTTTTTGATGTTTTTAGTTGGATTTTTCTTTTTTTGAACATCAAGTCAATTCCCTTGACTTTAGACATTCAAGCTGCACCTTAACACTTTCGCCGTTCCTATCAGGCAAGCCTTTTGCAGAATTGGAAAATAAAGTGTCTCGTCAATCTGTTTAAGCCATTTATGGTGGCTTTTCGTTATGGTTCCAAGCGTTCCAATTACAACAGGAATCACCTTGACTTCTTTACATTTCCATAGTCTAACTAATTCCCATTTTAGATCTCGATATTTATTTATTTTTTCTTGTTATTTCTCTTGCACTCTGGTATCGAAGGGGCAGACTATATCAATGATTAAGCAAGTTCTCTTGTTTTTGTTTAGAAAGATTAAGTCGGGGTTTGAATGTTGAAGAACCTTATCAGTCTGTATGCGCATACCCCAAAGAAGTTTGACATTGTCGTTCTCCTGTACCACTTCTGGCTTATGCTCATACCACTTCTTATTGTAGTCCAATTCATAACGTTTACACATATTCCAGTGTAGTACATGAGCAACTTTGTCGTGTCTCCATTTTTATACTGATATTGTGCTAGCATAGAGCATTCAGATACAATATGCGCTAAGGGTTCTTCCCTTTCATTACACAATCTGCATATCGGTGAATCTGCATTTTTTCCAATGTAATGTTTGATGGAAATAGTGCGAGTAGTTTGTTCTTGGGCTGCCATTAAAGTGCTCCCAGTGGTTCTTTTGACCAACCAATTCAAGCTGTTATTATCTCTAAATTCAGTATTTTTAAGGAATGCACTGTGTAGATTATTTCAAAATAATTCTAACCTTCTGTCTACAATTTTAACCCCATCTTTTGTAACCATTGATTCTTTTTCACCCTAGTTCTTAGTATTTCCTCTCTTTTCACTTCACGAAGAAGAATCTCATTACTTTCAGAAACATATTTATAGAAACACCTGTAACACTAAGTAAACCTTTTTAGGTAGATACAATCGATCTGCATTTCCTTTCTTTGCAAAAGCTCCATAAATTGTAAGTTACTTTCGTGTTTTCGTGTTCAAACATTTGAGTACATCTACATTCCAGTCAAGTATACCAGCAGTATATCGAATGATAGCTACTGCTCTGGCATTAATAGCATAGATTGTATTTCGACTGTGGAGGTGTGATTCAAGAATACTCCTTACTCTTCTGTTGTAATCATCTGTGACCAGGTTTTTCATTTCGTTGTTTTTAATCTTATCTACCTCCAGTATTCCCAAGTATTTGTAGCCTCTCTCATTGTCGACATTCTTTATCAGATCTGTTGCCGGGAGTTCAAGGCCATCTGGGTAGACAAGTTTACCACTTTTTATAACAAGAATAGCACATTTGGTGATGCCAAATTCCATTCGTATGTCGTCACTAAATAATTTAACCGTATTAATTAGGGTAGCAAGTTGGTTTTCATTCTTTCAAAAAACTTTAAAGTCATCTGTGAATAGTAAGTGATTGACTGAGGAAGTATGAATTATTATTATTATTATTATTATTATTATTATTATTATTATTATTATTATCATTATTATTATTATTATTATTATTATTATTATTATTATTATTATTATTATTATTATTATTATTATTATTATTATTATTATTATTATTATTATTATTATTCATTTAATTAATCACTACCAGTTTTCGCACAAGTCATTATCAGTGATTTCTCACTGGCAATGACAAGTGGCCTTTCCTGAAGTTTGAGTGACAACGAGATTTACGAGATATTCAACACCCTCAGACTCTATTCCAAATCATTTTGCGCTATCGCAAGTGCTTTTTACAATTGATTTTTTAGCTCGCAACGGCCGTTGGTCTTCTCTGGAATTTGCGTGGTAATAACCCTCCAAGGTTCCAGTACTCTCTGCACCCTTCGAGTGGAGGTGTGGTTGGTACTCTCCATAATCAGTCTTTCCATCCTCCTTGACACTTCACGGCCATTTTGTGTGGTACCAGCCGCGGCTAGTGTCATCACATGCATGTGTGTGCATTATTTTGCGGTGTCTATGCCAGTTTATGAAATTTCTGGCAGTTTTCATGGGTTCGTGTTTTTTTTTCAATATGTTTTATTCTATTTCTATTTCAAATTATTTGTAGCTGATTAGCGTTCGTTGCTTATGTGGGTTGGTTTCCGCATTCAGGGATTTTCTTTAAGATTTTCTCTGTTTTCATCATTGTCGTTCGCTACCCTTTCATTCCAATTTCTCCCAATCTTTTTATCAGATTTTTTTGGATTATTCTTAGTTATAGAAATACGTAGACAGCTAAAAGAGAAAGGATATGAATATGTCAGTTGATTATACATTACAGCTCATAAGAACGATTAAAACAGATTTTTAAAAACATAACTCAATCCCAGAACTAAAGTATATTTAGCATGTATTTTTTTCATTAAAGTATATAAGAAAACAAACGTCGATTAACTAACATTTAGTATAATAAAAATGTATTATTATACTATGTAAAAAAATATTTTTTGTTTAACTAACTGAATAGATTAACACTTTTTTTCAGATATCAAATATACACCAGGGAAAGACGAACATTTTCAGTAGATTTTATTCACGAAAATTAAAGAAAACATTTGCATGAGAAAATTTGACAAAAAATTAAAAATACTTATTGATTTATTTTAAGTGCAAATAAAATGTCCTTATCAAAAGCTATAACGTGTAGTTTAATTTTCTTAAGACCTAATAAGCTGAATTAATGTCTTCATATCCACGTCCCTTACCTCGTATATGAAGGCAATAAGATTTAAGATGGAAATATACGCATAACTAAATTGCTAAATATTTTTCATTGGCATCCTATGTGAAGAGAAATCCTAGTTTCCATCAGAAACCTACTATCAATATGATAAAAATCAGAATGAAAATAAACAAACAACACATAACCAGTTTAATACTAAATACTCCGAAACCAACTCACATTTCTTTCGATAGCATTCATTTAACATTTATTAGACTACGTTTGCATTAAACATCTCTATAATAAAGTAAAGTCTACCCCGCCTTCAGGCATACTAGCTTAATTACCAAAACCTTCATATGCTAATCTTTTCCGCCATCCAATTAGGCTAAGCCACCATTCGTGTTTCCAGAAATTATGAATTCATTTCGTCTTCTTTAAATATTTATTATATTTTTTCAGGATTACCGGACTCTCGTAAAATAAACCCTATAAAGAGGTGGCTAGCATTTTTACTCGCTACTATTTATCTACTCTTACCGCCACCAGATTTACCGTGTGCTAATTTTTAATGGAATAAAAATGAAGCAAACACCGGTTATTGCAGAATACTTAAAGAAAGCTTCACATTCGCATTCTTAAAAAAAACAAATGTTCGCTAAAAATTCAGACGTCTGCGTCAGTAACATTTTTCGATTATTTTTTAAAATTACAGTTAGTTTTCTTCTTCTTATATTCTTCATGTAAAACAAAGAACATTCATTATTTATTTAGAATTAAACACCAAATGTGGTTCGCCGTTCTGTCAGCACATTCCGTAAACATTTTTCACATTACAGAATATATCAGAATATACCAATTCACGAACAGCTTCCCAACATGGCGGCTTCTACCGTTGTTATTCGCATACGTAAATAATTACGAATTTATACTTTATTCAGAAGACAAACTACCCTTTGGTGCTTTTCCAAATATCAGTTAGATCGTAAGAAAACAATCTCCATATAAGCGCTGGAAAAGGGTCACACGTTGGTTGTTTCTTTAACTTTTTTTTTGCCAAGTTTAGCCCCAACAAAAAAATCCGAAAAGCAATTTCTGTGGGATTATTCTGTATTGGATACGTTATTAGAACGTTATAAATATTATAAAATATTTAACATATATTTTCAAACACACGAGAAAACATTGATTTATTTTATTGCATTACTATTTATGGAAACACAAACAAAAAATTATTAGACTATTTACAAAAATACAGTATTTAACACTTATTTTTATAATTATTTGTGGAAAATACCGCTTTTCAAACAAAATAGAAATTGCCTCAATCTAGAAGGATTTCTTCTTAAGTGTAACCCAAAACAATTTCTCCTGGAATATTCTGTATTGACTATGTTATTAGAACAATATTTTTTAATAGTCTGCTTCCATACGCCTTGTTTAAAACCTTTTTTTTTCGCCAAGCGTTGGTAAGAACATGTACACTTTTCGCTAAAAATCACCCATTAACTAATGTTTTCATTAACTAACATACGTGCATCAACAAAAACATACATTCCTTTTTGCTAGAATAAGCTATTAACTATTTTCTTACCGCAAATAGATTACACGTTACTACAATACGTTAAAACCTTCGGAAGAGACTGCCGATTTACTGGCCTCCACACTAGTTTTTTATTTTTATTTTTATTTTTCGCCAAGCGCTGGTAAGAACATAATACTTCTCGCCAAAAATCACCCATTATATATGTTTTTATTAACTAACTTACGGTCTTACGTCATCTTTCTAGATGAATATTGATATTTGCTTATTTGTGCTACTTGAAAGTCGAACCCATTTCACTGTAAGAAATTACGGTGATTGAAACAGGATTTAATACTTACAAATATAGAAAGGGGCCCAATCATTCAAAACAAAGAGAAATCTATTTCGTTCGATTTAAAAAATCCTAAATTACTTACAGTTCTTTTATTTGTTTTCTTTTTAAATGAATACTAATACTCTAACATTTCTTTTTATTAAATTATTTTATATTTTCCTCGGTCAACGCCAAAACATCAAAACATCTTATTTTAATCACCAAATTAGTTACAATGAAATGGATTCTTTTGTGAGTTCTTTTCAGAATTAATATTCTAATACTTATATTTTTTTGTTACATAATTATTTTATGTTTTCTCCTTTGCAACGCCGGGACACGGGTCCTGCTAGTAACCAATTTTTTTGGCCTTTTGGCTAAGATCAAAGTGTAGTATCTGTTCCGATGGATACTGCACCCCATAGACTGGTATTGTCTTGGCCTTCGGGGCTTGATTTACGCCGGTCTATGGGTCTGTCCTGTGCAGTTCTAGGAGGTCCACCCTCCCAGGCTTTGCCTCCCCTCTTTGGGGAGGAGCGAGTTTATTGCTTACTGCCTGAGGCGCCCCTACCGGGGAATGTCGACGGGGCTGCCCAGGCAATTTTTAAACCCCACTTTCCCGACCCGACCGTGGGTCACATCTTACTTGTGGGAGTAAGATAAAAACTGGCCTTGTGCCTAACTCCTGGAGAGGAGTAAATCAATCCTGCTAGTAACCAATAAAAGTGGATTAATTTGCGTAAATCTATGATCTGTGAACTAACATTCAATACAAGATTATCGTTAGATTTTGAAAGTAATCAAACCAAGTGCATTTTAGTAAATTATCTCATTTTTGAAACAATATTGTTATAATTTTAAAACCAGATTCATTTATTTAATAATACGCTAAGGCATTTCATATTCACAGGTACGTTATCACCCCGCCCACATTTTAAACAAATGAGATCGTTCGGTGATTAGTGATTACTTAGAAACATAGATGAATTCTGGTAGAAGGACATGAGTCGTCCTATGGCACCAGCTCCTTGTCTTCATCTTTGTATGCGTCCAGTGACGACAGCAGCCTTATAGTTGAATTTGATTTCTTGGTCAATCCAGAACTTATCCAACCGCTTCTCAAATATCTTTACAGTTTCGGCTTCAATTACACTTGATGGCAATCTATTCCACAAATCAACACAGCGATGGCTGAATTAATATTTTTTCAGGTTCAAACGTGCCTGTTTCTTGTAAAGCATCTGACTGTGTCCTCTGTTTCCCACTCTTGTATTTTTTCTAGTCAATAGTTTATCTGCATTGAAATCATATTTTCCAGAGAGCAATTTATAGCACTCAATCATGTCCCCACGTATTCTTCTATAGGCCAAACTTGGCAATTTCAGCGCTTTCAACCTTTCTTCATAACTCTGATCGTACAGTCCTGGAACTAGTTTAGTAGCTCGCCTTTGTACGTTTTCTATCATTTCAATGTGTTTCTTTTTATATGGTGTCCACACTTGATTAGAATATTCAATATGAGACCTCACAAGCGCTTTAAACGATATAACCAATGAACTTCGATCGAGGTATTCAAAACATCTGCGGATTAAACCGAGTATTTTGTTGGCTTTGTTTACTTTCTCTTTCATGTGTTCTTCGAAATTTAGACTATTGTCTATTACAACACCAATGTCTTTTTCCAAGTTCGTATAATTCATGGGTTGTAGACAATCATTCAGAGTATATTGAAAGCAATTTTTAGTGTTCTGTTTAGTGCCTATACACATAATCTTGCATTTTTCTTGATGGAATTTTAACTGCCATTTTTCAGACCAATCATACATGCAATGGATATCTTCCTGTAGTTTCTGACAATCTTCCTAGTCTCTGATTTCACGAAATAATTTGGTATCGTCAGCATATAAAAAAGTTTCACTGTCATTCTTCATAGACTCAGGGAGATCGTTTATATATATATAACAAACAAAAGAGGACCCAAAACGGATCCTTGAGGGATACCACTGGTCACATCCATAACCGCAGAGCTCTCGTTGTTCACTACCACTGTCTGTTTTCTGTCTGAGAGAAATGCCTTGATCCAATTGATGTATACTGGACCCAATCCATACATTTTAACGTATGTATTAACAGGCGGTGACTCACTTAATCTGATGTCGCTATAATAAAAATTCGACATTACCTATTTTAAAATGAATTGTTCCAAATTAATTATGCCGTCCCATCGACTAAAACAGCACAATTTTAAATAAATATATTTCAAAAAGTGACAGTAGTTTTATTGATTTGAAGAATATTTAGCTGACAGTTATTTTTTTACTGTAAGAAGACAAAGAATATTTATTGCTGTAAGAAGAATTAAATTTACACAATTTGAAATGAATAAATAAATGAACCCAAAAGAGACATATTCATTTTATTTATTTAAATTATATTTATCTGACGATGACAAATATTTTTACAGAAGAAGGAAGCGCGATATCTTCTTAATAGTATTAACCCTGATAGACATTTATTATTCCAAAGGAATATCATTTTTACAGAAAATTATACAGGCTGATGTAGAAAGCACCGGGATACGCTAGTTGTTACTTATTCTATTGTATAAACACCTTATTTCGACTAATATTCATAATAGGAGAATTGAGAGATATCGCAAATAGTTAATAATAACGGAGCATATTTTTAGGTTTAGCTTAAGAATATCTTCGTCGAATTAACATTAATCAGAAGAATAACATTACAATCAATTTATGTAAAATAAGTGCGAGACAATTTCATTTTTCGTAACTGCGATAATTACACATTGAATTATTATTATTTAGTCATTTAACAACTCTATTGTTTATCCGGACCTGGAATGTTCTTTTTTTTATGCTAAAGAAAATATTTTTATTAAAATTTCTGAACCATGTGTACGTATAAATATTTGTTGATGTTGAAGTTTTGGAACATGATTACATAATTTTTATTGGAAAACGCCAACCGAAGCCAGATTTTAAGAGGGAAGCCGATCAGATTCTATTTTGGTTAATTATAGGTCATCTCGCCCATTAAGTTTGCACTTGGTCACTGGTTCAATGCATGACAGGCCGAACAGGCATGTGGGGCGCAAAATCAGCAGGTCAACAAGCAGCCAAATATATATATATATATATATATATATATATATATATATATATATATATATATATATATATATTTCTATTAAAGAACGCTAGATAAATTAAACACCACCAATATTAAAAATTGTCGTCTTCGTATTTTGGATAAGTTTGGGTTATATAGATAAATAACTGTATTTTTCATTACTATTGTTATTAAATATTTATTATTAATATTTCTATGTAGCTAGCTATTTCCTCCACCCCTCACCGCTGCTGCTGCTGTTGTTATTGTTGTTGTCGTCGTCGTCGTCGTCGTTGTTGTTATTATTATTATTATTATTATTATTATTATTATTATTATTATTATTATTATTATTATTATTAATGTTATTATTATTATTATTTATTTATTTATTTGTTTATTTGTTTATTTATTTATTTGTTTATTTATTAATATTGCTATTATCAGAATACACAACGACCTTGGTTTTCTTTTTAGCTAAGAAGGATCTGATCCTATCAAATATTTGTCCAGTAATACAGTACGAATTAATTTTCTTGAGAAGATCTGTTATGCCTCAGATATGTCATACGCTACCGCCCTAACTTCACCTGCCTTATGGTATATGCGTTCAGACATGACCGTTAAGATATTTGCAGTAGAACGGGATCGCCTATATCCATCCTGTTTGTCAAAACGAAGTTTAGCATTTCCGAGGTGGCGGACTATCGCGAGATTGATTAATGATTCAAAGGTTTTCGCGAAGAGCGAGAGGAGACTTATTAAGCGATTGTTTTGAGGCTCAGTCCTTTCACCAGAGTTCTGTAAATCTGGTACCACAGAGACAATTCTCCAGCTATCAAGGAAGCGATGTTCAGCAAAGAATTTGCTATAGAGCTCGGAAAAGACAGGGGCCAGCTCAGCCGAGCATTTCGTTATTACTATAGCATGGATGAGATTAGGTCTACAGTCTTTGTTGGTGTCAAGTTTTTTTAATGATATCCAGGACCAGGACGTCCCACCGTGTTTAGTACAAAACCGATTTTTCAGTAATATATTTCTTCATTGATATAATTTTTCTAAAACTTTTAATATATTTTTTTTACAAGAAATGAATTAAGAGAATAACAAAAGGAGGAGGGGCGAGCGAAACAAAAATGAAAGTAAATATACTCCTGGGCAACGCTGGATCGGCACAATTAGTATATAATGAAACATTTGAAAAAATTAGCGCCTGAGAAAATCTACATTCAATTAACATTTATCAGAGTAGTATTGTGAGAATTGAAAAAAAACTAACCTAATCAAATTAATTTTAGTAAATCTTTTCATGAGACATTCTTTCATGAAATCGGTTTATGTTAAGTATTTTTTTTATATACGAATGATTCACCACATACCAAGGCCAAAAGGCACTCGAGGATAACGGTTAGTGAGATTCCCAGTTTGATGATGTAACTGTACTATGAAAGGATTGAGAACTATGATTAATTCACAAGATTACATGACAGATATTTGTTGGCATTGGACTTGCTGTAGTTCGTTGGGAAACATTCCCGCAATAACGTGTTTCACAGGTGCGAGATTCTTGGAAATGCCGATAGAGTAAGGAAATACTAGCAACGTCTCTTCTGTGAGAAAGAGACTGCGGGAAAGAGAAGATGACATCTACTAGAATTTCAAGTCGATTTTGTACTCTGTCAAGGCCAGAAAGAGTGATCTGAGCGTCACCTCCCCAGATGTGACAGCAGTACTCCATGAAGATTACCAGTAAAAGTAACTAATAAAATCGGATACCTTTTTAGTAAATTGTCTCACATTGTTTCGCACCTGATTGTTAGCCAGGTATGTTGATACCCATAGAGTTTTGAATTTTTATTTTATGTTATTTCTCTATCCAGGCTAAGATAACATTTCATGAGGAAGAATTTAAAATTAAAACACCATTTTTATTTTAAATTTGTAAATTGTATCTGAAACTTGTTTGTTTTTCCTCAGAAAAAACAATAAAATCGTCAAATAAAAGAACATTATTAAAATAGAAAATTAAACCACGTGCACACAAATAAAAAGACATCAAATAATATATTTAAATAATCGAATTTATTGAGCTCAGAACACTAGAAAAAATGAGAATAATTTTATGTAGTCGGGATTCATTAAAAATGTCCATAAAAACCATGACCCAAATGGCCATGACCAAAACCGCCGTTGAAACCAGGAGCTCCCAGACCATGTCCAGCGAACCCATGTCCAGCGAAACCATGTCCAACCAATCCATGTCCAGCGAATCCATGTCCAACCAATCCATGTCCAGCGAAACCATGTCCAACCAATCCGTTTCCAGCCAATCCATGTCCAGCGAAACCATGCCCGTAGAGACCGTTTCCGAATCCACCATGTCCAGCCAAGCCATAACCAGAAGGACCGTACCCGTATCCACCATGTCCAGCATTGGAAGCAGCAAGGGCAGCATGATAATGTTGGGCACCGTCGTGCACAGCGTGTTGTCCGTGGGCAGCGTGGGCAGCATATTCTTGATGTAGGCCATCGGCCAGTCCGTGGTGTTCCTCGTCATGTTCGTGCAGTCCATAACCATTAGCGAGGTCGTGTTCTCTGTCATGGTGCTCAGCATGATGAGCATCGAGGAGACCGTGAGCAGCAGACTCGGCATGGGCACCATAGGCGTCATGATGGGCAGCCGCTCCACCCACTTCTCTATGAACTGCACTGTGGAAAGGGGCTGCGCCATAATATTGGCCGTGAACCCCAAGCATCGCAAAAGCGAGGAAAATAGCGAAACTGAAGGACTTCATTTTGTATTTCACAGATTTCTGAAATATAAAAAAAATTAAAGAAATGATCAGTCTTACGATATTAAAGCAGTTTTATGGACGAAGTAGAAATAGATTTTAGTTTAGAAATTCTAATATTGTAAGAACTGTTTGGATATCCTTTCTCTGTGAACCTACAGTGTGATGCATGTTATAAACGATAGACTTACAATGGGAAAATACCTGCCCAATAGATTTGACCACCCAGAAAATCGGATGCCATTTTAAAAATAATTTATCGCTTCGTAAAGACGATGTTCCATGCTGAGAAAGCGGGCCACTTGAGATAATACAGATGTTATGCCTATTTTAGTTTTTAGACCATCTGGTCAGTCAGTTTTTATGTACAATCATTCTCAAGTGTTCCCTGTGTGGTCAAAACAGGAATGCCACTTTGATGTCTCTCTCTTTCTCTCTCTCCTTCTTTCTCTCTCTACCCCTCTCCTCCCCTCTCCTTCTCTCTCTCTCTCTCTCTCTCTCTCTCTCTCTCTCTCTCTATATATATATATATATATATTTATTTATATATATATATATTTATATATATATATTTATATTCATATATATATATTTATATATATATTTATATATACATTTATATTTATATATATATATTTATATTTATATATATATATTTATATATGTATATATATTTATATTTATATATATATATATTTATGTTTGTATAGATATATATATATATATTTATATATATATATATATATATATATATATATATAAATATGTAGTGCAATATAAACTTTACTGATTGGATGAGGCTTCATCGGTCTTATAAAAGTTCACTCATCGGGCTGAAAAACCTGAAGTGCATTCAGTATTCAATAATTTTTAATTTTTAATTTTTCATATATTTTCTATTTGCTTACCATATTATTCAAGGTAAAATATCTTTTATAGACACTGATGAAGACTCGTCAAGAAATTGATATTTTGTATATTTGCTTCATCACGAAAATGTATGTGATTGAGGCAGGTAGAAGCAATTGTATGCTAATTCAAAATGTTTTATATGAATTAATTGAACTTTTTTCTCTGCATTTACTAAGGTTCATAGGAAAATAGATGAATTGGAGCTCTAGTTCTTTAGTTCTACACTATTGAGCTATAACTTAAACCTTTCGATTAATAAATATACATATGTATATATATATATATATATATATATATATATGTATCTCTCTCTCCCCTATCTCTCTCTTTCTCCTCTCCCCCCTCTCTTTCTCCCTTGCTCTGAACAAAATAGAAAAAAGACTACTTTTTAGCCCAGCCGACGAGTGGTCTGTAGAATTTGCTCGTCGGGGGAGATATTTTAATTCCGTCGGGCTCAGAGTACAGTCATAATTTTAAGCGAACGGTCTGTTGTTTTGTATTCGGTTGGAAGGAAATAAAACATTGTTACTTGTTTTAAAACTCGGAGTTGTAATTTTATTTCGAAAAAATCCATTTGTTACAGCGACCACATGATTGACACCACGACCAGTGGCGAAATGAAGCACCAAATTCAGACGAAACGAACGGACGATTACGACGTGTGCAGTGAAAACACACAAACGCAAATTGAGATTTGACAATAACGAAGTGTAGTGCCCCTATGGAATGCAGGAAGCGATGTACGCGCCCAACTCGTCTTTAGATTTCATGGTCATAAAAAATGGATGCAACAAATAAGCAAACCTTTAAATGGATTTTTCTCGGTAAAAAGTGAAAACACGTTTCTGATCATACCATGGAAGATTTGGTCTTTACATACGCATAATCTTGATTTTATCTTTTCAAAAGCTCTCATTTTGACTTCATATTAATATTTCGATACTTATACAAATGAGTTACCTGATTATAAGACCATTTCCCCGTCAATAATACTGTATAACCTATTGCATCTGGGAACACGTAAATATCCCATACCTACCTTAACTGCTGTTAAGTAATATGCATCAGTATAATTTCGCATAAAATATAAAATTATTGAAATTCTCGTTTAGATAATGATAGAGAAATCATAGTTAATCTTGATGGTTGATAAATATGTTTATGCAAGTAAGAATATTCGGTTTGGTATGGTTTGGTAGTTTTGTTTTACGGCATATCAACCCTTTTTGGGTTATTTAATGCCGAATCTGGTCATTATAGTAAAAGTTTTTATGCTTCAAGTTCTTTATATCTTCAAATGTTTAATCATCGTTTTTGGTTTGGTAGTTTTGTTTTACGGCATATCAACCCTTTTTGGGTTATTTAATGCCGAATCTGGTCATTATAGTAAAAGATTTATGCTTCAAGTTCTAAAAATAAAATAAAAAAGGGGAGGGAGAAAGGGAGAGGGGCTGTTGTTTTTGTTTTTGGTTTTGTAGAACATAATTAAGTTTTACAAAAAAAACAAACAAAAAAAAACGTCAATGTAGGTGAATTTCGTCTCAGGGAGCCACAGGGCAGCCTGATCTGGTATCACCAGAAGAATATTCGATAGTCATTAAATATAGAATCACGAAATTCATTAATAAACTTTAGAATCCAGAAGTTCATTCCATATAAATTTGGTATTCTTTTTCGGTGACAATGCAAACTTGTTATATTGTTTAGTACTGATGGGATGTCCTGCAGGCATTTATATACACTTACCTTAGAAAGCATATCACTGCTAAGCAATACGTAACAATATATTTCATAAGTGAGTAAATCCAAATTCCTGCAGTTAAAGTTCTTTGAGATTAAAGTGTGTCATATTTAATTAAATATGAACAGAATTAAATTTTCGTTTGAATAAAGTAGAGAATACCTAATTAATCTTGATGTCTGATACATATATTTATTATGTAAGTAAGAATACTTCATTAATAAGAACCATAAATGTCATTACACCGGGAGAAGTTTATTCTGCATTATATTCGTATTCTTTGAATTAATTAAGTTATGTTTTTTTTAACGGCATATTAACCTTTTGGGTGATTTAATGCTGAAACAATACTTATAATAAACGAGTCATTCTTAATGAATACTTAACAGCTAACCCCTATTTTATTTAGAGTAAGAGGAAAATAAAGGGTTCATGCCTTTTCAGACGTTTTAGTACATAGGTGACAACACAATGATAACAAGATGAAAAACTGGTAATAATGTTTGGTACCGATGGGACGTCCTGGGAAGTGTAGATATTTTGATCCATAAGTAGTGCTCATATTTAAAGGTTTTATGAAAAACACTGCTCTATTATTTTGCAACAGTAATTGTAAATTACGGAGGAGTGATGCTTGCTCCAGTTACTGCTATGCAATAGGTCTTTATTGAGAATGCTGTATCCTGGAATAAAGACTGTATATGGAAAATATTATTAAACGACCAACGTTAAGATATTTTCAGTAGGAAATTTCAATTTACGGGACTTGACCTAGAGTGAAAAAAAAAGACTAGTTAGCAATGGATACCGAGAGATACAACGTGGAAAAGGACTCCGATGACATAGCTAACGAGTACTTGTACAGCAGATGTCAAGAATCGCCTGTGCCTTTATTCATTTGGAGGAGCAAAATGGAAACTGCAGCGACATATTTCACAGATGGATCCAGAATGGCAAGCAATCAAAACCATAGATTTTTATTTTGAAAAGATCTGACTCCCCCCAAAAAAGTTCAGAGGTCACCCGAGAACCACCATAGTTACAATGCCGAAGCCAGACATTCATAGAACAAAGCAGAAATATTCTAGCTTTCCATTGGAAAAGTTAACAACCAAGGAAGATCTGTAGCAAATCCGCGAACCCGCAGAGGACAGAAGGAGATGGCAAAATATATGAGTATACAATGTCACGGAAGATGACCTCAAATTGACAAAGTTTTGTTGTTGTTGATGATGATTTTATTTATTTATTTTGGATATTTATTTGATGTTCCATTTATTTGGTTTGTCTGTTTTACGACAAATCAACCCCTTTTAAGGTGATTTCAGACTGAAACACAATGTCTGTTATAAATGACTCATTGTAGACGATTAATTAAACACAACTTGCTATTGTGCCCATAGCTGAGGGGAATTGTGGATTCTCACCTTTCACATCGTATTAGTGCGTTATTCGATCACAATAGATCCGACAGAATTCGAACTCGGCATAGCCGATTCCACAATCATTAATGGAATTCATTACATTTAACTCACAATCAGTTCGATGTTCGAATATCAAAATAAATGGATATATTTTATTTATGTCATATAGATTGAGCATGATTTTCTACCGAAAATGAAAATAGTATTCAAAAACCTGACGCGTTTAATATGAAATTACGTAATGTTGTTTAAAGGCATATCAACCCTGTTGTAAAGGTCATGATTGGCATAAATACGAAACTAACATAAAGGGAAATAATCAGGTATTGATTATATACGAAAGTACGTATATAAGACGGGCAGTGATATCTGGACGTGAGTGAAGAGTAAACGTCTCTACTTCCTACCGGATCCCTGTTAAACGCAAACCACTCGGCGTATTCTTAATTTAGTATGTCCTATGTAATTTAGGATATAACAAACCCTTTGGGTGATTTAATGCTAAAACACAATACGAGTCTTTGTGAATAGAAAAATTAAAAGCTAACTTCTATTTCACCCAACGCGGGGGGGGGATATCAAGGGTTCATACATTTTCCATCGTTGTTAGTACACATGTGACAACATAACAACAAAAAGAGAAACTGATGATATTGTTTGATACATAGATGAAAGTAATAGAATGGGAGGTGATCGTTTTGAAGTAGATAACGGCGTGACGTAACGACCTGTGCGTGAAATGTTCGAATCCAGTCGATTCTACAGCACCACATTACGTCATGGAAGTTGGAAACCTTCACATGGTTCGTCCTGTAAGTACTTGAATAAATAAGGGAAACCAATGTAAACGACAGAATAAAACAGTAAATGATTAAAATTTTTCATGTTATTTGTGAATAGAGGAAAACAATTTGAAATGTTGTAAAAGTCAATAGAAGGCGACAATTTCTTACCTGCCGACGTGTGGGTGCGAGATGTGGCTGTTGGCGGATTGTGTTGTGTCTGCTGTCAATCTAGAAGGATTGTTGCATTTATAAGCTGAATGTCCCGGAAGTAAGGAATAAAACAAACAAAGATCACAGAGTAAAAAATGATGACTGAGATTTTTTAATTATTTGCATTGTAAGTGAATCAAAATTAAATTTAAAAAAAAGTACATTTTCATTGGGTCCATAACTTTAGAGATCACATGATCATTCAAAATGGTCAGGTGAAATTAGGAGTGTCAAGAGGTCAGATTGATAAAAATGTCCAGGGATTAAGGATAGGCAGGCGTTGGTTTTGAGTGTTACCTTTGCTTGTAGGCCCACTTCAGAATCAGCTGACACAAACATTGTCGACCTGGCGAAACTAAAAATGGCCACTCTTTATTTACTGTTAGGATGTCAAGTGTTCAGACTGCTTTAATATTCGGAGGATGAATAAATTTATGCAATAGCTAATAATACTTCTTCCGGTCGCAGAGTTTTGCTAGTAAATTCAAAGCTTCTCCTTATGAATGAATGTTTGAATGAAAACAGATTTACATTCATAGAAGTAAGAAAATTAAATTCTCAAGTATATAATATTTGGCGGATGTTCATAATTCTTCAAAATACTATCTATTAAGGCCACATTTTCAGATTATAACACATTTTTAAAATTATTTAAAAAAGAATATGTAAGTATAACGTGTATAACATACACGATATAATCAATACAATACAAGTGTAACGTGTATGACATACACGGTATAATCAATACAATACAAGTATAACGTGTATGACATACACGGTATAATCAATACAATACAAGTATAACGTGTATGACATACACGGTATAATCAATACAATACAAGTATAACGTGTATGACATACACGGTATAATCAATACAATACAAGTATAACGTGTATGACATACACGGTATAATCAATACAATACAAGTATAACGTGTATGACATACACGATATAATCAATACAATACAAGTGTAACGTGTATGACATACACGGTATAATCAATACAATACAAGTATAACGTGTATGACATACACGGTATAATCAATACAATACAAGTATAACGTGTATGACATACACGGTATAATCAATACAATACAAGTATAACGTGTATGACATACACGATATAATCAATACAATACAAGTGTAACGTGTATGACATACACGGTATAATCAATACAATACAAGTATAACGTGTATGACATACACGGTATAATCAATACAATACAAGTATAACGTGTATGACATACACGGTATAATCAATACAATACAAGTATAACGTGTATGACATACACGGTATAATCAATACAATACAAGTATAACGTGTATGACATACACGATATAATCAATACAATACAAGTGTAACGTGTATGACATACACGGTATAATCAATACAATACAAGTGTAACGTGTATGACATACACGGTATAATCAATACAATACAAGTATAACGTGTATGACATACACGGTATAATCAATACAATACAAGTATAACGTGTATGACATACACGGTATAATCAATACAATACAAGTATAACGTGTATGACATACACGGTATAATCAATACAATACAAGTATAACGTGTATGACATACACGGTATAATCAATACAATACAAGTATAACGTGTATGACATACACGATATAATCAATACAATACAAGTGTAACGTGTATGACATACACGGTATAATCAATACAATACAAGTATAACGTGTATGACATACACGGTATAATCAATAAAATACAAGTATAACGTGTATGACATACACGGTATAATCAATACAATACAAGTATAACGTGTATGACATACACGATATAATCAATACAATACAAGTGTAACGTGTATGACATACACGGTATAATCAATACAATACAAGTATAACGTGTATGACATACACGGTATAATCAATAAAATACAAGTATAACGTGTATGACATACACGGTATAATCAATACAATACAAGTATAACGTGTATGACATACACGATATAATCAATACAATACAAGTGTAACGTGTATGACATACACGGTATAATCAATACAATACAAGTATAACGTGTGTGACATACACTGTATAACAATAAAATACAAGTATAACGTGTATGACATACACGGTATAATCAATACAATACAAGTATAACGTGTATGACATACACGATATAATCAATACAATACAAGTGTAACGTGTATGACATACACGGTATAATCAATACAATACAAGTATAACGTGTATGACATACACGGTATAATCAATAAAATACAAGTATAACGTGTATGACATACACGGTATAATCAATACTATACAAGTATAACGTGTATGACATACACGATATAATCAATACAATACAAGTGTAACGTGTATGACATACACGGTATAATCAATACAATACAAGTATAACGTGTATGACATACACGGTATAATCAATACAATACAAGTATAACGTGTATGACATACACGGTATAATCAATACAATACAAGTATAACGTGTATGACATACACGATATAATCAATACAATACAAGTGTAACGTGTATGACATACACGGTATAATCAATACAATACAAGTATAACGTGTATGACATACACGGTATAATCAATACAATACAAGTATAACGTGTATGACATACACGGTATAATCAATACAATACAAGTATAACGTGTATGACATACACGATATAATCAATACAATACAAGTGTAACGTGTATGACATACACGGTATAATCAATACAATACAAGTATAACGTGTATGACATACACGGTATAATCAATACAATACAAGTATAACGTGTATGACATACACGGTATAATCAATACAATACAAGTATAACGTGTATGACATACACGGTATAATCAATACAATACAAGTATAACGTGTATGACATACACGATATAATCAATACAATACAAGTGTAACGTGTATGACATACACGGTATAATCAATACAATACAAGTATAACGTGTATGACATACACGGTATAATCAATAAAATACAAGTATAACGTGTATGACATACACGGTATAATCAATACAATACAAGTATAACGTGTATGACATACACGGTATAATCAATACAATACAAGTATAACGTGTATGACATACACGGTATAATCAATACAATACAAGTATAACGTGTATGACATACACGGTATAATCAATACAATACAAGTATAACGTGTATGACATACACGGTATAATCAATACAATACAAGTATAACGTGTATGACATACACGATATAATCAATACAATACAAGTATAACGTGTATGACATACACGGTATAATCAATACAATACAAGTATAACGTGTATGACATACACGATATAATCAATACAATACAAGTGTAACGTGTATGACATACACGGTATAATCAATACAATACAAGTATAACGTGTATGACATACACGGTATAATCAATACAATACAAGTATAACGTGTATGACATACACGGTATAATCAATACAATACAAGTATAACGTGTATGACATACACGATATAATCAATACAATACAAGTGTAACGTGTATGACATACACGGTATAATCAATACAATACAAGTATAACGTGTATGACATACACGGTATAATCAATACAATACAAGTATAACGTGTATGACATACACGGTATAATCAATACAATGCAAGTATAACGTGTATGACATACACGGTATAATCAATACAATACAAGTATAACGTGTATGACATACACGGTATAATCACGTTGACACATCGGATCTCGTTAGACTTACCTTACCCACAACCGTTCTCTGTAGAGGTAACAAGATGCCGGGAGATTTTCTACTCTTCTTGCTGAGACCACATGCCCTTGGAACTACATCCTTGCTCACTGTTTCCCCGACCGTACCAGCATGCAGAAATTTAAATGTAATGTGAATAAGCATCTTGCTACACAACACCACACTCAGGTTTCCTCCATAAATCTGGCCGCTATCACAGTAGCCCCTTACACTCCAGTTGCAATATGCCTTGTTTAGGGTGAACAAACATAAAACATAAAACATAAAATGAAAAAGAAAATAACGTGATTGGATACCTCTAGTTTTTGTAATTCCCGATAATTTCTTCGCTTTTCTCTAAATCTTTAGAGGAGGATTATGTGTTGTAAACGTCCCCACAATATTGTTCTTGGACAAACTCCATTTAAAAATGAATTAATTACTGCTACAAAAAGCTGAACAATTCATCACAGTTAAAATTAATTGAAAGCGATCCACTCATAGTTTAAAGGGCATTTTCTGTGTGTGTCAGTCTGTGAGTCACAAAAAATAAAGCAGATGCCATGACCGGAAATCGAAACTGAAACCTTGAGATCTTCAGTCTGCTGTTCTACGGACTGAACTATTTAGATTTCTTTGTAAATTCATCTTAAACCATTACCATAACAAAATAATTATAGCTTTGACCTGACGTCATAGACTTATAGTTTACGCCATGTTTCAAAACATTAGTTAAAACATGAGCGATCATAAAATAAATAAAGGAATGAATGGTTAAACATCATCAATAGAGTTAAAAATTCTATTAATAGTCCCCAAAACAATTTATTTTGCTTTAAAAGAACGTATTGACGTTAAAAACAATTTAATATATAATACATACTAGAATTTGAGTCCGTGCATATATATATATATATATATATATATATATATATAAATATATATATATATATATATATATATATATATATATATATATATATATATATATATATATATATATATATATATATATATATATATAAGGAATAAAAGAAACAATGTTTCAGACAAAATATAAAATAAAAATAGAATAAAGGATAAGCAAGTCAACAACTAGCAAAAATAAACCCAATAACACATATTGAATAGTTCTACCAAAATATTTCAATTGTTAGGACAATCATCATCGGTTGGCAGCAGAACTTCAATATATATATATATATATATATATATATATATATATATATATATATATATATATATATATTAGAGGAAGCATTATTTTAATCAATGAAACCGGCTGGTGGAGAAAAAAAGGAAAATTGTTAAAATTACCTTAAGGCCTTATCGTCTGCCCCTCTAAGAGGAAACGTCAGAATGGTAAATTAACAACTAAAAGTCGAATGAGATATGAGAGGGAAAAATTGTTTCAGTTGGAGGAAACGATTGAGAGAGGAAAAAAAGGTAAACCTCTCAACGTTATGGTGGCTTTGAATCATTAAAGATGTCCAACTGATGCTTCAAAATCTTTTGTCTACACAGGCTAGGTCGAGAATTGTTAATAACTAACGCCTCAATAATATTGAGATGGTAGTTCGACCTGGCACTGTCTAAAACAGAAAAACACCCATCGGAATAGTTATCAGAACAACTATTTGTACTAACGAGGTGATTACCGATGGCTGATTCCTGTGCCTGAAAATTCCCGGATGATCTCGAAACCTTCTGTAAGCGAATATCACGTGGTATGTGTTGGGATATTCTAAATTCTAATCTTTGGGATGTCTTGCCAACGTAGTCAGCTCCACACTGACACATGAATTTATAAACAACAGAATTCTTTTGAATGGCTGGCAAAACATTCTTACGAAAAGAAGAAAACAAGGTTCGAGTTGTGTAAACTACTCTTAACATAGTTGCTGGAAAACAACGTTGAGTAGAAGAAGAAATCCTTTCAACAATGTCAAGGCCGTCAGAACCCAACCATGGGAGTTTCAAATAAATAGGGTGACGGGCCAATAAATTTACCACCATTAAATAAAGCAACTTTACGTGCAATGGTGCTTTTTATAGTATTGATGGGATATCCATTAACAAGAAAAATATTAATAATTTCACCAAGTTCCGCATCGAGTCGTGTTGGTGAAAAAATCATAAGTGCTCGATGAGTGAGAGTACCAATAAGATTTACTTTGCTTGCTCTTGGGGCAAAGGAAAACCAATTTAGATTAAGGCCTGTAAATGTTGGTTTTCTATACACACAGGTTTCAAATGATAAACCAGATTTAGACACTAAAACATCGAGAAATGGCAAGGAACCACAATCCTCGACCTCCATAGTGAATTGCAACGATGGATGCAAGTCACAAAGAAGACGAAGAAACTATTCAGCATCACTCCGTGAGGGAAAACAAGCAAAAGTGTCATCAACGTAACGTGTGTAGAAAGCCGGCTTGGTCACTTTAGAAAATAATTGGTTTTCCAAAAATCCAACGAAAATTTTGGCTAACGATGGATCAAGAGGGCTGCCCATGGATATACCATCGATTTGCCGATACATTATATTACTGAAACTGAAGGAAACTGATTTAGTAGCAAGTTCCATCAGTTCAACAAAAATTCGTTCAGGAAACTGTGGAGACTTTAAGGGGCCATGGTAAAGATAATCTGCACATATACGTTTCATCCAAAGGTACATTGGTAAACAGACTACTAATGTCAAAGGAGGCCAAGAACTCGGTATCCTTTGAGAGAGATAATTTGTGTATAGAAGACACAAATTGAAAGGAATCAGAGATTCAATAGTCCGAATAAAAAGTAAGTACGGGCTTAAGAATATCAACTAACCATTTTCCAAGTGCATGCTGTGCAGAACCCAACATTGATAGAATAGGCCGTAAAGGAACCTTGGGTTTATAAACCTTGGGTAAGCCGTACATTCTAGGCCTTTGAGAGCCGATAGGTCGTATTCTCTCATATATCTCTTTAGAAATAAACTTGCTTTTATAAAGTTGAAGAAGCCTTTTCTGGATTTTTATTTCCATACGAAAAGTGTCATCGTAGCTTAAACCATCCATCTTGAAAAATTTCTTTTTATCATCCAAAATGTGTAACATTTTGGAGATATAATCTACTTAGTTCAGGATTACAACACCTGAACCATTGTCTGGACGAGTGATATAAATATCAGAGTTCGACTCAAGTTAAAATCAAAAGGTGTTTTGATTAACCTATTCTTATTTTCATAATAATAAAAAATTATATTATTGTTATTAATTACATATTTAAGATTTAAAGTTATCCTATTAACTAGTTATTTGACCATATCCTATCTATCCTTGTTAATCATGATACATTAATTATCATTTGTAATAATTTATAGTTGTTTTAAGAAATTGTAATTAAATAAAAAAATTAAAAATTTTTTTTTTAATTAATAAATTATTTTTAATTTTAATTTTTTAATTTTTAAAAAGTTATGTTTACATCGTTCTTACAATACTTATCTAAGGTGAACCTTTTGAAGTGCCTGCAATTATAACCTGGTTTAGTAAAGCATTCTTATTAGGAAACAAAATTATAGCCAGCTTTTCATTTAAACACAGAAAACAGGTAGGGCTGTTTAGTGTAGATATTGGTGCCTTTAAAAAAATCCATTTCAGTACAGGAAGTGCCCTTCGTATCATTATCTATGTTGTTAAATGAGCACCTATGGTTTCTGTACATATCTCTAAAATCAGTATTTGTACTCCATATGTAGAATATTTTTAAATTAGGATCATTCTCTGGGAAAGCAGTGCTTAGATATACTACATATTTCATCAAGCATTTGTTTTGTAACGGGTACTCACTTTTATTTTTACAATTACATTTATTATCCTGTATGTTACTAACATTGTTTGTATCATTAACCTTTAATATTTGTCTATTGTGACCGTTGATTATTTTTCCCAAATTATTAGTGCAACTATAATTAAGTTTGATTGTGTTTTTGTGAAAGATTTTATGCAGTAAGTTATTATTTGAGAAATGCCCACAAGTTGAGAAACATATGTCCAATCTTAGATTTAACTAGTAGGTTAAACGGGAGTGTGTACCAAATAATCTTTCGTTTCCTATTTATTCTACTCTTATTTTTATTCCTACTATCTTGATATTCAATAGCCATGTAAGTATAACCACTTCTTCATTGAAATAATTATTGCTAATTCTATGTTCTATGGATAACGGGGTGTGTTTAATAACGCTTGGTGGCTTCTTTGATTTGGGATTTACGTATATTGGATCATAGTTATCCTTCATATATGGTTTGTATACTCCTTTGTTACGATTAAGGGTAATATCTAAAAGTGTGTAATGTTGGTACCTGTTATTTCTAATAACTGCCAAACCATTGTCCCTATATAATCCTATACCCCTAACACTAAACATATATGTCTCAGTAAGTTTGTATAATATAAATACTCCAACCAGATCAGACATTTGAGCCGAATCCAACGGACCCATTGCAACATCAAATGAATATGCAGTGTATTTTTTATCCATTGTTCCCCATTCTTAACCAATACAGTTTTCCGAGATTCTTTTTATTATGCCCTTTCCTCACTAGTAATATCCACGTTAGTACTCGCAAAATCTAATGCCTTATAGAAGAACTTCTTTGTGATTGAAGGGTAGTAATCCACAATGTCGAACTGGACGAAAGTACAATTATCCTTGTTGCTAATTCTATCAATGGTACTCGTTGTATTAATCCATTGATTTAGCCGCAATATATCCTTAATTTTCTTTTTTATATTCTCGAGGGTGGTTTTACTTATCCCATCAACCTCAGGTCTTGTTGGGTTAATCAGCCTAGTAGCGGGTTTGTTAATAAACTCCGGTTTGTGGTCCTTTAATAATATGTATGCATCCTTAGGTCTCAGCTGATACACTCTATCACTGATCTGTGCTTTATCGATTATATTCTTGCTTTCCATATTGCTTTCATTAATAATATTTCGATTCCTTGCTTTTTTGTAGTTTTTCGTGAGGTTTTCGTTAATTAATTTGTTATAGTCATTCTTGTTCGTCTCATAGAAATTTCTGGCTTTATCTGCCTTAATGAATAATTTGTCCGAGTGTTTGATTTCTCTAATCGTATCTCCAAGCCTCTTCTGAAAATCCGTGGTGTTCCTGTGGAATTTCAGTTTGTTGACAATGTTGAACAAATCATTCTCGAAGCCTTTCATAAGTTCAACTGCAGGGGCTGCATGCAGTTAAGCTTTTAAATCCATAAGTTTCCGAAGGAAGTGTTTAGCCTTCAATCTCATTCTCCTTATCAGCTCATCGATCTTCTGGATTAATTTTATTTTATATTTCTCCTTGCTTGGTATATGGATGTTTTTCAGCGAGATACCAAAATTCACCTTTTCCATGTTTATGCTAGAAAAAACTTGTCGAACAGTACTCAGCTTATTAGGAGTAATATTAATTACGTTAAAATATCAACAAAATGAACAAAACCAATACTTTTCAAAAGTGCTCAATATATTAGAGCTTTGTATGTTAAAATAAACATAGTTTGAGTATCCGACAATTGTTTCAGAACTTCTTCGGTTCCTCTTGAAGAATATACTGAGGAGCAAAGATTAGATCCGCCAATACATAATTATAAAAAAATCAAAAAACAAATTATATTTAAAATTATTATATATTTAGCGCTTTTGAAAAGTATTGGTTTTGTTCATTTTGTTAATATTTGAACTTATATATATATATATATATATATATATATATATATATATATATATATATATATATATATATATATATATAATTAACTTGTTACAAATATCCAGGTGGTATAAATCCGAAGGAAGTTGAAACCGGGTTTATGAGAGTGCTCAATGAAAATTCAGAGCAAAGTCACCATAATATATATATATATATATATATATATATATATATATATATATATATATATATATATATATATATATATATATATATATATAATTGACTTATTTCGCCCAATGACTTCACAAGTAGCAGGATAGTAATGATGGTGATAATAATAATAATAATAATAATAATAATAATAATAATAATAATAATAATAATAATAATAATAATAATAATTATTATTATTATTATTATTATTATTATTATTATTATTATTATTATTATTATTATTATTATTATTATTATTATTATTATCATTATTATTATTATTATCATTATCATTATCATTATTATTATCATCATCATCATCATCATCATCATCATCATCATCATCATCATCATCATCATCATCATCATCATCATCATCATCATCATCATCATCATCATCATCATCATCATCATCATCATCATCATCACCATCATCATCATCATCATCATCATCATCATCATCATCATCATCATCATCATCATCATCATCATCATCATCATCATCATCATCATCATCATTATTATTATCATTATTATTATTATCTTGTTATTTTTATTTTTTATTTTTATTTTTATTTTTTATTTTTATATTTATTTATATTAATGCTATTATCACTGCGACTATCGTAGGTATGATTAGCATTGTTATTATTACTGTTATTCTAATCGATTTTATTAATGCTAAAAATGGTAACACCGTTAAACTTCTTTTATAAAATGATTCCACTAGTATTGATCTTAGTATAATATAATCACAATTAAAAAATATTATCACAACAAAATTCACTACAAATAATGAGCAAGCCATAAATAACTACATTAAAGTAGAATAAAAATAGAATGCAGAAGTAGCAATTAATACCATAAATTAAAATTATCAAACATTTTTATCTACATAATAAGTACCTATTACAACAAAAATGACAGTTATACTATAATTATAATTCAATTCTATTCTCATTTAAAATTTAACTCACCCTGCCCCCCCCCCGTCGCCCCGGCTGGAATTGAGGTCACTATGGCCCAGACACGAGAAAACCTCCCACGCAATTTTTGAAACATGACTTGTTGGGGTCTCCCCCTCCCTTCTCATGTCTCATGTCCCCGTCATAGGCAGAGCTCCATCTCTGTCCCCCCACCCAATGCATCTTCAATTTCCTGTTGAGGTAAATCTAAGATCTATGCCATTTTATTCCATTTGTAGCCTGACGATGTTGACACTATTTGCAAGTGTTAACGAAACAGAATATGTTTTGTCGCAATTAATGGAATAAAATCATTAACAATATATATATATATATATATATATATATATATATATATATATATATATATATATATATATATATATATATATTAGCGTGCACTTTTTCATTTAATTTCTCAATTGATTCCAGATCTTAAATGTTACCGTTTGCTCTATAACCTGTAATATAGTCTTAATTTTTGATCCAATTAATCTTGCCTCACAAGAACCTAATAGAATACTAAATCTACAACTCCAACTTGTTCTGTAGGTTCGAAATTGTATTTCTTGCCTTAGAAAGATAGACTCACAATCATATGAGAGCCATATATTTTCTTTGAGGTTTCAGGAAATTATTAACAGGTAATACCACATATTTACCTGTCGAACACTAGGGAGTAAAGTAAAGATTTACAGGTTTCATAAATAGAAAATCTTTGTGCATCCAGCGCTTTATTAAAAACAAAAACAAATTCTAGTTTTTATTCTTTCTCTCGACTAATTTCGCCAAAATGTCTCCCCAAAATCTATACAATCGTTCTAACTTGGAATTACTTTGCGAGTGATGTAATATGTTCGATGTTCAAAGACTTTACAGTCTCTTTAATTACCGCATTCAAAAATGTCTAAGTATCAATGACTTATTCGGTATTAGCTCCACTCTTGGGTATATATATATGTATATCAATATTAATTGCGCAATTGTGGGAGTTCTTTCATTCATCGCAACATAGGCTTCTACTCATTTTGTGCCAGCCTCCGAAACACACTATGTAGATATTTCGTGTGTTGTCTCACAATATGAACCCAACACATCAAAAGGATAAACAGATACGTTCGTCTCCATTAACAGTGCTTACTCACATATCAAGCTGGTTGGAGATATTTGAAGATGGCCGTTCTATGATGAGTGATGCACTCTGAGAGTGAAGGAATTAAAAATGTTTTAATTAAAAAAATTAGTTTACTTTTTACAAACTTTTACTCTTCTGTGTAACCCTATTTCGTGAATAAATGGACTCTTCAGGACACTATAGAGGTTTTCTGGGTTCTTGTTGCTTAAAAGTCTGAAAAAAAAAATTTCTGTCTTATCATAATAAGTAACATATGTTTTGTTAATCCCTAAGTTTCTCAACTTTTGATGACCCACTAAATGTTGTCTCTTAATAAATGCCACTTTCACATACAATCTAATTTTCGGATTATCATCTTTATTTGAGATATAAGATAAAGATCCACTTATGACCGCAGTGTCCCTATTGATGTTCGCTTAAACAAAGCTTAACTAACTAAATACCAAAAATAAGAAACTGGAATCTTAGTAAGCTCTACATCATTCCATTAATCGTAGGAGCTACCGGGCTAATGTAAAAGAATTTCAAAAATAATCCGTGGAATATACCCGGTGAAACAAGTGCAAGAGAGATCAAAACAATTGCGCTTAAAGGAACGGTTCGAATCTGAAAAACGTATAAAAGCTGGGGTCTTTGAAATTCGGGGTGAATGTCTGGCATCCCGTAGGATACTCCATCCCCAGCAAAAACAGAAAGATACGATGACCATAAACCTTTTGGCTTTCGACTGTTTCCTTGAATGCTAGCAGTTCTTTGTAGTTCGTAGTATACCCCATGACCTCTTCACCAAGCACATGTTCTTCTTTGTTCAATTCCTCCTTTTCTTCATCGTCACCGCTCCACGGCGATCTCTCCTACAGTTGGTGGTTGTTAAAGACTCATATTCCGTAAGATTTGCTATTCCCCTCGGACTCCTTCACCATTTATTCTAGTTCTAACCTTTTAGAAATCCTTGATAATTGATCCGCGCATGTATTCCCTTTAACAATTACCCACATGCTCGTTTGTTCATCACATATTCAGCAAACTCTGGCGATGAAGCTGCTTGCTATCATACACGTTACTGCACATTGGAGATTTACAGACTCACAATGGTCTCAATCACCGTGCGAGGGTATACTTTTATATTTTCCTCAGACATGACCTCCATTTTCTCTGTACTTCTACTAAGTAAAATTTATTTTTTATCCACTCTCAATGTGCGTGACTCAATGTCAATTATTGTATTGTACTTTTCCAACCAGTCTTCTTGTCAATTCTCTATTGGGACTGAATAACACATACATTCTATGTATCATTCTTAAATTACCTACTCAAAGGAGCTCTTCGGCCTTTTGGCTAAGATCAAAGTGTAGTATCTGTTCCGATGGATACTGCACTTCATAGATCGGTATGGTCTTGGCCTTCGGGGCTTGATTTACGCCGGTCTATGGGTCTGTCCTGTGCAGTTCTAGGAGGTCCACCCTCCAAGGCTTTACCTCCCCTCTTTGGGGAGGAGTAAGTTAATTGCTTACTGCTTGAGGCGCCCCTACCGGGGAATGCCGACGGGGCTGCCCAGGCAATTTTTAATGGCCAGAGTGCTCACCTTCTCGAGCGCTGGCTTTTCAAATCCCACTTTCTGACCTTGTGTCACATATTCCTATTGTGGGTAGGGGTTAAATAACGCCTTTTGGCTAAGATCAAAGTGTAGTATCTGTTCCGATGGATACTGCACTTCATAGATCGGTATTATCTTGGCCTTCGGGGCTTGATTTCCGCCGGTCTATGGGTCTGATCTGTCCTGTGCAGTTCTAGGAGGTCCACCCTCCCAGGCTTTACCTCCCCTCTTTGGGGAGGAATAAGTTAATTGCTTACTGTCTGAGGCGCCCCTACCGGGGAATGCCGACGGGGCTGCCCAGGCAATTTTTAATGGCCAGAGCGCTCACCTTCTCGAGCGCTGGCTTTTCAAATCCCACTTTCCGACCTTGTGTCACATATTCCTATTGTGGGTAGGGGTTAAATAACGCCTTTTGGCTAAGATCAAAGTGTAGTATCTGTTCCGATGGATACCGCACCCCATAGACTGGTATTGTCTTGGCCTTCGGCGCTTGATTTGCGCCGGTCTATGGGTCTGTCCTGTGCAGTTCTAGGAGGTCCACCCTCCCAGGCTTCGCCTCCCCTCTTTGGGGAGGAGTAAGTTTATTGCTTACTGCCTGAGGCGCCCCTACCGGGGAATGCCGACGGGGCTGCCCAGGCAATTTTTAATGGCCAGAGCGCTCACCTTCTCGGGCGCTGGCTTTTCAAATCCCACTTTCCGACCTTGTGTCACATACTCCTATTGTGGGTAGGTGTTAAATAATGGCCTTCTGGCTAAGATCAAAGTGTAGTATCTGTTCCGATGGATACTGCACTTCATAGATCAGTATTGTCTTGGCCTTCGGGGCTTGATTTCCGCCGGTCTATGGGTCTGATCTGTCCTGTGCAGTTCTAGGAGGTCCACCCTCCCAGGCTTTACCTCCCCTCTTTGGGGAGGAGTAAGTTAATTGCTTACTGTCTGAGGCGCCCCTACCGGGGAATGCCGACGGGGCTGCCCAGGCAATTTTTAATGGCCAGAGTGCTCACCTTCTCGAGCGCTGGCTTTTCAAATCCCACTTTCCGACCTTGTGTCACATATTCCTATTGTGGGTAGGGGTTAAATAACGCCTTTTGGCTAAGATCAAAGTGTAGTATCTGTTCCGATGGATACTGCACCCCATAGACTGGTATTGTCTTGGCCTTCGGGGCTTGATTTGCGCCGGTCAATGGGTCTGTCCTGTGCAGTTCTAGGAGGTCCACCCTCCCAGGCTTCGCCTCCCCTCTTTGGGGAGGAGTAAGTTTATTGCTTACTGCCTGAGGCGCCCCTACCGGGGAATGCCGACGGGGCTGCCCAGGCAATTTTTAATGGCCAGAGCGCTCACCTTCTCGGGCGCTGGCTTTTCAAATCCCACTTTCCGACCTTGTGTCACATACTCCTATTGTGGGTAGGTGTTAAATAATGGCCTTCTGGCTAAGATCAAAGTGTAGTATCTGTTCCGATGGATACTGCACTTCATAGATCAGTATTGTCTTGGCCTTCGGGGCTTGATTTCCGCCGGTCTATGGGTCTGATCTGTCCTGTGCAGTTCTAGGAGGTCCACCCTCCCAGGCTTTACCTCCCCTCTTTGGGGAGGAGTAAGTTAATTGCTTACTGTCTGAGGCGCCCCTACCGGGGAATGCCGACGGGGCTGCCCAGGCAATTTTTAATGGCCAGAGTGCTCACCTTCTCGAGCGCTGGCTTTTCAAATCCCACTTTCCGACCTTGTGTCACATATTCCTATTGTGGGTAGGGGTTAAATAACGCCTTTTGGCTAAGATCAAAGTGTAGTATCTGTTCCGATGGATACTGCACCCCATAGACTGGTATTGTCTTGGCCTTCGGGGCTTGATTTGCGCCGGTCAATGGGTCTGTCCTGTGCAGTTCTAGGAGGTCCACCCTCCCAGGCTTTGCCTCCCCTCTTTGGGGAGGAGTAAGGTTATTGCTTACTGCCTGAGGCGCCCCTACCGGGGTATGCTGACGGGGCTGCCCAGGCAATTTTTAAACCCCACTTTCCCGACCCGGCCTTGGGTCACATCTTACTTGTGGGAGTAAGATAAAAACTGGCCTTGTGCCTAACTCCTGGAGAGGAGTAAATCAATGCTCATACTGACAAGTGACCTAATGTTACCATTATACTACTGTCTGCCTCGGAAATTTTCGTAGACTTCATCTATCTTCATCTTATCCAATTCATTTAAACTTCCCCTTGTTTGATACATACACCTCTACCAAATCTCTAAATATCTACCATAACCTCACAACTTAACTCCCTATTCCCAGAAAGTAAATCAACAAGTTTTTCTCCGTCCCTTATTTCTCGTAATTCTAGAATATATTTTCTTTTCACTTCTTACATCTTCCTTCTCTAATCTCTGTGACACCATTTCTTATTTCCCTACCTTGCGTCTTCGATTACTCTTAATCTCATTGGGAGACACCCACCCTTTTCGATTTTTCTTGGACGGTCCTGTATTAGTTTAAAGACTTCTTTTCGGTCTGAGGTTTCGAGTTTATACATTTCCTTCTTTTATCAAGACACTGCTATTACATTCTTGTACAATCCTAGCCAATCTCAGTGTGTGAAAAATGGATTGGGAACAACTCAATTGTTGTGGTACCTGTAAAAGCATTGTGTACACGGCAAAGCGTTACCGCTATCATCTAAGGGCAGAGTCTATCAAGCATGTGGGCGCAGTGTCATAATGTATGAAAGTGAAAGCTGATCAGTGAGGGTTGAAGAGATGTGTTGTACAGAGTAGAGCAAGTGTTAGTGTGATTGCAAAAGTTAGGAGTGGATGGAATAAGTTCAGGGAACTGTTGGGAGTTGACGGTGGTTTAGTGGTTAACGACACGGACTAACAACCTGGGTGTTCCAAGTTCGAATCCAATTCGTTTCACAGAAACACTTTCACTTAGGATGTTGGCAACCTTTACGTGGTCCCTCCTACAAGTAGCCGATTTCTTTCTAAAAGAATTCTGTCGAGAAATGTATCGGGGAAACCAATGCCAACAATAGAATCATCTGACTCATACGATATGCATGAATGAATGAGGGAACTTATTTAAATATAAAAAAAACTCTCATTCACCCTAAACAAAGCACAATGTTACTGAGACGTAAAAGGCTACTGTGAATTCGTGGCATCCTAAGTGAGGAGTTGTGCAGCGAAATGCTTGTTCGCATTACATTTAAATTTTTGCATGTTGGTACAGTCGGGGAAACAGGAAACAGGAAGGGAATTCCAAAGGCTAGCAGTTCGAGGACAGAACCTATTAAAGTAGAAAGCCCTCTCGCCAGAGCCGGATGGCTAAGTCTTTCCGTGCTTAAAACCGACGGTACGAATGTTGTACTAATTTTTCTGTACCAAATTAAATAAATATTATGCTCTTAATTTTTAACTTTAATTCTTAATTAATCGAGCACTCTGCTGGGATTTTTCCTGCTATATTACAAAGCAGTTATATATATATATAATTACATAAACACTATTACAGTCTACGCAAATCAATCAGCGTTTCAATGTTCTCACATATCTTCACAGACTGAATAAAAATAAAAAGTAAAAGAAATCGCATTGAAATAATCGCCTGAACCCCCCCCCGGATGTCAAGAAAAGGAAAAAAAAAAGAAAAGACCAAATCAAACCCGATCCAAGGTCGTGTCAGCAAAATATCAGTCACTGTCCATTATCCCTTCAAACTTGCATTAATGAACCCCTCACGCCCTCCTCCATCTACACGAACGTCTCCGGACAGTGACAGATATTTGGCGGACACGTACTGTACTCTCTTGTACTGACTTATATGTGATAAAAACAATTTTAATCTAAGAATGACTTGCCTCTAAGTTTAATCTTTCATTGCTGTTTATTTATTTTATTTATAATTTTTTCTTTGATTTGTCCTCATTCTCTGATTTATTGTTTTGTAAAAGGCCTTTTTTTCGGTTTTTATGTACATGCATGTTTTTAATTATATAGATATATGATACATGCTCTAAAAATATTTTAACTAATTTTTAATTTTTTTCTCTCTCACTTCCGTTTTATGGATATTTTTTCGTTAATTGTATTACCTATAATGTTATATATGTCGATATAATATTTTATTTAACTTATTGAAAATGTAATATCTAGGTTTAATAAAGACATCAAATGTCAAAGTTTTAATTTTTTACATTAATTTTAACTTTTAACCTTTTAACTTAAATCAAATTTTTAAAATTTAAATTTTTAATTTAAATTTTAAAATTTAAATTCTAAATTTAAATTTTAAGATTTGTCTATTTTATATATATAATTCCGTTAAGCCACTATTCTATTTATGTTTTTATAGTTTTCTGTATATAATTCATCTAATTCTATGATAATTATATCATGTCATAGCTTTTTACTTATAATAATATATCTAATTTAATTTTTATCATATTTTATTATATATACGCACTATTTTCATTGATAGTAAAACATCTGAGGTCGCCGAGAACATATACTGAGAACAGATACTGCATTTTGATCTTAGCCAAAAAGCCAAGTAACCAGAAAAATAAATTCTTCTAGAGATTTTGAAATGAATGAAAAAAAAAATGATTTAATCTATTATTATATTATCTTTTAATTGGGGTAGGTAGTGTAGTATCTGTTCTGTTTTCATGAGACCGTCCTCCAAGTAATTACCTCCTACTTTTTGAAGAGGTCGGGGTAATCCTCCCAGGTATTACATCTTCTTTTGGGGGTGGGGTAATGTAGTATCTGTTCTGGTGCCATGAGACGATCTTTACATGGACTACTTTCTTCTTTCTTTTTTTTTTGGAGGATGTTGAAGAGTAGTGTAGTATGCCTTTTGGCTAAGATCAAAGTGTAGTATCTGTTCCGATGGATACTGCACCCCATACTGGTGTTGTCGTGGCTTTCGGGTCTTGATTTGCGCCGGTCAATGGGTCTGTCCTGTGCAGTTCTAGGAGGTCCACCTTCCCAGGCTTGCCTCCCCCTCTTTGGGGAGGAGTAGGTTTATTGCTTGCTGCCTGAGGCGCCCCTACCGGGGAATGCCGACAGGACTGCCCAGGCAATTTTTAAACCCCACTTTCCCGACTCGACCTTGGGTCACATCTTACTTGTGGGAGTAAGATAAAAACTGGCCTTGTGCCTAACTCCTGGAGAGGAGTAAATCAATACTCACAGGCATTACATACTCCATTTATGGGGGCGATACTACCAGGTATTACATCCTCTTTTTGGGGCTGTATAGTAAATGTTCGTTTCTCATGATACCATATACATGATTATATTCTCTGTTTAGGGGGTAGTGTACTATCTGTTCTGTTGTCATAATATCATCATGCCAGGTATTAAATTCTCTTTTTGGGGGAGGGAGGCGTTTGTCATGATACCGTCCGCTCAGTTATTATCTCCTCTTTTGGTGGGTCAGTGTAGAATATGTTAGATCAGCATGGTATCATCCTCCCAACCCAGCAAAAATATGCGACTGGAGGGAGTATATATATATATATATATATATATATATATATATATATATATATATATATATATATATATATATATATATATATATATATATAAGTAGAAGAATATATATAGGTAGAAGGATATATATATATATATATATATATATATATATATATATATATATATATATATATATATATATATATATTTATATATATATAGGTAGAAGGATATATATAGGTAGAAGGATATATATATATATATATATATATATATATATATATATATATATATATATATATATATATATATATATATATATATATATAGGTAGAAGGATGGAAAGGAATTAGAAAAGCGACGGTGGCAGATCTTTTTTTCAATTCAGTTGCCTCCGTCGCTTTTCTAATTACTTTCCATCTTTATACCTATCTATCTGCTCTATCCGGTATATTGAGCTGTATACTTTTTCACAATAGGTTTTACCTTTCCTAAAAGTTCGCTTTTAGTTCTACATTATATATATATATATATATATATATATATATATATATATATATATATATATATATTAGATTTCTTGAATGTGAGATGATATATATAATTATTTCCACAATCAGACAACGCCGCAGCCCACAACCTATGAAAAGAAACAAACCGGAAGTCCTAGACTCGAGTTTCGAGGAGGGCGAAACTCGAGTCTAGGACTTCCGGTTTGTTTCTTTTCATAGGTTGTGGGCTGCGGCGTTGTCTGATTGTGGAAATAATTATATATATATATATATATATATATATATATATATATATATATATATATAGGCAAACATTATTAAATAACACGTATTTTTTCAGTTTTCCGAATTGTCCATTTAGTGTTTCGGTCAAATTGCTGTATGTAAGTTTCGTGGGGTTCTTGTTCCATTTTATTTCTTTTTTGCAAGTACTTTCGATTTGATTCGTCAAATCATCTTCAGGCTGTGTTAGTCTTGGTTTCTTAAAAAAGTTTTTGTTATTATTATAACAGCCAGTAATTTACAACTTAAAAGGAGCGTCTATAATATTGAAATGTTACATGAGAGTGTGATTACGTTTTAAGAGCGTGCAAGATTCAAGTGTTTGATTGCTCAACTGCTAAGAATTTGATTATGTTCTAATCGCGTTCAAGATTCAAACGTATAACTGGTTAATGGCTAAGAATTTGATAACGTTTATTACTATGCTAGACACTTTAAAATGTTTTGACTAGTTTCGTAATTCACATTATTGATTATGGGATATTTAGTTTTTATGTAGAGGGCGCCAAGAATTTTTTATTTATTTTGTGTTGATATCGTGGTGTATTATTTTAGTATTGTTAACAAGCATGTGTCTATATTGAGAATAGGGGCAGTCATATTTTTTTAGGTGTTGGCAAATGGAGCTAGTGTCGGAGAGATGTAAGGTTAGTCTTCGGGAAAGTGTTGTGGTAGTGAAACCGATGTAAGAATTAGTTTTATTATTATTGTGGGAGATACATTCTCCCATGGGGCATTGACGCTGATATATTACATTGGTTCTTCCTAATGTATCTTGAAGTACTTATGAATAAATGTTCTTTTTCATATAGTTTTAAAGGTGTAAAAACTTCAATAACATATGTATGTTTCATGTGTTTCCTATTTAAAATTAATTTGTTTTAAATGTTTATAAATTATGTTTAAGATGTAACTTTCACTGAATTTCTATTGGTGACCTAATATAAGGTCCTGAAGAAGTGACATATTGATAATCATATTAAAAAAACCCCCAAAACGCCGGACTATTATTGACATTGAATTCTTAGGACTAATAAATAATGTTATAAATCTGTTGATTTATTCATTTATCACTATTCATTCGGTGCCTCTCTTTTCTCTGTCTCGCCGTCTCTCTGTCTTTGTCTGTCTGTCTGTCTGTCTCTCTCTCTCTTTATATATACACCCACCCACACCAACACACACACACACACACACACACACACACACACACACATATATATATATATATATATATATATATATATATATATATGGGGTAAGATACACGATAAGTTTTGAAAATGAAATGCCGTGGTAGACAAAATGTGTGAAAAATGACAAACGGAAAACAGGTTAAAATGCAGGAGAAAAACAAAAACAAGAGATTTGACCGGTTTCGTTCGTGTTAGCGAACGTCTTCCGAAAAAGTGAAGATGTGGAAACAATGGGAGAAGGAAAAGATGATCCGATTGGACCATATAAGAAGACTTTTAGTGACATTGAAATATGATTTGAAAAGTGGGTGAAATATTCTTCTTTATTTCTTATTCTTTTTTATATTTTTATTTATTTTCTTTTTCTTTTTCACTTTCACACCTACTGAGCTAGTATAGGAGAGGCGGTAGGCGGAAGGGGTAAAGGCGAGTAGAGGGAAGAAGACAGATAAACTAGCCAGGATAAACACACATAGAGTGGAAGATATATATATATATATATATATATATATATATATATAAGCATGTATGCGAATATGTATGTAAATATATATAAGTATAAATAAACACAAACAAGGCATCACACATAGGAGTGGGCATGAAATTGATACACCGAACGCGAGCCCCCCAAAATTAATCGGAATATATGTCGCTAAAAGTCTTCTCATATGGTCCAATCGGATCATCTTTTCCTTCTCCCATGTGTGTACCTTCAAAATAAAATTGTTTCCAAATCTTCATTCTTACTGAAGACGTTCGCTAACACGAACGAAACCGGTCAAATCTCTTGTTTTTGTTTTTCTCCTACATTTTAACCGGTTTTCCGTTTGTCCTTTTTCACACACACACACACACACACACACACACACACACACACACACATACATACATACATACATATATATATACATATATATATATATATATATATATATATATATATATATATATATATATATATATAGAGAGAGAGAGAGAGAGAGAGAGAGAGAGAGAGATAGAGAGATTTATAACATTATCTCTGCCCGTTTTTAGGTGCATATAGATCTTAATTTCCCTTAATAACGTCATAGTTTCCGGCCGAGTGGATTCTAGGATGACTTCGTGAACCGGGTTCGCGCCTCCCGATCGTATGAAATTTTTACTTTCCTGAACTAATGAAAGAAATAACCTATAATTATGTAGGTATTAATATTTAATTATATATATATATATATATATATATATATATATATATATATATATCACTCGGGGCATGTTTGATCTTTTTCAAGACTAAAATCCAGACATTTATCCCTTTTTTTATATATTTTTTAATAATTTGAATTTTTTAAATATATTTATCAAAATCCCTTACATTTGCATTTTCAGGATATTCACCTCTAGTAGTTAAGTAATATTCAATTACTATTGATTGGACCTTCTGGCGATAAGAGCATTATCTTTGAAAAGCAATGGTTTAAAGATCTTTTTGCATGTATATTCTTTGTTTGAACACTTGATGAACAAATAAATCTGTAAACTATACTAATTTAATCACTTGATCATTTCATCATCAATATATATATATATATATATATATATATATATATATATATATATATATATATTCTTATAGCTAACAGTCATCACAGTAACATTAGAATTTAGTAAATTGTAATGCGCGATCTTCTTACAATAAATATTCATCAAGGAGCATCGTTAGAATTTAAAATAAAACTTTGTTAATCTTCAATAAGTTGCCGTTTCAATATTTCTTTCTACTAATATTTATCAGAGGAGTATCTTTAGAATTCGAGTGCAATTGAATATTTACAGGAACATCATATGAGATAAAATCTCTCTCCATTTGCCTAGCGTTGAGTGGAATTTCTATTAACAGAGTCTCTTTCCAAAAACTTCACATCTGTCGAACACATTACAACGAGACTGCTCTCCCGAAGACTGCAACATGGTCGTCTTAAAATCTTAGATCAACACATACTGGTAATAAATCAAACCTTTTTCATTCACTTAACCATTTTCAATCCTCTCATAATATTTTTCATCATTAAGCCGACAATCCAACGATCAGTTTAACCCTCATTCTCTAGGTGAGTGGTGACTCATTAGTAAAAAATAAAAAGAATTCGCGCCTCACACATATACGCACACAAATATACAGAAAAAAAAAGTAATATATTTAAATTATCGAATTTATTGAGTTCAGAACAGTTGAAAAAAAAATGAGAGTAATTTAATTAGTGTTGATTCCTTAAAAATGTCCATAAAACCCATGACCCAAATGGCCATGACCTAAACCAGGAGCTGCCAGACCATGTCCAGCGAATCCATGTCCAGCGAATCCATGTCCAGCGAACCCATGTCCAGCGAACCCATGTCCAGCGAATCCATGTCCAACCAATCCGTGTCCAGCGAAACCATGTCCGTAGAGACCGTTTCCGAAGCCAGCATGTCCGGCCAAGCCATAACCAGAAGGACCGTACCCGTATCCACCATGTCCAGCATTGGAAGCAGCAAGGGCAGCATGATAATGTTGGGCACCGTCGTGCACAGCGTGTTGTCCGTGGGCAGCGTGGGCAGCATATTCTTGATGTAGGCCATCGGCCAGTCCGTGGTGTTCCTCGTCATGTTCGTGCAGTCCATAACCATTAGCGAGATCGTGTTCTCTGTCATGGTGCTCAGCATGATGAGCATCGAGGAGACCGTGAGCAGCAGTCTCGGCATGGGCGCCATAGGCGTCATGATGGGCGGCCGCGCCACCCACTTCTCTATGAACTGCATTGTGGAAAGGGGTTGCTCCATAATATTGGCCGTGGACCCCAACCATCGCAAGAGCGAGGAAAATAGCGAAACTGAAGGACTTCATTTTGTATTTCACGAATTTCTGAAATATAAAAAGAAACACATGCATTAATTTACATGGATTCACAGTAATAATTTAATAGTCCTGTTAGTTTAGAATAGGAGATTAAAAAATGTAATAAAAAATCAAATGTATAATAATGAATTAAGGAATCACCTCACATCGAAGTAGTAATGTAAATAAAATTTAAAACTACACACAATATATTTGTGACGCCATTTAAAATTTCCGTATTCGTAACAAACGACAGAATTTCACTAGCAAATTAACAAAAATGAGTAGCCAATAAAAAACAGTGTAAATCGAGAAGTGTGTCTTACTAAAGAAAATGTCGGTCAGGATATAGTATTTAATCGATGAAATAGGTTTGATTTTTAATTTTTGCTTGCAAAGAACACAGACAGAATGAGATATCGATTTTTTAGATGTATTGTTATAGCGATGTAACTTTGAGAATATGACCGACTTTATTTTATATCTTAGAAATAAGAATCCATTGGAAAACTAATAATAGTACTTTCCTACAGGCTCATATCTCACGACCTTTTGTCTGAATAGCGCAGCTCTAAATGAAAAGAAAAACAAGCATATGAAATATGTTTTAAAAAGTTACAGAGTACACGAGCTGATGAGCAAACGAATTTAATGGTAAGTAATGACATTTGGTGCATTTGCGATAAAAAAATAAAAGAATCTGCTGTAATATCGCATATTTTATTTCGATCGTCACGGATTGGCATAACCTACTCTGTCAACAGAAACGGCTGTTCGGATCTCAGTAGATGCTCGGTGAGTAGTGGCGTTTATCTATAGTTGTGGCAGTTCCTGTAACCACTGTGGTGTTTTAACAGCAGACACTTATGATGATAGCAGCTATTTTTCCTGATAGCTGGAATAATGCATAGAATAATAAAAAAGCGCCATCAAAGGTTCTTTGTCGCTTTATTCTTTTACAGCATTTCGTTAAATTAATTTCGGTTTAAATTCCCTAAATTTTCACAGAATGTATAGAAAGAGATCAAGATTTTATACTTAATTGTTTTTTTTTGTTCTGTTGCAAGTTGAACCATAGCGTTCACCCCGAAAGAGACGTTGTATTACATCTTGCAATATACGCCCACACAATTATCCAAGACTGTGCCATGTGCTTGTCCCCGTGTGATTTCTTTTTATGGAGAGAGGTGATAGAATTTGTATATGGCCCCACTCTAATTACTACTAGCATTAATGAGCATACACAAAGAATCAGTTCCTACGGCGTGTTTGGCTAGAGTTTAACTACCGACTTGACGTGTACCATATTGATCACGTATAAAAATCGTTCTCAGAATAAACCTATGCAGTTTAACACATAGACCGTTCAATTTCATTGAGCTAGACTAAGTAGTTTTCAAGATAACTGCTTTTGAAACGATTTCGATTTCTTTTTTTTTTGGGGGGGGGGGGCTCCATGTATATTGGAAAATTTTAGTTGTTTTGCGCATTTTCTTAAGAATCATTCGTCCATGGTTTTATAGGAAAACTATCAAGAAAATTAAAATTAATCACACGGGGAGAGACACGCTGAAAAGTCTTTGGTGATTGTGTGAAAGCATATTCTAAGATGAAAAATTACTTCTCTTTGGAAATACATGACTTAATGCAAGTCTCTACGATACGTCCTTAGGTAAAGTACTGCTATCACATCCGGGGATGTGCCGCTTCGAGCACCCTTTCTTGCCTTTTCAGAGTACAACAATTGATTTCACAATTTAGTGGAGGGCATGCTCTCTTCTTTTCTCTACAGCCACTTTCTTACAGAAGAGACGTTGTCTTTCTTGGCTATCTTTATTTCCATGGAAGATTCTCGGCTGATTAAGGGACCCGAGCGTTAGTAGTAACAGGAGATAAGCTTGGTTTTAAACGTATTAAAAGTAACTAGATATTGCAAAACGTGCTCCAGGTCGGAAGAGATAGATAATCAGAAAGATCTTGATCATGATTGAAACTGTGTACACTCGAAAACTCGAAAAACTAAATTAATCTTTTGAAAATTAGATAATTTGTTAAAACTGGATTATGATTTAAAACATAATAACAAAAATACGATTACATCTTAGTTTTAGATTCCATAGACACACAAAACTAGATATAACAAATAATCAGTCATAACTCAGTTCCAATGAGATCCGAATAAGCGCTTACATCGTTAGTTTAATATCGTCATTTCGTTGCGAAAGCGATTTTCATTCATTATGTTTCACAGTTAAATAAATTCATGTTATTTGTTAATTTTTTCCATTTATTCAGTGCTCCAAAAATCAAGTTTATATCTAACAGATAAACTTATCTTGTGAAATTTTAAAAGTTGGACCTAAATAGCATTTAAGCTGACATATCAAATTTTGATTCTGACGAGGCGATTTTTATTGTCATTGCTACACCATAATAACGTATTTCGCTACAATTTATTTAAAAAAAAAATGATATAGTTTAACCTGGACAACTAGTAATATGGAGACAGTTTTAAATCATGACCGAAAAACTAAAATTATACTCTTTTTTATTTGCATAAGAAAAGTAGAGAGTGGACTTTTGGTTTACTTTCGACAGCCTCGTAAGGCTCGCTTTCCTTATTTTGCCCTTTAATCCTCACATTCCATGAGCGATGTTTCTTACAAAGGAGGAAGAATTGCTGTTTTCTGGGTCGGAATCTATCTATCTAACACTTATCGTTGGCTAGTTTTAAACCTTGAAGTAGTATTTTTTAGCTCCTTAAATCAATTGGCTTCATGCCTCGTTTGATGCGATTTCCATAAAAAATGCTTTTAAATGTCTTATGTGTAATGTATGTGTGTGTGTTTTATTCTGAAATGTTCAGCGTTGAGAAAGGAGTTTGAATATCTCAGTCTATGAATGTTCGTGAAACGGCATCTTTTGCGGCCGTTTAACTTGTTTTTTTTGTTATTACTCCTCGCTCGGTTGGTTTCGTTTAGGGAGAGAGAAACAGCAGATAGATTCCCTTTACCTTATTAGACAAAGCAAAGAGTGAATTAGCGCTAAAAAAAAAGTAATTTTTAGAATTATGAAATATTGTTTTCGCTCTCAACACTACAAAGATTCCAGTTTTAGTTTGAATTTTGTTTAACGGCATATCAACACCTAATCACTACATGTGATTTAATGTTAGAAACAGAATACTTATTAGCAAATCACTGTGGACGATAAATTGAAGATTAACAGCAGGAAAATGAAGCGATAATTTTTCCAACGTTATTAGTGTGCAAATAAACATCAAACATCAATAATTTAACGTGGGTCAACCATTTAAAAAAAAAACTAACACCGTTGCTGCATTATATTAGTAAAAAACTTATTAAATATTTAGTTATAACAAATCTAATTATGGAAGAAAATAAAAGTCTTAACTAATACATGATTTCAATTTCACTAATTATTTATAACAAAAGGTGACAATTTGAAATGACGTGAAATTAAAAAAACGCGATAACTTCTTACCTGTCGCCGTGGGAACGAGATTTGACTAATGGCGGATTGTGGTTGTCTGCTGTCAATCTGAAAAGATTCATCCATTTATAAGCTGAATGCCCTGTAAACAATGAAAGAACCAACGAAGATGACAGAATAAAAAAAATGATGACTCATTTTTTTACCCTTTTGCTTTGTTAATGAATTAAAAAAAAAATACAAGAAAAACGTGGGGTTTGACTGGGTCCATACATTTAGAAATCACATGACAATTCAAATTGGTCAATTGGAATTAGGAATGTCAAAAGATCAGAGTAAAAAACAAAATGCTCGGGTATTAAGGATAGGCAGGCGTTGTTTTTTACTTTTCGCTTGGCTTGTAAGTCCACTTCAGAATCAGTAGACATTGTCGACTTTGCGAAACTAAAAATGGCTATTCTTTATTTACTGTATCGCGATGTCAAGTGTTCAGACTGCTTTAATATTTGGAGGATGAATAAATGTGGATATAACTGAATTTATTGAAGTGAAAGCGATTTTATAAATATATATTTAACTGTACAAACAAATGTATGCATATAACACACAAGAAACAGTACTTTTTCTTCGGAATATGTACACATATATAAAATCATACATACAGGTTTATATGCATTTTGGATAGGAAAGGACATTTATAATCCCGTTCATTGCATCTATCTCCCACCTTTTCCACATCTCTTTCCCTATCTATCTATCTATCTATCTATCTATCTATCTATCTATCTATCTATCTATCTATCTATCTATCTATCTCTCTCTCTCTCTCTCTCTCTCTCTCTCTCTCTCTATATATATATATATATATATATATATATTTATAAAGTTAGTTATGTTTATATGTTTATATATTGGTATGTACAAAATTCACTCCTAAACTATTTAACTGATCATTATCAATTTTGGTACACAGCTGTTAGGCGTAAGGAGTCCACATGTGGACTATATTTTGTTTAATTTAGTTTCATGAAACGACGGTAAAAAGGGAGTAAACTCCCTACATGAAAATTTAGATATTTCCGATTTTTGTGATATTTTAACAATAGGTATTAGACATCACTTATTAACTATTCCCTAAATTTAAATTTCTTGGGAGTATTTAAAAGGGGTTTAGGAGGTATAATACGGACACAATCATCCATTTGAAAATTCAAATATTCAAGGCTCGCATTAAATTTGATCTATAGGCATTAGACACCAATTTAACAAGATTCCAGAAATTTCAATTTCTTCTTAAGACCCCTTAAGCTTTAACCTTAAATGTAATGGATTTTGATCACAATCATAATAACGATTATAGACATACAGTTTAGCATCATTAGATCTTGACTTTAATTTTCGTAAGAGGACATAAAAGTGTTGCAAATGTGTTCTATTAGGGGAATTAATTTTAACCGTCTTGAGACGGGTATTCTTATCATTTATATATATATATATATATATATATATATATATATATATATATATATATATATATATATATATATATATATATATATATATATATATATATATAGTACATTTTAAATAAATATTTATCAATTATATTACCTACAATTCATTCTTGCAGGAGGGCACGGACCCGGTTTCAAAGTCACCACTGACTCGTAGTTCGGTATTCTACCTCTCGGCCACCACCAATAAGCACGGAAATTAAGAGAAATTAACCCCCATATACGCTAAATCAGTAAACGCACATAGTAATAATATATATATTATTACTTTATTATTATTATTATTATTATTATTATTATTATTATTATTATTATTATTATTATTATTATTATTATTATTATTATTATTATTATTATAATAATAATAATAATAATAATAATAATAATAATAATAATAATAATAATAATAATAATAATATATTTCTCGCGGCCGCGTGGTTCTGAGCGTTTGTCTCGTGATTCTAGCTTGAGTCTACGAACGGCGGTCGAGCCCATGCGACTCCTACACTGATGAGAGTAAGATAGTTCGAAACAACGTCGCCTGTAGGTGAAAAACACTTATATTAAATAAATATTTATAGTAAAAAAAACCTTTAAAGATGTAATAGTCTTAAAAGTAGAGCACTGTTTTAAATTGAAAAGTTCCGCTCGAGCGTCGAACACTGTGGACAGCAATGACACTTTCCCGGGTAGGTGTATGTTAATTTCAACTACCGTCTGTGTCGATTTCTATATATTATATATTTTTCGCGGCCGCGTGGTCCTGAGCGTTTGCCTCGTGATTTTAGCCTAAATCTACGAACGGCGTTCGAGCCCATGCGACCACTTTCAACCGCTACTCCTACACTGATGAGGGTAAGAGTGCCCGAAAAGATGTCGTCTGTAGGTGAAAGACACTTTAATATATATATATATATATATATATATATATATATATATATATATATATATATCGCACACGTGTGAGTGTTTGCACTAAAAATTTTTGTTTGTCTTTTTGTTTACTTTCACCTTAAAATGAAACTGATGTATGATGTGGGTGTTTTTCAAGACACTTTAATACAAGAACTCTTTTATTATTTGTGAACTTTTTCTGATGATTTTGTAGTGTTGCAGAGACGCTATTGACATACAAATGTTGTTTGGCACAAAACAAATGAAACGGACCGTTAAATATATCTCACAGAAATTTGGAATTTTTGGAAATGTAAAAAAAAAATAAAAATAAAAGTAATAAAACAAACCATGGTTATTGGAATATAATAAAAAACTGTTCTCTCTCTCTCTCTCTCTCTCTCTCTCTCTCTCTCTCTCTCTCTATATATATATATATATATATATATATATATATATATATATATATATATATATATGATAATTTTATTTACACAGACATGTACAAAATCTGCGACACTGGCATGTCGATGTTATCGATCAACAGTTACTATAAACTGAGATCTCATCAGGCAGAGTTAGAATCCGATCTTAACCTCAGATCATATTTGGAGAGCTGAGGTTAAGATCGGATTCTAACTCTGCCTGATGAGATCTCAGTTTATAGTAACTGTTGATCGATAACATCGACATGCCAGTGTCGCAGATTTTGTACATGTCTGTGTAAATAAAATTATCATATATAAAGCTCTATTTTGATATTGAGCACTTTTTATAAACCTGGTTAAAATTCTCTGGATTACCACCCTGTGGATATTTTTCACCTGGATTATTACCATTATATATATATATATATATATATATATATATATATATATATATATATATATATATATATATATATATGGGCCGCACTTTTCCTTGAAGACATATTTCGCTAAATATTACAGATGACTTGTGTCTGTATATTTTTTCTTTCATCCTTTCTAGATGCCTGATTTTTTTCGAGTTTGAAGTTGAAACTGGCAGATGAATTTGCCGTACTCGATGTGTACTCTTGTACTTTCGGTTTCTTCCGCACTTATCTTCAGGGGGTTTGTATCGAGTAAATATCACATACTTTTAAATGTTTAGTGGTGGTTTTGGCGGGAACCGTGTGATTGGTCGTAGTATTAATAGAGTATTAGTATTAAAAGCATTTTCAGATGTTTTTACTGTTATCGAAATTAATTCTATTAATAGCTGACTTTTTAGTTTTCATGTGTGGAGCTTCTAATATGTAGTCTTAGTTTGTTAATTTCGTATTCTAATATCGTGTTATTGTCTACGAAATCTTGTCGAAGTTGAGAGCGGAGACAACAATAATTAGCTTTTAGATGCTGGGCAATTTCGTGAAGATGGCTCCAAAAATAATCGAAATTACTTGGGTACACAACAAGTATGGCAAATTCATCTGCCATTTCCAGTCTGAAACTCGAAAATTAACTCGAGACTAATAGGCTTTCCCAATTATTCCCTGTCGCGATTCTATACGTTGTTGGAAAGATTCTTCTGGGATTCCCCTCAGCCCTGCTGCTTTTGATGGTCTACATGCTTAAAAATAAGTCTACCCGTTTTGGGGGAAAAGAAACAGTCACACGGATCAAAAGCCGGTGAATAGGTAGGTTGTTCCAGTAAAGCGATGTTCTTTTATTCGTGCCTCTGTATTCATCGTTCGTTCCTTTGCCCCCATGAGTATTGATTTACTCCTCTCCAGGAGTTAGGTACAAGGCCAGTTTTTTTTATCTTACTCCCACAAGTAAGATGTGACTCAAGGTCGGGTCGGGGAAGTGGGGTTTAAAAATTGCCTGGGCAGCCCCGTCGGTATTCCCCGGTAGGGGCGCCTCAGGCAAGAAATAAAGAAATAAACTTACTCCTCCTCAAAGAGGGAAGGCGAAGCCTGGGAGGGTGGACCTCCTAGAACTGCACAGGAGAGACCCATAGACCGGCGTAAATCAAGCCCCGAAGGCCAAGACTATACCAGTTTATGGGGTGTAGTATCCATCAGAACAGATACTACACTTTGATCTTAGCCAAAAGGCAAAAGAACATTTTATTTACCTCCCCAGGAGGTTAGGCACAAGGCCAGGTTTATCTTACTCCCACAAGTAAGATGTGACCAAAGCTAGGGTCGGGAAAGTGGGGTTTGAAAAGCCAGCGCCCGAGAAGGTGAGCACTCTGGCCATTAAAAATTGCCTGGGCAGCCCCATCGGCATTCCCCGGTAGGGGCGCCTCAGGCAGTAAGCAATAAACTTACTCCTCCCCAAAGAGGGAAGGCAAAGCCTGGGAGGGTAGACCTCCTAGAACTGCACAGGAGAGACCCATAGACCGGCGTAAATCAAGCTCCGAAGGCCAAGACTATACCAGTTTATGGGGTGTAGTATCCATCAGAACAGATACTACACTTTGATCTTAGCCAAAAGGCCAAGGAACATTTTATTTACCTCCCCAGGAGGTTAGGCACAAGGCCAGGTTTATCTTACTCCCACAAGTAAGATGTGACCCAAGCTCGGGTCGGAAAGTGGGGTTTGAAAAGCCAGCGCCCGAGAAGGTGAGCACTCTGACCATTAAAAATTGCCTGGGCAGCCCCGTCGGCATTCCCCGGTGGGGGCGCCTCAGGCAGTAAGCAATAAACTTACTCCTCTCCAAAGAGGGGAGGCAAAGCCTGGGAGGGTGAACCTCCTAGAACTGCACAGGACAGACCCATAGACCGGCGTAAATCAAGCCCCGAAGGCCAAGACTATACCAGTTTATGGGGTGTAGTATCCATCAGAACAGATACTACACTTTGATCTTAGCCAAAAGGCGTTATTTAACCCCTACCCACAATAGGAATATGTGACACAAGGTCGGAAAGTGGGATTTGAAAAGCCAGTGCTCGAGAAGGTGAGCACTGTGGCCATTAAAAATTGCCTGGGCAGCCCCGTCGGCATTCCCCGGTAGGGGCGCCTCAGACAGTAAGCAATAAACTTACTCCTCCCCAAAGAGGGGAGGCGAAGCCTGGGAGGGTGGACCTCCTAGAACTGCACAGGACAGGCGTGCAGTATCCATCGGAACAGATACTACACTTTGATCTGAGCCAAAAGGCAACGAAAATCTAATCGTTAGTTTGTAACAAGGAACATTAGTAGACGGGGTACACTAAAGCATATGAAATGATACAATGGTTACAGAAATTCAAGGATATAATTCGATGATAAAACAATCCGCATATCCCTATTTCGCCCTACAACTCATATAGCACACGGAGTCCCGTTTACTTATTAAACGAACCTCGTACATTGTGATTATTGTTTGCATTCAATTTGCGATCAATGCTCAGCTTCGCGTGATATGTGATAATAAAAGTTTAACTTGAATGACTTCTGAAGCATATTTGCCCATTTAAATAGGAGAGACACAAAATGGCGTCATGTTAGCAGAGAAAGAATTCCATTTCTGCGACGTTACTCTCGCGATTAATAAGTTAATAAAATAAGTCGATCAATTATTGACATTAGCGATACACTTTCTGATGAACAATTACCGATAAAAAAAAGAAACAAAACAACTGACGCCCATTGACTAAATAAACAGTATTAACCCAGAAATAAGGGAAACTAATTCACGAGAGAAGCTTTTCAAGAAAGTCGAGCAAGTCACTTTTAAAAGCAATACACTTCAAAGAGAAACGCAGCTTGATGATAAAAACTGCTTGGTGATTAGAAAATAATTACATTACCTCAATTATTCTCCAATACAATAATAATAGCAACAAAGAATGATAATAGTGATTATTTCTTTTCTATAAGCTCAAAGCAGCTCAAATAAGATATGTCTCTTTCATTCGAATGGAGATTTAATTATTTTGCTGAAGCTCAATCACAACCGATTAACATAGTTCACTCTTATTGCAGTTTATCAGTTTCATCTGTTATTTATGCATCCGTTTGGAGTAAAACTTAAATGACAATTAAAAGAGATCTTTTTTTCTTTTGTAGACTCAGAAACTAATGGTCAGATTTCAACCTAACTTGGTAAGCAGATAGTTCACATCTTATAAGTGTCTTACGCAATGCAAAGTAGACCTACATCAACCAGGAAAGATTTTAAAGAACCTATAAGAATACCCGTCCCAGGAGGAGTAAAATTAATTCCCCGAATGGAACATTTTTGCACCACTTATATCCCCCCTTACGAAGATTAAACATATAATGCTACTACTTAACCTTATGTATAAAATTCATTATTCCAATTTTGATTAAAATCCATAACATGATTTTGATTCTAAAAAATGTCTAAAGTTTAAGAGGTCTTAAGAAGAAATTGAAATTCTGGGAATCCTACTTACTGGTGTCTACTGACTATGGATCAAATTTAATGTAAATCTGAAATATTTAAATTTTTAAAATGGGAGCTTATGCCCATATTATGACTCTCTAAAAAGACTAACATATTCTAAAGAAACTGACATTTACAGTACATTTATTAATTGATGTCGAATACCTATTGTCAACATTTCACAAAAATCGGAGGTATCTGAATTTTTACAAATGGCTTCCATCTCCTTTTTTCCCCTTTTACATTAAACTAAATTAAACAAAATATAGCCCATATTACCCACTCTTACGCTTAGTAGATGTTCTTCCAAATTCATAATGATTGGTGAATTAGTTTAGGAGTGAATCCTGTACATACAAATATATAAACATATACACATACCTAACTTTATATAAATAGATATAAGGTCAAGGAAACGATTTCCCATGAAAGTCGGACTTCAATGAACAGGTTTCATGAAATAAAAATTATATGTACGACGACTTTAAATTGGGTCACTGGATGAGATGTGAATCGGCCTCGGTTTTATGACAATAGGGTGGGGTCTGCATCAAATTGAACACTATAATTAAGCAAGGACGACAGTTAAAAGATACACACACAAATATCTATTATTATACTAAGGCTGAGTTAATTAACGTTTGTTTCCTCAAGTTCTTTTTCTATATATATTTTTATCACACAAAATCCATACTTTACTTTTGGGATTGAGTTATGTTTGGAAGAAAATTCCATTTTAATTGTTCTACTTAGCTGTAATCTGTAATTAACACACCAAGTGATCTATATCTTACTAAGTTTCTGTCTATCACTCTTTCCCCTGTAACTGTAGATTGTTTGATCTTATCACACTTATTTCATAGAGTGTCTATCACTCTCGCTTCCCACACTCTCTATGTTTATTAACAGTCCAAAGTAATAAAACTAACTATCAAACAATTGGAATAGTCCATTATAAAGAAAAGGAAATATCACCACAGAAGTAATACTATTTAACCCATAGCTGGAGATGGAATGATATATATATATATATATATATATATATATATATATATATATATATATATATATATATATATATATATATATAAAGAGAGTGCAGAAAGAGACTAATTTTAGGATTATTTCTTTTTCTTTAAAAAGATTTAACTGGCTCTACAAACTCACTTTTCCTGATTAAAATAATCTAACCCCAGCTCATTGGGGAACGCAACGGGTCACATTTTTCTAGTATACTGCTAAAATTCTGATGGCCTTATCTTGTTACTGTGTACACTTTTCATCTGTGCATGAATGTTTTATATTGTGGGAGGAGGAGTGAATAAACTAAATAATTAAAAGAGAAAGAGATGAAAGTGGAGATAGAAGGGGGGGGGGAGAAGAGAGAGTGAAAAAGAGAGAATGAAAGAGATAGGCAGAAAGAAATATATATAAAGATATATAGATAGATAGACAGAGTAAAAGGAGATAGATAGATAGATAGATAGATAGAGAGAGAGAGAGAGAGAGAGAGAGAGAGAGAGATTAGATAGAGGATCACAAGAGAATTTTATAAACTTCTGGCTGCGTCTGATCTATATAATACTGACAGTCTTCGTACGTGTATGTTTGAAAGCAGTAGCCATAACTTGCAATTTCCGAATATTTATGAAAATATATTTTGAATTTCCAAATACTTAATAATATATATAACAAATACTGACCAAACGTTAAAGAAAAAAACCCGCAAATTTTATTCATGATTTCAATTATAATACGCCAACAGAACATATGATAGCACTTTGAGAGATTTGAAACAAATGATAGGATGAGTTCACGCTGGGATACACATATTGGGTGGAAGGGGTAATTACTTTGAAGAGAAACATGTTTGTTTGCAATCACTGTTAGAATTAGTAGCGAGAGCACTTAAAGTATGGCGTGATACAAAAACACATGAAAGCTAGTAACATTCAAGTTCCCTGTGAGGTTAAGTGTCTACCCAATGTCAATTATTTGTTATGGTAGTGGATTTAAGGAGTCATAGTTGTAACCACTTTAATTAAAGTAAGATGTCTTAATTTAATCTGGAAGTTTTTTATGCGGGCTAATATTATCTGGATTTGTTATGTCGGTATGATGATATATCAAATCAAATCGAATCAAATTTATTTGTCCCAAAACATCAAAGTGCAACAAGCCATGTAAAGAGGCAGGTAGAAGCTATCGACATGCACGTACAGTCTGGATGTTTGTCTAAGGCCGCTTTAAACCTGGATATGGAAGTCTGGCAGGTTGTTTCATAGACAGAGAATGCTGCCATTCTTATATTGAGCTGGTGCATCTTTTGATAGATTACGACTTGGCACTGAGGTACAAAGCTCATAAGAAAGTAGATTTAAACAACCGTTGATGATGCCTTACGCCAGAATCAAGTCTCCTCGCACCCTCTGCTTCCCTAGAGAGAATAGATTTAGTTATTAGAGCCGCTGAAAACATAGAAGGATACAATTTCTATGACATAACACTTACTAAATATATATGTTCCAACAATTTGGCATCAACAAAATATTTACTGGACATATGTTTCTGAAACATTTTATTAAGAGTCTTCGTCAGCACATAGGAGGATGGTTTGGTTTGGTTTGGTTTGGTTTGTTTTACGGCATAGCAACCAACTATGAGTTATGTAATGCCAAATAAAGTTGTCAATGCAATTCGAATTTTTTCACATCGTCTTCAGAGACAATGAAAGGTGAAAAGATGAACTTGCAATCAAATTCTTTGGTATAGTCCAACTTCCTTGATGAAGTCTAAAATTTTAGTCACATTTATATTTCCAAACAAGTGTTTTAAATTTGGGGAGTCGTAATACTTGTTACGGGTTTGCTGCAGATCTTGACAGTCTATTAATATGTGTTTGACTGTGTAAGCTTGTTGACACGCTATGCACATTGGAGTTTCGTCTCCTTCCAATAAGTGCTTATGAGTGATCTGCGTGTGTCCTATTTGAAGTCTGGTTATTATAACCTCTTCTCTCCTTACTTTTCTATATTCCAGGGGCCACTCATCTATAGTTGACCAAATCTGATACAATTTGTTATTTTGACATTCATCCCAACATTCCTGCCATTTTTGTTTGGTGATCTTGTTAATATTAGGTCGAATATCAGTGTATGGAATCCTAGTATTTGTTGGTGTCATATTTAAGGAGTCTTTTGTGGCTTTATCCGCTCTTTCATTGCCGCGAATGCCGACATGGCTCGGTATCCAGCATAGTTTAATTTTACATTTCTTTTTGTTGTAAATATTAGTAATCTTATTTAAGATTTTTACAATTAATGGGTTGTCTAAATTTTTATTTTTCATGGCTGTGATCAAAGATAGGGAGTCAGAGAAGATGATAAATCTATCAGTGCTACTACCTTCTATTATCTTTAAAGCCAAGTATATGGCTGCAGCTTCTGCGCTGAAAATTGATGCACTGTCAGTTATTCTGTATTGCATTTCTGTCTTATTTAAGACAGCCGCACACCCAACTCTATTTCGATCTGTATAGATGTATTCGTAGTCGGAATGTTCGTGTTTTATATATTCAAATTCCTCTTGAAATATAATAGGATTCGTTTGGCTCTTTGAAGCTGTTGCTAAATCGAGGATGTAGGTGGGTTGTTTTAATTCCCATGGTGGAATTTTAAAAATTATGGATTCGTGGATGAGACTTGAGTCCAATTCCAGTTTAATTCTTAACTCCTCGATGCGGTAACTGAAAGGTCTGATGGCACCAATTTTTATCTCAAACATAGTCTTATATTGAGAAGAAAATGTGCAGTCGTAAGCAGGATTTGCTGGACATGACAATAATTTGGTCACATATTGTAGTGCCAATTTCTCTCGCTTTATATGCAAAGGACCTTCATTAGCTTCAATATATAGACTTTCCACTGGAGATGTGCGAAATGCCCCCAATGCAAGTCTTAGTCCCTGGTGATGGATAGTTTCTAATTCTTTCAGATATGAATGTCTTGCTGCACCGTAAATGAAACTTCCATAGTCAAGTTTCGACCTTACAATTGTTCGGTACAATTTAAGTAAAGATTTTTTGTCTGCTCCCCAGTCAGTGTGAGCTATCACTTTCAATAGATTAATTACCTTGTTACATTTTTGCCGGAGATACTTTATGTGAGGAATAAATGACAGCTTTTTGTCAAAAATAACACCAAGGAACTTATACTCATCTGTCATTTGTATCTCCTTGCCAGCCAGTTTAAGGCATGGATCGTTATGCATTTTGTGTAAGTTGCAAAAATGGACACACCTCGTCTTTGATTCAGAGAATCTAAAACCGTTCTCTTCAGTCCATTTGCTGATTTTATTTAATGTGAGTTGCAACTTACGTTCTACCAGATGCATATGTTTTGCCCGGCAGCAAATCAAAAAATCGTCCACGTACAGTGAGCCTTTAACTGTAGTGTCAAGGTTTCTCACAATATTATTCATCTTGACATTAAAGAGTGTCACTGATAGGATACTTCCTTGGGGTACCCCATTCTTCTGCTCTTTTACGTCGGAGAGTGTAGTTCCGACCCTCACTCGGAAGTCACGGTTTGCCAAGAAATTTTTTATAAAGAGATCCATTCTGCCTTTTAGTCCAAGATCACGAAGGTCTTTTAATATACCGTACTTCCAGGTGGTATCGTACGCATTCTCTATGTCAAAGAATATGGCAATCAGATGTTCTTTTTTGATAAAAGCTTCTCTAATAAAAGTTTCCAATCTGATCAAATAGTCAGTGGTACTTCTTTTCTTCCTGAAACCGGATTGTAGATTTGATATCAGATTGTTTGATTCAAGATACCATGTCAATCTGTCGTTTATCATTCTTTCCATTTCTTTACAGAGACAACTGGTTAAGGCAATTGGTCGATGGCCTGAGGGCCTATCAGAATTTTTTCCCGTCTTGGGTATGGGAATCACCGTGGCTTGTCTCTAGAGATCTGGGATTTTCCCGCTCATCCATACCTCGTTATATATGTCTAGAAGGTATCTGGTGGACACCTGTGGTAAGTTTTTGAGAAATTCGTAGCATATATCGTCTGGACCGACCGCTGTATTGTGAGTTTTAGCAAGTGATTCACTGAGCTCCGATGCGGTGAAGGGTTGATTATAATTTTCAGTATTTTTGGAACTGAAATTGAGAATTTTCTTTTCTTCGGCTTTCTTAATTCTTTTGAATTTTTCCGTCTGACCCTTGGAGCCAGAAATTTCTGCAAAGTTGTTTGCCAAGGTGTTAGAAATTTCTTTTTTGTCTGTGATCTTTACACCACCTGATATCAGGTGTTTAATTGGCAGACTGCTATTTTTCCCAGCTATTTTTCTCATCATGGTCCATATTGTTTTAGAGTTGGTGTTTGAATTGATTTTCGATATATACTGTCTCCACGAATTTCTCTTGGACTCTTTAATTGTCTACCGAGCTTTGGCTCTTTTGATTTTAAACAAGTCTAAATTCTCCCGAGTAAGATTAGACTTGAACCTTCTCAGGGCAGAACGGCGTGCCCGGACAGCCTTTTGACATTCTTTGTTTTTGTTTATTGTGGTTTGCTGATGATTTTGGTACACAATCCTCGGCTATTTCTATCAGTGTCTCTGTAAAGTAGATGGCGTGACCCGTTTCATTGACATTGATATCAGCTGTTTGTCTTTCTTGGAATTTTTCTTTGAATCTCTTCCAATCTGCTTTCTGCAGATTTCATCTTGGTAGTTTATCTTCAAGTTTAGGACCTGTGCTTTCCAGAATAATTGGAAAGTGGTCGCTACCACATGTCTCTTCATGCACTTTCCATGCATAGTCCATGAAAATTGTTGGATCACATATAGTCGAATCCAGTGTTGAATATGTTCCCGTTGCTGGGTGTAAATACGTGCTGGTTTTATCATTGTAGAGACAAAGGCCATTTTGATCTAGAATTTTCCCAACAATTCGGACTTTTTTATCGGTGATTTTACTACCCCACATTTCATTGTGACTATCAAAATCGCCCAACAGTATTAATGGTTTGGGTAGTTGGTTTATTAACTCATTCAGCTTGGATTCGACTATGTTCTCACCTGGTAACAGATAAAGGGAACAAATTGTGATCGTCTGATGCAATGTTACTGATACAGCAACCGCCTGCATGTTTGTTTCAAGCAGCACCTGACTCTGCGGAACTGTATTTTTAACAATTATAGTTACCCCGCCAGAGGCTCTATCGGTTTCTTCTTTTATGTGATTGTATACATTGTATTTTTTTTATTTTAAATATACTATCTTGCCTGAGGAATGTTTCCTGTGGGCAAACAACTGCTGGGCACATTCTCATAAGAAGAACCAGCTCTTCATAATTAGCTTTAGCGCCTCTTATGTTCCATTGGATTATTTTATCTCCCATAGTTTAGATTTTGATTGGGGGGCTTTTTGTTTAGTTTTTGGTTTGTTTTTTTCCGTGTTTTCATCCTCTGTCTCCATCATGTTGTCCAGAGCCTCAAATCGGTTTTGAGTCAAATTGACTCGGATTTTTGGCTTTGGTTTCCGAAGTGATTTTTCCTTTTTTTTCTCTGGTTCATGATTTTTATATGGAGACTTTTTTGGAGGATCTTTTCGGATCCCTTTCTCTTTCATAGTAGATTCAGGTGTCTCATTTGGTTTGATCTGTGGTGGTGCATCTGGAATGGGGGTACCCAGTCGAGAAGGTAAACTCCAGATGCTTTCTTCACTCGATTCCACCTGTTGCTTTTGAACGGCAACCGGTTGAATAGGAGGTTTACTCCAAATATTTTATTTCACTTGGTTCTGCCTGTTGTTTTTGAACGGCAACCGGTTGAGGAAGAGGTCTGGGTTCCGCTTTTTGTTTTTGAGCTCTAACTTTTGGTTCTTCGTACTCTTTCCTGAGTGTATTTTGGAAAGCTGGCCAGTCTCCCGGTCCAAGCTGAAGTAACCGTTCTATCAGTTTTTTATATTTGTTTTCTTCTTTATTTACTACTGGAGACACAACCTGAGAATATGTCTTTCCTCTAGTTATGTAAACCATCTTCCTTGCTTCCTGAAAGAAAATGCCTCTGGTATACTTGACAGTCAATAATTCTTTTTCTCTTTTCCATTTTTCGCAGATCTTTGCATAAACTGGGTGGTCACCACCACAGTTTGCACATGTGTGAGTTCCCTTACACTCATCCATAGAGTGGTAAGGGCCTTTCTCTCTACATTTCCCACATGTTTGCCTACCGTTGCATTTTGTTTCATGGTGTCCATACTTCTGGCACATGTAGCACCGAAGAGGATTAGGGATGTACTGCTCGACCTTTTCGATAGTATACCCTATCTTTATTTTTTGAGGGATTGTTGGTGTATCGAATGTCATCACATATGTATTTGTTTGTATAGTTTTATTATCTCTTTTTATAGAGATTCTTTTAACTTCGGTTACCCCCCTGGGACTTTAGCCCATCTTTAATTTCGTCTAAAGTGCATAAGGAGAGTTCTTGGCTCCTTATCGCTCCTTTCGAAACATTTAGGTACTGGTGTGGATAGGCTTTTATTTTTTGGTTATGGAACATTTTCATGCCCAATAAAAAATCTGCATATCTTTTTTTTCTGCTTTGACCAAGATGTTTCCGTTGGAGAGTTTTTTTAAAAACATTTTTGGCATCATATGAGACGAAATTATTTTGTCAATTATAAATGGAGACACTGTTGAAAGTTTTGGTTCCTCCAAAGCTTCCAGGACAATAAATCTCGGGAATTTATTCTGGTCACTTCTTTCCTCTTCTCTTTCTGAACTAGAGTCTCTATGGACTCGTTTTGTGGTTCTGTTAAGAGCCATAAGTTGTTTGGTTTTGATTCACCATTCCTGCTCCCCACCCACCACGGAGCCCACTATGGGAATTGCCAAGGGGGAAAGCCAATCGCCTTGACAAGACAAGGCTACAGGAATGGTATACTCAACCCGATCGTGATTACAAGCACCCGTGTTCCATCGATTTCTTTACCCACTAATAGTAAAATGTCCGGGGCACACAGTCATATTGCGGTCATGTCTCTCACAAGTTGATTGACCCTTGCCACCGCCTTCTAGCACTTATAAACTCGAATGGGTATTGATAACTTATGCAGTTGATCAATTTTTATTTTGTAAACGATCGGGGAAGCTGAAAAGACAAGTGCTAGGGCAAGACGTAACTAGCCGATTGATCGGATCGGGCCTCTCCGACCTCCCGTCTAGCCGAAGTAAGGGCCGAAGTGGAGTGTTGCAGGTCACGTGACCATTTAGGCAACCAGGCCACGGACCGCTCAGCCACCAGGATCCCGTCCTAAGACGTCACGGGTTGCCACCCACGGCAAACAGGTGGCCTCGTTTACGGGGGGGGGGTACCCCTCTGCCTGGGGGTGCAGTCTGCGAATTCGACAGGGCAACGCATAGGAGGAAATCTTCATAATTTCGCTACTAGTCCAGTGGTGTTGCAATAAGACCACAAATGCATTTTCAACAATATTAAAAATGCTTAACTTATAATTACTTTTCTTCATTTTTTTGTATGGCGAGATGAAAAAAAAAGGATTTAAAGACAGAAATCAATCTTATATGTAAAACACACACACACACACACATATATATATATATATATATATATATATATATATATATATACATATATATATATATATATATATATATATATATATATATATATATATATATATATATATATATATATATATATATATATATATATGAAAACAAATGCATTAAAAGGCCTTAGAATTTCAACACCATCTATAATTCTGTAAAGCCGGTCAACCGGTCTGATTGCTTATAAAAAAATGTATAATTTGCCTTTAAAAATATTAGCAATCTGAGCAAAAAGAATGCGGCAGTTTTTAAATATTAGCAATCTGAGCAGAAGGAATGCGGCAGTTTTTAAATATTAGCAATCTGAACAGAAGGAATGCGGCAGTTTTTAAATATTAGCAATCTGAGCAGAAGGCATGCGGCAGTTTTTAAATATTAGCAATCTGAGCAGAAGGAATGCGGCAGTTTTGAAGTACAGTAGAGTGCCCAGCTCACTAGTAAATCTTCTCTTCATTTCTCAGGACAATAGCAATTCCTCTGACGACTTCCAGGAATATTCAGTCATATCCGTAGAAACATAAAGAAACAGTGATGATGATTTATCCATCTCTGACGAAAACACTTAATAAAAGGTTTCAGAAACATATGTCCACTAAATATTTTTTATGTTGAAGTTCGGGGACATATATACTTAATAATGATTATGTTATAACGTTTTTATCTTTCTAACTTGCTATATATGAACTCTGAGTGACCTAGAGTCCCATCCATTGAACCGATTGCATTCCTGTAGTATTCAATGGTAGCCGATACTCTTGATTTGCTTCATCATTTCATCTATGTAGATTTGGGTGTTTCCTTTTGTGTCTTGTTTGGATACTGTTAAAGTTAGAACATTTAACTTTATATATATATTGAAACCAGTATTCCAGACATTTAATTTCCCTGATGATCTGCCAAGCAAGTAACTGCTTGGTAGTGAAACACGTGTAGGAAAAAACATTTAATTTGAATAAATAATATTTGTAAGAAAAAATATCTTTAATGGTGATCATTGGTGTCCTGAAAAGAATGCTTTGGTAAGCCTTCATAAAATCACACACATATATATATATATATATATATATATATATATATATATATATATATATATATATATATATATATATATATATATATATTGATTTTAATAATAATGGCGAGGTAGCCATAATTACCAAGGACGGAGGGGCCTATACTACTAAAGCGAGAAATAGAAAATAAATTATTCCTTCCTTACTTTAGTAAAGCGGTTAAAATATAAAAAATTTGAATGGAGGAGAAAAAAAATGGTGGTGAAATCGAGACGTCTTTCGAGCTGACACATTTTCAAGATCTCACGTCGACTAAAATAGAATGTTTGAAAAACGAATTAAAACCATGGATTATCGAATGAGTGGAAGAAAAAAAAATTATGCACCCATCAGTTCCAAACTGTGGGTATATTCTTTCTGCTTGCACAGAGACGGTTTACGTAGGTTGATGGTGACCGCTTCGAGAATGTTAAGGTGATTCTTCGAGCGAGCCCTGTACAAGACAGTAAATGCCTCATCCGAATATCCCTCAGTGCATAAATGGCACTCCAATAAATGGTCGCCGATGGCCGACTCATGAGCTTGTAAACGCCCGGATGTCGGTCACTGTCTGTGCCTACGTATCGAGGGGAGGGGGTGTTGGGAAACTCTGACCTCTAATCGCTGAATGGTACGCCCCACGTAGTCAGCCTTACACTGACCACGAAAATGGTAAACAACTAAATTCTATTGAATGGTGAGGATACCATCCTTGCGAAAAGGATATATATATATATATATATATATATATATATATATATATATATATATATATATATATATATATATATATATATAATATTAAATATATATATATATATATATATATATAATATTAAATATGTATATATAATATATATAAGCTACTTAAGCATATTATTTCTACAGAACCAATGGCAAAAGGAATGCAGGCTGTTCTTGCAGGTACAAAGATAAGTACCCCTTGTATAAGAAGCGACTATTACAAGTTAACTCAGCGACAGGGCTAAAACATACATAGGCATGGCACAGTGCATTTTACGCAGAAATTAAAAGATGAGGGGACACCCTTTACCATCAAATGGAAGGATTTAGATAGAAGGCTGTCATACTCTCCGGCTTCGAATCTATGCTCCCTATGCAATGCGGAGAAATACAAAATAATACGGGCCATTTATGATCCCTACAAAGTTGGCTTAAACAGAAGGAGTGAAGTATTCAAAGACACTCTTAATTTAATGGCAAGATCGATTTACAGGGAGAGAAACGTTCTAGATAGGACTAAGATAATATCTGCAACATATTACAATACATACAAATCATAACAATAAATATAAGAATAAAAAAAAAACGAATAATACAGATAAGTATATGTGCATATAAATGAGTTTTTGAGGGAGAACAACCATGTGATCATGTCTTCTGCCTATATTTTAGGAGAAGCAGTTTTTTTTAGGAAACAGTTTTTAGGGGAACTTTTTGAAAACGTTTTCCGTTGAAAATTGTTTTTTTTTTCAGAATTTGTTTGGGGGGTTAGTCGACCAGGTGAACTGTATAGTTTGGACCCCCATTTTGTCTGCCCCTAACATCCACCCACCTAAGCCTCGGATGCGCTTTTTCGTGGGATCTTCTTCACTATATCTCATTAACAGGTTTTACCTTATTTTGGATGCATCCTTGCCTGTGTTTTTTTAAGTAAAAGTATTTTTTTAATTAAGTATTTTTTTATAATTTTAAAAATATTAAAAAAAATTTTTTTCTTTAATTTGTGATATTATTTATTATGATATAATTATCATCTTAATTATTATTATTATTATTATTATTATTATTATTATTATTATTATTATTATTATTATTATTATTATTATTATTATTATTATTATTATT